>OW569325.1:20075800-21275800 GCA_937595015.1 Polyommatus icarus | reverse complement strand
AATCGTCAGTGCTTTATATGGAGGCTTCTTTGGGGTATACTAAAATCTTAATCTGACAGATCCGATGACATTTCAATATACAAAACATTTTTTTTAACCCACCACGTGAGAAATCTGATTTCTATACCATAATAACTAGACACATGTCGGAAGCCTATACAAGCTTAATCTGACACGCTCGAGCTAGTCCAGAAATCCCCTCTTCCCCTCCCCAACTACGACTGTTATGAGTTATAACTGTTATGTCGACTTTGACAGTGACAGTTATGTTGTACGTCTGGATCTCTACGTCGTATAAGACCGCGTTACGTTGTCATTAGCATTTCACGTTCCTGAAATGTGGTCGGGGCGGGACGTAATACGTTACGTTCACGTTGTGCAACTGTAATGCAATTGTTTTGAACGTAAATCAACTTGTTTAGGGCCCATCCCAAAGACTGCGTAAAACCACAGAAGTGAGCGCGTGCACTTTTGTGTCTTTTCTAAAACTTTCTTTACCAAATATTTGCAAAAAATTTAAAGGTCACCGCGAGCATTCACGTGTAATGTAACATTTTAGATTCGACTTTGATCATTACATAGCAAGCTGACTTCACTGTCACGTAGCATTGATGTTACAAGATGTATCAAGATATTACACATCGTATCATTACAAGGTGCGCATTGTAATGCTCGGTTCTCCTCCCTCACTGATGTAATGCTCGACTCTGTAACGTTGCATTACTAGCAAATGCTCCCGGTGAGGGAGCATCTTAATAGACATAATAGCGTGTATAACACTTATCTATTTACGAATTTTATCGTTGTAAACAGGCACATTAGGGTTAAGGACTATCTTAACCCTGACGTAGTAAGTACCTAGAATACAAGACTGGGTACCCGGCTTCCGAGGTTTTTTAATGTTTATTCATTCATGATAACCAGCGTTATTGATTGGTTAAAGATTTGAATTTAGCCAATCAAGAGCGCTAGTGACAAACTCCTATCAAAAACCTTATAAACTAGGCAAAGGTCTACTAGGATCTAGTTAGAGTGGCGCCACCTGTCCACCGTGATTTATAGACGTTCTATATTTAAAAATTTAAATGTCGTCCGCCGATTGTTATTCCGCGTAGACGCACCGAAACCTGGTTCCTACTGACGTGTGTGAAATCGCGTTTATCATTCTACCCGCACGCGCTCTATTCAAATTAAGGGCTACTTCATACAAGCGGAGAGTTGAAACAGGAAATGCTGAAATTCACCCCAAAGAAAAACTATGTAGATTTTTCCCTTTGTTTATAAAGAAAAGCGAATTTAGGCATAATATGTATACGACATATAAAAATGGTATATTTTATAGTGGTCATTTGCAATCGCAGATATTAAGCTAAGACTTTGAGATCCAGAAGAAGAATCGAGATCGAAAATTCTGATATTTTCAGTGCTCACTGCTCTATATTTTTTTGGAGTTTGGAGTCTCGGATCTAATAGATCCAGTATAACAATGTTATTATTTTGGATTTAGAAATATACCTATCTACTGAATGAATGTTTTGAAAACTTCGTTCAATTGCGCGTCGACTCTGTAATACTGTGAACAGACCCGAAACCAGCCGTTTGCGTAAATGGCGCGTAATTTATATTCCGCCAAATAATTTTGTATGAATGAATGGCCGGCGTTGCCAAGTGTGTGACAATGTATTGTGATGTTATCACACAGGTCGACCACCTGTGATGCAAGTTCATGATTCATGGACTGAAAATATCGCTAACCAACTTTTTCCCGCAGGTTTTCCCAGCGTTTCTGACAATTTATAACTTTGATTAAAACTACTAATAACTTTGATCCTCGTTAAATGCCATCAGAGATGGAATAAATTGGAGAATTCCTTTCCAATCCAATAGGCAGAAACATGTACATAATATTTCAAGTGTCTAGTTCTAGAATCTATCAAAAATAAAGTCGAGATGTTGCCCATTTTTTAATTCAAATCGCTGAACAGTTGGAGTAAGGGACAGACAGATAAACAGACAGACTCACTTTAACGTTTAACGTAACTCAGACGTTTAAAATATTTGTATAAGTTGTTGTTAAAAATACGTTTTACCTACGATTTAAATATGAAATATTTTTTAACGAAAGAATATTCCAGAACAATGATAAAAATATTATTTTATTTCATAAAATATGAAATAAACATGTTTGATATTGCAACCTTCACTTGTTTTTGACCTGAGATTGAATTACGACAGCAATTAATTAAAACTAGCTATTTGACCGAGCTTTGCTAGGTATTCGATAAAACACGAATAAAATGACATTTTCTAAAAATGATTCCTAGCTAGATCGATTTATCGCCCCAGAAATCCCCTATATACAAAATTTCATGAAAATCGTTGGAGCCGATTCCGAGATTCCAATTATATACAAGAATTGCTCGTTTAAAGATATAAGATATTACTTTTTAACGGTTTCTGATTTTTTACTCCTAAAAAAATAAACTTGAATTGTAATGTTACAAATTAATGATAATTGTTATATTGATTATGATATTTTATTTTTTAATTTACTGACTAATATATTTAATAAATTTTAATGAATAATTTAACTACTTGCGACAGCAAATAAAAATATGTTGGCCTCTTTGTCTATGCCTTTCATCTAAAATTAGTAACGTAGTTTTTTATGCAATATAATTAAGAAACTAAAATAAAAATCTATTGTGACTATAGACTATAGAGTATACATAGAGTATAGAGATCATTGTTTAATGGTTAGTGGTCATTAAGTTAATGACAATGTTTAGCACTCAGTTTAAAGTCGTCACGGTGCCCTAGTCAGGTTAATACGGTTGCTCAACACAACTTATTGTATATCCCTAAGTTCTAAACAATGAAACCTAGGATGAAAGAGGATAGGCTTGGACCTAAATGAGAAATATTTAAAACCGTACCAACCAGCAAAAGCGTTTAAGATAAAGCGTACTGCGCAAAGGCTCTCTGATCGGGGCCAGTAGACAAGTGGTAAAGCGCTAACGCTAACAACGCTAACGCTAGCGCTACAAAATGTATGTGATTTGAAATAAGTCATCGCTTCGTTAGCGAATACTAATGTCAAATCCATACATTTTGTAGCGCTAGCGTTAGCGTTAGCGTTTTGCCGGTTGTCTACGTGGGCAGGTCATCTACACGAAACTCTTTTCGTGTAGGTATGAAAATCGGCCACCATCTACTTGCTATATCCGAAATAACGTTACATGGCGACGTAATATGTCTGTCTGTCGTTCTGTTATCTCTTCACGCCCGAACCGATTTTGCTGAAATTTGGTATGTAGATACTCTGTGTGCCGGAAACCGGGTGCCGCATAACAATTGAATATATATTGTGTCTGGGATTCCCACGATCGAGATATTAATAACAGAATAAAAATGTACGGGTCCTACGCGATAAACGAATTTTGGTGCATTTGATGACGCCCACCAATGGTGCACATTGGTGGGCGTCATTAAGGATTAAATTCTAATTATGTATTTTGATTGACACCACTCATATTGAACCTTCGACCATGTTTCGACCTACTTACCAGGCAATTTTCAATACAATCCTTGGTATCATTATGCCCGCTTCCTGCGCATAATGAATTTAGAACACCTGAAATTGCCCGTCACGGTTTGTTAATTGTCTATTGAGTGCGCGATGTGAATAGACGTCACCTTCGTGCGCTGCAGTCAACATATTGCAACAGTTGCACTTAACTCGAGTTAGCAAAATCTCTGTGTGCTAGGGGTGCATTCAGAAACGCTATAGCAATTTGAATCCGCGCGAGCAGAAAAAGCACACGCCTGAACACGCCCTAAAGAGTATTTTATATTGTGCAGTGAGCTATCTATGTAACATCTATATATACAAAAGAAAGTTGTGTTAGTTACCCCACTTATAACTCAAGAACGGATGAACCGATTTGGCTGAAAATTGGTGGAGAGGTAGCTTAGAACCAGGAATAGGACATAGGATACATTTTGTCCCGGAAATATGTACGATTACTGCACAATATACTTTTATGATTTGCACGTAAACTATTCAATCGATTTTGATGAATTTTGGTATGGAGATACTTTAAGTCTCGGGAAAGGACAAGGGATACTTTTTGTCCCGGAAAATGTACGGTTCCCGCACAATAAACTTTTATGATTTTCGCCTAAACTATTCAGTCTATTTTTATGAAATTTGGTATGGAGATACTTTGAGTCTCGGGAAAGGACAAGGGATACTTTTTGTCCCGGAAAATATACGGTTCCTGCACAATAAACTTTTATAATTTTTGCCTAAACTATTCAATCTATTTTGATGAAATTTTAAATAAAACGGAGAAAATTATTTGAAATGCTAACTTGAACGCGCTAATCTCAGGAAATACTGGTCCGATTTGAAAAATTTTGTCAGTTAGGTCAGGTTATAGAGTATAGGCTATATTTTATCACGCTAAGACTAATAGGATAATGTGGAAAAAACGGGGGAAATTATTTGAAAGGGCTTATCTCGCGAACTACTGGAGCAATTTTTATGTTATTTGGCACAGATAAAAAGTACTTACACCATGTGAAGGATCATAGGCTATCGATTTTAATCATTTTTTCAGTGGCTATATATATATTTTATACCCGTGCGACGCCGGGGCGGGTCGCTAGTTATTGATGAAATGAATGGTTATTTTAAGCCTGAACTGTTGTTTTCATTATCTGACGAAAATTTAAAAATTCTTCCACTTACTGCTTTTAAGAATGAAATTTTATTGAACTCTTTAGATTAAAAATTATTATCTTGATCTAACTGAGCCTGAAACTTTATATGAAACATTGAGATTAGATCTAAACTCTATTTTAAACATGTTTAGTTAAAATTAAGACGACCACCTACCTTTTAGGACTACCATTATTGATTTATAATTAATTTCGTAAAATAATATTTCGTTGAATGGATTCTATGCAAATGCGCTCTACATGACTAACGTAACGTTTTTTTCCTCAAACAAAATGGTTCGATTACCAATTACAACAAACACGAAGCAATCATTTGAAAGTAGTGAAGAAAACACGTTTGCGTGTACACAATTAAAAAAATAATTTCAAATAGTTTAAGGTTGTAAGCAAAGGGCGGCCTTTTAATTGCCCAAGATCTGTCTAGCACTCTTTGGATTCTATACAATTAAACAATGATGTTGCTGCAATTCGTCCAGTGACAGGGACTTAGGTTGGTATATGTGGGAGCCCACAGGCGGGGGGTCTATCCACCAAAACCCTATTGTGCTCTACTATCCCTTTAAGACAAAGTTGCGAGAAAGACGAAACTCACCGCAAAATTTATATGGCCTATACATTATTTAAAAGACCGCGCTTCTGATTGCTCTGATCTTTATATTGTTTCATTAGGTGCCGCTTTCGACCATAAATCCCTTGTCGATTAAAGGTTAAAATTCATTATCGGCAATACATTTTTTCATTTATCATGTAAATATCTGCCCTTGGTGGGACTCGAACCGGCGGCCTTTTAACTACCGTTTAACATGCCAGGCGAAGTTATGTCTGCGCTATAAAGATTCGATGGGTGTCGATAAAAATTAACGACACCAAATTGTTATTGTCGAAAATTTATTCTCGACAACTTTTGGCATGCAGCGTGTCACATTGATTTTACTTTCTGTCTGGCCTTATGTCAGATGTTTATTTATATGACATTGTTTATGTAGGTATATATGCATTTATTTATAACTCGACCGTACAATTCCGTGCATCGCGATCGATCGCGATCGCGCACAACCTACGACTGTCGTCGGACGCTCGTGACCATAGTCAACGTATGAAAATGTATGGCACCGCTTCCGAGGCCCGCGACTGACGCGCGCGGCCTACGACTGTCGTAAGCCGCGCGCGATCGTGTCTTGAAGTTATGACAGTCGCGCACGACCGACGACAGTCGTAGGCCCCGCGCGACCGTGTCAAAGTTATATGGCACGATCGCGCGCGGCTTACGACAGTCGTAGGCCGCGCGCGTCAGTCGCGGGCCTCGGAAGCGGTGCCATACATTTTCATACGTTGACTATGGTCACGAGCGTTAGACGACAGTCGTAGGTCGTGCGCGACCGCGATCGATCGCGATGCACGGAATTGTACTTTTAAAGCCAGCCCACACGGCGCGTTGCGTTGCCGCAGCGTTATTACGAAGCAGTCTTAACGTCAACACCCCCTCCCGCTTCCTCTCGGGGGCTGCTGTCCGTCATGTTGTGTGCGTTGCGACGACGCAACGCGCCCGCGCCGTGGGAACACCTTGGTTACATCTTGTATGTAAAAAAGCGCAACGGCAGCGCTGCGTCGACGCAACGCTGAAGCAACGTGCCGTGTGGACTGGTCAACCTTTTAAGTCAGTGAAGATAAAATGCGAACGAGCGTCAAGCATTGATAAAACTGTTTTTTTTAAACATTACATTTGCGTTATGTCTGGTTATTTTGATTATGAGGTTGGGCCATACAGGATAGCTAGGATACAGCAGGACAGCTAGGATACAGCACGCAGACAGCTATGAGCTAGGATACAGCATGCAATGCCCCACGTACGTTTCGCAAGGCCCATCAGGTGCAGTTGCATGAACTTGCGACATCTCGGTCACTGTCACTAAGGGCAGGCCCTGCCAATAATCTAAATGTAGCAATTGCTCGCCATATGCCCTTTTCGAAAATATAAATGTTGACACGTTTTTATGACGTCATCTTTGATCGTGTTTCGGGACTACACGTGAAAGGGTTTAAAATTTAAATGTATTCTGTTTAAGATATTGTCCGGAATTTGTTTAGGATTAAACCATAAAATACGGTAACGGTGGGAAAATCAAGTTTCTATAATATAGTAAAAAATATTTTATATGTACTTATCTTAATATATTACATAATTCTTCTGTGAGTGTGTATGTCACTGAACTTCTCTCAAACGACTGGACCGATTTTGATGAAATTTTTTGTGTGTGTTCAAGGGGATCTGGGAATGGTTTAGATTCACAATTTTGTCCGCTGGACAATGTTTTTTTAATAAATTTTTAATTTATTAGTAGTTGTTGATTTTGGAATGTTTTACATTGGACGTCTGTGCGCTACCATCGCAGTGTCAAATTTTAAATAATATTCGAATTCGAATTTTAATTTTAGTCTATCCCGACAGTTAGCGCTGCGATCAAATTAAAAAAAATACTTTATATATATATATTTTTTAAATCGTTTATTTACTTATCTAAACAAATACAATATTTAACAAAGTGCCGTACCACGGAAACCACGCAGGGTTTATCTGTGCTCCAGCGAGTCGCTAATTTCACAATTGTTATTAACTTGTTACATACAACAACAAAATATTATTAGATATTATTTTTAACATTTGGTAAGTAGTACCGTTTTAACTTATGATACAAATTCTTAGCATTATACTTATTGGTTTTATCTATGGCTTATGCTTAATATATACTTAATATGGCAAAGAAACGTTTGCAGGGACAGCTAGTAATGTTATAATCCTAAAATGTTTTGTTTTAAAAGTTTTCGATGAAAATATTTTGCTAAAGTAGAGCTACTTTTAGCTTGGGTTTTGATTTGGAGGATTCGATTCGTAGGTTGAAGTATTATAAATGCGAAAGTGTGTCTTTCTGTCTATCTGTTACCTCTTCACGCTCAAACCGCTGAACCGATTTTGCTAAAATTTGGCATGGAGACACGTTGAGTCCCGGAAAAGGACATAGGATACTTTTTGACCCGGAAAAATGTACGGTTTCCCCGAGATAAACGAGTTTTGGCGCAACGAAGTTGCGGGCGTCATCTAGTTTAGATATATAATTATATAATCGAATTTATTGAGACTCAAAGTAACTTCATACCAATAATGGAGTATTTTAACAGTTTAACCACGAGTAACTGATACCTTAACAGTTGTTAGAAGGGCCAAGCCTTTGGTTTGATTCCATAATATCTAACACATAAAAGCCGTCCCCCGAGCAAACGACCTTGGCCATGAATGTGCCGCATCGCGTTGCCGAGATCGCACCAAAACCCTATTTTTTACTTGTCTTAGTTCAAAATTGAACTAAAATTATTATTATTTTTAACAAAAAATTAAAACCGACTTCCAAGGTAAAAACAATATTAACATTAATATGAACTAAAAAGTATTAAATAATTTTTGCTATCTAATAGTGCCTTTTTCCGAATTCGGCTAAACCTTGACTATTTCTGTACTCAATCTTCATTATTTTGAAGTCGGTACCAGATAGCTGAATCTTCAGTCCTCTGACAGAATATTTGAAACTTTTGGAACTGGCACCGACTTCAAAATTATGAAGATTGAGTACAGAAATAGTCAAGGTTTAGCCGAATTCGGAAAAAGGCACTATTAGATAGCAAAAATTATTTAATACTTTTTAGTTCATGTTAATGTTAATATTGTTTTTACCTTGGAAGTCGGTTTTAATTTTTTGTTAAAAATAATAATAATTTCACTCTTTTTAGTTACACTAGTAGGTAAACCTTCGCGTATATTTTACGTATCTAATTACACAGTTCACACTCACAAAATAATATATTATCAGTGAAGTGAACATATTGTGCTAAGTAATTTAACAATTTTAATACTTCAAACCCCAAGCGGTCACCGGCGATTGCGATAACAATAGAAAGGCTATTGTGTCTCGTTTTTCCACGATCCAAGGATCTATCAGATAAAAAATTGTATAAACTTGCATAGGATGTGTGCTAAGTAATTTAACAATTTTAATACTTCAAACCCCAAGCGGTCACCGGCGATTGCGATAACAATAGAAAGGCTATTGTGTCTCGATTTTCCACGATCCAAGGATCTATCAGATAAAAAATTGTATAAACTTGCATAGGATGTAGCGTAGCTACTCATCTAATATATGAAATTCTCGTGTCACAGTTTTCGTTGCCATACTCCTCGGAAACGGCTTGACCGATTCTCATGATATTATGTGAGCATATTGTGAGGATATTGGTCTGAGAATCGGCCAACATCTATTTTTCATACCAAAAATTATTTAAACGGCAAAACAACGTTTGCCGGGACAGCTAGTAATATAATATATTATTATCATAATAATTGACAGCTGTTCTTGTAATCAAGAATTCAATTTCAAATCCATTCAAATCGATACTTAGTGCGCCATCTATCGATTAATAAGTATAACTAATTAAAAAGACACTTATTGACTTTGTTTTGTTTAAATGCTCTTTTTAAAATAACTTTATTTTAATTCTATATTTTGTCTATTAAAATTTTATAAAGTAGTTAGTATAGTATTCGATCTGTATATAAAGTAGTAAAGTATAAAGTAAAGCGATACCGTCGCCTCCGCGGTGCTGACCGCCGTGTATATTTAAACAAAGTGTTGTTATACAGTATAAAATTATTATTATTATTAGTATATCCACACCTATGCCTTGTACTATTATCTATTCTGTGCCATGAGACATTGGTGACCTTAACACGACGTGGTAATGATGAAGACGATGATGATGATGATGATGATGATGATGATTATGATGATGAATATGAGTTGCATAGTAGCATATGCTTTCTGTTCTTAAAACAACGCCGAAACTCCCAAACGTGTATCTATAAGGAGTCAGGAGTTCTCTCAGCATCTTCGAAACCATGGTATACCTTGACCCAATATTTGACTTTTTGGTAGCATATTCTTAGTACACTTCACATAAAACCAAAATCACCATATGTTTCCATATAAATTTCGAGGAGTTCCCTCGATTACTCCTGGATCCCATCATCAGGTCACCACTTTGTGAACATGGTACCAAATTGGAGTAAAACCAAATACAACAAAGTAAAAATTTCGAAAATCGGTTCACAAACGGCGGAGTAATCGTTGAACATACAAAAAAAAAAAAAAAATAAAAAAAAAAAAAAAAAAAAAAATATCCACAGCCGAACATATAACCTCCTCGTTTTTTGGAAGTCGGTTAAAAATTTAAAACGGAGAATATGCATTGGCGTGTGTTTCAAATAAAAGTAATTTGTAAATACTAAGGAGATGCTGAATGTATGCTTGAATTTTAATAAATTGGCTTTACTTTTATCATGAGTATAATAAACGAAAATAGAAAATTTAAAACGTGGAAAGGATTGTTGAGATACTGAAGATTATTGCTGTATTTTTATTATAACTCTGTAGCTTTCAAATTATGAGTTTATAAGGCTTTAAATGCGGTAAATTACGGATTCTCCGTGGGGAATACAGTTAACCAAAAATGAATCTGTAATTAAATAAAACAACACTACATTATTTATCAATTATAAGTTTTCAATAACTTTATTAAAGACTATTTAAGACTGCAGGTAACGTAAAGTACTTTTTTAATTTATTTTAACTTTTTTAGTTGAAAGAATGTGTTACATATTAAGGAATAACTTAAAGGCTGCATGAGTCTTAAGTTACATCCACGTCTACAATCAGAGTTTTTAAGCAGAAATTATGTGAAACAACAAAACCGCAATCTTCTTACTGTCCAATATGACCATAATATCGTTGAGACGATCATAAAGTACGAGACAATCGCTTATAAATTATCCATTTCGTTAATGTGGTAATTTCAGTTGCGTGTGGGGTATTGGAATCAATAATGCTTGAATTTCTGGGCCCTTATGGCGACCGTATTATTACGGTGTATAAACGTAACTGTGAATGGCAGATTTTTCGCAATGGTTTATTTGTTTGGTTGTTTCATTAAAGGTTATTGCTATTTTGAGATTTAATGTGTTTTCCAGCGTGGGATCTTTACAGTGTTTGCTTATTGTTCTCATCTCGTAATTAAATATCTTTAACGTCATCCATATTTTTTCGAAAAAAATTGAATAGCTTAGCATAGACGTTCAAAGAATTTAACGCAACACATACCAATCATTATTATCGTTTGAACTTAAATGTTGGTTTTCATTGATTAAAAAAGTTGCTTAAAAGCTTGTATTTAAAATACATCAATATCAAGACATTTAGGCCCTTGTACACCGTACATAATTATTAACCCTTAAAGTGTTTGGTCCGTGTAACGTATGGGACGTTAGAAAAGTTAAGCAGACAGTTATTCTTCCACTAATTCTTTATTTACCATCCCGTCTTCTTCCAGAGAGTGACTACATGTGGCCCAGAATTCACATGTTTCTGCTTCATTGACGTATTCTACTCTTTACTCACCATCCCCTCTCCTTCCAGAGAGTGACCACATGCGGCCCAGTCTGCGGCTCAGCCGGCTCCACACCCGCCCACATCAGGCGGCTGGCGTCAAACCTGCAGAGCACCAGTACAGGATCCCTGCCGGACTACGGCACGCAGATCGTTGACCCCTACCGTCTACTCGAAGACGACCTGAATGGAATATACGAGGAGATACGATCGGTGAGTCACTTTTTGTATATGAGGGGTTTGTTTCGTGGTGGTGTGGTCCATTGGAATGTCTACTTAATTCTAATGCTACGTTTTGATGCTTGCCAAGCCACGGCAAGCCTCCACAAGCCCGAGCGTGAAAACATGTGAAATGGCTTGGCTTGCGTGATCTTGCGGACGCTTGTAGACGATCGGGAGTAGTGTCGGTTTTTGGACAGGGATAAAAGGGCATGTACGTAATACACTGACGCGTTCACGAGCGTGAAAACGACTCACAAATGCAAAGCGAGATTTGTGGAGGCTTGTAGCTTGTGGAGACTTGCCGTGGCTTGGCAAGCATCAAAACGTAGCATAAGGCTGGCCATAGACAGACCGCATCTTGCAGTCAAGACCGACTGCAAAATGCGGTTGCCGCACTGCGATCTGCATTTTCCATACTAAATTATTCATATCCGCAATACACGAACAGCTCGAGCAGTCGTTCAATGTAATCGCTCTAGAGCCCCGACTGCAACTTGCGGTCCGTCTATGGCCAGTCTAAAGGAGGCCCAGTAACCTACATACTAAGTTTACTGTTTGTGATGTCGCCTATAGGATTATTTCATGCATCGGCCTATCGAATAAGTGCCAGATGCGTCATGCTACTGGCATTTTCAAAAGCGATGTTATGAATATTGTGCACGATGTCTTCGATGCAACGCTATAATATGCAATAGTATTTGAGGTGTGTTCTTATACTCTAAGCAGTGTAACCACTGTCATGTTACTACTGTGATGTCTAAGCTGCTAACCAAATCTCGTCAAATGACACTGGGCAGTATGCTGTTAGAGTTTAAGTTCACAGTTTCTATTGTACAAATAATTTTGTAACAAGCTAATTATCAAGAAGATATTATAATAATATTTCGTAAATGACAAAGATAATATTTTGTCAAAACAATATGATTTATGACCCCTTCAGTATTGAAAAGGTCTTGGTCAATATGTGGAAAGTTTTTAAAAGCATGGAAGATCGTTGAACCTTGATTCTATTTTTAAACTTAAACTTTGATTGAATGTAGAAAAAGGTTATAGTTCATATTGTTATTGATTCAATACACCTATTTTACTAATGCGAAGCTGGGCTTGAAGAAACTACGTTTTAGTATCCTACTATGATCGTTACAAGTTTCCTGGTGGAATCTTGGTCTAAATCTATTAGGTACAAGTGTCTTGACTTAAGTTAAAGTTGGTACTACTAATATTATAATATATTCTGTGGTTAAAGTTAAGTTTGGTACCTACACACAGAATATAATGTTCTACAATCTACAAATTTAAATATAATAGTTTTAAACTTTAGTTTATTAAAATATACATTTATAGTGTAAAATTACTCGGGAGTTCCAAAGTTCGGGTCATTCTGCTCAGTGCCTGTAGACAACTAGCAAAACGCTAAGGCTAACGCGAACGCTAGCGCTACAAAATGTATGCGATTTGACATAAGTCATCGCTTCGCTAGCGAATACTAATGTCAAATCCATACATTTTGTAGCGCTAGTGTTAGCGTTAGCGTTAGCGTTAGCGTTTTGCTAGTTGTCTAAGGGGGCACACTGAAAAAACTAATTAACAAAAACAGTTTGGCTATGGTGTATGTAGCATAACTAAGCATACTCATAAGCAAAGTCAGTTTAAATGCAAGCAATTCGATTGAGTTACATCGTATAAAACGGGTAATGGTAATTGAGTTAGGTCATGGTTTATATAACTGTTTTGTTAAAGGTAACCAAAAACGATTCAGGTAGTTTTCAACAAAATTATATAGATTATAATTATGCCAACTATTGTTAATTACTAACACCACCTTTTTGTAGCCAGCAATTCAAATCATTTTACTATATGTTATGTTAGTTGCAGCATACAGTATTTGTTATATAAGAATTGAGAAGTTATTATTAACTCAACAAGAATGTTGCTTATGACGAAAAGTTTTGTACGGCGTCCGCGCACATTCATGTTCATTCCTGTGTTTTTGCATTTCTATCCATGTCGCCATTTTTCGTCGTGAATTGAAACCATCGTGTAAAGTCTCATTATTGCTAGAGTAATATACAATAGAACTATGGCCTAATTCATGAAGATCAACCGGACAGTTTCTGTCATTCCACTACCTATGTTTTAATTAGGTAAAATTGTCGGGAAATTAAAACGTACGAAGGAACAATCCGAGGAGGCACCAGAAAAATTGACCATCGCGGACTATCTTAGATATTGGGACCCCGAAATATACATTGATAAGTTCAACGGTAAGTACATTACTTTGTACCTATATCTAATGCTGAGTCAAAACAGTAAGAAACTACATTTTGATAGATAGGTATTTATACATTTTCGCCTGCGCCGCCGCCCAGGGCCGGCCCTGGATGCGTATCCATACTAGCCATAGCAAAGCCAAACTGCTGTCATCTGCTGTTGTGGTGTGCAGTGTGAGTAGCTGCTTGGCTCTTGTGGCCGTAAATTGTCATTTCCCACTGATTCGGGATTCCCCATGTATAAAATACGCTCTGCTCGAGTTCGAGCCTCATCTGCGCCACTCAACTTTTCAGAGTCGCTGAACCATAAACCAAGTTTTCTTAAATAGTTATAAGTATGTATTAACAAATAAAACTTTTGTCTTTCTCGGTTAGTTATAAAAAAAAAAAACAGAAATTATGTCCTTGGGTCAGGCAACAAGAACCTTATCTCTTATTATTTTTTTTTAATTATTTTCAGAACATGCGATTGATCTGGAGACACTTCAAATTTTGGACGCAGGTGCCGATTTAGTGCCTGTTACTGGGCACAGAGACCGAAACTGGGTATATCTACTAATTAAATAACTGCAAGGACATAATGGAAAATGCTTTCACAACACCTGATCAAGAAAGTGTGGTAGTTGATTGGTAATATTATTTCAGTTGATTTGATAATAAAAGTGGCTTTATTATATGTAATTGTTTTAATTATATTTCTGTTAACTTTTTACTATTCTGTTAATTTCTGGGTTTTATAATGTTCAGTTTCAGGACTGGAATTATTAAGGTTTCTGGGATTTTAATGATGTTTTAACCACACTGTTACGTTACTAATAGGGTTAAGGGTTTAATTTTTAACCAAAATTATTGTAAACCGTGACTCGGTGGTCATTAAGGGCGTACTCAAATTTTTGGGTGCAGTAGTGGTACCCTCGTTATAAATAAATTATTATAAGAAAAAATAATTTAATAAATAGCGTCTCAATTTTCCTTAATAATAACGAGGGTACCACCACTGCACCCAAAAATTTGAAAATCCCAGAAACCTTAATAATTCCAGTCCTGAAACTGTGCTTAAAAGTAGCCAAAGTGTTAGGTAATATATAACACCCCTGAAAGGTTCTGATTACACAAAAGCTAGGTTACTAGTAAATGAATTAGCTTAAGATATTAATAAGTAAATTCTATATTTAGTAGTAACAAAAAAGTTTTATTAAAATTAACCTTAACGTTAAGCATAAACCTACAAAAATCTAGCTATTTTTAACCAAACTGTTTGACAGTGAATAACAAACGATGTAGTTTATTCCGAACAAAATTATTTTGTTGCTTACAACTTTCGATATTTTAATGTAATACAAAATAGTTTAGTTATATGCTACAAACACAGTTGGTTAGTATTAAATAAAAAAATTATGTTAGAAAATTACATAATTGGGTTTGGCTACTGATGGCAATAGTTATGTTGTCACTATTTTTAGGTAACCAGTAGCATAATTTTTTGTAATACCTAGCCCAACAGTTTTTTCAGTGCAGGCGTCGATCCGCAACTGTGTCAAAGTCATGAGGCGACGGCACGCGAGCTAGGCGCGTGCGACTGTCGATGAAACTTATCGATAGTGAGCATAGTATAGTATGCTAATGTAATAAATAGGAAAGTGTGTCTGTCTGTCTGCACAAAACCACACGATTAAAAGCTGGAACCTTATTGTGTTGTAAATCGGGTGCTCAATTGCTCATAGTTTCATTATAAGTAGTTTTGGGTTGCAACTTTATTTATATTGTTATAAATTAATATCTAAATTATACTCTACAATTCGAAGCAACTCAGCAGTGGTACAGCTGAACTTTCAATTTAACAAATGGTTTCATGGTTACTCAGAAATATTTTGATGAAGCTGATATCACGTGGCGTAAAATTATATTTCAATTTATAGACAACGAACACTAGAACTATAATTTTCATTATCGATATAATTTATCGATAATAGAGATTGTTCTCACTATTTGTGTAATAATAAGTAATGATACCCGAGAAGTATATACGGTTAGATTTAACCTCTTACGATAAGTTCAAAGAGATTTGTAATTAAATGTTACTTTTGTTTCTTTATGCTCTGTATGTTTGTGTCTAATTTTGGAATACCTTGAAACATAAAGCAGCCATTTGAAGCTATGCAGCTTCTACACGTTTGCAAATGATGGACAAATACTGGCGATTATGAACACGTAGAGCATATTCTTCTTTAGTTGTTTATGATCAACGTCGCTTGTGCATACCACAGACAGCTGCGCAGGCATGGATTTTCATCATGGACCAAAGTCCTTTAATTATTGACCAAAGTCCTTTAATAATACGAGTATATTGTTGAGATTGACGAATAAAAGAATACCATGAAGCAGTATTGTCACCCAAACTTTGTTATTGTAAGATTTAATTTCAAGAATAGACCTTTTAATATTCACTTCTATTTATACGGCAATTAGCAATCGACTAATCTACCCTAGTACTGGTTCACCCACTTTCTGTAAACCCGTCTCGATGTAGGCCCTGTGGATCTAACATTTTCTAAATTCTTGTTTCCTTACTATAAAGGAAACGGGCCAGTTGCCGTATATGAACGTAGTTAGAAAATATAGGCGGTTAGTTAGAAATAAGTGATTGAAAAAGTCGATAGTCTAGACAGTTTTAGTATAAGTTTGTGTAAAACCAGTGTATTACTAGCCTACGCGTTTAACTACAAAAACTTTGGACTATCACAAAACATTTATTCGTAAGCTATAAATGTGGTCTATTGTAATGGAGCATTAGCCTCGATATTGGCCACATAACAAAAGATAGGTCCAATAACACACAACACATTAAACTACCAGTAAAATGTCACAATCGGCCGATCAGGACCTGTGTGATCATTGATGCCACCAATGGCATGTCTCTACGCCTAGACCTAAAGGTGCTCCCTCACCGAGAGCATTCACGTGTAATGTAACATTATAGTCTTTGAGCATTACATTACAATAATACCTCCCTGACTGTCGAGCATTTGCGTATAATGTAATATTATAAATTCGAGTTTCGACTTTGAGCATTCCATAGCAAGTTGACTGTGAAGTCATGCTTGCATCAACACAGTGATGTGACGTAGCATTGATGTTACAAATTGGATAACATTTACACATTGTATCATTACAAGGTGCGCATTGTAATGCTCGATTCTCCTCCCTCACTGATGTAATGCTCGACTCTGTCACCGGGACTCTGACATCGGGAGCATTCGCCTGTAATGTAACGTACAACACGGTCAAATTAACTTGACGCATCGAAATGTCAAATTAACATGGGAGCTCCGTAATGACATCATCAAACCGTGCGTCTAGTTAATTTGACCGTGTTGTACATTGCAAAGGGAGCACCTTTAAGCAAACTCTGCGCCTTAATTCATGCCGAGTGATCTAAAAGTTATGCATATACCATAGTAATTAACAAACAGTTAAAGTCAACAATTGCGAATATAAGGTTAAGCTAGAGGATGTTAAATCCCGTCTCCGGACGTTGCCCAACTAAATTGCAAGATGCAATCGCTCACCGTACAATTATAAGATTAGACAATGAGATTATTTGCATTTTGCAATTTTTGTCTGTCTTGCCGCAGAACTTTCTGAAAAATGCCCTTGCGCTTCGCTTGACTACTCTACGTGGGACACTACTGATTCGTGATATTTTATGACTTGCTTCGTGGTACCAAAAGATGGTAGTAAAGAGTAGTGAGTAAGTGTGCAATATCTAGACTTACTACTCTTTACTACCATCTTTTGGTTAGAGGTAAAAGTATTTACAAGACTGCTAAGAATTCAAGGACAGAAAAAGCGTAAAAAAATTGTGTCAGTCCTTTACCTGTATGATTTAATTTCGATAAGATACGAATACGTAGGTGATCTGTTATTATTTGTTCCCACTTAACCTGCATTGTAATTTGTGTTTGTTTTTTGTACTGAAGTGTCCAAGACAACATTTAATATTGTTTTTACATACGTGATACGATGTAATTACGCGAAATGTCGGACTCCGCGATGCCGCAACACCTCCATATAAAGTACTTTCGTATTGACAAATGTAGGTAGAGTTTTGTTTACATATAACTTGCCTACTTCGAGGTAAACGACCGTGGCCCGATGGCCACTTGTCAAACACTTTACTGAGTTGCCGATTTGATTCGTAGAATCGTATAGCAGAGCTTCGCAAACTTTTTAAGCAATTGCATAGCTTTGAGCGTGGCGACCAAATCAATCGACAAAAATTCCGTAACGAAAAAAAAACTCCTCCCATGATGCGGCGTTGCCAGATTTCGGCACGGTGTTTGTGTGCGACTAGACAAATGCGAATTATAATTATTGCATAAGTTGATAAAAATACTATGCATTATCATTATCGCGGTAGTCCCCGAGTGCCACACGTATTTTTGGAACGAAGTTCCTTATCGCGCGTTGCGAAAGGGGTCTAGACGGAAAAAATTAAGACCAAAAGTTATAACGACACTTTTTGCTATAAATGTAAGCCGTGCTGCGTGCGCGTGTTATTTTGCCTCTCTCTCTTTCTCTCTCTCATAGAAAGCAACTTAGTTCCATGTGGGTGTCCCTTGACACCTCTCAAGTTTTTAATACGCTTTTCAGTACCTCCCCGATTGTAAAAATTCTGCTTTGCACTTTGTAGGATCACATTTCTTCTTCACACTCGTCTACTTGGAGGAGCGAGTGAGCTTGGAGTCTAAGCATTTTTGAATGCCGATCCTTCACGTTGGCCCATGAATCATAATGGACAGATACAAGCGATTACGAATGTATAGAGGCGCATATTAATCTACGATTGCCTGTGATCGATGTCAATTGTGTGCGTCTATAGACAGAGCCTTAACTGAAGTTTTCCATCATATAGCCCAACACCCATGTTAGTAACGAATAATGGCCAAAACAGCGATAAATCATACTAACACAGCGCGTGCGCAAAACTAACATCCAAACGATCAAAGTACAGTTAAGAATAACATTACAATTAAAATATCTAAGGCGTAATTAGAATTGGAAATTGGCGGTTTATAATTTCCTTAATGTGCGGCTGATTGTAAATCGCTAGAGTTCAGGACGTTGCGGTATTTAATGGGTTTAATTTCAGGGATCCAGGGCTATTAACCCTGTGCAAATTGCGTAGTATGTGTATAACAACTGATGTAATATTAGTAAGATCTTCCAACAGGACTTATGGCAAAATCTTCATTTAATTACAGTAAAATAATATACGTCTCTAACCGCCTTACTTAGAGACATTTAACTATGATTTACCTTCAATTTAATGAAGAGTTTGACAGATAATGTTTGTGGCTTAATTATGTCAAAATTTTGAATTAATTACATTTAAGTAATAAATGTACCACTCTGAGTGCGGCAGTAAAACCTTAAATTAATCTATTCCCGAAGGGATCCAGTCTCCAGGTCAATAAAAGTAACAAATAGTTATAGGTGTCGGTTTTTGATACAGGTAGTTTTTGATATTATGTAGATTTTTATATTAGAGCGCTTACAGACGAACGGAACTTGTCGATGGCACGCGTCGACAAGTGCAGTTCGTCGGTAAGAACTAAAGGTATGGTTCGGATCAAGGCAGCATGCAGCGGGTCGCCGCGACCCGCGACCCAAACAGCCACTGCTCACTATGAAGTTGTATGGAGGACTAAACAATCACGGCGACCCGCGTCGCGAGACAGAGAGACCGGTCGCCGCGTAAAATAGCATACCGATGTCCGCGACCCACGACCCGAGACTGTCGCCAAGCCACTGCTTTGTATGTGTTTATATGGAAGACATTCCGATTACCGCGACGCGCGACACGAGACCGGTGGGCGTGGCGCGGCAAATTTAGATGAGCGCGACCCTGTCGCGTCGATAGCAGTACCGCGACAGCCGCAGGGCAGCTATGGTAGATATCTAGATAGAATATCTACCATAGCTGCCCTGCGGCTTACACGCCGATAGGTTATTAATCATATCGAAACCGAAAATAAAATTTTTCGTATAATATAAGACATGGAGGTATCAAAGTATGTAGGTATGAACTATAATATTATTATAACAGCTACTTCTCTCATAGTAATCTATACTTCCATACTAATATTATAAAATGCGAAAGTATCTGTCTGTCTGTCTGTCACACTTTCACGCTAAAACAACTGAGCTGATTGTAATGAAATTTTGTACACAGATAGTCTAGAGCCTGAGAAAGGACATAATCTACTTTTTAACTGGAGAAGAGGGTTGGAAGGGGGGTAACGGGGGACAGGTCAAAGGTTATACAAAGCTTTGGGAATTGTGTTTATTAGATGGATACATTCTAAATTTTTCCTCATTACACATTAAGTGACGTGCAATGAGTATATTGTAGCATCCCTCTTCGACCCGCGACGTAAATATAGGGTCAACCTTTCTCCTCTTTTCCGGAAATGATAAAAAATACAAAACAATTTCGTCATCCTCTTCATCTGCCAACAGTTTTTGGATAATTTCTTCCCTTAAGGGCCCTCTCGCCCTAAATTAGCAGGTCGATTGTCTGTCAGTGCGAATATCGACGTAAATGACATTAAAATAACATTCATAACAGCGCGCCTTGTACGGTGGCGGTTACGACGCTCGCCGCGTCCATGATAGGGCGAAATAGGAGAAAAAACCTTTTTAAGGCTTAATATAATACGTATTTCAAAAAAGTAACCAAACCATTAACTTATGTATTGCAAAGCAGTAGATATTTTTTATATATTCTTTTGATAAATAATGAAGGAGTAAAGTGGTTTCATTCAACGATTTGGAGGTGATTTGGTTTTTTATTTCTTTAATATGCGATACCGATATCATATCATGTAGATTACTAATTATTTTTTTCAGATATAATTTCTCTGTTAATGCCGATGAAAAGTTGTTTCATCTGCACGCTTTTTTCGAGAGAGCAGCCTTAATACTAAATTCCCTGCCATAATATTGTAAAATAATTCACAATTATTGTTTTGTTTACACTCGTAGTTATGGTGGAAAAATGGTCAAAGCTGTCTGCGCATAATATCACAAAATTGTAGATCGCAACATAGTTTGAAATGCTACCTAGTTCGCTTACGCGTGACGCCGTACGCTTGCCTCGTAGATCCGAATGGTACCTTAAGAAGCCTGGGCGACACATAATAATATCTAAACCCTGACTATGCTTATCGCGAGATTTGTCTACTAATATGTTGAAGTCTCGGATGAAGTTATAAAATACTCACGTAAATATGTTGAGCGAGCAAAACTAGCGAGCACACAAAAATGTTTATATAATTTATTAGTTTCAATGTAAGTCAAAACTATTTTTTGTACTCCTTTACCCAAACTCAGATTTTATTACCCAAACGCCGCAACTGGACATTACAACGTTTGTTGGGGATAGTTAGTAATCTTATAATAAAAACGCATTGCACAATGCACATTTTATGATCTTTATAATTAAACTATGTGGCATTGAACGTTGAACCCGTAATCCGCGGACCTTGACTACGGTGCGGTGGTACCGTCACATCTTGCGTTAGGAAAGTCGTGAAACCGCGCGAAACCCGAGCGATGACCTTGCTATAACACTTTCTTCCCTGCCCGCTGACCACGGAGTATTGTTCAACGTTTAATTAGTAGTAATGAGGCAGTTTTGTTCAAAGTTTATGTAATTAGCAGTAACGATGGAGTTTTCCATTCATCATTTGAATACGGCGAAGCGAAAAGGAAAAATTTTAGCAGTCTATTTTTGTACTATCGAAGAAATTGATCCATAGGCAGAAGACTACGTCATTTGGTTAGATCATGTCAATTCGATGTAAGTCGTGATTGTGGCTTGGTTTGACATAATGCGACCAAACTACGTAGGTCCACCAATCCCCATCTGCCTAGAAATCGACTTCTCTAATAGTACATAATCAAAATAGAACATAAATTTCCCACCAAAACATGAAATGAAAAAGGAGCCAAGCAAAATATTGCGTAGCTATTCAATACTTCTGTCGTAAAAAGTTTTCAGATCACATTCAAGCCAAGCCTTCAACTTATTTTGTAATCTAAATCAACATTTAGTAAATGTATCAATAGATTTCTTTATTTTATTATTATTATACTGGCTTGGCAATGAGCACTAGAAAAATAATAAGCAACTAATTGGATTTATTGGGTACCATCGGCCACGTGCGTCGTTACTCGTTACATAGTACGTACTAAAACACTTTAAGCTTGCCGTCTGTGTAAGTATGAAGTTCTCCAAATATGCAGTTTTATATTTGTTTCTCTTGTGCTCATTGCCAAGCCAGTATAGTTTATTAGTAGTTTTATTAGTATTAGTTAATAAAAATTTTAGAAAACGCTCAATGGCATGTTAACTAATTAATAATTAATAATAAAAATTAAATAAACTCATCATTTAAGGGCTCCCATACAAATTTACGGGACGGAACCCTATGTACGCCAGTTCGACTCGCACTTGGCGGGTTTCATAATTTTTCCATTCATTGTGAATAAAGACCTATCCGGGTACCAAATTTCAAGGTTCTAAGTCTGCTAGAAGTTGCTTAGAATTTTGATGATCTGTCAGTCAGTGACAAAATCTAGTAACTTTGACCATCCATAACTACTAAACTATTTATCGAAATTTCATGTAATTTGGTGGTTAAGCTAGTTTTAATACTTGCTCCTAGTGACCGAAATTTTAAATTTCTAGCTTTGTTAACATCCAAGATAAAGGGGGCGTGAAATAGCCACGAACCGCTTCGAGAAAAGTATGGTTCGGCCGCCGTGCCTTTGCTAAAAAGCTTGGCTGGGGCACTACCGTGCCTCCAGATAACTACTACTACTATTACTGGTATGCGATAATACAATCGCTTAGATGTGATATAATAATATGTAAAAATATGAATAGTAGGTAAGTATGTATGTTTGATGTCGTAATCCGGTGCTCCGATTTTGATAATGAATGCGTTGTCAAGAGATGCGTAAGTTTAAGTAATCCAGGCTAGTATAAATTGCGTAATCGGGTTATACTCGTAGTTTATAACTTACTAGTGAATAATTGAGTACATTTTATTCATATCTTATCTAATCTATATTTTATTATTACCTACAAAGGTAATAATAAAATATAGATTTTCGAGGGGGTAACGAAATAACAACTCTACCTTTTATTTTAAAATGCGCACTTTTAAAGGAAATTATCAAATCTTTTCAAATGAATAAAGCATAAAATTATGCTTATTGACTCAAGTAAATACTTCATATTGTTAAAATTAAAAGTATGAACACCTGGAAATTGCGACACGTAATATAAATCCTATCCTTCGCAAGCCTTAGTAAATAACTAATCAAAAGCAATTAACACTAGAATTAAATTTTATGTTTATAGCGAGAAGGTATACAAACAAAATATCATGTGGTTACTAAATTCTGCAAGAACAAAATTCTTATGTACAAAATTTTCGGGTCTCGGTGTTAGATATATATCAAACTTCTGTAAAACGACTGGATCGATTTGGATTCCGTATATTCTTTTAATTTTCAACGTATGCACTTCTATTAATTGGCAAACCCAAAATGGCGTGTGTCGGTAAAACAATTTTCCGGATTAGCTAGTCATTACTGTTGACTCAGAACAAAACCTTCCCTGAATCATGACTAGTCTATAAGGGACTTCACCTATTTGTGTGGCCTTCTCAACACATAAGCGAGTGTAACATTTAGCGCGGTTAGCACATCGCGACATTGAGTAGCCCACGACTGCAAGTCATCATGAAGAAAACCCATTAATAATTTGTACCAAAAGGTACAAATTAGTGGGATAACTGAGGTTTCGTAAGCCATAAAGGTTGTCTATGGTGTTTTGAAATGCATTATTTGCTGTATCGAATTTAACAACGCAGTGTTGTAAAATTATGTCTTTGGTTAGTTCTATGAGGTTAAAGTTCGATAGAAAAGAACATACTTTATATTGATTCTTTGTTGAGGAGTTAAGAAAATGAAGAGGAGTTTTTTATCGCTTTTGGCATCTTTCATCTTTTTAAACTTTTTTCAAAGGGGAAGGCAATTAGATAAGGTGGCTAAACTCATTAAAGAAAATAATATCATACTCAAAAATATATTTTTTAGTTTTTCACGTAGTTTCCTCTACGGCGATCGAAGAGTCCCATTTGTTTATTTTGAGTTTGACAACTATTATATTTTACGTTAACGACTAACAACATCTAAACGCGTAATACTATAATCTTAATTGATTTTACTGAATTTTATAGGCGGTTTTAACTTTTGAAACTAATAATTCATGAGAAAAGTAATGTTCAACCAAACATAATGTTAGTTGTAGATTTCGATGTGACATAACCGTGCAAAGTGATTTATTCCCAAGGCAAATGTGTTGACGATGAAAAGATTAATTGTTATTCTTTACATATGAACTACTAAAGTGATGTCGGATCGCATTTGCATTCAACATAGTTCTGCGTTAAATTGATAGCACCAACAAATGCTAACTAACGTGAAGAAAATAAATTTATTTATTAATGGATTAATGTCTTAGTCTACACACGTAGCAATTTAACTGTACAGTTCAAACCAGAGTGCTTAGTCAAAATTCATTCGCGCGTTTCGATAGCAAAGTTGGTAACGAACACGTATGGGATTTGACATAACGCATCGCTAATTCTAGCTATGTCCACACTGTACCTATTTTGTTCATCAAGGGCATGCGTTATAGCGCAGTCAACAGCGCACGTGAGGCATGCCCGCGACGCATGCTCTCTGACCGTATCCAAAACTTTCGCATGACAATTTTGCATTGCATTTGTTGACGCATTCAATTATTGAATGCGTCAAAACGAAAGTTTAATGAAGGAAGATAATGAAAATTGAAGATAAAAGTACACAGTGTGGATATAGCTAATTAGTGTCATGGCGCTTGCGATGCGTTATGTCAAATCCCATAATTTTTTAACGTCTAAGTTCGTTATTAAAACTATCGAACACATTTAAGTAAGGACTCCGACTTTATTTTAACGACTTCTGTAAAAAATACTCGGTTTATTTTAAGAAAATCCTACTCATACGTTATGCATACGATATCGCGATATTTAAATCAGGAGCATCTTATATTACGATTCTTGGCAACACTGAATATTATCCTTGAGATGCCTTTACGACATTTTCCGTTGACATGATCTGATATAAGAATCTTGTGAGCTGATTGTTAATAATTTATGATTCATCGATGTGGCGTGCTCAGTATTTGGATGAAGATAGCCTCTCTTGATTTTCACGCAAATAGGCCACAAAATATTTCAGCCTATAGGAAAACCTAGTTGATTATATTTTTAAACGCCTTGAAAAACAGTGAGGAGGTTCTATTTCCCTTGAATTTAATTCCTTATAATGTCATTAGAGATTGTATGTTACGAGTATGTTGACATATCACACGGTAATGCGATTTGCGATGATTTTGTGTAGGTAGTGTCATAAAATTAGTTTTAAATTATGTATAATACACCAAACGTTTTATCATAATAATTTATTGGGGTTAAGCCATTCATACACGGTTTATAAGTCACAAAAATTCGGAGTATAACAGTCGTAACGATAGGTCGTTTAACACAGTTATATCGTTACGATAAAACGTTAGGTGTAAGGCGTTAATTGTGTATGTTGTGTAATTGTCTTATATTATACGTGTCGCGAAATACATATACAGCCCTAAGCTAAAACCTGCCATTTGTCGATTAGATTCAAACTCAATTTTAGTCTTCTTGGCCAACAGGAGCTGAGGCGCAACACAAACCAACCAGAACTGAACACCATAGCTACATACTACTTCGACGGCCAGGGCAAGGCGCTCAGGCCGATGGTTGCCATACTCATGGCGAAAGCGGTCAACTACCACGTATACGGTGAAAACAGGTGAGCATTGATTACATATCAATTTTTATACGTTCTTAGGGCTCACACACATAATTGTGAATTCGTATAGCATCGCAAATATCTGCGGCAAAACTCACAATAAAAATGACATTGCGATGCGATGCGAATTCGCTGTTTTGTGTGGGAGCCCTTAGGCCCACTCCACATTCCCACCAATATATAGCATGTCTCGTCAAAATCGACAGCGAGTATTCAACCGCGAAAACTAAAAATTATATCAGCATGCCTGCTTACATTATTAAGATCACCATTAGAAGAGTTTTCTTCTACATTTGATTAGACAAAGTGACAGGTCAATGATGATAAAATATGTGTTAGTTTGTCCCTGACGTCTGTCTGGGCTTCATTTCTTTCGCATTTTGACTGTGGTAAAGCTAAGCCTGCTTGTAGAGCCATGAAGGTTTAAGGCAGAGTGCCATGTTTTTTAATAAATAGGAGTAGAAGTAAGGTAAAGCTTTACATTCATTTTGTTTCTTTAACTACAGACATATTGTTAAAAATATAAAAAAATATTGTAGTAAAAGGAAAAGTGCGCGCAACAGATTAAATATGTTTTAATCTGTTGAGCGCAGTTTTATTATACAACTTGTCTAATAAATATGAATAAATGGTTTCTTTTAACGGATAATATTACATAAAGCACACATCGACCTATATAAAAGATTCAACAGCGAACCATCAATCGATTCTGATGTAATTTTTATATTTTGTAACTATTGCGAGCGCGCATTTAAAATTGGTAGTTAATTTTACGGTTAAATAAGACGTGGAAGACGTTATGTAATACCCTAAAGACCTTATAGACATGACTTTGAAAATAATTGTGTCAAAACAAATAATGGTCCTAAAAATTTGGTACAAATTGAATTAGAACGACGCATCTTATGGGCATGCTAACGGAACTAGAAGGTCATTTCCTGAAAAAAGATCTCAGTCTCTTTTATATGGAGTTAAATTGTCACGCATGTTGTAAGACTAAAGCCCGTCACAGACCTAGCTATAATATATATTAATATGTTTATACTAACGTAACTAGATTGGCAGTCTACGACAGAAACGCGTCACCGCTTACCATATATTTTCTATACTAATTTTCGCGTGACCACACACTCAGCTATAATATATATTTCTGTGACATGTGGATTTAGTATAGATTAATATGCCTTGCTATAAGTATATTAATATATATTATAGCTAAGTCTGTGACGGGCTTTACATGGCAAAATCTGAATGGCAAATACACCGGAATGGCAGCGGTGAGGCGAGCACTTTCAGCTGGCGGCCACCAGCGGCGGCGATTTTTCAAGCGATACTATGTATTACAATGATGTAGATAAAGTTTAAAATCATACGACACTGAAAGTGCTCGCCTCGCCGCTGCCATTCCGGTGTGTCGAGTCCCATAGTGATACTGAGACTGGGACACTCCCACAACCCGAAAACCAAGCCTTGAATAAAGACATTTTAACTTACTTACTAGTAATAAAGAGCTTTTAAAGTAAGTAGTACTCTTTTTAACACGCTTACATATATTAGCTTCACTTGTAACTAACTTGTAAGAAAATCTTGGACTCTTAATTTGACCCACTTCCCGGTCTTTGATTAGGATGAAATTTTGCACACGCTCTGAGTTCTGATGACAATACATGACTAGCTAAGAAACGTCATTAAATCTATACTATATGTATACTATTATACTAAAATATTATACTATACAGGGTGTCAAAAGACCGCTTCCGATAACTTCGTGGGGTTATTATAGGGCATGAGATATATCCATTGGTGCAAGTAATTTTCTTTAAATCGCCAGTTTTTAAAATAGTCAAAATTTTCAACACGCAATGTATAACGCTGATGTAAATGGGCGATAGTATCGCGCGCCAGTGGAGCCCCGGCCCCCAGGCCGAGTCAGCCCCCACGCGCCGCTCGCGCCGAGTACCGCGCGCGCGGCCCTGCGCTAGACAAAACAGCTGATCGTGGTGTGCCACAGTGCCCTAGCCCGTGTGTAGTGAATAAACCACCAGTATTGTAATGATTATTAAATAACAATTGTTTTCACGATTTAACATAATGTTAGAATTTATTAGGTTATTAGTTTAAGTATTACTTATTACTCAAAAATACTCCGTTTTTACTTCCAGCCAAAAAGGAAAAGAAATCATAATAATTCACATTCGAATCAGTTGATCTCTTGAATCAGAAATTGTAAAAATACAACACTTACACAGTTACACCTATCTATGGAAAAAAATACTTGATAACATGTTCACTGACCTGTGATCAGCTGTCTGTTTTTATGAAATGCAGTTCGAACTGTGCTCACTGCTCCATGTAACTCAATGTAGATTGCAGAGTTATTCAACACGAAACAAAAGTAAATAGGAGACATTCCAATTCTTTACACACTTTTTACTGCACTGTTTAAACCGCACTATCGAAAACGATGTTCACCCCCGTTCCATAAAAGTTTACGAGTACCACAGATTACCCTTATTACCTTAAAATTACAAAACTTTAACAAAAACTTCACAGTACACGTCCAGCGCGGCGCGTGTTTACAGCCGACTGAACAAATGAAGAAAAAACTTTGTAAAATAATAGGGATTTATCCCTGTGCATATTTTGAGTTATCGATAATTTTTTATCGATAAATCGTATTAATTGTTTTACATACGAGTACGTATTGATTACAGTCAAACTAAAAATAAGCAAATACCTACTCAATGTTAAGAATAGCGACAATAATTAAAATTTATTTAAATAATTAGGTATTATTAAAGTATTTTCATTGCGTACGTAAACGCGTATACGCATTACGCGCATACCTAGACGCGCAAACTCGTACCATAGTATAACAACCACTTTATCACGGTAATGTCGGTAGGTATCGAAATTATCTTGCAACTTGACTATGTATCCCGATAAAATTTTCTGAATTCATAACCTCATATTTCATAATAGAGATTCGGCCGATGGCGGCCGCTCTTTGTCGGCTCGATCACTAAAGACTCCGCCGCGGCGGCGTGCTTTTTGATCGATGCCGCCGTGCTTCGGTTTCTTTTGACCTTTTCCGAAAGCCGATACATAATTATTTTAACATTATTTTTAAAATTAAAATAGATTTTCTAATTTAGTAGCCATTTGTGCATTGAGGTATTAGGTTGTTGTTAGACATAAGTTTGATTTTTTAACAATTAGGTACTTCAAGTATCAAAACGTGGTAGTAGTTATTGTGTTATGTGTTAATTGATTATTATTATTCAGTTGTGTTAAGTAATTTACTGTATGGTGTGATAGATTTCGTTTAAAAAGGGAAGTGTTTTTGACGTTTTTGGTGGTGACTGGTCTTATTGCTTGGTGTTAAGGACTATTTTCAAAATTCATAAAGAAGTAAGAAACCGTCTTGAACTCAACATTTTTCACGTAAGTTAATTATTGCCAGATTTTTGTGTATCATCTGTAATTTCGATTGATAAGACGTGACGATTGCGGATAGACAGTTCGTCCGCATTGGTTTCGTTACTTATGAACTTTTTAACGTCGAGTCTAAAAATCTTAGAAATTTGCCATACCTACTCTTGTAAGTTTTTACACATGCAGTTGATTACAGTTTTCTACATAAGTTACCATGAAACTTTTAACACTGCAAGTAGCCAAGATGAGGGGTTAGAGGTCAGTCATAGTGACCACCTTCATGGGTTTAAAGTTGGAAGGACACATCACACAACATACATTAGGGTTTAGAACAGTTCTGACGTAGTGTATCGTCGCATACGACCTTTCGAGTTTCGACAGCGTACGTAGGCCGTAGCGTGAAGACATTGAGCGCGCGTTTTTACATTGCGATTTTTAGTAATAATAATAAAATTAAAAAAAAAAAAAAAAATTATTTTTCTATGTGGTTTATTATCATATTTAAAGGGTATTAATTATAAAAAAAAATAAAATTAAAATAAAAAAAATAAATAAAAAAAACTAAAAAAAAAATACATTTTCGTAATCAGAAAATGTAGTATAATCATACCCCAAAGTTATCGGAAGCGGTCTTTTGACACCCTGTATACTATATATTTACTATAATATTATAAATGCGAAAGTATCTCTGTCTGTCTGTCTCGCTTTCACGCCAAAACTACTGAACCGATTGTAATGAAATTTTGTACACAGATAGTCTAAAGCCTGAGAAAGGACATAGGCTACTTTTTAACTGGAAAAAGGGGGTGTAAGTGGGTGTTTATGCGTAATATCCAATATGGCGGCCTCTACAAGATGGCGGACAGGCTATTTGAATTGCACCACCATGATATGGGTATCAAATGAAAGGGTTTCCTGTCAGGAATACGACAAAAATCAGGTGACTCAAAGCTAACGTGGCGGACATCCAAGATGGTGGATTGGCTTAGTGCGTGCTAAAAGCGTGTTTTTTAGTTTTTGAAACTACGAATAACAAAACTACAGGAAACGTAACTCCCATACTTCAATCGTTTTGAATTTGGCTCCTTTTCGAACACTAAAATATGACAATTCAGATTCTCGCCAAGGTCGTTTCCCAGGTAACGTATCATAATATTGCGCGCTGTACGACAGCCTGCGCGGTTATTGTCACTGTCACAGTTATGAAACAAAGCCGTGGACAATAATTGTCAAAAGCGGATGGCATTATGCAGTATACACCAAACATATCTACTATCACGAAGAAAGGAGTACATAATTATTATTTTAAAATCAAACATTTTCCTCTGATCCTTAAGTCATCGATAACAATAATATGTAATAATTTAGAACATACCTTGTACGACTCGGATGAATTTAAAACTATCCAGAGCACCTAGACAAGATGTTTTCAGATTACAAAAATCTATGTGCTAAATTATTACAGAATTATTACAGAATTGAAATAAAAAACTTACGGTGCAAATGCAGATTTTCGTAATCTCTTTAATTTTCGGTCATTACTCATACAAAATATATCATGACTATTAAGGCCGTCCCCCGAGCAAACGACGTTGGCCATACATTTGCTGCGTTGCCGAGAGAGCACCAAAACCCTATTTTTTACTTATCTTAGTTTAAAATTGACCTAAAAAAATTAAAACGGGGATTTTGTAGTTTATGATATTGTCGATCTATTGGCGTGTGTTTCAAATAAAAGTAATCTGTAAATCCTAAGGAGATGCTGAATGTATGCTTGAATTTTAATAAATTGGTTTTACTTTGGAAGCTGATATCATGAGTATAATAAACAAAAATAGAAAATTTAAAACGGGGAAAGGAATGTCGATATATTGAAGATTATTGCTGTATTTTTATTATGACTTTGTAGCTTTCAAATTATGAGTTTATAGGGCTTGAAATACGGTAAATTACGGTATCTCCGGAAGGAACGCCCTTAAAGTGTATGCTACATAAACGAGTAATCTGGCTCGGCATCCAATTCGGTTCGTTTCTTACTAAACGAAGTACGAACGGCATTATAAAAATAAAATACTCCATACTGATGTCTGTCAGAACTCAGACCCTCGTTTATGAATTATGATTAAATTGTTACATCTTGCATACTCGTAACACTGTCCATGGCGACTTTGTAAAAATGTTGTAATTATATTATTTTTTGATTATTGCATTTTTACAATAACATATAAACTTAATAAGACAAACAAAGAGACCAGCTTAATTTTACGCAAATACCCTGGCATCCAACTTAAATAAACCATCTTTTTGGGCATGTTTTTGGGTCGGAAATAATACAATAACTTTACCGAAGCATAATTTTAAAAAATTCACTTACTGATGAAACTTGAAAGGTTATTCCTGTATTAAAAGTCGTATCTGTATGACTTCTACACCATTTCACAGGGCATTTAGGCATTTTAAAAACGAAAATTTTGTAAAAAGCTACGTAAAAAGGAAGTGAACAAATTGTAAAATGAGTTTGACAATAATTATCATGTCAACTTGGTTGAATGTCAATCGTGTATATATACACGAAAAATGTGTACCGAACACATGCATAAAGTATACATTTATTCGGGTCACATTTTGTAGCCTTTTGGACGGAGCACTTTTTTTGACGGAGTTACTCTTCTTGTAGTTTAAAGTTCACTGTTTTGAAACTATTAATTATTCGTTGTTCAATACCAAGTTTAGTCACATTTGTCTACACATCTTTATAACCGAACGTACCACATTATGACGTCTGTTGGTACCCATCTTGAATATTGGATGCGGTACCGGGTTCGTCTACATGCTATACCCATTACTCACTCGTTTTTTCCTCCTAAAGTCTCTGGAATCCCCTGGGATTGTCATTGTCTACACGCGCGGATTCTACAGAGTGAATCTGGAATATTTTATCTCGAACGTGGCATGGATGCGATATCGGTAGGCGCGTGTGGTATATTAATGATATATAAATTATACATAGTGGGGAATCATAGCGTCATGATTATGTATTGCGATTATGTATCATCGCTGTAACAATCGATTTGTATACTTGTGTAATGTGTTTGTTATATGGGTTAAGTTTGAAAGGATTTTCCTGAAAGTATTGTAAGGATTCCGTACCCAAAGAGTATAAAGGGGACTTTATATTTATTAATAACTTCTGCCTGTCTCCAGACTGTATCTCAAAAAATTATGATAGCTATACTCCTTGCTTGGCTAGCTTGTCGCTAGCGGTCATTGACTCCCTGTCAAAAATTTGTCATTTTCCATATAAACCGCGATTGACAATGAAGTGTCAGATTTTGTCAATCGTGGTTTTATATGGAAAATGACAAGTTTTTGACAGGAAGTCGATGACCGTTAGCAACAAGATAGCCCGAGTGGAGTATAGAGAGTTTAAATTTTCACAAATCAATATGTATTTCCATTTTCTGTTGCCGTTATAACAACAAATACTAAAATAAAATAAATATTAAAGCGAGGCTCCGATACTTGACAACAAAAACTCATTTTTAGCAATGATATTGTATGTTACTAAGTATTTTAGAAACTCATTGATTTTTAGGGTTCCGTACCCAAAGGGTAAAAACAGGACCCTATTACAAAGACTTCGTTGTCTGTCCGTCTGTCTGTCCGTCTGTCTGTCTCCAGGCTGTATTTCAAGAACCGCTATAGATAGACTTCTGAAATTTTCAGAGATTGTGTGTATATCTGTTGCCGCTATAACAACAAATACTGAAAACAAAATAAAGTTAATATTTAAGGGGGGCTCCCATACAACAAACGTGATTTTTTCGGCCTTTTTCGCTCTATATCAATAATGGCAAGAGGTAGGCACTTGAATTTTTCACACATTCTTTTGTTATAAGTATACTTTAATATTTAATAATAATATTCAAATAAAATAAAAAATTAAGGGGGGGCTCCCATACAAAAAACACAATTTTTAGCCTATTTTTGTACGGAACCCTGCGTGCGCGAGTCCGACTTGCACTTGGCCTATTATTTAAACCATTCGTGCACAAGTCTAACTTGCACTTGGACGATTTGATGTTATTTGAAAATATGTCTTCTTCTAATGGTTGGAAGGAAGATCCTGCTATAATTTTCTGACAACGTCTCCTAATTTATAAGAAGTAATATATCAACTTTGTTGAATGTGAACAACGAAATGTTTAACTTTACCTAATGTTATTTGAAATGTCTTCTACTAATAGTTGGAAGGAAGATCCTGCTATAATTTCCTGGCAAACTCTCTAATTATAAGAAGTTATATCAATTTTGTTGAATATAAAGTCAAACAAAGAAGTGTTTAACTTTGTCTAATATTGTCTGTAGAGTAGACGTCAGGAGACCAATACGAGGTGTCAATTCGGACGATATGTGAAGTTGGTAAATGTTGGTTTTAAATAGTTAGTCCATTGAAATGTTACGTGAGCTTTGCATTTATTAGAGGACGCAATTTTATTTTTGGACATGTGGGGAGGGAGAGTCAATAAAAGCTAAACCTCAATTTTGTGCAGTGTAGGCAAAATAATTTGCAACAAATTATGATTATACAATTTTTTTGTAAGGCGTATAGTTTTCTAGCAATTGAGAAAATAGTTTTATCACCCCTTTTTTCAAGATGACGGCCGGGGGACAATGGTGGCGATCCCACAAACTTGAGGGTAGGCTTCTATTGCCCCCTCCCCCATCGCATGTCCTAAAAATAAAATTGTGATATTCGGTCGGTTCGGTTCAATGGACTAAGTTGGAAAATTAAGACTCAATCTTGTTGCATAACACACGTGACCCGACAGACAGACAAAATACTATAATATGATGCAAAAATATCGGGTCAACTGCCTAGTTTACTATTATTATTTTAATTTGAATAAAAACGATATAAATAACTCATTGTGGTTTATTAATACAGTAAACGTTAATAACCTTATTTGATCCATGACCAACTTTTACCCAGATTATCAGACTCGCCTTCACAGTTTTCGGTCAGCGTTATTCTACCTTAGATATAAAAGCCTTTGTTTTTACATGGGGACTTTCCCATCCCCGTCGGATTGGGGACATTGGCCGGGGTTTTTGGACTACCCGTAGGATCTACCACTAAAACACCATGGTGCTCCATTTTCCGCTTAGGCAAATTTCCGGGCACGATCAACCTACCGCAGTCCGCAACTTTGTTAGAGCCGAGCTACATATTATTATATTTTTTTTAATTCCAATATCATATTTAAAGGCGTGAGTGGAAGAACCACATAACCAACATTTTCTGACATAAGGACCAGTACTCATTTTTTCCCTTATAACTTGAACAAACCTTGTAACTTACAGGCGCAGCGCAGACGACAGACTATCCGTGACGCACTTTTTATCTGTGGAAATAGAACCTATGCAATTATATGTGGACTTTTTGCGCGTCGTGTGCGTTATTGCATATAATTGCACAGGTTCTATTTCCCACAGACTAAAAAGTGCGTCACGGATAGTCTGTCGTCTGCGCTGCGTCACGAGGTTTGTTCAAATTACAAACCTTGTAACTAACTTATCTACTTCATCATCTGACTTATCTATTATCTAGCTATACATAAAATCCACGTTTTTTTATTTCCAATAATTTTCCTGGTCCTATAGCCCCCAGTAATGAAAAAATATCCTACTGTTCATAGATAAAAAATAAATAAAATTGTATGTTCTCTCTCCGCAGTGCGCTGCTCCAGTCCCAGCGGCAGGTGTCCATGATCAGCGAGATGATCCACTCGGCGTCGCTCATCCACGATGACGTCATCGACCAGAGCGACTTCCGCCGCGGCAAGCCCTCCGTCAACGTGCTCTGGAATCACAAGAAGGTACGTCCTTTATGTATGGCGTAATACGCGGTGTGATCCAATTTGATTGCTCCACCTTAGGCATTTGCTTAAGCATATTACGATCAACTGTTGTCTAGTATTTTTATAAAAATAAGCTTATTTATTGGACGTATAACCCTATGGGTCAATTCAGACCAACACGAGACGAGTAGACGCATTTCTGAATTTGTATTGATTTGATAGATTTCAATTGCGTGAGGTGTCTCCCAAATCTGTCAAATCCATACTAATTTAGAAATGTATCTACGCGTCGCGTGGTGTCCTGGATGTTTAACCATTAGGAATTTGCTTAAGTATTGCCTAGTATTTTTAAAAAGAAGCGTTATATTTCTCGGATGTGTAACCTAAAAGATTACATAGACACGTTATTACGTAATCTAATATATATAAATCTCCTGTCACGATGTCTGTCCGCGATGGATTCCTAAACTACTTAACCGATTTTAATGTTTCTTTTTTTTAATGTGTGCTTTTTTCCAACTTGAGAGAAAGGATAGCTTAGATCTTTAATTATAGTCGCAATTTTATTTTATTGCAAATTATTTTCCTATAAAGAGCGACCATTGTTTATGCGACGTGGGTCACGGGATAGCGATGGACGTTGCCATGTTGATATACTTATTTATAGTCACTAATTCAATAAAATAATACGGGCGATATACTTTATATAATATGGCAAAGAAACGTTTGCCGGGACAGCTACTATAATATAAGGAATAAAGATTGACAGATTGCTCAACCAATCAAAAAATATTTTTTAATGTTTCGGTTTGATAATATAAACACGAGATTACACGGACTCTAAACAAAACTAAATTGTTGATTTTCGAACTCAATCGATTATGTTCGACACAACGTTGCGGCAATAATCACAAATTTTGGCGCATAATTTTGCGTTAAATTAGCAATTTTAGTTAATTGCTTTATGTCGCCACTGCTATTTTGTAAGGCGTCTACGACACGACTTTTTACGTCACATTCTTAACAGACGATATTTTAAGATATTCGACGCGATATTAACTATTTTAAAGCGATTCAGGTCAATATATCGGATTTAAATCATTTCTTATGAAACTCCCAAGGTCCGTGTGGCGAAACTGCAGGGAAAGGAGATTCGATTCTCGGCGGCGCGTATTATGTTTCTCGTGAAAATCACGACGCTGATAGGAAATTGCGCTTTCTCCTCAAAATTCCGTGTTAATGACGAGGTGCCCGGTCAGCCTGACACGGACTTAGCGGGCACACCTGCTTGCGTAACCCGTGTCGTCTGATTGTGGATGACCGATTATCGTGTTAAAAAGAATGAAAAATCCGCCGAAACATTGAAAATAAAATTTGCGAACTTGGTCGTACCTCTATTCGTCAACATTGTCTCCAATGAGCGTCTCAGAACTGACACATATTACGATTGTGGATGACCGATTATCGTGTTAAAAGAACGAAAAAGCCGCCGAAACTAAATATTAAGCTCTTCATAGGCGAAGATCTCAAAGTGACACACAACGTGTGTAAAAGTAACACAGCAGCTGTAGCTGTGTGACACATTCTCACTTTTGCTTCTATCCTTCTTCTTTCGTTGTATAGTTCTTGAAATCTACGAGTGCGCGTCGCCCTTAGTTGTGTGAGTGACCATATCTATACACGCGTACATGGCTCGCTCGCTGCTGACTGCTCCGTCGGGTACGCGCACTAACGAAAATGTCTATTCACATTTCCAACTACAAATAAAGGCGACGCGCACTCTTAGATTGCAAGAACTATAACAGTAGAGGAGTTATACGTGTACATAGTTCCATAATTATTATTAGTGTCAATGGGAGGCGTTTATCACTTGCCATCATGTGATTGTTTTCTGAATTTTTAAGTAAATATCACCATTCACCTCCAACAAATCTAGGGGAAACAAATAATTTATTGTCCTTTGTATAGCAGTCTCCAAGCCGACAAGCTGTATTATGCCTTTATATTAGTGACTTAGAGACTTTATTGTATGAATTGATATGTTTTGCATCCAGTGCATGCAAATTATCCCAAGGCCACATATAATCAGGAGTATAATAAACCGTAGTGCATGACATGAATATCATTACACTGAAAACATTGTAGCGTCCTTTATAAAATGCTGGTTGGTGCCCGCAACTCCGTTGCGTAAAATTTCCGGGATAAAAGTATCCTATGTCCTTGTCCGTGATTCAAAGTATGTCCATACCAAATTTCACCAAAATCAGTTCAGCGGTGAAGAGGTAACAGACAGACTGACACACTTTCGCATTTATAATATTAGTAGGGATGTAACCATTTATAACCACTCAACTTGACAGATTTATTCTGGAATAACCATATGACATGATTATTGATCAGCTATTGGAATGTATGAATGGGCATATTGTTGCCAGGTGGTTTTTTGAATGGGTCGATATGTATGGAATCTTTAATGACTAAGAATCGTTTCATTGTATTGTAATAGGAAAGATTTGCTTCATATTCATTGTGTTAAGGTTGCTTTTATGGGTTAAAAGTGTGTGAGAACTAAAACAACTTCATTGTTACGTGATATAATAAAGTCATTTCACGAAAAGTTGTGCATCATAAAACTCTACATTTTAGTAGTAAGTAGGTTTTCTGCGTATATTATAATTTATAACCTAAAAATGTAAACACCACTTGAAACGACAATTTCTCGGATGTCATGAAACAGTACAAGACATGTAACAAAGTAATCCATATTTCATAATTTATACTAATGCGAAAGTGTGTCTGTTTGTCTGTTGCCTCGTCACGCCCAAACCGCTGAACCGATTTTGCTAAAATTTGGTAGGGATATACTTTCTTTCCTGGTGAAGGACTTGGATAGTAAACCATCCTTTACTAAATATAGTAAAGGATAGGATACTTTTCATCCCGGAAAAATTTGCGGCTCCCACGTGAAACTTATTTTGTCGAAACGGAGTTGCGGCCGTCTTCTAGTTAAGATATTAGGCTACTGGCTGGTGCCTTAACGAAGTTGCTCTGTGATCTTCCCTCCTTAGCATTATACAAAATAAAAATAAAAAATTCCTTGTAACATTACACATGTAAAGTACTTCATTTATAGAATCTATGATTTTTCGCATTGTTTTGTCAAGAAACACTGCCTTACGTGCAAGACATACAAATTATATATCCACGAGCAAAGTCGAAGGACGCTACTAGTTGATTATTGATTAAATAGCAACATTGTCCTGACGACTCCTTTCGATTTCGTGAGCTCAAATATTTGGCTAAGCCGAGAGTGGTGTTTGTTTAATGGTTTACATATTGGCACATAATCTATCCGTTTGCGATGCTAATATTTGGTTCAAGTCGGTCTGCTGGTATCACGATCTGATCGTACCTAACATGTGGAAGCGTAGGGCTCTATAACAACAGGAATACCCCTCCCGGCAGTTCGGGTAAAAAACATTTTATTTTATACTAGTTGACGCCCGCAACTCCGTTGCGCCAAAATTCGTTCATTTTGCCTCTACATTTTTCCGGGATTATAAGTATCCTATGTCCTTCTTCGGGACTCAAAGTATCTCCATACCAAATTTCAGCCAAATCGTTTCAGCGGTTTGAGCGTCAAGAGGTAACAGACAGACAGACGGACGGACAGACAGGCACACTTTCGCACAATATTAGTATGGAAGTATGGATATGATTTGTACTTAATGTAAAAATTGTATACTCATGATGTAGAGAAAGAGGATCAACTTAAAATGCTACTTAGAAGGAAGTTTCTGAGACTTCGGTATAAAAGACTTCAACGCGCTCAAACACTTTCTTTTGAAACGGCAAGTGTCCGTCATCTTTCCAATATTAAAACATCAGCCAACCTATTGACACTATAATATTATATTGCATGACGTTTTGTAGGTGCAACGAGAATCCTGCAGGAATCGTACGTTTTGACCCGAAAAAAATACTTTGAATGTCTATAAACGAACGCTCTATAAACCTTTGAAATCAAAACCATCTAAGTATTATTTTATAATACTTTTAGATTGATCATCAAATACAACGCGTAGAGAAGTTAAAAGAAAACGACGCGCACAATTTGGGTCATTAAGTCACGTTCAGGTTCTTGTGCTACTTAACATAATACAAATTGTGGGAAGTGGTCCGAGACGGGGCGACCTTTCTCCCGCGCGCGACAGAGATAGCGATACGCTCTACGAAAACAATGATTTACTATGGCTGGAGTAGGGTTGGATCCAGCGAGAAAGATGAAATTATTTTCTAGTTTTTGTTGAACTGTGTTCCTAGAGTTTACGCAATTCTTTTCTGTTTTTTTGTGTTCCTAGACTAAGTTATTACTTGATCTTGCTTAGCGAAACCGCTAAAAAGTGTCAGAATTTTTTCAGTCTAATTTAACGAAAGTACTGTTAATACTTATAAATATAAATTATAATGTTTAATGAGACTTAAAATGTAATTTAAAATTTTCGTTTGGTATAAATACACGGTTGAGACACTCTTAAAAGTTCTCCTAAGTACTTTTGACCTCAATTTTATCAGAATCACTTTTTAACAATGCTCTATACTCTATGGAAATCAGGGTTATTTTATTCTCATTTCTACACCCCTATGTTATAAGCGTCTGTGTGTGTGTGTGTGTGTGTGTGTGTGTGTGTGTATCATCAAGCAGCATCGTAGAGAATTTTGTCTTATAAGAAAATGCACAAAATCTCAAAGAATTTTAATAAGTACTTTAAATATTTATTAAATTACTTTTGACCTTGCGACAGCCCTGCATTGCGGTGGTTAGTTAAGATGCCAGCGTCGAATGTTGTCGACCTTAGGTGAAAGTGGACTTTGGCCTGATCGGCTTCATCGACCGAATATCGTTTCACGAATCCACTACAATTATTATAATATCTAATCATATTAATAAAAAAGAAAGTTAATTAACTTAGCGTTTGTGTATTTTCGAAAAATACTTAATGCCACATTGCAAACGTTTGTCTTTCTGTCTGTCTGTCTGTTACCTCTTCACGCCCAAACCGCTGAACCGATTTTGCTGCCATTTGGTATGGAGATACTTTGAGTCCCGGGAAAGGACATAGGATAATTTTTATCCCGAAAAAATGTACGGTTTCCGCGCGATAATCTTATTTTACGGGCGTCATCTATTTTAAAATAAACTTTGGGCAGGATAGGTTCGTAGTAAAAAATAGATTTTTGTTACGACCTACATTTAGTATGAATGGGCACTTATTACGTTCATTAGAGTACAGGGCTGTCAAAAGTAAAGTTAAAACAATATGCAATATGAATTAAACACACATTTTAGTTTAGTACTCTAAGTTTGAACAAGTGTCAAATCACGAATCCTTAACGATTCTCTGAGATGGAATCAGCTTACATCAACTCATTCTCTTTAATAACAGCCTGCAGTGAACCTTAATAGTGGATTCAAAGGTAAACATTTTATAGTCGAATTACTATTTAATATTTAGTATTCTAGTAATTACAAACGTGTTTTCGAACGTCACATACAGATTGGGCACGCGACATTCCTTGTAGTACAATTTATAAAAGTAAATACATACTATATATGTAAATGATAACCAAACAAGCTGAAGTGTGAGTATTGTGTAATATTACTCCATTGAATGAATATGTTTGTCAAACGTATTATGTGTCATTAGTTTAGTCAAGGCGATTTTCGTAATCATTTTCACAACGTCTTCATTATATCAAAGATCAACCAATCCAGACTCCAGACTATGTTCTGTTAGGAGTCTACGTTCTAGGTATTTTATAGATCAGTTTTAGAATTTTTTTAGTAATTAAATATATGGTATCTAGTCTCTACGTTGTCCCACGATGGACAAGCAAATACGAACTAGAAAAGGGGCATCATACCTACTCGTATATGTCTTCGATTTCCCATAAGCGGCACCGATTGTACGTACTGTCAGAGAAGTTAATTCATAGGTGGAGCTACGTCTTTAGGTCGTGTTTTGTCAAACCCAGCCAACAGATGCCGACTTACATTAAGTTGACATAATCGGATCAAATGACGTAGGTCCGTCAACTGCCTATGAATCAATTTCTTCGATGGCACTAAAAACGGCTTCGCCATCATAGTGACAATCATGGTTACTCATGACTCAACGTGGAGAGGTCCTTTAAATACGAACATCAAGATGACCGACTCTGGTCAAAGTTTCTCATGTGAGTGTCATTAATCAAAAGTTAAGCCGTGTCTAAAGTCTCATCCGTACAACAAAGTATTTGTAACCCTTCTGGACATCATTTATCATTAGCATCTAAGTCTTATTACTTTGAATTCCATTATTAATGACGGACTAAGCTTGAATTAGTTATGTATAGTAAATTCAAAAACGTTCTGGACAAATGTTTCGACATCTGACTTTACTTATTGGAAGATCAGAATACGATGTGTATATACAATCAGTTAGGAACGGAGACTCAGGGTCATTCCGCATTTAGCTGAATTATAATTATGGCCAACATTTATTCTGAACACATCACCGCCCAAAACACTAAAATGGACAAAGAGTATTCAAATAAAGCGATGTACAAAGTGTAATACTCAACTTGTAGGCGTATCGCGTCTGCCTATCGTCCTTCGCCAATACGATTGTCGAGGAAGGCAGGTTGGAAGAATCTATTTGAAAATTATTGATTCCAGAACCTCTAGCCAAGATGTTTTGTTTATCGCTTCTTCCTAGAATTGCCAATCAAAATGTACTTACTTGACATAACATGAGCCGAATGTCGGTTTATTTTATCGAATGCGTATGTCAATTTTATACATTTTGACCGGCGATAAAGAAGCTATAAAGAAAACGTCTTGGCTTAAGGGTCAGGTTTTTATCTGTAAAATCAATGTTACAGAGAAAACTTAATTTTGGAGATAAATGCATCGCTTCATGACTGAATTTGAATCTTGGAACTGTGTTAAAATAACGTTTCGTTACTGGACGTCTTACGTTGATTATAATAAGCCTTTTAATATTTATCAACTGATAAAAAACGCTAAGTAGTCAACCCTAAACTTGAAACATTTTTGTGAACTAGTTAATATTTTGTAATTTGGTTTATGGTCTGCGGCATTCCAACCATATTATTTCTAAATGTGATTAACAAATAACTAGTTTCCGTCTTGACCAATGGATTTTAGGCCGTGTTTATGTTCAGCATAATTCTTATGAGCTTAAATAAATTGAAATAAATACATTTCAGCTCATAGTACTCTAGACTCTAGTGGTAGTCGATGGTTTTCTACCCATGTCCCATACCCTTAGGCCAGGCCACGGCGGCCATCAAGAGAGCTAACTCAGTATAAAACCACCATAGACCACGCGCACCTGGCCGCAACCCGGCCAGCGGCCACACAATACTTTCGATGGCCGCCGTGACCTAGCCGCCGCGGCCTGGCCGCTAGTGCGCACCCGGGCTTACAGTACACTTACACGGTAAGTCTGGCATCAGTTCAGTCCATCAGTCTGAAACTGACGTCAGAATGATGCCCGAAAAGTACTGAATAAAAAAATTATCAGTCCGTCAATCAAACGGTAACTTGACTATTCTCCGTCAGTCTGGAGCAGACTGATGGACTGAACTGATGCCAGTCTGACCGTGTAACCTATGTCTTAAATTCCTTCCGAAGTACAATTACCTGATAAGCACAAAAAGGTCTTACGAGACGAGATAAGCGTTTGTCGCGCTCGCTCGCCGGTCGTCGCGGATGTTGGCTCGTCGCTCGCACCTGCCAGATCCAATAATCCGTATTTGCGTATGTCACTTCGTCTCGCGCGAATCCTTTATCGCTGTTTGATGTCCCATATATGTAAAGAGTTATGTCACTGGGGCGTGCTTGTTTGATCGCAACTCAATTTGCGCTATGTTGCCATGTGAATTGTGCAAACGCTGGTATTTGCCCAATAAACACGACGTCGCGGAAAAACGCGGTATCGACCGGCCGTTGACTCGGTTTTCGCTTTTGTTCCGATTTAAATATGCGTCTTCGTCGTACAATAGATGGACGAAGGACGAACGTATTGGCTATTCCTATCGTATCTCTAACCATTGTTCAGAATATGTCGCGATACCGATTGTGTTTGAAACTGGAATTGTGGGTTTAATCAGGTCCGCACGCGTCTGGAATTATTTAATAGCCGCTGGTAAAATAGTTGTACGTCTTGAGTCTTGACGTCTTTATCTGTGACTGATTTATATTCAGCCGTCGATGTAAGGCTACACAAATATTTAACCGCTTTACACAAAACGATGTACGCGGGAAATTTTTCAGAGGATATCCTTTGAACTATTTCAAGGATAGGAAGTTCCGTATTTATCGATGTAAAGGAAGTATGCTCTTCGTTTAGTTATATTTGCAGAGTTTTATCTGATAAGGTTTTGGTTTTAATATTGCGTGGCCAAATCCTTTTTTGGGTTTCATGTTTTTAGCATGTCAATTGACAAAACAGTCTATCCAGATTGTGAGATCATCACTCGTCTTAAATACAAGATCTAAGGCTATTCATAACCTCTATTAAATATACCTTTTTCAAAAGAGTCAAAAAGAATTGACATTGAACTATTTTCGCCCTACGTACACACTCGTCGTAAAACCATGTCATGACCAGCAGATTTCACAAAGCTAATCAACTCTTGACTCTGTCAATTGACATTTATTTAAACACTCTGATATTTAAACATCGTATTTCGTAGTTCTGAAGTTTTAAAATTAAATTGCCCTCCGATGTCGCAATGTTGACTTTTCACAAAACTGTGGTCGGGTTTTTTCGTGTTGTCCAAAAAAGAACCAAACGATTCCAATATTGGCTAATAAGACCGTGATAATTTTGTGTTCGACACCTTCTTATTTGGCTGTCTGCGGGTGATATAGTAATTACGCTGTTGCATTGCGTTTCGGTGAAATTCGGATGAGACATCACGTGCGTTCAGAATGGAACAAACCTCAAAAATATTTATTGTTTGATTTGCATCTATCAGAGCTATTGAAAATACAGTTTTCTTTTGCACTTTTTTGACTTGCATTCAACAACCTGTCTGTTTCATTCTTCGTCTTTTGTACTCCTAACTAGTTAATTAAATGTAATTGAAAAACGCGCAAGTGGTTTACTATGTATGAATGAAAACTATTACTTTCTATTGGCTTGAATGGCTGGTTGAAAGCAAAATTTCGTCCACTTTCCTCCGTCCGGAGAGTAAAGCCAAACTGGTCTTATAACAGTACTTCGCGGAATCCACGTTGGCCGCATGTAGGTCGAATTGACGATTTCCAACGACCGGTGTAATGCCACTTGTACACAGGTTAGCCACACGCCGCTTTGTGTGTACGCTATTCGCTTTTCTTTTTCATATATTATCAGTTCTTTCTCAAAGGTTTTTACACATTTCTTAAGAACTCTGGGCATGAATCGGCAAAACCAGAACGAAAGCAACAAGACTATTGATGATGATAGGCTCTGTGATCCACACAACGAGCAAACTTCAAGGTCACAGCAGGCGTCATTTAATCGAACACACATTTGGCTTGTATGACCGGTGGTCAGTGTGTTGTAAGAGTTATTGCATATTCAAGTGTTCGGCTTAGATTGTCCGTGTCAAGGTCAGAAGTTCTTTTGAACGGACTCCCACGTTCGTCTAAGTTGACTGCATCACTGCATTGTTGTTGTTTGTGTATATCGTCTAAAATCACTGTAATTCTAAAATCAGTACCATCTCTAAATTAACTATTATGCAACGACTCAAATTTTAGTATAGAGTTAAAGTTTTAGTTGGGTACTTACCCCAAAATTTAACGTCTATGCACTCGTTGTCTGAAATATAAATGGTAACTGGCCGATTCAGATATTTTCTTTAATTTGTATGACGTATGTATCCTACCTCATATTATAATTATCTAGATTCTTTTAACATCAACAATATCTTAGTTAATTATAATAATTATTCAATTAGATGATATGCTGTCTGGTCTGCATCTACCTAACTATAGAAATTAATTTACTGAGAGACTGCTAAACATAAAAGAAGGTTAATCATCGTCAAAAGTTTTAAACACCAAATATGCACAGGTGAAGCTTGGTACAGACAAGAAATAAAGTCATTTTCCATTCCTGAATGGACATTTCCACCTAGGTTGTTTTCTGGATGACCTCGTCTCAAATATTCGTAAGAAATGATTGCTCCTAAAAACAAATTTAAAATATTACTATAGATTTTCACAAATAGCTTATCTGTAATGCAGTCGATACATGCTGATTTGGATTTAGATAATAAAATATTTATAGGGTCTGTATTGACATATGTATTTAAATACAAAATACTTCATACAGCAATTATCATCGTATTACTTTCTTTACTTTACTTTATTCTTCGTCTAACTCTCGGTGTATGAATGCAAATCGCATTGGTCGGATTTTAGTTTTATCTATTCGATCTTCCATTTTGAATCGGCAGGTTTCGCTTAAGGTTTCTATTTTCTTTGCAGCTCTCACTTGCATTCGAAATCGAGACGATGCAAAAATCTCAAGTCTTAGTACACGTGTCACCTCTAAATCTGGTCAGGTGTGTTGAAACGATGGCCCACTCGTGGCCACTAACACCACATGCCTGCGAGTTTCGCAACCGCTGGACGGACCACTCCTTCGGTGCGAAATACCTGACTTTATTTCAAATACCTCTCTTTAAATTTATACTTACTTTTATAGTGAGCGTGACACAAAAAATGTATTTTTATTTTTTATTCCATGAACGTGTGTAGTCTCTAAGCGATAAATCATTTGTATTCCTATCTTATCAACCGTAAATGTGCAGTTTGTAAATAGATAAGATTACGAATTTCGTTCAAGCATTTCCTAACACACGATGTGTTACTATCTGTGCGAAATTAAGATACTTTACACGCTGTTAAATAAAATTTTACAACTCGAAACACGATACGGTTGAAATGATATATTGTGTTGGAAGTAATATCTCAACGTGTATCCATATGTCCATTTTAGTAACCTTTAATCTCGGCTCGATATCGTAAAAAGTAAGATCACGGTGGCGCAATGTGATAAATTCGACCACTGGGAGTGGGGGATCAAGGCCGGATCCCACCATTCACCGCACCACCACTGTCAAGGCTGCCTTGCGACACCTGATGTGGCTGGCGTAACCCACATTCAAAATAATTGCAAACATTTTTACGCTCAATATACAAACGTTTACGCGCCACGAATATTTTGTTTGGTATTTGTAATATCATTCTTAATTACGTTAATTTCGAATTAAATATGCGAAGTTACAATTTTCATTGTTGTTTGTATGCTAATTAAACCAACAAACAATCCAACTCTTTAAATTGCATAAATACAAAGTACATTAAAAAGAAAGAAAAATAATAAACTTGGTTTATTATTTTTTTCTTTTCTTTAAGGTCTAGTCTCATTGATAAAAAGGTTGGAACAATACGAACACCGTTCATTACAAACTACACAGTGTAAATGAGTTGTGTAGTAGAAACTCGAACGCGTTCAGAATACGGTTGGCGTGAAATCGTGGAGATTTTTCTGGTAAATTATTCATGTGGCTTGGCGATGGACTTTCGACGCGTTCTCGAGAAAGCCTTTCACTCTTAACAAGTCTCGATCGCACCTAAACTGAAGATCAAATAATCAAGAGTCATGCTAATCACTAATCTGTCATCTTTTATAACCGGCGAGACCTAGATTCGTGTGACCGGTGAGTAATAAAATAGATAAAGTATTAGTCGAGCGGCGAGTCCATATGGGACAGAAGGAAGCAGCTTTGTTGGTATCTCTTGGGCGTATTGTCCCACTAGACACACTGTCTGACATCCTCAAGCCTCAAGGACGAACGCAAGGTCGGCGAGAGATTGGTAACAAATTGCGAGACAAATGCTAGATTAATTAGTGGCCTGAACGTAATCTAGCCAATGGTTAAAAAATCTTTCTACCGCAATTTCGGAAACGTTTAATCTTCTAACATCGAAGCTGGAAGATTTTCTTCAAAAGATTAAACTAACATATATTGATGAATTGAACCAATTACGGACAAATATTTGCCAAGCAATAACAGATGAATAATGACAAATAGAAAATAAAAGAAGAAAAAGTATTTGTTTATCTAGCCAATGAAGATAAATGAAGAAAGAAAGAAGATCAATTTTTTTGATCATGTTCACTACATTTATCATCAAAAAATTGAAGATAAATGTGGTGAACATGGTAACGGATGTGCGCGTCTCGGTCCGGCTGTGTACAGAAAGTGTGTTAACGCGTGCGCCTGACGCAACGGCCCGCGACGCCAACGGTGCTCCCAGTCCCGTTGCTGCTCCCATTAGCACTGACCACCTCAAGGCCTAGTGTATGGTTCTCGTGCTTGTTAGATCCGGGACATCCCACCGTTATACGGCTGAAGGCGAATCGCAGGTGGTTTTAGTGAGTAAGAGTCTCACATACCCCCGGGGTACCCGCGGGTTTCCCCTGCGTAATAAAAAAAGGCCTAGTGTATGGTGGCTGTGAAGATTAATCCACAAGAGTTGTTATTTTAAAAGTTTTTTTTTTAATTTTTGAAGCAAATACTTTCAGATGCCTTCTTGTTGGACCTACAACCGTTTGTTCAGATTACTTTATCAAATATCCATTATATTAATTAATAAATTATTTTTTTGGCCATTTTATCTATATCTGCCAACATCAGCCTTATTTCACATTGATTCTGACTACTTATCAGCTCCCCAATCCAATCATCTCCATGTTTCACATTGACCGTGTACTAAAGGGTTATTGGACAATTCATATCACTTACAAGTTACAGTTGTGGTTTCATGGTATGGGTATGCAAACGACTTTAAGGTCAAGCCACATTGTCAGATTTATCTGCTGTTTGTTTTGCATTTAGGAGCACAACCTTGTCCATTGTTTGTTATGTACTACAATAATAAACACAAACATACTAGTTGTAGATCTAAAACGCAATCGGCAGCGTTTCGACAGCAAACGAGTTTCTTTTGTAAAATTCGGTAAATTGTAAAGGTCGGTAGTTCAAGGGCAGGTTGCATCGCTTGATGACTTGCGACTTCTTTTCTAAATTAATCATTAATTAAGCTTGCGTTTAAGTTTAAGGGCTCTTTACGTTTGTCCGAACGATGTTAAAAAAAGATCAGTTAAAAAAATTAAAAGCACAGATTTAGATGATCAAGTAAATTTCTTATCAATAATAATTATATAATTAATGTTATAGCTGATAGCAGATTAAGCCTCACTATAATACTTTCCTTTTTCTGATAGACTATGTGTAATCAATGATTCAATTGTATTGTTAACCACGTCAATATCTAATCTCTCGTAATTATAATCTCTGACAGCTGAAGTTAATTACAAACTGCAAACAATTTATTGTAAGTCGTCGGTAAAGTTGTATATTAAATACAGTTATTTACAATAATTGAAATAATCGTAAATATAGTTAAAGAGCCTTCAACCGATTCGTTCGCCTTTTTAATAAGCTGGCTGACTTAGCTTATTTACAATAATTGAAACAATCGTAAATATAGTTAAAGAGCCTTCAACCGATTCGTTCACCTTTTTAATAAGCTGGCTGACTTAGCTATTAATGAGGCACAAAATTTATATTTTAAGATTTTTTTTATGAAATAAGGGGTCAAACGGGTCACCTGATGGAAAGCAACTACCGTCGCCCATGGACACTCGCAACATCAGAAGAGTTTCAGGTACGTTGCCGGCCTTTTAAGAGAGAATACGCTCTCTTCTTGAAGGTTTACGGGTCGTATAATGCAGGTCCGGAAATACTGCTGGTGACAGTTCGTTCCAGAGTTTTATAGTGCGCGGCAGAAAGTTACGCGAAAAACGCACGGTGAAAGATTGGAAAATTAATCTTTCAGTCAAATATTTTTACAAAGGGATTTTTATAATCATTTGTACGTACAATTTTTATATTATAATGGGAATTTCTACATAATGATAAAAACCCGTATACACTATGTTCACGTAAGAAATTTTTGTTTCGCGTATTGAAACTAAATCTTCCAACCTTGAATGAACCTCGTTTCGATATACGGAGAGTGTAAGTTGTTACCGAATATGATGGCGATAATTTCATAGACAAATGGACAAATACACGATTTGTGTGTTGTTTTGGTAGACTTTTACTTTTTAACAGACTCGTTTTACATGATACTGACATACTTGTTTTTAATAATTGAAAGTAAAAGGCTGATTGTTATTCAAGAGTTAGATACGGTAAAAAAAAATATTAGATTTTATTTAGAAGTAAGAAAATTGATAATTACTTTTATGGTTTATCAAGATTTTGAATTTTGATATTTTTATTGTATATCTGATGACGGCTAGGTGTTTTCTATATTTACTACTACAATAGGGAGAGAGTCACGACCCACAAAGATTAAAGTAAAATTGCATACAGCATTAACCTTATTTTACATTAATCTTTTTTCCCGAAATCCAGATTTAGATATCCCTATATAAATAAAACAAACCTATATAAATAAAATATAATGTACTAGATGAGTAATGACGCCCGCAACTTCGTTGCGCGAAAATTCGTTTATCACGCGAGAACCGTACATTTTCCTGGATAAAAGTATTCTATGTCCTTTCCCGGGACTCAAAGTTGCTCCATACCTGAGCAAAATCTGTTCAGCGGTTTGGGCGTGAAGAATACACAGGCAGACGGACAGATATACACACTTTCGAATATTTTATAATATTAGTATGGAAGTAAAAAATTGTATACACATGATGTAAAAAGAGGATTAACTTAAAATGATGCGTAAAAGGAAGTTTCTGAGACTTCGGTACAAAAGACTTCAACGTGCTCAAACAATTTCTTTCGAAACGGCTAGAGTTCGTTTTCCAACAGACACACTTTCGCATTTATAATATTAGTATGGATGTTCTTAAAATAGCACCTACACAAGGGTAGGATGCGGACTCGTGAGTCGCAGCCGAGCCGCGAGCGAAACGCCCGCCAGTATTAGTATGCGTCTACATTTCTACTTTCTACACATTCTTGTCGGCAGCCGGAGAAATGCGTATGTTTCAATTGTTTGCCCGGGAAAAATAATATTACAGTACTTGAAAGTCGTTGGGGGAGAAATTATCTCGACTTACCATTGTGTAACTCTACTTTTCGGATTAAATTTAGAAAAAAATTCTGTTGAAATCATAAAAATTTGTATTATTTTTACAATTATCAGTTTAAACACGAAAATTTGAGTTGATAAAAATATAGTATTATATTTTAACTATTATTTTTTGTCTATCTCGTTTATGTAAAATATTATATTTTAAAACTAATTCGGATGAGTCAATTGAATGACCGCTGAATACATTTTCTTCGTCACACTTTCATACCTGTCATTCAACCGAAATTAATTATAGTTGTATAGATTTAGTTGAATTTGACAGGTCGAATAACTTTTCAGTTAGTGGCCCCTAATTAGTATTGAGTACCTGTGCCTATGTGTGCCAAGCCGAATGTTTGAGGCGGTCGTCATTGGCCTACATAACATTTTTACGTCCACTTATCTAGACTAGAATATATTTTGATTTGGATAAGAAAGTTCTAGATTTTTTCGAATGATTATAAAACGTGACAAGACTTATGACACAAATCTTCTAATATGTATTGTTTGTCCAAAACGATTTGACTGATTTTCTATTTTTGCCTACATAAGTGAAAAATACGTAGAGTGCTTTTCTATACTTATCTGAAAACAAGACGTGACGTGACGTGCCTAGTGAACTGTACTTTATATTTTAAGGAGTAACAAACTAGAAACAACTTCTGTTGAATCTTTTATATTGTGTGATGAGGTAACAAATGGACAGACACATTTTAGCGTTTATAATATAACTAGATGATGACCGCAACTTCGTTGCGCCAAAATTCGTTTATCGCGCGAGAACCTTTCCCGGGACCCAAAGTATATCCGTGCCAAATTTCAGCAAAATCGGATCAGCGGTTGGGGCGTGAAGAGGTAATAGACAGACAGGCACACTTTCACATTTATAATATTAGTATGGATGGATGGATTTGCTCATAGTTTACGACAGACGAGACATAATATGCGCATAAATCTGACAGCAGCAAGGTGGACTTGTCTAACATTCGACGTCCCACTTGCGTCAGTGTGGGTTAACGTTAAATTAATTATATCATGCTACCTATCTCTTTCAAAATAGAAACTTATGAAAGAGAAGGCATGATATTTTAAGAAACGTTTCGCCATAACCTACACTAACAACAGATTCAAATGCAGTTAGGATACGGCCTTCCTAGCTATGCTAGCTATGCGAAGAACTCCATAGTGCATACCAGGGCATGTTCGGAGTTTTGCAATAATATTTTTTATTAGTCTATTATGGTACTTACAAAATTTAAATCGACGGAATTATAGGGCTCCATTTTGTCTCAATTTACGTTTCTAAAACAACAAAATTGTAAATACACAATACATTCGTATTGATTGATAAAATATTAATATTGATAAATTGCATGATATGTCAGCATAATGCTAGTCAATATTTTTGCATAATCTCATGAATATATTTTATAACAGAAGAAAGATCACTTTGAATGCAAAATTCAGCTTTCTTTTATATTAATCATAGTTTAAAAATTACACTTTCGCTACAATTCTCGCTAAATGTTTTTATGTATGATAATAATTGGCAATGACGTAATCTTTTATTTAAAAAAAAATCAGTTTTTAGTATGCCATTTGATGAAATTAAAGTGTTTAATTTGTTTGTTTAGAAATAAAAACCTCCACCTTTTTAGGAAGAAAGGAAGTTTAAAACTCACACAAGGGGCAATACACTATTCAACGCAACAAATAACCGCAACTCGTGTAACAATCGTGTAACATCGGCCAATATATTTCCCATATCATTGTCTTTATTTTTTCCTGGTCTGAAGTTAATCATGTTGATTATGATGTTGATATTGTTAATGATGTTAATGATCTTGTTGATGGTAATAATGATGTTTAACGTGTTATTTCTGTAGATATTGATAATAATGATGTAGGGGCGAAGCCCTACATTGATTGAGGGGCTGATTGGGCAGGAGGATAATAAGAGTTTATATGGGAAATAGGTACCTGTTGATGTTATATGCTGCCGGCCGGAGATGAGATGAAAAGCGCTGATTTCCGTGGTCACACGACACTGTCACCTTGGTCTACAATCACTATCACTGAGCTGAGTTTATTGAGCTGATAATCACGGGTAACTATGAGATTAATCGCGAAGTTTTGGGCCGATCGGCTAACCGTAAGCTTTTCATATAACGAACGCGGAAGTCAACAGCGGAATGTGTCACTTGCGTGTCACGTCTGACGTATGACAGTTCACAGCGCCGCACACGCTGCAGTGTTGCCAACGTCGCGCTAGAGTTTGGCGCGAACATCCTGGGGGGGCCCGGCAATGGGCGTGAGCTGATCCCCATCTTGAGCTTGAGCTGAATCCAGTGGGAGCCGGGCAATCTTGCCGACAGGTCTCCGCAGCTGGCCTAGTGAGGTGGCCAAGTCCACGACTCTGATGACTCCATCCTTCCCAGGCAGTAGACGTGTGATTCTTCCCATCTTCCATTGGAGCGGAGGCAGACTGTCCTCCTTGAGCAGAACCAGTTCCCCAATTTCGGGTGGAGAGGAAGAGGAAAGCCATTTGGAGCGGATTTGAAGGGTATGGAGGTAGGACTTGGTCCAGAGAGCCCAGAAGCGCTGAGAGAGAGATTGAATGAGCTGAAAGCGCTTAAGGGGGGAGATGACTCTGTCATCTATTGTGTGCTCGGGGAGAGCTGTGAGCGGACGGCCTATGAGGAAATGGCCGGCTGTGAGGGGCTGATAGTCCGTAGGATCGGACGAGAGTGGGCTGATGGGCCGAGAATTTAATACGGCCTCAATTCTAGCGAGCAGAGTTGAGAATTCCTCAAATGTGAGGCGTTGTTCACCGATTACACGGTAGAGAAGTTGCTTAGTAGATTTGACATTAATCTCGTGGATGCCTCCCATCCACGGGGCCTTGGGCGGATTAAGTAACCAAGTTATATTTTGAGTAGAGAGCTTATGAGAGATGGCATCATTATTGTCATTGAGAAATTGTTGAACTTCTAGGAGCTGATTCCTAGCACCTACATAGTTTGTGCCGCAATCGGAACGTATCAAAACGGGAACACCGCGACGTGAGCAAAATCTTTGTAACGTAGCAAAAAATGCGTCTGTAGAAAGTGCGGATACTGGTTCCAAGTGAACCGCCTTTGTAGTGAGACAAACGAATATACAAAAGTAACCTTTAATTAACTTAGCATTTCGTAACTGACTTGATTTAAGTAGAAATGGGCCAGCAAAATCTGTAGACACGTGACTAAATACGGGCTGAGGTATAACTCTGTCGGCTGGAAGGTCAGCCATGACGGGCATTTCGGGCTGAGCGCGGCAACGGAAACATCTTATGCATTTATACGTTTTATGTCGAATGATGCGGCGTGCGGATAATATCCAGAATTGTTGACGTAATATAGCGTGTAATGTATCGGTGCCAGGGTGACAATGAATACGATGATAGTGATCGATGATAAGGTCTGTGAGCGGACTAGAACTAGGCAGTATGAATGGATGCTGAGCATCGTATGTCAGTTCCGAGCGAGTGAGTCTACCACCGACTCGTAGAAGACCGTCCTGCATAAAAGGTGATAATCGCTGTAGTCTAACTGTGCAGAGTTTGTTAATTTGCAGGCGGTGAATGTCTTCTGCGAACGAGTTCTGTTGAACAGAGCGGATCCAGAAGAGCAGAGCTTGTCTACGTTCATTTACAGTTAGTGGACCTAGTTCTCGTGAGTGTGTAGGTAATTTACAGTTTGAAATAAAACGTCGCACGTACGCCGTGACGCCGATAAGTTTATCTAATGAGCTAAATCGTGTAAGAAGATCACTATCGATACCGGGGATTGTGAAATGACATGGAACTTGTTTAGGTTTGAGTCCAGGTAATTCTTGTCGGGTGTGAGCTGAAGGCATCTTGGGCCAGGTATCCTCTGGCAGCTTGAGCCAAGGAGGAGACCACCATAGGCTATGAGAAAGAAGAGAATGTGCTGAGATTCCTCTGCTGGCACAATCAGCAGAATTTAAGTGTGTAGGTACATGACGCCAGATAAGTGAGAGAGAGTTATTAGCAATTTTGGTTACTCTGTTAGCTTCAAATGTTTGTAAACGATGAGTAGGAGTTTTAATCCACGCGAGTACAATGGTGCTGTCTGACCAACAGACGTGTTGAGATATTGTGAGATGAGCGGAGAGATGTTGAGAGACACGAGACATGAGTTGAGATAAGAGTGTAGCCGCGGATAATTCTAATTTAGGAATTGTGAATTTATTTTTAATAGGGGCTACCTTAGATTTAGCAATTATGAGCTGAACGTTAGCCGATCCATCGTGATTTAATTCGTGTAAATATACGACTGCAGCAAAACCATTTTCTGAGGCATCTGCAAAGCCATGAAGTGAGTATGTAGAAGTTAATTTGTGCGGAGCTACGTGTCTGGGAAAATGTATGTCTGAGATGTGCGGAAGATCATGAGAAATGCGTTGCCAGTCTTGTGCAATATTATCTGGAGTGGGGTCGTCCCAATCCAGTTTGAGCAACCATAATCTTTGTAGGAGTAATTTTGCGCGGAATATGACAGGAGTGATCCAACCGTTTGGATCATAAAGAGAAGCTACAGTGCTGAGTATTGATCGCTTTGTTATGTGAGTGATTGGTGGTAGGGAAATGTGATAGGTAAATTCATCAGATTGCGGAATCCATCTAATACCTAAAACCTTAACAGATGGAGAATCTGAGCTGATGTCAAAGTCCTTAGGCATTTCGCATTGATCATCTGGGAAACGTTGTAATAGTTGAGGAGTGTTCGATTTCCATTTACTGAGCTGGAAACCACCAAGCGACAATAAATTAATAAGCTGAGTTTGAAGGGCTGAAGCTTCCTCTATGGAGTCATGCCCACAGAGAATATCATCTACGAAAATGGAGTTACGTAATATATGAGCAGCTTGGGGATGGCGATGACCTTCATCATCAGCTAGTTGTAATAATGTGCGGATGGCATGATAAGGACTTGAACGTAATCCGTAGGTAACAGTGTTGAGCGCATATGTGAGTAAAGGTCGATCGGGAGACGATCTCCAGAGTATGAGCTGATAATGACGTTGATCTGGATTAATAATAATATTTCTAAACATCATTTTTATGTCTGTGGTGAACACTACACGATGTGTCCTAAATGTCATAATTATATCGACAATATCACGCTGAAGGGCGGGGCCTGTGTGCAGACAATCATTCAGGCTGACACCATTGGATGACTTGCAACTGCCATCAAATACTGTGCGGAGTTTATCAGTACCTGATTTAAATACGCCATGATGAGGAATATAATAATGAGGCTTATGTGTAAAAGTAGAAGGATGACAAGGTGTCATGTGACCTAAATTTATGTATTCATTCATAAATTCTACGTATTTTGAGCGGAGTGAATGATCGGAGTGTAACCGCTTTTCTAAGTTGAGAAATCTACGGAGCGCAATAGCATGTGTACTACCTAACTGCGGAGCATTCGACAAAAATGGAAGAGTTACGATATAACGTCCCGATTGGTTACGAGTAGTTGTTGAGCGGAATAAGTCTTCACATTGTTCATGTAATGGGTTTGAGTGAGTTGGAGACGGCTGGGGTTCTTCTGACTCCCAGAATCGCTCTAGACTTTTATTTATATCTTGGTTAGAATGAGAATGAGCAGAAAGAGCGGAGTTAACTTGAACTACTGAGTTATCGTTACATAATTGTTCAATGGGACCTATAAGTGCAAAATCAAAAATCGTGCCGAAGGCTATGGGCTTCCCCGGGCCCAAAGTCAACTTAGTACCATCTAACACATGGCCTAAAACATCTGAGCCTAAAATGAGATCGATGGGCGCTGGAGTATGATAATCTTTATCCGCTAACGGAATGAGCTGACTTTCCGAGCCATGCACTACATCGGGAACTTTTTGCATAGGTAGATAACCTGTGACATCCTTTAAAATATGGGCGGAAGTTGTGATAGAAGGCGTGTCACTACGTGTGGGCCGAAAAGTAATCGAAACATGACCTTTAGAATTCTGCATGTGCTGGTCACCTACGCCTGTAATTTTTAATGAGCAATTTTTCGGTTGCAGGTTAAGTGTTTTTACTAGGCGTTGAGTAATTAAAGTTATCATACTTCCACAGTCTAATAACGCGCGGGCTTTATGATAATTACCATATTTATCTGAAATTTTTAAAACAACTGTAGGTAATAATATTGGCGTTTGTAATGTGCTATTATTGTGCTGAGTGGTATTGACCTGAGCAGAATTATTATGAGCTGATTTATTCGGGGAAAAATTATCATTTAAATTATTGGGCTGATTTTCTAATTCTGAATGCTCCGTGATGGTAGGTAGTCATTGTTTAGTACTCGTATTATGAGGCGAAGATGAACGAGACTGAGCAGATGTAGATGGTTGATGATGGACGACAGTATGGTTTGTGTTAGATGTGTATGTGTGGGCAGTATTGTCACTACGACGACGGGGTTGCGCGCGCAAGTGAGCGGGAAGTAAATGGGCTGACGAAGTTGGTGAGCGTGGTACATCATGACGATGAAGTGAAGTGTGGTGATTAGGACTTCCACATTCCTTACAGGCACCAGTCGACCTACATTCATTCTCGTAGTGCGGACCTAAACATTTCCGACACCTACTTTTTGACTCTATGAAGTCCCAACGTCCTTGAATGGGCTGATGATTGTACTTGGGACACGCTATCAATTTATGTTCGGTCGACCTACAGTATGGGCAATAAAATTTAGACTTATGACTGGCTTGAGCTGAGTATACGTGCTGAACCTGTCGGGGGGGAGAAGGGGGTGTATAGTGTTGGCGAGAATGAGATGGAGCTGGGCTGACATGCGGGGTACGCATGGTATGTGCTGAGGGCGAGCGCTGATACGCTGGGCTGATGGGTCTAAAGCGGGGACTGCGCGGAGAACGGGGGAAGGGGGGTTGTTGACGGGAAGGGCCAGCTTGAGCTTGACCTTGAGAGTCAACGCGCGCTGGCGTCGGACATTCCGTCTCGATGCAGCGCGCGTGCTCTTCTAAAAAAGAGATTAAGTTTCCTAAGGTGGGCAGAGTGTCAGAGGCGCCGTATCTTCTCTCAAATAATGTGCGGAGCTCCCCCTGTAGCTTACGGACTACAATCGACACAAAGACATAATTACTGTCCATGGGTAAATTTAAATTTATCAGTGCACTTTGAGCGGAGATGAGTGGGGTTAAAAAAGTAGCCCGGATACTCGAGCGTATATGGATGTTGGGCAGACCGAGTATTATATCTACGAACCTGTCAATTAACACGCGACGGTTCTCGTATCGACGTGATAATATGTCGAGCGCAACACCATAATTCTCATTCGTAATATTTAAATGGGATATCATCGATAATGCCTCCCCCGACAGACAAGACAGCAGGTAGTGCAACTTTACCGCGTCTGACAGCGTCGCCATATCATCCATCAGACTACGGAAAATCGTTATAAAAGAGGGCCAGTTTTCTACTAAAGAATCGAACTTAGGGAGCTCAATTTTGGGTAGCACGGACGAAGAGAGCTTAGGAGAATCCGAAGTATTTGACGGGCTTTCGGCTGCCGTTAAAACAAAATAATAATCCGAAATTGCACTATCGTAGTGCGACGTATATAATTGTTCAGTCTCTTGAGACAAGGTTGGGTCGTCCAGAATTTCATGATAAATATTCTCTAATTTTGTCTTTTGATAACCAATTTCTTTAAGGCGAGCATTGAACTCCTTCCTCAATGTATGAGCCGACTCCGAGGACTCGCCACTGGAAAGAGCTACGGCAATTTCTTTAAGCCTACCGAAGGCCTTAACGGCCTCTCTAAACACGGCAGCCTGGGACTTTGTAGGCATTTTAATGTGAAATCGACTGAATGTAAAATAAATGGGCGGATAAGACGAATGAAAAGTTATTAAAGTAAGTTACGAAAATATAAGTGTAGTAATGTGCTGAGCTAATATGTGTCTATGTAATTATAACACAGGAACGGCTATAATATTATTAATTGAGCGGACATAAAACGTTTAAATGCAATGCCTAAGTCGGTTGTTATTGTATTAGTCGAAAACAATAAACAGATGTTTCTTATCGGAGCGCAGGTATGCAGCGGCGATCGAGCGATAAGAGATGGGACGCCCGACCGGTAATTAACTCAAGTACTTGCTCGAGGTGCTAAGTTATAACGTAAACAACTTAAAATATTCCAAACGAGCCGAACAAAAATAACACTTAATGTTATAATGGTAGAAGGCACAAACTATGCGATGTATGAATAATGTCCTTTGTTCTATGTTATAACACGACGGAATTATGTTGGAGAAATTTTATATAGGTATTTTGGGCAGAAATATATTCTGGGATATAATTTAAATGCGATATAGAATTAAAATATGAGCTGGAAATAATTGGATGGTACTTATTTAATAAGATACAAAGGGATTTAATTGTCTTTGTTAACAATTATGGCGGGCGGACGAAATACGTATTTGGCAATTTTTTGCAAAAATATTGCCGTAGGGAATTAAAAAACGAGCGGAGGTTACTTAATTCGACAGAATATTAATAATCAAATGGGATTCTAATTAGATTTAGGCAGAAATATGTGCAGAGTGGACTGTATTTGCAATTTTCGCCGGGCGGGGCACGCGACGGCCGGCGAAAATATGTTACGGGGTGGCTCGAAAAGGACCTGAGAGATCCCTGGACGGCTCGATAGGACCAGAAAATGTAGGGGCGAAGCCCTACATTGATTGAGGGGCTGATTGGGCAGGAGGATAATAAGAGTTTATATGGGAAATAGGTACCTGTTGATGTTATATGCTGCCGGCCGGAGATGAGATGAAAAGCGCTGATTTCCGTGGTCACACGACACTGTCACCTTGGTCTACAATCACTATCACTGAGCTGAGTTTATTGAGCTGATAATCACGGGTAACTATGAGATTAATCGCGAAGTTTTGGGCCGATCGGCTAACCGTAAGCTTTTCATATAACGAACGCGGAAGTCAACAGCGGAATGTGTCACTTGCGTGTCACGTCTGACGTATGACAGTTCACAGCGCCGCACACGCTGCAGTGTTGCCAACGTCGCGCTAGAGTTTGGCGCGAACAAATGATTTACGTGTTACTTCTGTAGATGTTGATGTTGATAATGATGATGATGTTTAACATGCTACTTCTGCATTTTCAGGTGGCGATGGCCGGCGACTTCATCCTCGCCGTGGCGTCGATGATGATAGCTCGCCTGCGGAGCGACGAGGTCACGCTGGTGCTCAGCCAGGTAAGACATTACCCTCCTGACAATAAAACATACCTGCCTAACGCAGTCGAGTAAGACTTTACCCGACTCAGGAGGGTCGCAATTTTTTGAGAGAGTTTCTTTGACACGTAACACAACAGATTGTTGAACTTGCGCTTGAGAGATAATTATTACTTATTAAATTTAAAAATTATTAATCGGGACTTAGCGCGACTTATTCTAGTAGTGATGCTACTACGAATACATACCCATACACCAGTCCCCTCGTGACCACGGCCGTTGCAACACGGCCGAAACGTCGAGGAAAAGTATGTTCTCGTAGTGGCATTACTACTAAAATAAGTCGCGTTAAGTCCCGATTAATAAGTTTTAATTAATATAATGCAACGCGAAAGTTTAAAATTTTATAATAATTAGATTTGTCTTGATTTTGGAATGACTCTGGGATAAAAGATTATACCTGTATAAGTTCTGAGAAAAGACACAAGAGTGAAAAGAAAAACTAATCAAATTTCATCTAAATGAGTTTACGGCGTAAGCTTGAAAATTACAGATAGACAATTATTTACCTTAGCATTTGTAATTCAAGAATTGACTAGTATGAGTGCTAATGCAGTAGGGTTTTTGTGTTATTTTCATTACGGTTATTATTATTTTACACAAACTGCAATTTGCTAGGTACGTCTAATGCTAAGTACACACGATAGTTTTACTCCAAAGCGAGTAATTATTAATGTGTGGACCGCAAAACTGACAGCTCGAAGGCTCGCATCGAGCCGCTCGAAGGATTGATGGAACCGAATCGAGCCGGTTTGATGGAATGAAATATATCTATTGAATAAAACTATTGAGTAATGCTTAATTTGTGGACGAAAGCCCGAGCCGCGGGTTTTGCTCGACGTTATTGCTCGATCGAGCAAAACCGTATGTGAGTACTTAGCATTTGACATTATTTAATTCCATCGAGCCGGCTCGAAGCGAGCCTTCGAGCTGTCAGTTTTGCGGTCCACACGGTGGTTATTGCTCGATTTAGAGTAAAACTATCGAGCAAAACCGTATGTCAGTACTTAGCATATGAGTGCTAAATGCAGTTGGGTTTTTTTGTTATTTTCATTACGGTTATTATTATTATTTTATACAAACAACAATTTGCAAGGCACGTCTAAAAGCGAGGTAAAAAATCGCCACAAAAGGCACGAGCTAGCGTGAACGAGTCCACACGCAAAATGCAAACAAATTACTTATAATTTGACTCGATACATAGGAAACTCTTTATTTCCGTTTCTTCGTACCAATCACTAGTAACACCCTTCACGGAGTAACCTTGAGGAGTTTCACTCTGAGCCCATTAATTAACATTGCTAATGTATAGTTTGAACTTTGAACGCTCGTGTAGACTGGATATTTGGAAATTATTATAATTGTCAAGGCAAATAATGCTATCAAGAGGCCAAAAGATGCCATCAGCAAATGACTTCGGGCATTAATCCTTCGATCGATAGTTATAGTAGGAGATCTTAACATTGACATTCTAAAAGACACAAAAAACAAAAAGGAGTTTATTAATCTACTAGAAAATTATAACTTTATTAATCATATCAATGAGCCTACAAGACAAAAATCTTGTATAGACCTATGCTTAAGCAATATTAATTATGCTAGGGGAGATGTACAGCCGCTAGGCCTATCAGATCACGAAACCGCGCAGTTTTTAAAAATACCCTTAAAAACAAAAACAAGACAACCACCTACTTCACATTTAAGAAAGACTTTAATAATGAGAATATAAATAAATTTAAGAATAATATAAAACATTTTACATGGTCGTCTGTTTATGCTCTTCCAAACATAGATGAAGCCTTTAATGAATTCCATGACACAATGGTCATGTTATTTGATCTATGCTTTCCTACAATAAAATGTAAAATAACAAAAACAGACTCTAAATTAAAATGGCTGACCAAAGGTTTAAAAGTATCTTGCAATACTAAGAGGAAACTTCGACTTAAATATTATAAAAATAAAAGTATAGAAAATATAAAAAATTTAGAGACTATTCAAAGGTTTTAAGAAAGTGTATAGTAATGGCTCAGAAAAATAATAACAATAGATACATAACAAACTCAAATAACAAATGTAAGGCTTCTTGGGAGATAATCAAAGGAAATAGACAAATTGCTGAATCTAAAATGATAAAAGAAATAAACTTTAATAATAAGCATATAACAGATCCAGTAAAGATTGCAAATATTTTTAATGACAATTTTATAAATTCAAAATTAAATAAAAGTCAAAACAGTAATAATAATAATGATGATAAAAATAAATTTAAAATATCACAAAATATAAACCAAAATAAACATAGCATTTTTCTAACCCCAACTGATAAAAATGAGGTAATTGCTATGATAAACTCGTTGAAAAACTCTTAACTCAACGGGATATGATAAAATTCCTACAAGACTGCTAAAATCATGTGCAACCGAACTGGCACCCATATTAGCTCATTTAATAAATTTATCGTTTGAACAAGGCATATTTCCGAATAAACTAAAAAAATCTATTGTTATCCCTATATTTAAAAGTGGATGTAAAAAAGAAATAAATAATTACAGACCGATTACGCTCATCCCTGTCATTTCCAAGTTGTTCGAAAAAGTTATGCACAAACGGCTAACATCCTTCTTTGACAGATATGAAATCATAGTTAAGGAGCAGAATGGTTTCCAAAAAGGAAAATCTACAACCCTGGCAAGCTTTACATTGGTAAAGGAAGTTTTGACAGTATGGATAAGACAAAACCAGTAACGGCTCTATTCTTTGACATGTCTAAAGCTTTTGACCATGTAAATCATGAGAAACTTTTATCAAAATGCGAACATTATGGCATTAGAGGTCTAGCTCTTGCATGGCTAAAAAGTTATCTCTCAGATCGTAGTCAACAAGTTATAGTTACTAAAATAAATAATAAAAATGAAATATTAGATATCACTTCGGAAAGTAGGCAGAATAAGAAAGGAGTTACTCAAGGGAGTATTCTGGGCCCCCTACTCTTTGTTATTTATATAAATGACTTGCCGAAATTCATTACTCACAATTGCACACTCTTTGCTGATGACATCTCTATTATTATAAAATTATTAAATGAACTGACATATAATTTAGAAATAAATCGTGTATTAAATGACGTAATCGGATGGTTGAACAGCAATAATTTGAATGTAAATATTAATAAAACGACATATATGCAATTTTATAGTAAAAAGGGCAAAGGAAAGGACCTGTGCGTAAAATATGACAATTCAGTATTGAAAGAGGCTAAAATTGTTAAATTTTTGGGAATAACCATTGACAATAACTTGTCATGGCAGGCACATATCGACAAAACATTCAAAAAAATTAACCAATATGTATATCTTCTTAGATCCCTACACAAAACCGCCACTGCCGAAACGGCATTAATGGCTTATCATGCGTTTGTCATGTTGGCACTTAGATATGGCATAATATATGGGGCAACTCTGTCGATATTGCACGACTATTTATTGGACAGTAAAAATGTATCCGAGCCTTATGTGGAGTTCATCCTATGGAATCATGCCGCCCCCTTTTCAAAAAGCTAAATATTCTTACGCTACCTTGCTTATACATATATGAGATAAGCATATTTGTTAAAAAACACGTTTCAGTATATTACACAAAAAAGTCTCAGTTTCTAGATAGAAACACTAGGTATCCCGAACAGTTGGTTTTACCTAACTCAAAAACAACTTTAGTTAGTAAGGGCTGCTATGATATGTCAATCAAAATCTATAATAAATTACCCAATGACTTAAAAGAATATCCATTATCAATTTTTAAGAAAAGACTATTTAATTGGTTGGCAGAGAAGTGCTTTTATTCATTGAATGAATTTATGTGATCATTGACTGACATATCATAATTATATTTTATTTATGGCCTGTTTCACCGCTTCCTGATAAGGTGCCCGATAGGGTTATTTGACAGATTTTCCATACTCCATCTGTCAAATTAAGTGGTGGATAGCCTTATCAGGAAGCGGTGAAACAGGCCCTTAATATTCAAATTTTACTTGACAACTAAACTGAATGTGTATTAAAATTGACTTAATATTATGTTTCCTTATATTCTAATGATGACTTCTATTATACCTAATTGCGACTTGACATATTGTATTCTTAATAATTGATATTATCTATGATCCCATTACCTTTGACTAATTAAAATATTAGTATTTAAGTATATACCTACTGATGACTATAATAATATTATGTAAGTACCTAAGTAAGTAACTTGTATAAAAGTATGTTCTTGCTAAATGTTGAACCTAATAGCCAGGATAACAATTGTAAATTATTAGACACTTAAATGTAGTCTGACATCCTCCAGCTTATTACTGCAATAAATGAGTGCTGAAACAAAAATTAAAGATTGAAATAAAAATATAGAGAGACTAGAGAGCTCTCTATCAGGAAAAAGTCGTTAAATGTACCTACCGTTGATGTGTGCACCTCAGGATAGCGAAACATTGCTGGATATCGTATTATTCAACAAAATATAGATTGTTGTTCAGTAAATACTCTTGCAAAATGCCACATGGCCAGTAAATTATGCATGCTACATGACATAACCTCAAGCTCAAGACAATGACAATTGATTATTGACACATGACGCACAAGTTTTTTTTTTTAATTATTCTTCTTATCTTACTGGCAGTGACATAAATTATAATACGCCAAGTCCGTTATACAATACAAATATATCTATTTTTTATCTTATTTCTTTTCATTATTATTGTATGGCTGACTTCAATTAATGTAATAATTAAGTAGTGAATTTAAAATGTAAAATAGTTGTATAAGCTAAAATATATTTTGCATGCTTCAAAAGCAGAATGTTTGCTACTGCACCTATACTTTAAGATCTTTTGTTAACAACATTCTATGCAAATAAACGATTATTATTATTTTTATTGATCGTGGATTCTTGGAAATCTATTGTTATTCTATTGTGTATCGCTCACCGGTGAGCTTTATGGGTTAAAATATGCCTGAATATCCAAAATTTCAAGGTTAGTTTAACTTTCAAATCGGGGTTATAAAGAAAATTCTAATAATGCATCTTTTGCAGTGTAATCGGAAAGAGTGAAACGAATCGTATGTATGGTTTATGACACGTTTTTGATCGGCTTTGGATTTGACGTCAAAATTATGCAACGGCATAATTTTGACCTCAAATAAAAAGGAATCTAGATACGAGTACTATTGCCAAAAAATCCAAAACCGGGCATCAGTCGGTTTATAATATAGCTCCTAACCAATCGTTTATTATATTATCTTAGGTACACTACGCCATTTCATTTGATATACAGGTATTTATCTCAGTTAAACCTAATAATTTGAAAATTTTAAAATATGCCATAACATCTAGAAGCAGGAAATTACGTAGCTTCTGTATTAGTCGGTCGGCCATGACCGGAATGCTGTAAACACAAGTTTTCATTAAGACCCATAATGACACCTAGCCTAATCACTTTGCACTCAAACCGCAGTGTTTAAATGCACATTAAATAAAAATATGGGTTTTAAAAATGTCGGTCAAGTGCGTTGCAGTTGTACAGTAACAAAGATACGCCAATTAGTTTTATGATTTAAGATTTGTGTTATTTGATAAAGTCTTATTGCTAATAAAACCATGCCAAACTAACGCATTTCATTATACGTAGCATTAAGTAAGCACAATTTTGCATCAAAGGACGATAAATAGGACCTTTTATTTTAGTCTCTTCATATTCATTTTTAAGATAGCAATTTAAATTGAACTTTATGTAGTATTCTAGAAAATACTACCCGCTACAACACTCTCGGCGCCATATTGCAAGGAATAATTATCATTTTCTTGTTTAGTCAAATCAATTTTGTGTTTATGGCTGCCATACACGCTACGGTCTACCGGAGAGGTCACCTGTGCAAGTATGCCTGCGCAGGTATCACTCGAAAGAATTGATTTGCCATTTTGCGCCGGTCACCTGCGCAGGTGGACCTCTCCGGTAGACCGTAGCGTATATGGCTTACATTAGATAGGCGAGATATACAAATTAATCGTCGATCGTGGGAAAACGAGACACAACAGATATTCTATTGTATCTCGCTCCCCGGTGAGCGTATGCGGCTTGATGAATTAATTGACATTTCATTTTTAGAAACAAGAAAAATGTAGTTTCATACTGGAGTTGTATAATTTCAACCAATTTTGAACATATTAGCTTGGATACTTATATACTCTGAGTATAATTTGTATTTGCAGGTGGTGACGGACCTGGTGCAGGGCGAGTTCATGCAGCTGGGCAGCAAGGAGACAGAGAACGAGCGGTTCGCGCACTACCTTACCAAGACCTACCGCAAGACCGCCTCGCTCATTGCCAACTCCGTTAAGGCGGTAAGTGCCATACGATCAGTTCGCGCACTACCTCACCAAGACCTATCGCAAGACCGCCTCGCTCATCGCCAACTCCGTTAAGGCGGTAAGTGCCATCGAGGAAATTAATTCCTAGGCAGTTAACAGACCAACGTCATTTGGTCGGATCATGTCAATTCAATGTTAATTGTGGTCTGTGGGCTACGTTTGACGTAACGCGACCAAACAAACCTAAAAATTCAACTAAAGTCATGAGCAAAACGTGCAATTACTTAGTTGCCAACCATATTTTCTGTCAAAATCTTTATTTAATTAATGTTATTAAATGTGTAAGTGCGGCTGTTAGAAGGGTATTTTGAAATGCTACAAGAAAAAGCTACTTGAATCGGTTCGTTTCTTGTCTTTATCAAGACCTACCGAAAAAGCGCAACGCGCGCGCAACCCACCTGGGGTTATTATAACCTCTTATTTCCAGCCAGTTTACGCCCGAAAACGGTACATTTTGGGCGTAAACTGGCTGGAAATAAGAGGTCATAATAGCCCACCTGTACTATGATATGCCTGTTGATCTTCCTTGCGGACTTGTTCAAATCAAAAATATTAGATAAACACATCAATCTGTTAAGTACGATTCTCGTTTGACTTAAAAATTAGATTCTTGATAATTGAAAACAGTACGGGGATTTTCTTCGAGTCACTCAGTTAATAATATAATAAAACAGGATTTTCCGACTCTGTCGTTTCATCATTTGTCTATTTATGTATTCGTCTCGCTTTAGTTACATGACATAAGTGTATGTATATTACCTATTACTGGCGCTTACATAGCTCATACCATCCTTTGAATCCCATATTAGTCGCTTATTCATATTTACTAGGCGCTTGTGTTGGTTCATTCTTGCATTTTAATATTGTTGTGGACCAATAATGTGTTTTAAATGAAGGAAGATGCCCGTAAATATTATGTGTCTGGATCGTGATTATGTTGTTAACTATTTTGTACATAGTTACACGCATTATAGGCAAGGGCTATGCTTGTTTTAGCATACTGATGCTGTACAAATATGATTATTCGTTTTAAGGAATTCAGGACTTAACTTTACTTAAAAAATACTGCATGGATTTACTTCTGCACTAGCTGTTAAATGCAAATATATTATGTAATATACATAATTGATACAATTACCAATGATAAAATTGATACAATTATGTATATTATATAATAAACACAATTGATGTATAATATACATAATTAAAAGCGTGATAATAATATTATGTAGAACATATTCTACATAATATTATCACGCTATTACCTTCTTTTGGTGTTGCCTTTACGTAGACGTCGTCGAAGCCAGCAGCTAGTTACTCGTATCGATGAAATTATTCACCCTTCCTTTTCGCGCTGTATTCGGGTAACAAAGTGTTTGCTTTTTGCGGGTTACTAATAATAGTATTTTAAAAAGATAAAACCGACTTCAAAATTGTACGTCATTAAGAATTAAAATTCCCTATCTCAAAAACTATTGAACCGATTTTTAATGTAACTTGCAACATTCTTTAAGAACAATGCCTAGTACAACAAAAAAAACTACTTAAATCGGACTTGTAGTTCCGGAGGTATGCGAATACAAACATAAAAACATACATACATACATACATACACTCTTGTTCGTTCAGATGCTGATTATAGAATCCATACTTCCATACTAATATTATAAATGCGAAAGTGTGTCTGTCTGTCTGTCTGTCGGTCTGTTACCTCTTCACGCCCAAACCGCTGAACCGATTTTGCTGAAATTTTGCATGGAGATACTTTGAGTCCCGGGAAAGGACATAGGATACTTTTTATCCCGGAAAAATGTACGGTTCCGCCGCGATAAACGAGTTTTGGCGCAACGAAGTTGCGGGCGTCATCCAGTTACACATATGAAAACAAGGCCGCTCTGGAAATATAACATCCAGACGAATTGATAACCAAATTTTTTTGAAGTCGGTAAAAAATGATATTCATTCCAGGTGGCTCTGCTAAGCGGCGCGGACTCTGACACCTGCGAGCTGGCGTTCCAGTACGGGCGCAACCTGGGCCTGTCGTTCCAGCTGGTTGACGACCTGCTGGACTTCGTGTCCAGCTCGCAGACCATGGGCAAGCCCACCGCCGCGGACTTGAAGCTGGGGCTAGCTACTGCGCCGGTCCTATTCGCCTGTGAAAAGGTGGGTCATAATAATAATAGTAAATTATTTATCTACACATTAAAACATCATACAATCAATGCAACGGGGAGTGCTCTGAGTAATTGTTCGGAATCATACCACCTGCAACTTTTCGCCATCGTCCCACGCGAAAAATATACCATCCTCATCACCTTGATGAGTGGCAGTCTTCCACAGTGCGTTTCTTGCGTAACTTTCTGCCGTGCACTGCAAAACTCTGGAACGAACTGTCACCAGCAGTTTTTCCGGACCTATACGACCTGCAAACCTTCAAGAAGAGAGCGTATTCCCTCTTAAAAGGCCGGCAACGCACCTGCAGCTCTTCTGATGTTGCGAGTGTCCGTGGGCGACGGTAGTAGCTTTCCATCAGGTGACCCGTTTTCTAATTTGCCCCCTTATTTTATAAAAAAAAGAAAGGATCCGCGCAAATTGGCGGCGCTTCAAGCGGTTTCTTCCAGACAACCACCTGTTGGTTGTCTGGAAGAAACCGCTTTCGAAAACCGCTGTTCAAACTTCCAGGAACATAATATTTTCAGCCAAGTCTCGTTTGTGATTTGTTTTCCTTTAATAGGGTAATAAAAAATACGATACCAACTAGACATGATAGAATGTAATTCAATTAGTAAAAGTCTTCATTTTATCCGGGTTGGCAATTATAAAAAAATAATATTCGGATATTTAAATATTGCTAAGAATAACCACATATTAATACACAAAGGAGGCTTTTTAGACGACTTTAACCAGTTCTGAGATTAAAGACATTTTGAATTTATTCCTGAACCTGACTTGTTAAGGTCATATTAAATATAAAATCGTCAATGTCCTCCAATCTAACCAAATCTAACCCAAAACATAATTTCTATTACATCTGAAAAAAACCACAAAACTGCTGCTGTATTGTCATAAATGGTCCATTTCTTATTTAAGTATGCTTAAACCTGTGATTTGCTCTTTCAGTACCCAGAGCTGAATCCGATGATAATGAGGCGGTTCCAGGAACCGGGAGACGTGGAAAAAGCCTTTGAGCTGGTCCACAAGTCCCGAGGACTCGAGCAGACGAGGTTTCTCGCGCGCAAACACGGCCTAGAGGCCGCGAGGCTGGCCTCGGAGCTCGCGGACAGTCCCTACCAAAAGGGACTAGTGGTAACCACTGATCTAGTACTCAACAGGATTAAGTAAAACATCCACGGCTCACGTATTAGTTTGTACATTATCGATTAAAAAATCGATTAACGTATTCGATTCAACATCGATTTAAAATGCTGGTTTTCGGCCACTGATCACTCGAGAGGATTAAGTAGATTTAGAATGACATCCATGGTTCGTCACGTACTAGTTATGTACCCATTAAAATCGATCGATTGAATATCGATTCTAGTTTAAAATTCGATAGCCCGACGGGAAGGGCCTAGTGGTGACCACTGATCTAGTACTCAAAAGGATTAAATAGATATACGACAGAAAGGATTCCACGGTTCGTCATACTAGTTATGTAAATTTTGGATATAAGATCGATAATTCATCGATTTAACATCGATGTTCTTCGATTACGTAGTATCGATTGAATATCGATTTTAATTAAAAATGCTGGTTTTACGCTTTCGATGTCGATTTTTAGATGCCAGCGTCTATTTAAAGTTGAAGCTTGCAAGCGTTTGCTAAAAACTTGGACGGTTTTTAGTTTTCCTCGACTCAAACGATAGAGTTTCCGATTTTTCCAGTATTATGCGCAGCGCGTATACACTAGAAGCACTTTATTCGCGTCATCTATAACCTTTATCATTAAAGGTAGCTAAGGATCGAGCGACGAACAGAATATTGGATTCCTTTTTGCAAATGTCACGTTTGTGTGTGTTGTGTGTGTTTGTGTGTGTGTTGCGTGTGAGGCGTATCGTAGATATTTTACAGATAGTAAAATAGATCCGGACAGTGAAATAAGGTGGAAATAATAAAGTTGACAGGAAACTTTCGGTTGAAGTTGGAAGAAATAAATTGAACGGTAGTTTATTTCTTTTAACTCTTTTTATAATTTGTTACAATAATTCTAAATGTGACACACTGAAAAGTGTCCGGTCGATTTTATTACGTGTGTTTTTATGTTTTAATACTTTTATTTATTTTTATTTAACTTAGTTTTACGCTGCAACGTCTCTTTACTTTTGCGACCTGATTTATTTTAAGTTTCCGTTTTATTGTAATCTATCTACGAACACAAAGAAACATAGTGTAAGGCGTGCGAGCGACTACTCGTTACCAAATAGTGTTGTGCGGGCGTACCGCTCAGGAACATCGATATTATACGCAGCAGACTTTGTTTGAATTTATTTGTATATAGCATGTATTTTCTTCTCTTCTTCTATCTGTGTAATGATGTAGGTGTAGGTTTGTGAAGTACCTGGGTAGGTATGCACATTTATCGTTTACAGAAAATATATAATCGAAAATTATAAAACTTTAAAATTGTTACACTCGTATTCTGTGTAAATATTGAGAGTCATTGGATAAGTTACCCGTGATTTATCTTCGAAACCGATTACCTCAATTTCTTTAGTATATACATGTGTGAGTCGGTGTGTATGTTCTTACGTTCGCGTTATTGTAAAATTTGTTAGATTACGAGTATGCACAATATATAGAGTAGGCGAATCGCCCGGTAGAATTGTTAAAAGTATGGCAATTTTATAGCTAATTATAATTTACTGTTGTAAATAATATAATATTTGATGTATTAATGTAATACAGATACGCTGATAATAATATTAATCAGTATGTTATGTAAGATAATTTTTAATGAAATATATCGATACTGTCCACGGAACAACACTAGTTTGCCATTTAAGAGATTAACTCAGATGCAAAGTTACACTCTGTAGTAACAATAACTAAAAGTATTTATGTACGTCTGTTAAGGTTCTATAAAATTTAAACGCTGTTGTGTGTTAAAAGATGTTTATAATGGAAGTTATATTCTTTGTACATTTCATAATAACGGGAGTCAATGATTTTTTTATTTATGTATGTAGTCTTGTATTTAGCTTAATGTTTGTAAATATTACGTCTTTGTAAAATGATAAATCATGAATAATTTTATAAATATTAGTTACATAGTGTTGTTTTATTACTACAGACCCTGCCACAATCTTAGAAATGTCTCGAACGTTATGTGTTCCTTGCTCCATATAATATGATTGACTGCGGATTGTTTGTCCCTACTAATTGCCGAAAGGAGTTCCAATTTATATAATGATAAAAATAAAATACGAAAAAAAGGTAAAGTATAATTTATGACGAGGTATATAACAAAAAAAACCGACTTCAAACTCTATTTCCTTATCATGGGACCACCTTCCCAAAAAAAAGTCAAATCATCAAAAAGTATACACACGGTCGAATTGAGAAACCTCCTACTTTTTTTAGTCGGTTAAAAATTAGAAAATTCAGAACATTCCGAATTTTACTTTCTTACAATATTAGTAGGTGAGAAAAAATGTTATGTCGAAACACGAGTTATAATCCTCGTCCGCCATGTAAAATACCGCAATTTTCATCTAGGGAAATCAGATTAAGTTTGAATCTTGACATATACCGAGAATAGATTTTCACGTATCGCGCATCGCTATGGTTGAAATGGAATCAAGCAATCTAAGGAGTGAAAGCTTTACTAGTTCTTATACCAAGCACAATAAACATCTACAATATGGTCATAGCACTATCAGAGAAGTTGATTCATGGGCCGATTGCAGAGCTACGCGTAGGTGCAACTACGCGTACCAAACTACGTAGCTACGTACTAGATATATATCTAGTACGTAGCTACTCGACCAAACTACGTAGCTACGTACTAGGTATACGTATGTACGTACGTAGTTTGGTCGAGTTATGTCAAACACAGACGACAGCTGAAATTGAATTGACTTAATCGGACCAAATAACATAGGTTCGTCAATTGCAATTTCTCCGATCGTACTTATCCAAGAAATGCAAAATTGTACCTTTTAAGGTCAAATGATTAAATGTTCAAAGTTGTGTTGTGTCTATTATTTCTGTTTAGGTGTTGTACGGTGTACCATCGAAGAAATTGATTCCTAGGCAGTTGACGTACCTACGTCACTTGGTTGGCTTATGTCAATTCAATGCCAGCTGTGAGCGGTCGGATGGGATTGACATAACGCGACCAAATTACTTAGGTCCGCCATCTGCCTAGGAATCAACTTCCCTGATAGTACCTATTTACCTATTATATCAGGTTGGGAACGTACCTGAGACTATCCCACGGAAACAGTATATTATCCCTTGATAAAAAGTAGTTTCCCTCCCTAGTCGATGTAGTCAACCGGTAGTGTACCTCCATCTGAATACAATTTTATCGAACCCCTGATTTTATGATAAGCAACATTAAATTGATACTATGATTGCAAATCTTTCAAATAATAATCTACAGGCGTGGGTATATTCTTTAGGAACTGCGAACATAGCCCACAGGATAGTTTTTTCAAAGAGAAATTTACAGTCCTTGTGTCAAAACAATTATTTTTGATAAAATAAAACTGATCAAATAAAAAAGTTCACAAATTAAAAAAATTATACCTACATAAAACATGGATACAAACAGTAAAGCAATTTACTTGAATATTATATTTTGTGACTCGTGAACTCATTTTCCATCGTAACTCGAAAGTCGAAATAAATACATGTATGAAGCCTTCCGACCACAGACCTGGAAGAATTAGAAATTATATTTATATCTTAGGTTAATTACTTAGATCATTTAAAACAGTTTCAAAAGGAAAATCTGGGATCCTACTTTTACAACAGATAGAAAAACTAATAATTAAACTGTAAACTAATTGAAGGGCCTCCGGTCTTTAATAGAATCTCTCATGCTCTCTTGAACCACTCTATTCTAAGTTCAAAGGAATTTGAAGTCCAAAAACTTATTTGACTACACAAAATGTTTTCCATCCTACTATCAATGTACTCGTTAATTAACAGTAGAGATATTTCATATATACGAACCTTTCTGTCTTCCAAATGCGCACCTACGTATTGCTATATAATATTTTATAGGTACCTACTAGCAACATTTTTACTCGCGCACGAAAATATTGCTAGCACCTCTATAAGTAAATACTTTTATTTTTTAGAAAGCTACTAAGGGCTCCCACACATAACTGCAAATTCGCATCGCATCGCAAATATCTGCGACAAAATTAATAATAAAAATGACGTTACGATGCGATGCGAATTAGCAGTTTTCTGTGGGAAGTGGGAACCCTTAGTATTAGAATTTTCATGCCACGATCGGGCTATACCCGGATTTTGTCTATCGCCATGTCCTCCCTACTCCTAGCTCTATATTCTTCCGAGTTCCGTGCCAACGTAGATCGATACCGCGCCCGGCACCGCCAGGACAGCCCCAATATCTACTGAAAATGACATGGAAAATTCAGTCGCTTCGACAAAATCTTCTGCGATCCACTTCGCCTTTATTGCAACGACGTAAATCCCATTATAGCTTGATTGACTGAAAGTTACAAAGTTTTTAGTTACGCTGTCAAAGCCTTAGAGCCGATGAGTTCGTCTTTTTCTTAACGGTATAAGGTGTATTGTGGCTAGAAGGTAAATTACAGAGCATTTGCTTTGTGTAACATGATGTAGGTTACATTTGAAAGACAACATGTAAGGGTGACCATATAGCTAATGTTTTCCATTATTCCTATTACTTGTTGGGCAGATATTAAATGGCGAATGGCAAAGAAGATAACAAAGATAACTCATCGCCACAGCAATGTATCACTCATGGTCTTATATTGTTTTTAATCTAAATATTTTAATACAATGCTTCGTTCAAACCTACGCGACCAAGCGACTGCGAAGCGGGAGCGTCAATATAAAACACACATATTTTGACAACTTGACGTAACTTGACGCTCCCGCTTCGCAGTCGCTTGGTCGCGTAGGTTTGAACGAAGCCTAACTAGTCGAAAATAATGTTTGTTTTCCATCCAAACAGATATCAAAATTGCTTGAAATATTTCGACAGGCATATATATAGAGATCAAAGAACGATTATAACATTGTGCCGCTGGCCGCAGGAAATTATACAAAACTCACTCTTATGCGCGAAGTCGCGTGCCTTTGGTATTTATTGTATTTTTTACCACAAAAATGGTCTTTAATAATGTTATCGTTTGGTTATTTATAGACTTTTATAAACAAAATTGTTAGTTTCAAGTTTGTAAAGTACTTTCCGTACTCTACGTACGTGTTGATAATATCGGTGAAGGCAAGAGACGTCTCCTACAGCAACATCGGGTTATAAATACGTGTTCGTGCTGCAAGACGATTTTTTCGCATTTCATGTAAAGCGTATTTTGGTTTTGAGTTGTATTTTACGAGTTACAAATTACAATCCATCGGGCAATGTACGAGTACTTTCAAATTATTACGATAATATATAAGCAAGCTTTGCCTTTGCCTACAAAACTTGAAATTATTACTGAAGTCTGAAACTATCATAAGCAACCACTTTGTTGCTCTTTAGGTCATCAACCATTGACCTGAAAACAGCATGAAAATCAGTTCAGTGGTTTCTGAGAGTATTACACATATACAGAGAGACTGCAGAAACAGCAAGCGACAAAATATTACAGATTATGCCAAAAGTATTTCCAATCACCAAAGTATGTAGCAGCGGCGAAGACCACCTACCTACCTAACCCAATTCCCGTCTGCTTCCCTTAGAAAAATCGAATCGATGGGCCAATGACATTTTCATCTGTTTTCACTTACTTGAAATACTGAATTGACTAAACTCCAACAACATTTAATAAGCAATACACTTCTCGTATCTAAAATACCTCTACCTACTAGGTAGAGGTATACTTTTTCTATCTGTTGTAAAAGTATGACCCCCAGATTTTCCTTTTGAAACTGTTTTAAATTATCTAAGTAATTAACTTAAGATATAAATATAATTTTTAATTCTTCCAGATCTGGTCGGAAGGCTTCACAAATGTATTTATTTCGACGTTCGAGTTACGATGGAAAACGAGTTCACGAGTCACAAAATATATTCACGTAAATTGCTTTATTGTTTGTATCCATGTTTTGTGTATAAAATTTTTAATGTGTGTAAACTTTTTTATTTGATCAGTTTTATTTTATCAAAAATAATTGTTTTAACACAAGGACTGTAAATTTCTCTTTGAAAAAAACTATCCTGAGGGCTATGTTTTTAATTGACTAAACTCCTACAACATTTAATAAGCAATACAGTTCTCGTATCTAAAATACCTCTACCTACTAGGTAGAGGTATTTTAGATACGAGAAGTTACTTTACATCAGGTTAGCCGCCCTAAAGTATCACAATTTTACCAAAGACTTCTTAACGAAAAGTTACATAAAAGTTTGGTCACACTCGTTTGAGTAATTGTGTTGAATGGCATCGGTTTTCAGACACCTCCTTTACTCCTTTCAGGTTTATTTTATGTAATTTTCTATTTACGAAATATCCACTAAGAAAACTGTTAGTAGAATAAGACTATACTAAACAAAGATTACTTACTCTAACTACGATTGAGAAAGTAATTAAAGAAACCATTCGGAAACAATAAAATTCAAGAATAAAAACATCGGAAATCCTTCCGTGCGCATCGTCAATTCAGCGTTTCAGTAAAAGGGTCGCAGTCGAGACGTTACCCCGGGCCTGAAACAACGAATCATTAAATAATGATAAACTGTGTATAATCATTAATATTATATTCATTAATAACAATGATATTATTAATTACTCAGTGTTAGTCCAATGTTTGCGCTGCACTCTCGTCGATTACGAAGGTGGGTGTCTTCAAGTTTCTAATTACTCAAGTAATGATTGTGTAATGAGCTATTCATTATTCAATATTCACTTGGATAATTTGTATCCGAAACATCTGCATAAAGTAGGCGTTTATCGTTTTGTTACTTGATTATAAACAGTGTCTTTGGATTTTGATAATCTATTTTAATATCCTATTTCTTTACATAAAGTATCTAGTTACTACGTACTGTATACTTATTTAGCGAGAGTAATTAACTTTTCTTTTTCTGTCCCGTTCCAATTTCCGATAATTCCTAATTAGACATTACTTGATTATTAAATTACATTTTCGGGTAATTAGTTTTTTGAGTAATTGTATTTATTTGTAATAACGTAGAATGGCATAAAAGTGAAAAGTTTCTTAATATTCTAGAAGATTAAGCGGTACCTCGTCTAGCTCAGCACGCAGACAGGCCCGAGAGAGAAGATTGGCTGAGCAGACGAGAGCAGAAGGCGAGAGAATTGCCAAGGAAAGAAGAGAACAGAGGCTAAAAGAAAAGAAGGAGCAACAGAAGAAGGTACGTATTTGTGCGTGGAAAATTTTAGTCTTAATTTGCTTTAATATAATTATTATAATATCTATACTTATAAAGTTACATGTCCTGACTGATTGACTGACTGACTGATTCATCATCGCTGCGCAAAAACTGTTAAAGTTACAGCCACGAAATTTGGTGAGTAGGGTTGTTTTATTAAGTAGACACCCACTAAGGAAGGAATTTTGAAAATTTTACCCCGAAGGGGGTGAAATAGGGGTTGAAAGTTTGTATGAAAATCCGTCATTTCTTGAGTTAGAATCGTGAAACTTTATTTTTGGGTTACTGATTAAAAATTATACGTATCTACGTATTTAAGCGTTTTTGGAAATTCTACCCCCAAGGGGGTGAAATTGGGGTTGAAAGTTTTAATGAAAGTCCGTTATTTCTTGAGTTAGAAACATGAAATTTTATGTTTGGGCTACTGATTAAAAATGATTGGATACGTGTTTAAGCGTTTTTGGAAATTCTACCCGCAAGGGGGTGAAATGGGGGTTAAAAGTTTAAATGAAAGTCCGTCATTTCTTAAGTTAGAAAAATGAAAGTTTATTTTTGGGTTACTGATTAAAAATGAATGGATACGTATATTTAAGCGTTTCTGGTAAATCTATTAAAATGTGAAATTGGGGTAGAAAATTTCAATGAAAGTCCATCATTTCTTGAGAGAAACATGAAAGTTTATTGACGTTTGTGTTTGACGCTTGCTTAAATAGGGTCTCGTTTTTACCCTTTGTATTAGGAACCACAAAAAGGGGAAAACTAATATTTGTTATTATACTATGTTAACGCGAACGAAGTCGCGGGCAACAGCTAGTTCTATCAAAGTTACCCACTATGAACCGAATATTCAAATTATGTATCTGATCTACCCTATGTTACAATATGATAATTAACAAAATATTATCACGAATCTAATGTCATCAAATTCATTAAATTGAGATCATAAGTTTAGGCGCTGCGGTAGATATGCCATACCAACGTCCTTTGAGCTTGGCCGTAGTCAAGTAAAGACAGTGGTTCCAGCTATCACTTAAAGACTATCCATCATTAAGTATTATTTTACAACTATTTGCTTATGTTTTAAAAGTGATTTCACCAAGCTATTCGGCGGCTAGAGAATCGATCTAACTAAACATAGTGTGGGTTCCGTACTTGATATTATTATCTATTGTGATGCAGATCTCGTTAATTCTAATCCCACACAATATAGCTTCTTCCGTCTGTTGTTGAAATATCTATTGTTTTATTTATAAACAAGAAAAAAGTCCACATTTTTATTGTGTAAAACGGTTTTTGGAATCTAAAACTAAAGTCTAAAACAAACTTTTAAAAAGTATGCCACAGTAATTCTTTATTCAAATCTTTCCTCCTAACAATATTCTTTAACAGGTATAATATTATGTGTATGGTATTCATACCATGTAAACTGCAAACAATAGTTATTCAAGTTATTTTTGATATTTTTCTTGGTCTGTCAAACCATTTTTCTAACGTATCGGACAAAAACAAAACACTGTATAATATATTATATAAATAAAACATATTATACTTACTGCGTAGATATTTTTTATTCGTAGTGGAGCTAGAGCAGAGTAGACAGAGTGTTTTCTAATTTAATTTATATTAGTGACTTAGTGTATTTATTGTTATCGACCTCAGTTCGTAATCCTAGTCTATAGTCTTGATTTATTTACTCTACACTGACATATTGCTGTTGGCCAGGTGTCTGGCTTTATCCATATGCCGTTGATGACAAAATATCCGGTCTACTTATTACTTATGGATCTAATTCCTAAAGTGTTATTGCTTTCGGAAATGTGGCATATTTGCACGCGAATCTATGCTTATTACAGCATAGTCTACAAATTACGAACGTATGCCTGAATTTTTGCTCTTCACGTTTAAAGGGGAGACTAACCCAAAATTTTCGATTTTATAATTCATTTTTATACTTGAAAATAAACCCCGAATTGTTTCATTTTCTAAAATTAGATACTACATTATATTTCCAAGAATTCGATCTGAGTAAAAACACGATATCTTAAAATTTTTTCTACTTATAGAAAAAATCACAAAAATGCATTAAATTTTCACGAATTTTTCATTTATTGCCATAACCGTGCTTTGAACTAAGTTAATATGTTAAAACATTGTATAAAATTCTATCATTGAGAAACCGACCTAGCGGATTTTTTAAATGTTGTATATTTATTGAGTTATTGTGAAAAAACTAATTTGGCGATGAATCCGCGTCGTCCTTTTTCATGTCGCATAATATGAAAGACGGGCTTTGATTTTTTGGGTTAGTCGCCCTCTTAAATCAATAAAACGATTTTAATATAATTTGGTATGGAGAAACTTAGAATCCTGAAAAAGGACTTACGATAGGTTTTATCTCGGAGAAAAGTACGGTTTCCACGAAGTAAATAAAATTGGATGCAACCAAGTTGCGTAGGGAATTGTTTGAGTTACAGTAGCGTTTTTCTGACTTTTAAAGCTTCTAAAAGATTAATATAATGGAAGCCAGTTGTTTTTATTCACTTTTCAGAGATAAGCACGAGCAAAATTGTTTCGATCAGATTGTCTATAAATAATAACATGACATTTATGTCTAATAAAGCTATAACGTGTGCCAATTTAAATCTTAAATATCAGATATTACACAGATAACTTATCGATAAGAGATGTCTCACGGAAGTGACGTCACTTACGTAATGAGCCAAAGGTTCAGGACACCCGAGCAGGGCTCGCCAAAGGTGGTTCGTTCGACCGCTCACCCTTTAAGACCTAGGTATAGAATTCCATTTTAACCCTTATTTAGTTGCCATAAAGGCCATAATAGATGTCAAATATGTCTGAACACACGTCTAACATAAGACTTAATAAATTTGTATTATTCCATTTTCAACCTCATGTTGTTGAGATAAAGGTACTGTCGGATGTAAAATAATTAGTCCGGTCATTTTAGACATAAAAATAGTGATCAAATAAAGAAAATTCCGACAGAGCCAAATCTTCGTAGAGACCTTAGGTTTACCACAAGGAACAAAGTGTCAAAAGTCCCCATCAGTCCCATGAGAGCTTAGGGACTTATTCGGGGCCCTAGGTAAAAATTTTAGGTTTTTTGGATTTTTCTCGAAAACGGTAAGTTTTATTGAAAAAGTACTTCAGAGCAAAGTTGTAGATCTTAAAATTCTCTATAAAAATGGCCCCTATGATTTTTTCTCTAAGACCCACTATTTCATCAGTAAAATCATGCCATAGCTAGCAATGAGTCGCACGCACTGCTTTATAATATCTATTTATTTGTTTTTATATCTTCATAATTAGACATCATCGTATTATGTTACTATATTATGTATATAATGTATTATATTATTATTTTTTTAGGTTAAAATGTTAACGCTGAGTGCATGTATCTGTCCCTATTTCTGGATGACTGCTATTAGGAACCACATAACACCAGGCACTGTGGTGTACACCACGGTAATAAGTCTGAGTGGTATCCTTTTCTACAATAGACATAACAATACACTACTGTCTACTCGTACAGCTGACCCTTGAACTATGGTGATGTCGAGGATGTCCCCATAGTTTACGTCCTTATATTGTTATGCATACTGTCTCATGAGTATTAATTCCTCCCTTTTGATTTCTTTTTTTATTTTTATAATTTTGTGTCTTTTGCGTATGTGATGTTTTAATTTTCTTTAGATATTGTATTGTAACGTGTTATTTATTATTGTAGTGTAATGTGGTGTCTTATTGTCGAATAAACCTTATTATTATTATTATTATTATTATTATTATTATTTCCCAGATATTACGCTTGTAAGAATCACGTTCTACATAATATGCACACATTTCCACACCACCTGTGAGGTAGTGTACTCGGCGCGTTTTTTTTAACGTTGTATCCCCGGTAGGCCTATTCCACGAACCTTTATGACGTTATTTTCAGGAACAATAATTATTTAATAGTATGAAGAATATTGATATGGGTTACTGAGTTTAACTGTCGTTCTAACTTTTTTTTATTAATTTAATCTGACTCATACTCTTCATATTCAACTTCAACAATCATGTTTTCTTCAATTTCTTCTTGTTCTTCTTCTTCTCCTTCCTGTTGATGAACGCTTGTTGAAGTTGTCTCTTCATCAAAATCACATGAATTTTCCTCTCTTGTATTTAATTGAACATTTGAGCAAGAGACACCTTGGCAATTGGTACACGCTGGAGAACACTGCAACCCTACTTTTTTACAGCCACATTTGGCACTACAACCTTTCTTGCAATTGCAAAAAATAGTGTTAAGAAGTTTTTCTGGAGCAGGGGGCAGTAAAGTTCGAATCGGTTCCAAAGTATTATTTATCAATTTCCAACCCCCCTCTTCAGGGTTCAGTTCATTGCCTTGCCATGTCTGAACTTGATAGTATACTCGAAACCACCAAATGGCGGACCGCGGTCCGCATCCGGACCGCCGACCCTTTGTATGCGGACCGAGCATTTTCGAAGGTGAACTTCGTTAAGTAGCCCGCAAACGATCAAACATCAAACACGTCAAACACGTAGTAAAATCCAAATTTTCTTCAAACACGTCAAACACGTAATTTGTACGTGTTTGACATGTTTGATGTTTGATCGTTTGCGGGCTACTTTAAAAATAAATTTCAGTCTTGACTTACTGATGAACATCCTGGATTTAATTTCAATAGCTTGCATCAATTTCACTCCAAGCAAGCAATAAAATTATCACTTTTCTTATTGATATGTAAATAAATACCTTTGTAATTTCCATAATTACCTTTGTTTCATTTTTTTTTATTATAAAATGTGCGGACCGCGAAGGTCATTTCTTTTCTTAAAATGGACCCCGAGCGAAACTAATTGGTGACCCCTGCCGGTAGCCGGTTTTTGCCGCCTTCGGGCGACAGAGTGGCGCCGTTGCGAGTGCGTGTAGTGTACTGAATTAGGTTGGGATAAAATATGTTATGGAAAAAAAAATATCACCCTATTTTTTGTGGTTTAATGGACTCTCCTTATGACACCTAAGCCCCAAAAAAATTTGGCAGGTAGGTTTAATTGCACCCGGTATACGTGGCATATGTGTGCATACTATGTAGAACGTGATTCTTACAAGCGTAATATCTGGGAAATAGTGGGTCTTAGAGAAAAAATCATAGGGACCATTTTTATAGAGAATTTTAAGATCTACAACTTTGCTCTGAGGTACTTTTTCGATAAAACTTACCGTTTTCGAGAAAAATCCAAAAAACCTAAAATTTTTACCTTGGGCCCCGAATAAGTCCCTAAGCTCACATGGGACTGATGGGGACTTTTGACACTTTATTCCTTGTGGTAAACCTAAGGTCTCTACGAAGATTTGGCTCTGTCGGAATTTTCTTTATTTCAATTGTCTAAAATGACCGGACTAAATATCTAAATGCGCTGTAGTTACGTACCGGTACGCCATTTGACCTGGTAAGCCTAGCTAACCTAGGTTTAATAGTTTATGAGCTATGTGTCCCTTGTAATTTGTGGTTTGAGCAACTATAATAAAGTTAACAAGTAGAAAAAAAAATACGAAAAAAACTGCTATAATTATGATGAGTCTTAATCTACTAACTTACTTACTTAACTTACTTAACTATCTATCTATGTATTTCTTATTTTGTTAATTAAAAGGTCATATTTGCTCAAACTTTCAGGTATGCTCTAGTTACTAGAGAATACCTGAAACTTTGAGCAAAAATTCGATATCACGCGGGAACCGTAATTTTTTCTGGGATAAAAACTAGTTTATTGCAGCATTCAAAATTTTATTGAAATCGCTTCAGCGGTGTAGCGTTTAGACATAATAGAGATGTAGACAGACAACAACACTTCTGCCTTTATATTAATAATCAGGTTGAGCGAAGCGAGCCCTAGGCCCACAACCTGACCAACCTGTACATTTTGTGATACACTTTACGGAAAAACTATCACGCCTATTGATTTTTGTTTCAAAATAGTAATTTTTATTTATAATATGTAGATGTGTTATCAGTCAGTCAGTCAGTCAAGATTATCAGTCAGTGTGACGACGCGAGCCCCCACAAAGCTTTTAGCTAGTTAATTAAAAGTATGGTTCTACTTATGGTACTATCCTTCCATGATCCCTATAGGGCTCTGTCAAGTACCAACACAAGTTTAAGCCATAATATCTTAAGGGCGTTCCTTATGGAGATATCGTAATTTACCGTATTTGAAGCCCTATAAACTCATAATTTGAAAGCTACAAAGTTATAATAAAAACACAGCAATAATCTTCAGTATATCGACATTCCTTTTCCCGTTTCAAATTTTCTATTTTTGTTTATTATACGCATGATATCAGCTTCCAAAGTAAAACCAATTTATTAAAATTCAAGCATACATTCAGCATCTCCTTAGGATTTACAAATGTCAAAATCTGTTATAACGACATCAAAGGGACTACTCATATTTCGTTGTAAAAACCGATAGTTGTAATAACCGGTGACAGGTGGTCATATAGCATTCAGCCGGGACCTTTGATTTTGGTCAATTTAACCGGTATGTTGTTCTAAATGATGTCGTCATAAACGGTTTTGAGTGTACTTTTATTTGAAATACACGCCAATAGATCGACAAAATCATAAACTACATATTCCCCGTTTTAATTTTTTTAGGTCAAAGTTGAATTAAGATAAATAAAAAAATAAGGTTTTGGTGCGCTCTCGGTCTCTGCAACGCGGCAAATGTATGGCCAAGGTCGTTTGCTCGGGGGACGGCCTTAACGTAGAGAATTTGATACGTCTAATGGAATTCGTTGTAAAATAACTCTGAATGGAGATGGACCGTAGCTGTGAACTTTTAAAAGGTATGCACGCCGTGTCAATTTCACAATTTACAAACGAACTTCTCCTATCTTCGTATCTTTGAGATAGTGTTAACCAACGTACCTACGTAACTTTCGTTCAATTGTTTCGGAAGATTGGACAGGTGATATGTTTGAAAGGTTTTTGTGCATAATTAATTTTCCCTGTCGTTTCTTATGGTAGGTAAATAGTTATTAAGAGTTTCCAATACGTAGTGAGAAAGCGTACACAATACTTCAAAGGAAATGACCATTGTGTGCTTACTGACGTGTCAACGGAGAAAGTTTGGAGGAAAAGATTTATATCAATAAAAAGTTTTTTCCATAGCCGTGACGTAACCATATAACAAGTCGATTAAGTAGAAATTATAGTCTGTTTCAGTTTATTTTGATATAAATGTTTTAACGACATTAGTGGCCGCCGAAAAGAGAGATCTTCCGACCGAGCGAGATGTTGTGCGCGGTCAGGCAGAATATATCTTGCCGTTCTCCGAAACTTCGATAGCGCGATGCAGGATTGTTAGGCGAATTATTGTGGATACCCACAGATCTCCTATCGGGTACCGCTGTCCGCCACAATGTAAACGAAGAGCTCAGTATGGAAAATTCTGGTAGAAAAGGGTCACATACTACCGCGCAATTTAGAAATGCTATAGCATACTAGATAAGTCGACTCTTAATTTCTTGTTTACGTTTACATCTAAACAATTTAAAACGGAAATCCTCTTAACAGATGAACTATAAATTATATAAGTAGCACGCATATCAAGTAGCGTAGTAGTAGTAACTACATCGATATTATCTACTACCTATTAAGTACATTTTATATAGGGCAATATGTATATAACGCGTACTTGAATTTAGTGCTGTCTGGAAGCTTTTTATAATTTCTCCAAAAAATCTAGCCGGTATAGTATCAGTCGACATACGAATTATAAAAACTAAGGAAACGCAACTCCCATACTTTAATCGTTTTTAATTTGTTTCTCAAGGTTCTTTTCACACACTAAAATAATATGGCAATAGCTACGGAACACTACATTCAAATTGACAAAATAAAGTCGTTGAAAATAATCGTCCCGTCTTCATCAGACTTAATGACGGAAGGATTCTAGATTTATAACCAAAATAGACGTTATGGCACCTTATTACATCAGTTTATTTATAATTAATTTATAGAAACCACTTCTAGCGAAAGCTAATCCTAGCTCAGAACTCCTGTCTGAATGACGGCTTTCTCCAAAAATTATAAATTCATCTGCATTTTAATGGTGACATTATATTTAATGTCCAAAAATATTATTATGTAACCGACATCGATATGTTTCCTCATTATGGCCAAATCTTGTTAAATGTTTCGGCGAAGAATCTTTTCCTTGAAATTAAGTAGGCCTTTTGCGGTGTGCTTCAAATAATAATATTTTTATGCAATCATGTTTATGTCATTATATTTCAAGTGATTTATCCGACTTATCTGGCAAAAAACAGCAACGTGGATTAACTTTTATGCGATGTAAATGTTCTTATTAATATGGGGACACACATTTGCCCCTGTATAGTGTATTAGTACCGATAATCGACATACTTATACCACTGTACATATATGACGAAAAGTCGTTCATGGTAAAAAAATATCCAAGAGCATTAAGATGATACGCGTCGAAATTTCATTAGCGATGCTAAATTCAAACTTTATTTACTAAGGGCACTTAAATCGAAAATGCGAAAAAAGATGAGTAAGTGTCTAAAATCTAAATACACTAGACCGAAACGTGGCCGAAGTTCGGCATGATTACGCCTGCAATGTATTTTAAATTACCGATGACACACCATGCCGAAATTACGTCGCGTTATTTGTATGCGTAGCGTATTGCTGGCGTAATCATGCTAACTTCGGCCGCGTTTTTTCGGCCTAGTGTGTTTAGACACTAACGGTAAAATGATGCTGGTGACGATGTTGACAATGATGATGTTGATGATGATTTGCAGGCTCTAGCAGAGCTGGCGTCGTACGCGCCGTGGGGGCGGGCGGGCGGCGGGGCGCCCAACGCGCGCGTGCGGTACTCCGACCTGCGCGCCCACGGCATATACCCGGAGGATGAACTTAAGGTAGGCTCTAGCTTAAAGGTATAGCTGTATAGTGCATACATAGTCAACTTAGAAAGAATATAGAGCTGTTCCTCCATTCCGTAACAAAAAACATTTTACTGGGCGCTTCAGAATACACTCCGTCGGTCGGGTTTTTTGTAAATATTTGAGAAATAAAAAATTGATGTCAGAAGCATAGTCACAATTTTATCTTAAGCGCTCTATTTTTTATATAGACATTGATTTAAATATCTAAATTTACAAAAGTTATGTAAAACACCCAAACAAAAACTTATTTTTTAAGCACGCGCACCGCAAACCCAAACCAAAAACCAAATAATGACATCAATATTACTACTTAATACATAGCCCATTATTGTCACACATTTTTGTTACCCGATTTTATCTAAAATATGCAACATTGCATCCGAGTGAAAAGTGATATTTTATGGCGTCTAAAGCCATACAGAACAAACAGCGTTGCATAAACCAAGAAAACTGGGTAAAGTAAACATGAGATATTGATATTTAGCGTTCTAAGTTACCACAGAACTCGTGCTTTATCTCACGTTCTTCTTCCTACTCGCAGAGTATATATAGGAAGAAAAACACAATGCTTATCTGATATAAATAATGTATGTTTAATATACTGGTATACCGTCGTTAAAAATGTCACAGAATAGATACATGTAGTAGAGAATGCTATGGCATACTTTTTTTGCAAAAGCGCTAATGTTGATACGCGTTATATTATTATGTTGGCTGTCTCGATTTTAACCAACTTTAATATCGGAAAAGGTTCTATATTTCATATTTGGCTGTAGTGCAATCGTTATACTCGTACTATTATATCTGTATATTATTATGTAAATTGTAAGAGTATTTTTATACTTTCAATGCAAATTGAAAATGAGATAGGGATCACTTCATGCCAAATTAATACTCGTTGGATCCAATCCCTATTTGGGCATCTTTTCTATTAGAAACTCCTCCTTATCAACCTTATCAAGTACTTAATACAATAATGCAACAATTTACCTACCATTGAAATGTAATTTACTAGTTATATTGGACTAAAGTTCACAAGTTCAACACTTAATATTTCCGTTTCATACAAGTGTCAAACATTTTCATTCACGTTTCCAGAAAAGGTGCCTATTTGTTTGAATAGGCTGTTTATGTTCTGTATGTCTGTCTGTGTTGAGTTATGACTAAACACTGCGTGAAGCATATGTTACGACGATTTCATCTTTATTACCTATGTTTTTATGCAAGAATATGATTTATAGCTTGTTTTTGTGCGATTTTATTGTGATGAAAGTGATGAAATGACTTTTACTAGATTTATCATTTTATTAGCCACCTAGGGGTCTATTAAATAACTTTGATGTTTCTATCATTATTATTGAGTTTCTTTATTGCCTAGTGCCACTTTACTTTGCTATTAACGTCTCTAATAGGAAAATTAGGTACTTATTTGAAAATTTTATGACTAAAACTATTTCTTTAAAGATTTAAGACCTTTCCTGTAAGAGTCTGCATGTCAACTCTTTAAGCACCGTGGCATTTTCAATTCCAACATCATGTTTATGTCACCACTCACCACTCAAGACCACCATGACCACTTCAAGTGACAATGTTTTAACATGTCTGTATAGAGTGAAGCACCATTACCAATTTTCACATATCCTTAACTCTTCACCTGCGTAGGACAAACTGTGTCAACAAGTTGCTCAACCCTCGAGTAATTTGCGGGTGATTTTTATCATGAGATTAATGGTCAGAACGACCGCGGCTCCGGAGCTTTGGGCGGTTAATTATATTGTATGGAATTCGACACCGCGTAAGGGTCAAGTTTTACGAAAGCGTGACGTAATTCGTGCTATTAACCCAGACCTGTGCAGGGCTGATATAACTGAAGAAAGGTGCTGAAGCATCGCGCTTTCTTAAGCCCGTCACAGACTTAGCTATAATATATATTAATACTAGCTGTCCCGGCAAACGTTTCTTTACCATATTATATAAATTGTGTCGCTCATATTATTTTAATGAATTACTAATTAGTAACTAAATAAATATGTCACCACGGCAACGTCCATCGCTATCCCGTGACCCGCGTCGCATAAACAATGGTCGCTCTTTATACTCGTAGACAAATAATTTGCAATAAAATAAAATTGCGACTATAATTAAACATCTAAGCTATCCTATCTCTCAAGTTGGAAAAAAAGCACACATTTAAAAAAAAGAAACATTAAAATCAGTTAAGTAGTTTAGGAATCCATCGCGGACAAACATCGTGACAGGAGATTTATATATAATAGATATTTATAGCAAGGCATATTAATCTATACTAAATCCACATGACACAGAAATATGTATTATAGCTGAGTGTGTGGTCACGCGAAAATATATATTAATATGCCTAGCTATAAACATATTAATATATATTATAGCTAGGTCTGTGACGGGGTTTATTTCATTTATGTAAAGAAAAAGGCAAATATGTTGTCATTTTTTATTAAACTCCATAGCATATGCCATGTACGAGTACTATAAGAGAAATTGATTCAGGCAGATGACAGACCGACGTTATTGAGCGTTTAACAAAATATATTTCATAATTTCATGAAAAATTATCCAAGTAATAATGGACGATTAAAGTAAAAATCAACATGAAAAAATAGTCGGCAACCCTAAACGTTTTTAACATTCATGTTAATGATTTGTTTCTGTTAATTAATTAAGGGTTGGTGATTTATGCGCGCAGCTCGCTGCGCCGACGCACAAACGTATTATTAAGTTTCTCATCACTCATATTCACTGTTTCTGTATATTTTTAATGAAATCTTACGAGTGAAATTTCGTCATTTGGAGATGAATGTGGTTTTGTAGAAAATTAATTAGTAAAACAACTAGGTTTATTACGAAACACAGTATATGAAATACTCTCCTATTTCATATACCAATTTAAAAATGTAAAACAAAACACAAAAGTAGGTACTAAGCAACCCAAAAATAGTAGCCTAAAATGTTTAAATATCGTAAGATTTTCTCTAATCATTTGATTGTAACGAATGGTGTCTCACTGGTACACCAATAAAGAAAGTTCTGGAGTCTAAAAATGATAGTTTATGGGAGAGATGATGACAATTTGATGTTGACGAGCGAGTGGGCGATGGAACAATCGCTAATGAACGTTTGCGCAACGTTTGTTTTATCCCGCGCTTTTTAGGAATATTTCAAAATGACCGCGCCTACAGAACATGTCACGTAAATTACACTAATCTTGAAAGCCTAAACCTTGATACTTTAAAAGGATATCATGCCATAGAAGTCAAAATTACAGACTACTTACTTAAGTACCTAATATCAAAATCATTAAAAGCTTTTAATAGGCTTTCTTAATTTTAATTAATACTAGCTTTCACGGTGAACTTCGTGTCACTTTAAAACCTTCCCTGGACTTGTACGAATATTTCAAGACTAAAATCTGCCCAATCCGTTCAGCCGTTTTCGAGTTTTAGCGCGACTAACACATTTGAAAATCCATTTTTATATATACGATTTGTTGTTATGACGGCACTAGACACACTCATAAGAAAATTTTATCCTTCTAAAATATATCGAGGGTAAAGAACGACAAACAAACAGCAATTTTCAATTAAAAAGATTTGGTTTATTTTGAAAATACTAAATTATTATAATATGTCAATTTTAAAAGTCACACACCACACAGGATGAATAAGGCTTCGACCAAACCTATGTGACCAAAGCGACTGTGAAGCGGGAACGTCTGCAACGCAGGACGTCCGCGTCGGCACTCGGCAGAGCGGGAATAATTTACTCGTACGGTTTCGCACCGTAGTCGCGCAGATGTGCACACCAGTTTCGCGTTGCAGGTGCTCCCGTCTCGCGTCCCGCGTTACTGACGCATAGGTTAGGCCGAAGCCTTAGACTACTTTTCATCGCAGATAAACAAATTCCGTGCAATCCTGTTTTGCTCCTACCGGTCATCTAGTAGTAACAAAGTTTTCTCCTTTAGATACCCTAACATAGCTTCTTTCTTTTCTTGCAGGGTATTTCCCCCGATCGCCGCGGCTGGTCAACGCCTCGCCGGCGGCGGCCGCTGCGCCTGCGCGAAGACCCTCAGCTGTTCTTCGCAGATGCCCTCCGCCGCGCCATAGACAACGACGTGCGGTACCGCAGCACACCTGACCAGCAGCAGGCGTATAGACAGATACTAGGTGAATTACTAACAGAGAAGTTGATTCATAGTCAGATGGCCTACAAATAATAAAACCTAAAGAAACGTAACTCCCATACTAATACAGTTTTAAATTTGGTTCCATTCGAACTGTCATGTAACGTCAGCCTTTGTACCGCTCAAGGTCACCTAAATATTGCAAATGTATGAAAAGTGAACTTAAGGTACACTTTTTTGACAAGTATTTTGGAGCATGTTTTTTGACGGAGTTACTCGTCCTTAGTTTTTATTATTCGTAGCAGATGGCTGACCTATGTAAGTAATAACATGCTTCTGGACGCGCGCGTGTTGCCAGCAGGACAGGAAAAACATCTTTTGAAATGACAGAATGCGGATAGCTTGCAGCGGACCAGCCCCCTCAGACAACCGGCAAAACGCTAACGCTAACGCTAGCGCTACAAAATGTATGCGATTTGACATAAGCCATCGCTTCGCTAGCGAATACTAATGTCAAATCCATACATTTTGTAGCGCTAGCGTTAGCGTTAGCGTTTTGCCACTTGTCTAGGGGGGCTGGTCCGCGCACGGGCAATAACATTTACAGGCAGATGGCGGTCCTACTTCATTTCGTTGCATTATGTCAAACCCAGCCGACGGATACGAATCACATTGAATTGGCATGGGACCAATGACGACGTAGGACTGCTATCTGCCTATGGATTAATTTCTCCTTTGGCTCTTAAGGGCATATGTTCACTATGATTAGTGCGAGTGCAGGTGATTAGTGCAGGTAATTAGTGACTAGGTGAAAATAAAGGACTTGCACTAATCAGTCGCTGTCCACACTTCCTTTCTCCTGATTAATAATAACCTGCAATAATCATCTGCGCTTATCACTAATCAAAGTGAATACAGGCCTTATGACTGTATAATATTAATATAGTATTTTCAACAATTAATGTCAAAGTTGACAAACGGAGAATCCTTGCCAATAGAATATGGCATTGTCATAATAACAATAAGACCTCGTCCTTTTGTTCCAACATGTGCTTGATTAATAATATGTAAAGAGTTAATAATATGAACACCACCTACGCAGCATTGGTCATTGCGTCGTCGATTCACTCTCTTCTTAACTATACAGGGTGTAACAAAGCTAAGTGATAATACTTTAGGGTGTGTAATGTGTATTTAGGCCCGTATTTTTGGTCTGTACTCAAGATGCATCTCGGTCTCAAGACACGGTTCAGGCTCTGTGATTGGTTGGCTGTCAGAATTTGGACTAATCACAGAGCCGAACCGCGTCTTGAGACCGGGTCGCATCTTAAGTACTGACCAAAAATACGGGCCTTAAAGTCCCCTGTATAGTATAAAGTTCTATACTGAGTTATATACTGCCATTTTCACAGTGAACTTTATAATATAAGAGATACATAAACACCTAAAGTGTAAATCAATAAGAGAACCGATAACTCGAAATTCAATATAAAACAAATAAGGTCTTTGAGTTTAAAACAAAACGGGAAGAGCGATCTCAAAGTTTGCAATTAATACTATTGATATTCACACTCTTATCGATCAAACACTACCTGATACATGTTTAAATCATTAAATATTGCTTAATGTCTTAATGTCTCGTTATGTTTAAACTGCTCTAGGCGTCGAAAGGCCCACATATACAAAGTGTAATTAATGATCAAAAGCCAGTGAACCTGTCAAGTCATTTTACGTCCAATTTGGAACCTCGGGCGCACTCGCTAGTAATGGCGGATTAATGTATGGAAATGCGTTTAAATGTTGCTTAATGAATTGATACATCTTCGGCCCACACACTCTGGGTGGTAGGTATTTGAATATCCGAGTGTAACCGATCATGTTATCTTAATAGGCATGTTTTATATACCCAAATCGAGTTATTGACCCCGCTGAAAGTTCGTTTCCTCATTTGACACCACAGATTTTTAAATAAGATAGTACCTATTAGAATTTAAATGTACTGACTATCACTTTAAAAAATCTCAACAATTATAAAAGGCGAGGCTGATTGTCTGATGACCAGGTTGAGCATTGGCATAGTCCAAACCGACACGTAAATTTTTTCACACGTTTTTCTTATGATGTAATGTAGGCATCCATTATGAATTAATAAATTTTAAAACGTAGATTACACGCTCAGTTTGTCATCAATCAGATTGATGGCTAAAAGTACATACTAAAAAATTATCTGTCCGTCAATCAACTGGCTAGACAGTAGACGTTCAGTTTCGCGTCAATCTTACCAGATTGATGGACTGAACTGATTAGAAACTGAAAACTACGTTTTAAATTCCACTTATGATTCGATTTATCAAGAAGGTAAATTTGAATATCGGTGAAAAATTAGTCTAAGTATAAATGTTGAATTATTATCAAGAGACTTACCACTGATTTAATTAATTACAGATGACATGGTCGATAAGAAAAAAGAAGCTTTAAGTAAAGAAATTAAACACAATTTGGAAGACGAGCGAAAACTGGTAAAATATTTAAATTTGCATCCAAAAACATTGACAGATGAAATTCATTTCCTACTGTTCAGGTATTTGATTCCAGAATTCCTTAAGTGGACCCTGGGGCAAGCCTGGACCCGGAGGTACGATTTGGAGAAACCCGAGGAATGTTGGACTGAACTTTTCCAAGTCCATGGTAAGTGTAGAACATGGTTTATACATTTTTGCATTACCATTCTTCTGTCTTTGTCTGTCATGTCATTATATTAATTTTGTCTGACCTTAGTTTAAAACTGTATGGCTGTATTTTTATTTCTTAATTTCCTTTTTTTCAGGGTTGGACAGACAACGACATTTTCAACACACTCAAACGGGACCACAAAAACAAAAAATCTTCGCTTACTTTGCCTGAAGTAAAGAGAGTTGATGATCAAGACAAGTCTGATAAAGAGAACCGAAGACCATCCGTTGACAAATTGCCAGACATACACAAGTTTGCTGACAAGAAGAACAACGCTGAAGAGCTAATTCGAATTTATTCGAAAAAGAGTCCGAAAAAGGGCAAGTTTGTGAAGCGATTGCCGAACGGGGAACGAGTGAGGAAGACGGTACCGGATGAGGAAAGAGGGGAGAAGAAGTTGACACCGGAAGAGGCGATAATACATCTCACTGGGGGGATAGAGTTGGTGCCGCTTCTGGCGCGGCGCAGAAGAGTGGGGGCAAGGACGCTACCCTCCAGTGACGTCACTAGACCGCCTGAGCAGTTGTGCCAGTACGTATCCTACTATAATAAACATTAGATTAAATGAGTGAATGAAGTGGGTAACTAACAATTTTAAAACTTTCATATTCAAAGTGATTTCGATTTAAAGGCTACGTTTTATCTAGAATAAACACTTGTCACAGACTGTTTTAATAAATGGACCATAGGCCATATTATAATATGCTATATTTGCATATACATAGCCCCAAGCAAAGATTATGTTACATAAATCACGACACTAGTAATTCATTTACTACACATGTGTACTGTTAGTTATTCTGTATCTGTCTATATATCACACTGATGACTCTATTGATTATGATGATGAATTTGTTTGCGAGCTTGAAATTTCCCACACACTAAGGCACATACGTTAGAGTAATCGTGAATTATCTATGATACTGTCGCACTTGTTTTTCATATTCAAGAAAGAGAGTTCATGATAGAAATAGACAAGCGCAAGTGGTCTAAAGGATGTACGAATGGCTAAATTATTATTCAAATTAGTAGGTCAACGCCTAATTTGATTGATGTATCAACTTATGCACGAATATATTAAGAGTGTCTTGAATGGCTTATGGCTAAGATTCACACGTTTAATAATTTTTAAACACACTCAAAAGTTAATGGAATCAGGCGTTACTTTGCGGAAATCCATAGCTTAAAATTTAGTTTGTTATTATTTTTAGCAATATTCCGCGAAATAAACTTCCACCTTTAAGTAAATGAGTGAGTGCACGCATAGGCATGCGTACAGCACCTCCCTCCTCCCACACTGCCTATGCGAACTCTACGAACAACGTCCGTCAACGTTGACGGACGTTGTTCGTAGAGTCCACATCCTGAGGATGCTCCGGTGTTGGAGCGAAACGCGCGTCGAGGTTTTCAACCTGCATGGTGGTGAGGGGCCTTGCACGGATTTGCCAACATTATTGCTTGTGTGGTGGTGGTGTTTGCAAGTTCTTGCATGCGAGTGAACGCATAGGCAGTGTGGGAGGAGGGAGGTGCTGTACGCATGCCAATGCGTGCACTCACTCATTTACTTAAAGGTGGAAGTTTATTTCGCGAAATATTGCTAAAAATAATAACAAACTAAATTTTACACTCAAAAGCCTGAAGGCATTTTTACTTTTATGATGGAACAATAAAATTCTTTCTCAAATAAAAGAGAGATTTGATAACAATACATGATTTATAATATTACTAGTTGATGCCCACAACTCCGTTGCACCAAAGTTTCTTTATCGCGTGAGAACCGTACATTTTTTCCAGGACAAAAGTATCCTATGTCCATTCCCTGGACTCGAAGTATCTCCATATCTAGCAGAATCGGTTCAGCGGTTTGAGCGCGAAGAGGTAACAGACAGACAAACTCTCGCATTTATAATATTAGTATGGATTTTAAGGGGTCAACCATCGAACAATTTTGAGGTATGTTCAGAATGTTCGGTAGCGGTTGCGTAACGGCTTTCTAAAGGTCGGGTCAGTTACGTACAACTCCGCTTATTAAAGGACGTTTTTGTGCATTTTATTGAGATGCGTATCTCACTTTCATAAGAAGTCCAGAATGAATCATCTAATGCAGCGGTCGGCAACCTTTTGGCAGGCAAGGGCCACAAAGTGGCAAAACAAACTAAAGGCGGGCCGCAGACCTCATACTCGTATTAACCCTAGAAGCTCAATGTACCTACACAATACACATAATGAAAGGAAATAACTTTTATTAAAAATGGTACAAACAGCTTTCTTAGGTGGCGATAACTACTGGCAGTATTAGAAAACATTGTTTTTGATACACATAACTTATTCACAAAACATTCACGGGCCGCAAGTAAGACGTACGCGGGCTGCGTGTTGCCGACCGCTGATCTAAGCTGGGTTTTTGGTGACGTAACACTAAGCTTGTTTACTAAACAAACATGACTTTGTCTTTGCAAATACTTTTCTAATTAGTTATAAAGATGGCTTGTCTTTCCTATATTATATAAAGAAGAAATGTTTAGTTTACTAGGTGACGCCTGCAACTCCGTAGCGCCAAAAGTCATTCATAACGCGGCACATTTTTCCAGGCTAAAAAGTAAAAACTATCCTTTGTCCTTTCTCGGGACTCTAAGCTATCTCCATACCAAATTTCGGCAAAATTGGCTCAGCGGTTTGGACGTGAAGAGATAACAGACAGGCAAACAGACACACGTTTGCATTTATAATATTGTATTACAATATAGAATATTAGTAATTAGTGTGGATTTGCGTTGAATAGGCTCCGAAACTACTGAACAGATCTTGATAAAATTGACATTAAAACGCCGTTTAAACCTCTCTGAACAGTGAATGAGATGTGCAAACTTAACTTTTACGAGCTATAAATAAAATAATATTATGTTATAACTTTTCATTATCTCAATAAAATAAACCTCTATTGCGGGATTCCGATAGATTTCGCGCTTCATTTCATTCAGAAGTGATCAAAATATTATGTTTTTTTAATCTTAAAAGCGATCCTAACTACTACTTCAGACTATGTTTAAGTTATTTTATATTTTGTAATGCAATATAATTTGTCATTCAACGTTTTATATTTGCCGATAGAACATTTTAATCTACCCATATCGAATCATGACATATCACTCGGGTCGTGAATCGTGATTAGGCGCGAATGAATCTTCACTTTCTAGCTTTGTCAATTGACGATTTATCAAATTCTTCGTATCTATATCAAACTGTTAACTGACCAGCGAGTTAGTGACAGGTTATATTGAGCACTTTCTAAGTTTTCGTAAACATTTTTGTCTACCAATAGTTTGCTTTAGTCTTCGTAATCGTTCTTTACAGTCAAGGAACTTTTAATCGTATCAGACAAACATTGAATAGCTAATTACTATGAGCCTTTAAATATGTTTATAGTTTTTTTAAGTCTATAACCATGTTGGTTCTGTTTTAAATTCCGTGTTGATAACAAGGGTGTTAATTTATTTCACTCGTCATAGGTTTGTCAAACACAATCCGACATAAAATAACTATAAGGGTGGGTTGCACCAGAGGCGTGGTTAAATTTAAAGTTAAGGGTAAAGTTATGGTGATAACTAAGGTTAAATTTAGCTTTAACTTTAACCTTAACTTTAATCGGAGAAATTGACAGATGTCTGTTGCGTTTATTTTTTTATTCAATGTACAGGTAACGGGATTGAGAGTATAAAAAAAAATATTATCCGTAAAAATCGACAGGAAAAATATTTCTTATATCAACACAGTAAATTTTCACAAAAAAATGTCGATGTGATCGCGAGAACAAAAGAATACAATGGGAATTCCTAGAACCTCCGATCGAAGGATTAAGTAGGTATGATGAGCGGTTATGGTTATAGTTAAATATGTCGTCCTTAACCAGATTTGAGATTTCGCACTGTAGTTATAGTTAAAGTTACAGTTATAGTTAAAGTAAGTTGGTGCAACCCACCCTAATTGTGCTTGGTCTGATTATAGAGGTTACTTACGATTGATCATGTGATCTAGATATACTTAGCTTTATAATACAATGGTAAATTAGGTATAATGTAATTGTTTTAAATTAACAGATAAGCATTCAGCTAATGTGTGGACAAAAAACAATGTAATTTGCTTTATAAAGTTGAGACACAATAATAATTATCATTAGAGCCTGAAGAAAATGTAATCTGTACAATCACGAAACAATATGGGAGCTGAGCGTACGATATACGACTCAATATTTAATATATATCTATATCTATGGACACTTCACACCACGTCAGTCTGGCCTCGTGGTAAGTACCTGAAGGACTTGTGTTACAGGTACCAGACAACGGAAATATATTTAATACTTTTATATTATACATATATTTAAGATTTTTATTATATGATACACACATTTAATACACATCCATGACCCAGGAACTTTATAAACTTTTTGTTCCGTCGGCGGGACTCGAACCCGCGACCTCCCGGCTTGAGCTACCAACGCGCTCACCACTGCGCCACGGAGGTCGTCAAATAATAATAATAATAATATTATGTTCTTGTTAAAAACAAGCAACTTAAATGAAAAAATAGCCTCAGAAATCTACAAATTTTAGTGACAACATACTGAAGGCGATTTGTAGGCAAGCCGACGGCGCGATAGTGGCGCACTGGGAGCACGCCCATGTCCATGTGACATGTCCCCAGTGCGCCGGTACCGTGGTGCAAATACGGCAAATAGAGAAATTAAAAATCACTGTGTATTGTTTAACTAACATAGGAATAAAATTATTATACTAACCTCTGTGGGCTGTAACGTTAAGTACTGACATACGGTTTTGCTCGATAGTTTTACTCCAAATCGACCAATAACAACCGTGTGGACCGCAAAACTGACAGTTCGAAGGCTCGCTTCGAGCCGGCTCGGTGGAATTAAATATGTCAAATATGTCATTTCCTTTGAATCGGAGTAAAACTATCGAGGAAAACCGTATGTGAGTACTTAGCATTATAGTCTGCAATAAACGTATTTTTTATTTATTACGTCAGATCGTTGAAGCTCTATAGCCCTACTTTTTTAATTGCAGATGGCGTGATGGTATGCTGACGGACATGGATTACTTGCGGGAGCTCAAGCACCAGATGAGAGTCAAGTACGAGAGAAAACAGGTAAAATAATAATATTTTAATTCAATCTCTTCTATCAGAAAGGTTTCAGAGAAAAAAAGGACTCTTTGACACGGTTGAAAAAATGGGGCTTTCGGGATAATTTTTCAGAATTACGTTATAGTTTTTTTATAGAGAACTACAATTTTACCTAAAAAATTAAAATATAGTTAAACTCCAAAAAATCCTTGTTTATTCTGCATACTGCAAATTATTTTTATAAAGTAACTAGCTAATCCGGCAAACATTGTTTTGCCATATAAATTATTTCAAGTATCAAAATAAAAAGCATAGAATATAAAAACCTATTCTCAGGCCTAGCGAATGGAACCACATATTATACAAAATTTCATTAAAATTCGTTGAGCCGTTTTGGAGGAGTTCGCGCACAAACACTGTGACACGAGATTTTTATATTAGGTATACGAGCTTCTGCCCGCGGCATCGCTCGCGTTATTATTGTACACAAACTTTCATCCCCTATTTTAACCCCTTGGGGGTAGAATTGCTTAAAATCCTTTCTTAGTCGATGCCTACGTCATAACATCTACCTGCATGCCAAATTTTAGATCCGTCCAGTGGTTTGGGCTGTGCGTTGATAGATCACCAGATCAGTTTTATATATTATATAGATTAGATAAAGTTTCCTATAGATTTTGTATCTAATATTTTCTGTCTGTGTATAACAGGAGAGTCGTCGGGACTCGGCGGAGAGCGCGCGCGTGCACCACGCGACGTGGGCGGCGCTGTGGGGCCGGCCGGGGCACGGGGCCCCGCAGCGCGGCCGCTACGCGCGCAGCAACCTGGCCCAACTGCTGTATGTGCCCCCGCTCAACTCCCAGCTGTAGACCCCAGGTTAAAGGAACCTGGGAGGCGCTGTGGGGCCGGCCGAGGCACGGGGCCCCGCAGCGCGGCCGCTACGCGCGCAGAAACCTGGCCCAACTGCTGTATGTGCCCCCGCTCAACTCCCAGCTGTAGACCCCAGGTTAAGGCTGCATTTCCACCAGAGATGTGTTGCAAGGAATGTGTTTTAAGATAGAATCGCTGCGCTGAGCAAGGTCATGGCGAGGTCATGTCAATGAAGCGATTCTATTGGTTCTCAAAAACACATTCCTCGCAACACACCTCTGGTGGAAACGCAGACTAAGGGGTTGGGGGCTCCTGCTGCTGATGTACGTGCCCCCGCTCAACTCCCAAGTCCCAGCTGTAGGCCCCTAAACTACAACTCAACAAAATATAAGTGGCTACAGAGGCCTTCAAATGTGTGTAGAAAAATATTTACCTTATAGGAGAGGGAGGTCAATAAAAGTTTTTATAGACCTACCTCTCCTATGCGGCTCACTATACCATGACCGTAAGTCTCGGGGCTATCAAAGACACAAGGTCGCGAAACTAACGGGCACAAATGAAACAAAATTATATGAAAATGTTTTATTCTTAATCGGTTAAAAAATAACACTTAAAGAACGCCATTAAGCGACCTGATTATTCTACTTTTAAAATGCTATAGAAGAGAGACTAAATTAAAGATCTAAAATACTTGTATTACCGATTGTTTAGGGAATAGGGATACTTGTATTAGGTATACTACTTATTGAGTATTGGCATGGCTGCCAGTTGAAGAAGTCTTCTCTACAATCAGCGCAGTCTTGCTAGTACTGTTAAAGTTAATTCTGCCACAAAATCAGCTGCTGTCAGAAGCATTTGGTCATTAAAATACTGGCAGGGCAGTATTACGAAGACGCATCAATACAACAAATGTTTTGTAAGATTTGTTCATTGTTATTTAAAGTTATGTAACATAGTAAAAGGGCATTTTTTGAAGATGCAACTGTATCCATAAGTGAAATAATTGACTCCTAATGTTTGAAATTAAATAATTATGTATTATATCATTATAATTACTATTAAACGAATTAGAAAAAATTACATCAATGTTTTGTTTTACTTACTTTTTCCTGCTTTAGTATTTAAATATTTAAATACTGTTTATAATATGTTATACCGTGTATAAACACATGTTTTCATAATATTAATTGTTTTGAACCGTTATTTAGTAAGTGTTAAGTATTAGTCAAAATTCAAATATAAATCCAAGTTGTTTCTTCAAACGATTGCAAAATATTTCACCGCAAGATGTTATATTTTAATTCTCAGGCCGCGCCAAAAGTTAATAAAAATTATACCATCTTGAGAAAACATTGCCGCAATTCACTTAGCACCATTTACTTTTCTCAGACATCATATTACCATGACATCTACTATTGCAGCTACAGAATGCAATGAACATCAAATAGCTCTAACACCTATCTTACACCAATTTCGGTGATGGTGACAGACTTCACAAATAGTTTAAGTATAGTAAAAAAACTCATTTTTTTTATTCAGAATATTTTTTTTTCAAATATGTAACTGTGTAAAGTGTATATTTGGGATTGAGATCTGGTATCCTGAAATACAGGCTCACGCCCAGTTTAGGCACCAGTCTCCCACAACAAACTAAGATTGATATATAATATTATAGTCGTTAATTATGTAATTGATTTTTTGTGGTGAGAAAATAGTTAAATCATTATTATTATTATTCTCTGAAAGTATACATGATGCCTCCCACCGGTTCGGGAACTAACCCAACGACAATAGTGACTAAGTATATGCGCAATACTTAGAAACACTCTCTTTCCTTACTCTCGCTAGTAGAACGAATACCGACATAACTTGCGAGAGATAAGATACTGGGCAGGACCGACTTTTTACACTCCCAAACTATAGATTTTCGAGATAAAAGTTCCATCAAAGTGTCGAATCGATCGAAGCGCATTTAAAATTATAATCAAGTAAAAAATTATCAAAAAACATTTTATGAATCGGGCCTATAAAACCAGACGTGTGCCTATGTTGCAACAAATCTTTAGTGACATATTAGGTGTGCTATGTGTGACCTGGATATTTTAGCTCATCGACGGCTAAGAATGGAGTTAGTCATAGTGAGTGCTAAAGCGCTTTTCTTGTAGTACATTATGCATGCCCTATCGCATTTACGTTTCGGACTTTGTCACAACTTTCTGTGTCAACACGTAACTTTGTATTTTCTGGATCATGACAAAACTGTAAAGTCTAATAATCTTATATTTTGATAAGTAGAAAAATAACCAAAATAGTTATAATATTAAATTTTGGTCCAAGTTCCAACTCATAGTATAATTAATAGTAAAGCAATAAGTTAACGTTAATAGTAATGAGTAATTAAAATTATTATTACGCTACTAATGTGTGTAACGTATTATTCATATTAAGTGCATATTAAACACATTTCTCGTATTTTAAAATTAGCTAAGTAATGTTATAGCAATAATTATTACAATAAGTTTATGCTAATAGATTCTAACACTTAGAACTTAAGCCGTGCTTACGTAATATCTCATTTGCTTATTTAATTACAGTGAAGTGTTAATTGCTATGGTCCAACACGAACCTTTCTTTCGATATATTATGTATGTATTGAAAATATACCTAAACTAGGCTACGTACAACTTTAAGTACGCCCAGCGAAATCCGGTGTAAAACTACTAATAACGTCGTCTCCGGTCTAACTATAACGCATTGAGTCTACCTTACACCCTCCTCACTCACTTCTGAATCCGCCAAAGAGATCTAAAAGTCTTAAATAGCACTATCTTTAAGTGTTTTTTTTATTATTTTATCTTGGAGTAAGTAGCGTGTTTATATTTTGACTTATATCATTTTGTACCAAAAACCTTTTTAAATGGGAAAATACTTTCCGCATCCCTGGTGGATTGGGGACGCCGGAGGTATGTCTATGGCGCACTCACCAAAACCCCACGGTGCTCCACTTCTCACTGCGACAAACTCACCGTAACATCTTTGAAAGCCTAAAGGGCGTAACTATCTGAATGCGACCTAATATAAGGCCTAACGAAGCGTATTGTTGTCCCGTCAGTCGTCACACAATTTGTAGCGTCCTTGAACCGTTATGTAAGCACAGCCTACCCCGTAGCTTCTGCGTTACGTTTGCGCAATAGAACCTATAGAAATGGTTGAGAGCTTCGGGCTGTTTGTTACTTTGTTCTGTCTGTATTTATATATGCTGTAATTATTTATATTGTAGATTAGAATAAAACATTGAAATTTGCCTGTTATAACTGACAAAGTTTGATAAAAATATATTTTGTCACCATTTTTAGTAGAAAACACTACTGGGGTACTTTTCGGTATAATTTATTATCTTGTTTATTAACAAGGTATTTGTTTTAACTTGCGAAATAAAAAATAGCCTTTAAGTTTTCTTTTATTTTAAAAGTTTAGAAATAGCCTGTAATAAGTCTTTAAGTGAAGTTTTTTCTCCTATAAATACGTGTGTGCTTAGCGGCTATAAAAGACTTCAACGCGCCTGATCGCTCTACGAAATTTTACTATGCATCAGTTTATTATTAAAAAAAATGTTTATTGTTTCCACAAACTTCTTCTGTCTATCCATGTTATAATTAACAATATTATAATCTTTATTTGAAACTCACTATTACAATCATTACTTTTGCTAAAAACGCATGAAATAAAAGATAAAGATCTATAAAAACTATTTTATTTTTTTAACTATAACTATTGCATTACGTAAGACCTAAGAACACATTTAATAAGGATCCATACATTAGTTAATGGTGAAATTTAAGCAAACAGAAAATGCAAATGACAAGTGAAAGTAGAAGAGGCACGCCACCTTTTTCAACAATTTGTCGCTGGCATTGTCGGCTACCGATGTACATCTTAAATTCCAAGATATAGTACCTCTAATTTAACCTTTATTTCAACGAAATAATGTTCGATTTCATAGAAACTTAGGTAGGTTAACTCTGAATGGACGTACGAATTCATTTTTTGCCGGTTTCTCCATAAGATGTGCAATTATGTTTTGTTTAATTTATGCCCATATTCTGTTGTACTTTAACTTAGAGATAACGCAACTTTGTGCCTTATTCATGGTGACAAATGAGCAAATAGATCACCCTGTTATACCTACTCAAAATTATACTCCTGAATGTCCGGCTGTGTTTTTTTTTCAGTCTTTTTAATCATCTCCTTTTTGTGAAGTCGGTTAAAAAGACACAACTCTAGGATCAAGATAACCATCGTGTTTTGATGTCATAAACCAATTTTAACGACTAATGAATTATTTATTTGGAGTAGATATTTTTATCAGTTAATATTTTTAATTACTTTATAACTGTTATAGGCCTATTAAATTCTTTACAAAATCAACAATATACATACATTTATTTTAATTATGTGTGAACGTTCATTTTTATGGCACTTTAAATACGATATTATATTCATAATTAATGTTAGTAATATTTAATGTATGTAATGAGTTCAAATATTTCTAATCTCTGCTGACCCGACTTTGAGATAATTTTCTTTGTGCAACTGTCTAAGTTTATTGCTAAATATGAGATGTATCTGATTTCCTTATTCAGCCACGTAGAATAAGGAAAAGAAAATGGAGGCTCAGGAATTTAATTAATTTGTTGTTTAGCGAACATACAAAGTAAAAACTCCTGAGCCTGAGAGGAAAATAATCCAAGTTTTCCTTAGGCTAGCAATAATAGGTAATTCTCTAATTGGAAATTTCGAGTGACAAAAGTCACACGTGAAACACGAAAACCGCAAAAAAATGTGTGTGTCAAAGTCGTATTTACAAGGACTACGTTCTTCCTAACACTAATGTCATCTACAAAAAACGTAACAATGAAAAGAGGCACAAATACCAAACTCACGCATTCAACGAGGCAATAATTTTTACACACACAAGATCGTCATTGAACATTACGTAAATGTTTTGTCAATACGCATTACAAGTGGATGAGTTACGGAAAAGAAAGTGTGCGAGACCGGTCTCTTTGACCCGCACAATACCGCCGCATCCGATATAGCGCTTACACGCGACCTCGTGCGAACACTAAAATGGGCATAGCAAATCTGATTTCTATGTAAGTATTTTGAGAAATAGCTTGGTACATTTTAAAGGTAGCGAAAATTCTATGTGTTTTGGTCTTAAGAGAGATATTGTCTATTGATAATACATTTACATTCATACATCAGTCCTTATACTTTATAATAAGTATAATATTATGTATCTTGAATCCTATTAAAAATACTTTAATCCTTGTAAGTGCATATCCGTCAACTAGCAGTACATTGGTGATTACTTATCACTGTTAATCATAATATGCCAGTTAGCTCTCAAGGCTTGGCAATTCATAAAAATACGAATGTAGACTAATAAATGTAGAGTTTGCACTATATCAAATTGTTTATTGTATGTAATATTTTTCTCTAAACAAGTGTTTATTGTAAACACTTGTTTAGAGAAAAATATTTCTTAAACAGAGTTCCGTCAAGACAACTCATTGAAACTATCAACGGTCATCATCTCTTGTCAAATTCACGCACATTCTCTTGCGTTGTGGGAACTGTTGTGAATGCCTGCTTAATAACATTATTATGGTGATAATAGTGCATAATAATAGTGCAATTTCATCACGTCGTTTGGGCCCGAGATTCAACGACGCAGACAAACACTCGTATAGATTGTTGTGATAATAACTTCGGATGTTGACTCGTAATCAATCAAGTCTATCTTTTATGGTGCCGCGTCGAAAGTTGAAAGGTTAAACTTAATTAAGAAGAACAGTCAGTCGAATTTTCAATTAAGAATCAATAAAGGTTTTAATTATGTTGGTATTTTCAATTAAGCATGGTGTGAGATTTTCAAGAGATTCAGTATTGGAATTTCAATACTTATGTAAGATATTATGTAAATTATCTAGATATACTTTCCTAATTTGTTGATTTTTGGGTACTTAACCATTAGAGAAATTAATTCAGAGTAGATAGCAGAGCTACATCAATTGGTTGAGTTATGTCAAGCCAATGTTAGTTGTAATCGGCTGGACTTGACATAGCATGACCAAATTACGTAGGTCAATCTGCCTATGAATAAATTAGTATCAAAGAAAATAGATTCGTATTTTATTTCTTCATTAATACAGCAAAAAAACAAGCTTGTTTACAGAAATCGTCAGATTTTTTTAAAAGACGTGTGTGAGCTCAATGCGAACCTAACTAAAACCCAATCAAATGCACCCAAACCTTAATTAAAACCTGCCTATAAAGATTAATCGACCATTTAAGACTCAGTTATTTTTATAACTTTAACGGTTTGTCAAATTTTCTTAATTTTTCAACACCATAATATTTTACCATACTATAAAGGTAAAGATATTTCTTGCGTAACTTTGAAACGTTATTTGTGTTCAATATCTAAAAATATTTTGATACTTCTAAAGGTGAAACATTCAAAATTAATATTTTTTACTTGTAGTAATCGATAATATTAACAGTGATAAATAATCATAAATAAAACAACACGGGTTAAAAAAAGAAATAATGTAGGTAAGTATTTTAATTTCTTGAGCGTAATATTGTCTTGCTTATTTAGACCTATAAATAACTTGCTGCTTTTGATAAGCATCAAAAAGTTGGCACAAACACTATCTCTCCTTATTACCGTCATATCTGAGTATTGTTTACATCTATACATACATTTCTTTCTAAAAACATCTGACGTTACTTATGATCGACCAATCTTCCCACAAAAAGGAGGCAAGGCATGGTCGTTAACAAAACAATGCTCTCTGTATTAGGATAAGTTCAGGATATCGCAACACGCCGGCGACTTGCCTGCACCCAACAGCCAGCAGCACGCGTCAGTTACCTCCGGACTAGCAACGACTTCGCCAGTGCCTAGTGTATTGTGATTGTGTCCACGATGCGAGCAGTGAGTTCATTTTTTTCATTTGTGAGCCTAGTGGATGATTAGTGAGTTTAGTTAAAAAATATTAGGAATAAAAAATGAGGTCGAATTAATTAGTTGTTATATTTTTTGGATGTTTTGAGGTTTTTATAGATAAATATTTTTATGATTACTAAGTCTTCCCAAAATAAATAGTAATATTTTTTTAATGATAGTGCCTTTAAGAATTACTATTATTTATTATGGCGTTCCTAGTGCAGTGAGTTAAGTAGCACGTAAAAAATTGTATATACTTATTGAAAAAAAAATCGACATATTTTATATTAAGTAAACAAATAATTTTGAACTTTTGATTAAAATATTTCAATAATAAATTAGATGTCGCGATACAATTCTTGTTTAAATCTCAGCCTAAGGTCGTTGACATATTTTCAAGAAAACCTGAAACTGACTGAATCTAAGATAAAACAAAGCTGCAGTTAAATTTAAATTGTAGAGTCGGCACTGTTCTCAAACAAAAGCTCCCATCCGAAACATATGTTTATGTATATATGTTATGTCACAGTTTTCTCTCAGCTGCACTTTCCTCGTGACATAAGGTGCGTGCGAGCCGTGATGTGATCTCTTGTGGATGGATGGATGCGCAGCGCATCTGTAATGATGCACTGTTGTATTCAAGATCTATATATAGCTTAGATCTTTAATTATAGTCGCAATTTTATTTTATTGCTAATTATTTGTCTATAAAGAGCGATCATTATTTATGCGACGCGGGTCACGGGATAGCGATGGACGTTGCCATGGTGACATACTTATTTAGTCACTAATTCAATAAAATAATACGGGCGATATACTTTATATAATATTATGGCTAAAACGTAGTGATTATATTCTCTTTGATTATAGTAAAGAAACGTTTGCCGGGACAGCTAGTATCTTAATATATATTCAAATTACGTGTCACGTTGTTTGTCCGCGATGAAATCCTAAATTACTGAACCGATTTAAATTTTGGTTTGTACACCGTATGCAATTTGATTCAACTTAAAATATAGGATAGCTTACAAGTTACATCTCAATAGAATTTTGATTTGACAAATAGATTAATTGGAAGGAAAGTGGTACGAAGTTCACCGGATCATCCAGTACATAATATATATAAATTAATTTTAAATGTTGTTAGTCTCGCTTAAACTCGAGAATGAACGGATTTGGCTAATTTTAGGCTTAAAATTTGGAATATTCGTAGAAGTCCAGGAAAGGTTTATGATTTATCAGGAGGAAAGTGATACAAAGTTCACCGGGTCTAGTTTACAATAATAATATAATGATTATAATCAATCGATAACTAATTGCTACTAAACAATACGATGTAATTTTTAAAAGGTTGTTACGTACCAGATGTCATAGCATCTATCGCGCACATGCTTTTCATGCAAATGGGCCCGCATTTTGCAGTGACTAAAAGTCCATTCACGGGGCTTGAAGGGTCTTATTTTCACCAAAGTTAGTTAAAGGCTTTCAGTGTGAAGAGATAACAGACAAAAGCACTTTCAAATGTAAGATATTATAAGAAACTAGATAACGCCCGGAACTGCGTTGCGCCAAAATTAGTTTATGGAAAGTATTTCCGGGATAAAAGTATCTCCATACCAAAATCCAGCTAAATCAGTATAAGCGGTTTGGGCCGAAAGGGGTAACAGAGAGACAAACAGACACACTTTCTGATTTATAATATTAGTATGGATATAAATGCGAATGCCTGATAACATTTTATTTCTGTTAATCTGTGAAAACTTGTAATTGTCCTTCATGTTTGTGTAATCTCTATTTGCTCTTGTGTTTATCCGTAAGTTTTCCGAATTTCATAAAATAAAATAAAAACATCTTACCAGTAGTTTTACATACTATATTCGCGGTGTCAATTACTATAATTATAAATGAAACATTCTCTAAGTGTAACATAAAGCACCCAACACTACTGTATACACGCTACATAACAGTATGGGAGAAAGTGCATTATGCAGAGCGAAGTTCGGATGCTGTTGAAAGAGGCTGCCATTTCACGATGATTTGGCTGCAATTCGACTTAACAAGGAAACGTGGTATCGATATGTATGTAAGGGTTTATTTATATTAGCGCACCTAAGTGTGATTACAGCAAACGTAATACGACGCTGCTTGCGAGTGCTTATTATTAGTTCAAAAATTCAAGTGATAATTGAATAAATAAATAAAATAAAGGTACTCTGCAATGTAGTGCAAATGTTTCCTTGGAAAATAGAAAAGTGCAGGTTCTCATTATATCATAGATTTCCTACGGAGTCAATTCGTGAGTCATCTTTTGTTATGAGAAGAAAATAATAATGATAATTAATCAACGAATTTACTTTAAAGGAATTTGCGATATAAACTTCTTAATACTGATTCTTCCTATTTTTGTTCAACTTCTAGTTTGAATTGACCATTAGCTAACTCTTTAAATAAACGTACAAGAATAGGTACGGAATCTTTGAAACAGTTCCTAGTTTCTAACTAACGAAGCCGTGTAGTGTGTTGTCTGTTGTCGCAACTTGTTTCACCACTTTCTGATAATGTGCCGAATAGGCTATTCACAACTTTTTTGACAGATTGTCCATACTTCATCTGTTAAGTTAAGTGGTGGATAGCCTATCCGGCACTTATCAGGAAGAGGTGAAACAGGCCCTACCTATTGTAGAGCACTTCGTTAGTTAGCACACACCCTAGTCCAGTGGTTTAAAGCTCTGATCATACCAGAAGTCGGGTGTCCGATCCTTTAAGACCAACAAAGTTATTTTCAGCATAAGAAATCGAAGAAGAATACGCAACCTGTCAAAAAATATGAAGATGCAATGGACAAAAAAATAAGAAATCTTATAAACATCAACCCAACTCTTAAGCATACAGGGTGTAACAAAACTAAATGATAATACTTTAGGGTGTGTATATGTTCCTTGTACAGTAAAACTGTAGAAGTAGCAGCGCTGAAAGACCATTTTTTTTCACTTTTGTATGGGGAAACTCGTGACGCCGCGCTGGGGCGCTTACCTATTACCCTTACAAATGACAAAAAAATGTCTTTCACCGCTGCCACTTTCACAGTAAACTCTCTACAAGGAAATTGAACACATCCTAAAGTATTATCACATGGTTTTTTACACCCTGTATAGTTAAGATGATGCTGATGAACACTTAATTGATATCAACACCAACAATACGATAGTTAATACAACAATGTCAGCCTACAGTGCTACCGAGTAACGCAGATTTAACAGATATGGACTTGATTGTTGTTGTTCAGTGTGTTCGTTCCTGTTTTCACTTCGGTGTACCTAATTGTACTGTGGATCATTATGCTTACGATCTTTTTTTTTAACTTACATTTTCGATGGTAATTAGTTCCATTTGATGTAGGATGAACGATGGAAAACCACGACTGTCAAAATTACTAAGTAAAGTCCTTGGCATGTAGAATTAATAATAATAATAAAAAGGCAGTTATACTAAATACTTGCCGAATTGTTCGGAAATTTTTGTCCATAGCATAATATCAAAACTTACCTGAGGTTGCTTGGTCACAAGCCCGCAACCTTAGTAGGAAATCCCTTAAAGGAGAGTTTAAAAGAAAAAAAACAATATAATAATAAATATTATTGAAGTTGATAATGGACAATCATCAACTTTACACTTCTCTAGATAAATCTGTAACGTATTAAAGAAACAGTCTAACTCCTGTAACCAATTAAAATGTTTACAAAGATGAAACACATAAAAAACAGACAGACAAACAGAATTTAATTGATCTTAACATAGGATAGTTACATACATACCCTTTAAAATATTACCTACTTTTAAGGTCAGGTCATAATCTTAAAGATTCAAGGCAATTTTACCGAAACAAAGGACAAGATCCAACGTCCATACAATTTTGGGCTAATTTTAAAAATGCCGGCCAACGCAAATAAACCCATCATTTAAATAGAACATAATCTAAGGAATAATTTTTATTATTACACCAAAGTTCTAAGTCAAGTCTTCGAGATGCTATTCAAAGTCAAACTTTTTTTATAACATGTAAACTTATTTTATTAATTAAAAGCAATAAGTAATCGATCCCAACGTCCCTATCCAAGTCATAACAGATTCGAAGCCAAATACCTACAAATTATTTGAAAAAACTCAAAGGAAGGGGGATACTCTACGTGCTTGGGGTACGCACGGCATTTGCCTAGTATTCCAAGTAAGCAATGGTACGTAGAGGTTCCCTCTTCCTTTGAATTTTCCAAATCATTCGTAGGTATTTGGCCTCTAATCTGTTCTATGACTCGGATAGGGACGTTGGGATCGATTACTTATTGCTTTTAATTAATAAAATAAGTTTACATGTTATAAAAAAAGTTTGACTTTGAATAACATCTCGAAGACTTGACTTAGAACTTTGGTGTAATAATAAAAATTATTCCTTAGAATATGTTCTATTTAAATGATGGGTTTAATTACGTTGGCCGGCATTTTTAAAATTAGCCCAATTTGGACCTTATCCTTTTACCGATGGAAAGTTTTGTGCCACAGTACGAATGTGTCAGCTTCCCTAAGTGCCATGCTCGCTGATTATATAAATATTCAGAAAAAAATCATCTCATTTCAAAATATTACTTTCTAAGCTTAACAAAAAAATTTGGTATGCCATAATTATATTTAAATATTTTAAACACTTTATTAAAGATCGCGATTATTATAATATTATATTGCAATTTAAATTAAAGCTATTCTTATAAGGCTATTAATTAGTAAACAATGTAATTTGCACATGGTCGTATATTTAAAAATATTTGCATATTAAAAAGAAATTAACGTACAAATTACATTCATATTTATTCTTTTATATTTACCAAGGAAATTACTCACTATAATATCACTTATTCGCTATAGCTTAAAATCCATTAATTATGCATGTACTTAACAGGAATTCATACTGTCGTACTCGTGATGTATTATGATGGTATACTATGTATTTGTTCTCTAACGCATTCTATATTATATCTAAAATAAAGATTTTTATTTTTATTCTGGATATTGAGGACACTCTATTCTTGAATTGAGTTTTACTCTTAGGCAGTGGCGGATTTGCAGTCCTGGCCGCTGTAGGCCCCAGGCCACGGTTAGAACCCTAAAAAACTAACTTTGCAATGATTCTGCGTCGTCCTTTTTCACCCGGCACAAGAAAGGTCGGGCGTGAGTGTGAAAATAGAAGGACTATGTTTATTTTTTTGCTTTATTCACCCTCTTAATCATATTATGAAAGATGAGGTTTGGAAGCTTTAATTAATATCTCACCAAAAACTGGTTGAACAAAAACCCGTGCAAAATTTTAATAACTGAGAAGCCACTACGTATCTTTACTGCACACAACTTTAATTCCCAAAATTTCGTTTGTTAAAAAACAAAAATATATAAAGAAACTTGATTCCAGTAGGTACGTTTTATTTATTTACGTAATATGGAGATTCAGATATTGAGACCTATTTTTCACTATCACGATATAGCGTCTGTCCAGAGTCGCGCCTATTGCCACTAGCAGCTAGCTCCACATAACTGCAGAAGCACCCATTACAAAATTTTTTGCACGATTTGCCGCCCTTTATATCTGGCCGCCCTAGGTCCGGGCCTACTGGGCCTTAAGGTAAATCCGCCACTGTTCTTAGGCTGAAGGCTCTAGAAAAAAGTAAAATACCATATCTTCCTTGTTTTGCTCACTTGTTGTAACGTACAAGTATTTGAAATGTTTGTAACATTCTAGTAATGAAATGTAAACATTGCGTAGTGATGTTCTATTCTCACGACCTACTGTCGATAGATGAGAATACTCACAAAAACGTTAATCTCTGTTTTAATGGCACAATAAACCGGGTTATTGTTATAATCATCGAAACTTATTTACTTGATTTATGGCTGATTGTGTGCTTTTTTGTTATTTCCTAGTTATTCGGTTTTTAATAAAACATCAACTTAGTTAAAAGCTCTAAGTCAGATAGTTTCGAAGTTATACTCCTTTAATTATATCTTCAACATTAAAGATAATATACAAACAAAAGCTATAATAAAATCTAAGTTAAAATAAAATTAAGTAATAAATAAACAAAATTAACTAATACAATAAATACTTAGTTAAAGAGTAGATACGTTGAACGCAGGTTTTTTAACAAAGAACTCAAAACTCTTTATTGATAAAAAGAAAACACCTAATACACAATCAATCGTCATGATACAAATAAATATATTATTATGTTTATATATTTCAAATCAGAGACAATTTATTCGAATAATTTGCATATAATGTCTGGCTGCGACCGCAATCATAGTGAAATTATAGGCAAATGAACCATCTCACATTCATGTATACGACTAAATGCAAATATAATCACTTGTGATTACAAGTCATTTACACACTAGAGTGGAGACATAATATCCGATGCATATGCATCGATAGTTAATTTTTATCCAAAACAAGTTTACGTGTTTTGAATAATCAAAGTAATATAATACATAACTAGTAATTTAAAAATAACCTTTTAAACTAGAATACTAAGTAATAAGAGAATACTATTGATGGTAATTGTTGAAATACATAGGGTAATTTTGTTTGTAAATTTTTTTTAGCTGATACTAGAAGGATTTTTGTAACTATAAGTTAAAATATAAATTTTAATAAACAACAAATCATATGCAGAATATTCAAATTAAAATACATATTATCGATTATTATATTTTTGTAAATCGATATTCATTTGACACGAGTCACAACACTATTCTTAGTATTCATGGGGTAGCTTTCGAAGTTAGGTACCGCATAATGTTTCCACTTAATAGACCTAACCAATAAAATAATGACGAGTGTTGTGTAATTTTTAATCCTTCTGTTATGAAACTGTTAGAGTAAAAACAAGACGGTCAGAAGATCTATGTATTATGTAACCATCATTAACCTCTTGAGACCTCGATTCTCTATAAAATAAGGATTTCTAGAATTTTATTAATGTAAACAACATAAGAAACATGATATTTATGCTTATTTAACAATTCGTCTTGTATACTCAGCTTAAATTCATTCTGATCTAAATGTGAAAAAAATCCGACTAAATGAATATTGTGCTCTTTATTATTTCTTACTAGAATATTACGCCCGCAAGTCCGTTGCGCCCAAACTCGTTTATCGCGCGGGAACCGTACATTTTTCCGGGATAAAAGTATCCTATGTCCTTTCCCGGGACTCAAAGTACTTCGATGCCAAATTTCAGCAAAATCGGTTCAGCGGTTTGAGCGTGAAGAGGTAACAGACAGACAGACAGACACACTTTCGCATTTATTATTATTACAAAATTAGTATGGATTGCGCGCTTAATGTCTCACATTTAAATTAGTTTCATTACAGCCTACCTCACAGCTTATACTGTGCTGTGTTGACATATTTTATAAAAGCGGGGGTATACGCTTTATCTAGGAATAAACGGTCTTAATACTGAAATATTATGTTTATGTTTAGTTTATCCATACTAATATTATAAATGTGAAAGTGTGTCTGTCTGTCTGTCTGTTACCTCTTCACGCCCAAACCGCTGAACCGATTTTGATAATATTTGGTATGGGGATACTTTGAGACCCGAGAAAGGACAAAGGATACTTTTTATACCGAAAAAATGTACGGTTCCGCCGCGATAAACGACTTTTGGCGCAACGGAGTTGCGGGCGTCATCTAGTAATTAATAATAATGGAAGCAAGTGTCTTAAAAACGTGACTTAATATCAAACGGATGGACGGACAGACAGGTCTTTCGTTTCATAATATCAGCAAATCACGATTATACATAATAGGAAGTCTCTTCTATCGAGAATTATGGAATACTTGTACCATAAAATATAACGTTTATTTCTTCGATCGCTGCTCTGTAGCATGGCAATTTTTCTAGCCTTTGCATTTAATACATAGGCTGGTAATATCATTTTCCTTCCTAAAATTCGTTGAAGTCGGATAAAAAAGTGTTGCTTTGACTGTGAGTTAAAAGGTAGTTAGCTAATATTTTTAACCATTAAGTAGCGTATTTAATTAGGATGACTTTTTTGTCTTACCCTGGGTTGGGGTCTGGGAATGTGTCTCAGTAAAAGAGGCATCCCGGGGGTATGTGTGACTGGGCCGTCAGTCGACCCACTAGCCGTTGAACGGAGAGTGTCCCTTATCTGTCTAACACAGGACACTCTCCACGACCGGCCGGTCTGCCTCACAAAGGACCGGACTTCCACCAAGAATTAGTAAAGGATTACCTAGTCTAGTAGATGCTAAATTGCTTTATATGAAAGTTGGTGTTATGCTTTAAAAAGTACATTGTAGAGAACTTCACAGTAGTAACGCCTAATTCCAAATGCCTATTTAACTACAATACTGTTTCATCACCGTGCGAACAAGAAGAGAAAAGTTGATTCGTTACACTTGAAGATAATTCGCTACGTCTCATAATAGACCTAGTTAGATTTTGTCACGATGTTCCTAATTCGAATGCGTTATTGTCTATGCTACAGATAATGCCATAGACTATTATCTATAATCATGTGTGCTGATGAACAGATTAAACATTAGCAAGTAGAGCAATTTAAATTGTCGCTCAGATACGCAAAACAGTAGGCGTTATACATTTTCCCATTGCTACGTCACAACTAATACGAGTATACGTTTTCAACGAAACAAGACTTATAGCCCGGGAGCCAGGAATATTTGGTCAATTATTCCTTCCCGGACGAAACTTTGTAAAATGCATAAGACACTTATACTATGAATACTAGCGACCGTCAGCTGCGACCCCGTGAGTGGGGTGGGCACTGGGCAGTGGCAGCCTCCCACCCATGAAAAAAAACAAATTTCAGTCATTTCCTCTCATTTGAAAATTTATCAGAGTATAGTTTATGTAGAATTTTTTAGACGTAGTTAAGCTGAAAGGACTCAGCCCACACAAAGTCACTTTTGAGATATTGGCGTTTGAAGTTTCAGCTTGAATTTCTTTATCAAAAAGTTACATTAACAAAAAAAGTAATTGCTCAATTTAAAGAAAAGTTCACACTTTATTGGTCTGTCAATTATTTTTTGTATATTTTGCAATAAATTTCAAGATATTAAGTGAAATGTGGGTTGAGTCCTTATTAATATTTTCAACTTTGTAGAAGAGGTATTTTTTATTTATTTTTCAGAAAGGACTCATAAGTACCCTTCGACTGGAAAATAAGTGATAAAAGAAAATAAAAGAAGTTAAATTAATTAAAAGTTATGTATTTATCAACCTTGATATGTAAACTTTTAAACACACACAAAAGGAACCTTATTAAAATTTAAAAACATTAAAAACCACGCAAGAATTCAAGACGTGAGTGGAATAATAAGGTAACATGAAAAAACTTCCCGTTTTTTTGCTTAAATGAAGGCAAGGGCCGGAAAAATTATTTGAAATAGAAAAACTATGAAGTTTATGTGTAGCCAGATATATTAGCTAGGATATGAAGTAGATAAGTTACAAGTTTTATTAAAATAATTAGGGAAAAAATGAAGTATTGTCCGTATGTAACGAAATGTTACTTGTTCGATTTATCCATTCACGTCTTCAATTTATTGGGCGCAAATTAACCCTATCAAGCCCCGTAAGGCCCATATGGGCCGCGAGAACAAAAGAATTCCAGGCATTGGCGATCGACGGATTAATTTGCGTCATCGTCTAAGTCAAAATGGAGGGTGGGTCCATAACCATCAACATCCTCATCGTTCTATCCACAGACATAGATCAAGATAGATACCGCATGTGTATGTACTTCGCGTGAAATATCGCGTCCCCAAACGACGAGCAATGCTCGTCTTTCGAAAGTCAGTTCTTTAGTCTGCTATCGGAATCGGACGTAAATCGGAATTTTAAAAATGCCTCAATGCCTAAAATGGCCGTATTGAGCTGTAGAAATTCAAATAGAAACATTGGCCTTGATAATGGACACGTTTCTTATCATCAGTACGTCACGGAGGCAAAAGAATTGTGCTGATTATAGCTGATTTCGTGATGGATTTTTTGTGATGGATATAGGCTATGTTTTATTCTGAAAAATATTAGAGATAATTTCGAAAATTGCAAAAGTGTAACCCAAAGTATCAAAATTTTTCCATCAAAATACATTATTTCGCTTGTTTTACAATCACGCTGTATACTATTTCGGTGAACTTACATTTCGGTGAATTTTGTTTTCATCTCGGTGACTGACTTTTTCATCTCGGTGACAGCGAAAATATAAACGTGTGTGCTACGTTTGTTTATTATTTAATTTTTATGTCATTAGTTTCGTAGTCATAAAACATTAAAATTGATAGGAAAATTCGGTAAAAACTCAAAAAACATAGGAACAAAAAAGTTCACCGAAATGAAAAAAAATATGGACAAGTTGAAATTCACCCACCTGCCAAAACTTATCAGCTGACGACTTTTCCACTGACTTACAGCTATCTGATTTTTGAAATTGTTTACTAGAGTATTTTAACAATCCTCTGATAAATTTTCAAATGAGAGGAAATAACTGGTTTTTTTTCTTCATCTTTGGGAGGCTGCCACTGCCCACCCCACCAACGGAGTCGCAGTTGACGGTCGCTAGTATTCATAATATAAGCCCCTTATTCATTTTACGAAGTTTCGGTTGGAAGGGACTTGGTCATGAAAATCTGTCACTGGCTCCAGGACCATTAAGTTTATAACACCCAGTGTGTGTGCACTCTTAATTCTCAAGAACCAATAGTAAGAATAACTGACGATGTGAGTGATCCGGTATAGGACTGATTGTATATGCCAATCCGCCGGATAAAGAAACTACCCTTTTGAAGTATTAAAGTACTAAGGTACACTCTTCTTAATGTTTTATTCATTTTGGTAGAAAACTAGATTGGATTAAAGTAAGCCCGTTATAAATCCACGATGAAACGTAAACAGTAAACACGTCGTGTTGTAGGCTACCTTAAAAATGTTGTAATTTTTCATAGCAATTAGGAACTTGCAGGTATGCACTTAAAGCTATTATTATTGCATTTAACATGTATTATTAAGTAATTTATAATGTGTGTAACCACTCACGTCTTATGTCGTTAGCCCAATTAGATAAAATCACCGAGATGATCGCAGATCTGTTTCCTACCTAATGAGAATGGATTAGGTAATGGCTTTTCTTTGGTTCGTTTTGTCCTTTTGTTGCTTTAGCTCGGGTTTCGATTAAAGCTAAGGTTTAGTTGTATTGAAACTTGAAAAATTAACAAATAAAATATGAAGTCTAAACGGCGAATAACTTTATATAGTTTAAAATTATATTATTTATGGATAACTAGATGACGAACGCAACTCCGTTGCGCCAGAATTAATTTATCGCGCGGGAACAGTATATTTTTTCGAGATAAAAGGTCTCCTATGTCCTTTCAGGGGACTCAAAGTATCACCATGCAAATTTCATAAAAATCAGCGGTTTGGGCGTCCCACAGACCGACAGGCACTTTTTTGCATTCATACTATTAGTATGGATATTACGCAGTTAGGCACAGATGATAATAGCTGTTATAATTGAATATTTTTTTGTATTTTAGCTTCAAACTATACAATTTATTTTTTCAACATACTACCGTTTCTAAGCGCTACGCTTTAACTCAATATTTACTTATTCTGTTATGATTACAAAATATTTTAGCACGACATAGTATGCCATTTCATAACATTTTAAAATCTCTGACAAATTACAAGAATTCTTGACAAATGAGAACACCTTGAACTATCTTTAGATCCACAATTATTAGAATTAATATGCATAAAATAATAAATATTATGATGAATATTATATAAATATGATGAATTTTCATTATTGAACTATAAATATATATATACTGAACTGAACTATAAATATACTTATTATTAAAAATATCTGCCACAATCAGCGCAAACTTCTTTTAATTTCAGATTTCTGATGACCTTAGTCTTTTCCATTATAGATTATAATAGTGATTAAAATAATACCCGATCGAATATAGCTTGTAAAATTATTATACCTTGATCGTGGCAATGCAGAGCCCCTTTACCAACTTTTTCTTTGTCACCTCTTTATAGAATCGCCAATCAAAATGTATGGAATAGACATATAATAAGCGTTCGATAAAATGAAGTCAACATCGATGTCAATTCCAGAAATTTTGATCGGCGATTCTATAAAGAAGCGATACAAATAACGCATCTTGGCTAGGGGCTCAGCTCTATATCTGTAATCGCTAGTGTATACTCGGCTTAATATTACGTGCTGAAAATATCTAACGCTAATGATGATTGCGAGGTAAGTTTAGGTGAGAAATGATGATTCAACAACAGAACCGTAAGATAAAGGCTAAGACGTTATGGAAATAAACACATAATTTTCATATTCCATGTTAGGTTTTACACCATTTTAATGTTATCTACTTATAACAATGTAAGCTTTATGAATACTTTTAAAATATTTATTTACATGTATAGCAAGAAATGCTTGTTCTCAAATTGTTCTTGAGAGCCAATCGATCAATACCCTACAATATAAAATTTTAGTTTTAACGAGGACAGTGCTCTATCATATATTTTATTTCTATTTTCCACAGATTTTCATTATAAAGTTTTTATAATAATATCAACATATTATTATTAATATATTTATTTATTTTTTGAGTCAAATATCGGAAACCTAAAATTTTATAAAGACATTAGTAGCAGGTTAGCTACCGTATTCAAAAGTAAAGCACTTTTTTTAACTCAAGACGAACAATGCAATGGAATGAAATGCATTTTCCGTGGGAAGTTTAGTCAAAAACAAACTTTCACCGTCTCACGACCATTACAGTTTAGGTAACCGTCACTAATTAATTAAATTACGCTATATCAAATCACAATCAAATTTTCGTAGTGAAAATTTCAATAATTCATACTAAAAAGTGCGTTAGAAATGTGCAAAATATCTTATGTGCTCGAAACGCCTGAATATTTTCCTACAATTGAATGAAGACTACAGTCTCAAAAACTACTGAGTGAATTCATTTTGATAAAAATGTCGCGGTAATAGTTAAATTTGTTTTTTTTTGTATCTCAAAAACGTACAGTATTCGCAAGGGCTGCTGTAAGAACTAGAAAAGGATACTTATCAGTTTATCTAGTTTGTTACAAATTTATCTAGATGTTAGTCGTCGCTTCGAGTATGAGCCTTTGGGAAACGAAAGGGGTAATATGATACTAATTGGAGCATTAACTATATCAGTCATTGGTGAAATTGGGCCTAAATGAAAGAGAAGACATACCACTTTAAAAAGTTGTTAACACTAACAGACGTTGGTAAAAATGGGCCTAAATTTTCTATTAGAATTTTAATTTGTAGAGATTCATAACTATTAGTCACCAACCTTGTGATAGCTACGTGATCTGCATAAATCTTCATAAATTACAACAAATTACTCGTCTTTGGTACGATTTCATTCATGATTATGCACATTTTGAAATTAATTAGCAATTATATTAAAAGGCAATTATTTGTTAAATAACATCCGCTGGTCCAATTAAATTATGACGTCAATGATTCCGTTTAAGCATCCATCTTCGTTTCAGCCTTTGGCAAAAGTTATGCAAGGTTTTTGCACGACCTATTAAAAATTAGGCACTATAAAGTCTGTAGATCGTCACGATAGACCTTTTTGAGTGCTTAGTCTTCTTCTACTTCTTATTTTTTTAAATTACCCCTTCGTAATTACCGGTAGCACTTGTAAAGCATGGACCCGAGTAGCCTCTCTTTCTCTGGCGGATAAGAGAAGATGTAATTTGACAGGGAAATAATACTAACATATTATACCTACTTAATAAAATAAAAGATGTAACCCATATCTACACAAGGACAAACAGTTCAATGAGTGGATGAATACCGAAAATAGCGTAGTGCGTCGATGGAGTAACGATTTGATGAAAATGAATGAGGGCTGTCCAAGATCGGGATGGCGAGCATAGTGTTATAGACATAATGAGGGTGATGCCTCTCAAAATATGTAATTTAATTTTCAGCCACATGGAAGATGGTACTTGGATGATACAACGAAAGTAACACCGCCTTATATAATGTCTCTCTACATAAATATTATTGCGCCGTAGCTTCTGATTTTGGCTACGAGCCGAAAAAGCGTTGTAGTATTGTACCATATAGTAGTACACGTCTCCATCAAAATTAACTATCATGTAGTTAGCAGTAGATGATGTAGTACGATTATATTAAGAAAACTGTTCTCTTATACTTTTTCATACTACACATAGATAAAACTATAATTATCAAACTAATAATCTGTGGATATAATTTTATTATTATTTCAAACCCAATTTCTGATTAGGTTCAATAATTGAAGGTATACGAAAGCTTGGTGAATGATGAGCTCGGAATAAAAGCTTGACCCTAGAAAGCGAAAGCTCAAGTACAAGCCGCGACTTACCTTCGTGGGGCCTAGGTTAGAATCTAGATACTGGTATAATTGTACTAAATATACTTCGTAGTTAAGTAGTTGTTTATGACGAGATTTTCGTTCGCGCAAAATTTTGTTTTTCGCACGGGAATAAGAGTTTTCCACAAATTAAACAATTTTGTGTCTATACACAAAATATAACAGTGTCCATTTCCGGGCACTTCGCGCAGAAAGGACACTGTTCTAATTTTGTTGTCAGTTTATCTGAACTGCATCTTATTTATTGTTTTAACTTTTAGCGTGTAGACAAACAAACTTACTTTCGCAATATGTAATATAAGTATGTGTAATATGTTTTTCTGTGAAGCTGAATAAACAAATTATATTAAAATTATGTTAATGGCAACCAATTACTTAATGTTGGCTATTAATTTAGCCATCATAAAATTTGTAAGCAATAAAGTGTTAAATATATTAAAATTGATTTGTATGTGAATACAAATGCATCTCAATTCTCAAAATACGGTGTTTATTGGGACAAGGTTAATTTTTGCAATGCTGCAACATGCATAATTTTAACACTATATTTTAATAAACAAAAATAATAATGTTCACTTTATGAAAATTAATAACTTATTATACGTTTGATATCATATTATATTACTATTTAGATTTTAGATAGTAGGTATACTATAATTTTGTAATTTAAAACAAGAATTGAAAAGAAGTAATTTTTTTAAGTATAGATTCGACATACCTAAATTCACGGAAAATGACAAATAAATTCTCTCCAAAATATTCCAAAAACTGGCAACATACATAAAAATCCGTGCTCGTTTCAACTCTTGATAAATTAAAAAAAAATCTCAGGTTGTAATAATTGTTATTTCATAACGGATGACACAGACAATTAATGCCGTAGCTTATTCTGTAAGTTGTAACGTTACTTAATATTTGCCTGGGGATTTAAAAACAACAATGTAATTATTGTAGCACTATATCAGATTAAGCCTGGGGCTGTATCTGTGTTTGGTAATAGTCAAAAGATACATAATAAAAAACTCTATGGGAGATCGCAGACGACAGACCTTTGTGCTATCAAAGTCTGCGGCTTACATACATTCCGCATGGTGCGCGCCATTCCGCATGGTTCATTACCAAAAAGAGCGTGTAAAGTTGCGTACATCATTTTTTTAAACTGTGTCTTTGAAAATCTTTTCATATTCGATTTTTTTTTCAATTATTTTATTATGTCTTCGTAATAGAGAATTCTACTCTCACTTTTAATCATCAATGGATTGTCATTATCCTTCAGGTCATTTTTCTCAAAGTATTAGATAAAATGTAGCTATAGGTAATTTAAGCATACACTGTACAGTGTACACTGTAAACACTACTCTACAATTTGTAGACTGTACAGTATACAGTAATATTGTATTACTTAGCTAGTACATTTTATCTTCTTAAACTTTGAAGCAACTCATGACATTTAAATCTCCCAATAACAATACATTCAAAATCGATTTATTTCAATTACAGTATCAGTTTGGAATCCCATTATATTATTACTTTGGGAGTATGATGCATGGTTATACGTAATGACATGATTGCACGGAACATCTCTCCGAGTCGGTCGCTCGGGGCGCATTCCAGACCATTATGTAGAAACTGAACGTGTCAAGCCTTCATAATGACTTTACTTGTTATGTCAAGTGCGACTGAAATTAAGGGGGGAGTCGGTCATTTTGGGGAGAGTGTCATGAATGTAACCGAACAGCACATGTCAAAATAAAAGACTTATGGCCTGTTTCACCGCTTCCTGATAAGGTGCCCGATAGGGTTATTTGACAGATTTTCCATACTCCATCTGTCAAAATAAGTAGTGTATAGCCTTATCAGGAAGCGGTGAAACAGGCCCTTAGGGCCTGTTTCACCACTTCCTGATAAGGCTATCTACCACATAACTTGACACATAGGGCCTGTTTCACCGCTTCCTGATAAGGCTATCCACCACTTAATTTGACAGATGGAGTATGGAAAATCTGTCAAATAACCCTATCGGGCACCTTATCAGGAAGCGGTGAAACAGGCCAATAGAGTATGGAGAATCTGTCAAATAAGCCTATCGGGCACCTTATCAGGAAGCGGTGAAACAGGCCCTTACATAGTAATTACTAAATACCTGAATTCGGGCCGGGTATATCATGTAAGTTGTAACCTCCTCCTGGGATCAGGCACCCTTTACTCTACCTTAGTTAAGAAACTTAGCGTTACTTTGGAGTCAGTTCTTCGACCTTATAAGTGACGAATAGCTCTTCCGTTTCATCTTTTATAAATTAAACAGCGACACTTAATTCTTCGATCGCCAATTCTTGGAAATCTTTTGCTATCGCGGCCCACTTGGGCCTTATGGGGATTGATAGGTTAATCCCAAATCCCAATACGTCATTCATCAAATGACATGCTTGAAATATTGGAATGGTCCTAAACAATTCCGAAGTGGGTCATTCATTTAACCACGCTTTTTCCCTTGACATGTAATTTCTATAACATATTGTGTATACGTTACGTATGTAACATAATTAGTTAGATTGATTAATACCTAATAGAATTGGCAAATTAATTTAATTATCATCCAATATTTGCAATGACAGGGTCACGGCACTAATCATGTTCCATTCTGTTCATTGAAGCCCAAATGTCCATCAGTCTTGCACTGAAAATTCATCGTAGTATTATGTAACTGTATTGAATGAGTTTGTATGACATTACGAGGACCTAATTTGTACGTATTGTTGAAGTTGCATGTAAAGTAACATTTAACAAATTATTTGCCCACGATCTGTCGGGCTGGACAGTGTAATCTAGGTTACCTATGTATTTGGACTTTTGTGCAGACTTATTTTTTGCAATACCTTGCAGGCCTTACGAAAAATTAGGTCTGTACAAGTCTTATTATGAATGTGATATGTTTTTTATTAATAGGTCGTAGCATAATTTGAGTGTTTGTTTTAGCCCTAAGGGCCAGGCCACAACACTGCGTTGCGGAGTCGTATCGCAAAAACAACATCGCACATAAATGAGATGCGATGTCGCAACGCAAAAATTTCATATAGCATAGCACTCTTTACATCGGACATTTTCACGATGCGTTCTGCGGCGTCGTAGATTTATACGATGCGATGTGGCCTGGCAGCTGGCCCTATGGCTTGGAAATTGGGACACTATTTAACCGACTTCCACTTCCTTCCTTTTTTTTCAATTAAGAGTTTGATTTTCAGTTCTATATTCTATAAACGGAGAGACGTCATTTTCGTAGTTTCCCAAAAGTGATCCTTTTAAAAACTGGCTCTGAAAACTCCAGGTACTCATCACAAATCAAAAAGTCACAAACTCACAACCAAAGGGAACCAGTAAAGCTATGAACTTCTGTTACTTTGGGCCTTCGGTGCCCATTGCAAACTAGATTTCACTCTGCTTTAGTCATGTAGGTCTTTTAGGTCGTACGCCTGACCGCATATAGTAAAGGTCAATTTTAACTGGTGGTAGTGCGAAATTAAATCTTATATAACGAGAACTTTAACGAATGAAACACAATAAATCGTATCAAAATAATAGACGTCGAAAACTACAGCAATTTGTTAGATTGATTTTGAATATAATCTTCGCCTACGAGTGATAAAAGATATCGCCGAATATAAAATCTTTTAGTTTTGATTTGCGTTAGTAGGTATCGATCATTTACTGCGTTCGGAAGTTATGTAATTTTAGAAACGTGGAATCCAATCAACGTGTGAACTATCGAATTTTTCATTGGGCACCTGATACTTTATAAAAACTAGAATATGTTTTCCGAGACTTTCTTAAGCGTTTAAAAAACTCACGGTAACCGTAAAAAACACCGAAAATATTTTTACTCTACCTATATATTTTGTGCCAAAGCTCAAAATTAGTAAAGTAGTTTCGAAGCCTATTCGATGCAAAAAAAAGTTTAAAAAAAACGCTTTACAGTTTACTTTTATGGATATATTAATATTATCCTATCTAGGTAAGTATTAACATTTAATATCCATACTAATATTATAAAAATGCGGAAGTGTATCTGTCTGTCTGTCTGTCTGTTACCTCTTCACGCCTGAATCGCTGAACTGATTTTTCTGAAATTTGGTATGGCGATACTTTGAGTCCCGGGAAAGAACATAAAATACTTTATCCCGAAAAAATGTACGGTTCCCGCACGATAAAGGATTTTTGGCGCGACGGAGTTGCGGGCGTTATCTAGTATTTAAGTTATCCAAATGTAGATATAGCACACTCCACTAAGTTGTAGTTTGTAAAATCAGTACTGATATAAAGCGAAGCGAGTGTCGACCACATCTTATTATGAGGGAACCACTAAAGCAGGGGTTGCCAAACTTATTTTGTCTACTGCCCACTTTGAGAACAAAATATTATGTTTTAGCGCCCTCATTGTTTAAATTTAACATGCATCTGAAATAAATCACCCCCCCCAAGCCTCTACAGGACGCTCCCATTTTATTTCTGGATCCCACACCCTGTAGAGTTTAGACCTTCCGCGCCCACTAGGGGGCGTTATCACCCACTTTGGGAAAGGCTGCAGCTGCACTAAAGGAATGCCGCCTATTTGTCTACTGTCTTTCATGTGAAAGACAGTACGTGAGATATGAGATGCCGGTTTTGGCAGACGAGCAATATGAGGGTCATATTATGTCATACGTGGGCGCGGACTTGCGGTGAAAGTGATGATGCGAATACTTTTGCGGATTTAACCCTGTCGGGCTTACGGTCGAGGTGATACCAGGCAATAAAAAATTATAGTTTTCAAGTTTTTTTTTTATACGAACTCAGGTTTATTATAATGTTAAATCCCAAATATTTTTTAAATCCTAAATATTGCGCACACACTTGGGCACTATAAAATAACTTCTGCTTAACTGGCCTGGTTTCATTGAAACCAGAGTGCTCTTGTGTACTGCGCACATACTTGGGCAGTATAAAATTACTTCTGCGTAACTGGCCTGGTTTAATTGAAACCAGAGTGCTTTTGTGTATTGCGCACACACTTGGGCACTATAAAATTACTCCTGCGTAGCTGGCCTGGTTTCATAGAAATCAGAGTGCTTTTGTGTATTGCACACACACTTGGGCACTATAAAAATTACACGTGCATAACTGGTCTAGTTTCATTGAAACCAGAGTGCTCTTGTGTATTGCACACACACTTGGGCACTATATAATAACTCCTGCTTAACTGGCCTGGTTTCATTAAAACCAGAGTGCTCTTGTGTATTGCGCACACACTTGGGCACTATAAAAAATAACTCCTGCATAACTGGCCTGGTATCATTGAAACCAGAGTGCTCTTGTGTATTGCGCACACACTTGGGCACTATAAAATTATCCTGCTTAACTGGCCTGGTTTCATTGAAACAAGAGTGCTCTTGTGTATTGCGCACACACTTGGGCGCTATAAAATTACTCCTGCATAACTGGCCTGGTTTCAGAACGCGTCGTGGCCGTTTTCATTTAAGGGCCACAACACGAATTCGCGTCGTGTCTGTTTTTAAATGCTCCACGCGTCATGGCTTTTCTCGATACCACAACGCGTTGTGGTCGAATAGCACGTCAGCCACGACACGAATTTTGCTATGTGGTATTTCTGTGATTACCAGAACGCTCCGTGGCCGTTTTCATTAGGGCCACGACGCGAATTTCGCGTCCTGGTCATTTCACTATAACCACAACGCGTTGTGAGCCATTTTTAGGGTTCCGTACCTCAAAAGGAAAAAAACGGAACCCTTATAGGATCACTTTGTCGTCCGTCTGTCCGTCTGTCAAGACCCTTTTTCTCAGGAACGCGTGGAGGTATGAAGCTGAAATTTATATCAATTACTCAGGTCTACTGTCCCTTGAAGCTGTGAAAAAATCAAACTTCTAAGCCAACGCAATCAAAAGATACAGCCGTTTATACCGCAAATTTTCGACACTTGCAAGGGAATCAAAACCTACAGGGTGCTTCCCGTGAACTCAGAATCTTGAAATTTGGTACGAAGCAACGTCTTATAGCATAGATAAAGGAAAAATTACGAAAACCATAAATTTTTAGTTATATCACATAATATATTTTTTTTTAATAATTTTAAACTTACTACCCATTTCCTCATACTCGATTGTCGTAATGAACGAACTTTGTAAACCTTGCAGGTTTGTACGGAACCCTCGGTGCGCGAGTCCGACTCGCACTTGGCCGGTTTTTTTCGCTCACTGAGCGTTTTCGGTCTTTGAGCGTAACATATATAATAATAAAAATTCGAACATATCCTAGATGCAAAGACGACAAAGATTATGTCTATCTTAAGAATTTCTTGATGAACACTCTAAGAAGCATACCAAAACACGTACGAAGTAGACCTACTTTATTCTTATTTCGACTTACCCTCAGGCCTTCCTAGGAAACTTGTAAGGAAGTGGTATTATCAGCATGGCAGCGCCATAAATGCAGACAATGCTAAATCTCACTAGAGAAAACTTGAGTTGAACACAGGTAATACTAATGGTGCTAGTAGGTACACAATGGTTAAATGACTTCGGAAGTCGTTACACTAAAACGTATCTAATGGGGCTTGTGATACAGAATTACACATAGTATGTGACATAACATAAATAGGGGATATTTTATTTTTAGTGTGACAAAATTAATTTATATACTTTATTTATTTGAGCAGCAACACGTTATATATACATAGGCGCCTAAGGGTCGAAAATACAATTTTTTCGCGATACAAACATGACAGATACATTTTCGCATTTATAATACTAGACTAAATAGAATGGAATTACGCAGTTTTCACAGAATAAAAAGCTTGCCGAACTGAGAAGCTACCTATACAACATTAGTCCTCGTACCACTGACATAATTTTTCCTGATTGCATGCACGAAAGCGATGTTGTATCAATTAGATTTTCAATCTTTCTAAGCTTATCTTGTGATAAATTACTCCAATGTATCATCAAATCATATATTGTAGGATACATTGCGTTGGTTCAACACGCACGATCTGCAGATTATCGAGTGCGTTGGCTAAGTCACGCACTTCAAACGCATTTCATCATATTAATTCATAACTAATGATCCAAATAAAAAAGCCCAACACAGCCTCATATAAGTATGGCAAAATATACGACAAATAATAATTAATTATTAATAACAATAATAAGCATACCTAGCCCTCAATTCACTAGGTGAAATTTACTCACGTAATTACCTTCTATGAGTCCCTGGGACTCACATATTTTAAATGTATGTTTTTATGATATGGAACAAATTTCGTCAACATTTTATTTAAAAATCTTCTTAAGTACTTAGTAAATTATAAGAATAAATAACAAAACCAACCAAACTTCTGAGATCCTATTGAAAATTAAAGAAAATGCACTTATCAGTCTTTGATGATGATCAGTCATGATATTTTTAAGGTTTCTCTAAGCTAACAAATATTCTAAAAATTAAAAAGAACTTAACGTTTTTAAATCAATAAAGGTACATAAAATAAAATAAACATTAATGTATGCTTCCATACAAAGAAAAAAACGTGCAGTGGGTTTCTACCACTATCTAAAAGCTACGTCGGCATATCTTTTTTGAGCAAGTAAAACATATCGGCTTCAGACATTTTGTGCACAGTTGAGCAGTTTTTGTTCTCTTTTTGTAGCGGCATAAATAGTAATACTTTCCCTCCTAGCTAACTTGTTTCAGGGTGGCTCACATCTTCAGGAATGTCATTTTTTCGTCCAAATCTTCTTGAAGCCAGGCTTCCAGAATGGAGTCTGCTCCGTGTTCTCATAGATTGATAAAGACGTGTTTTTTAGAGCCAATCTACAATCGTACAACAGAAATATAAAGCATACATTATTTAAATTAAAATAACGGGGAAAAATCAACATTTCAAAACTTTAATACATAAAAATAATCATAGCGTAATTCACTAGTATGAGTCCCTGGGACTCACTCGGCGTAATAACTCACCAAATATGATATTATGACGTACGCACTCATCCTCTCGGCACCATGTCGCCTGCGTCATTACATGAAGGTACTGAGACGTGGAGGAAACTAGCTGCTAAGACTTTTGAATTATGGCCGTTTAAAATTTTGATGTGAGCCCCTGGGACTCTGGAAGTGAATTAAGGGCTAGGTTACTGAATTTTGTGTCTAGGAATAGGTGATCTATAAGTAGGTCGGTTTCTTTTAAATAGAAAACACAAACGATCGATAGAATACTTAATGGTAAAATAATATTGTTAAAAGTCATCGAAATCACGTTCGCCGTAGGGCAACAATATAAATCAAGTTTAACCAGATTATAAAATGTCAAAGTATACCAATTTGAAACCGCAAGTGCATAGTATCATTAGCATTACACAACGGCAAAACATCAACAGACATTGTTCTACGTCGCCATGTAACGCGAGCAAAGGGTAAACAGTCGCCGTAACGGAAGCGACTGTATTGTTAAACTTTAACTCACTATTTACTTTACTTAATTACTGAGTAAGGCCCAAGTAACTTTTCACAAAAACTTTAAAACGCATATCGGTTTTTAACATCCTGATTATCTTACTTCGAAAGTAGGCTAGATCTGGAGCAATCATATTCGCTTGAAATATTATGTTGTCCACTTGATAATTGGATTCACGAAATTACATGAACTTTATCAAAAAATAACATTATCTTTTTTCGTTTCAGGTAGCAGCGTTTGTGCTCGTCACCGTATTATCTTTGTCCGTTGCCGAGGAGACAACAAGCAAAGATAAATATGAGGACCAGCTGAACATCATTGAGACCAAACCTTCCGCTCGCTTAGATCCTTACATTAGAAAGGCGCTTCTGAAAGCCCTAAGTGACCTAGAAGAAAATGCAAGCGTCACGACTGATCTGGATTCATCCGATGAAACTACGAGCGATGGTTCCAACACTGATTCCTACGCAACGGAAACTGGCAAAGAAAATATCAAAATCCATTCGTTCATCGTAAATGGTCAAGAAGCATTCACTCAGGGTTCGAACACATCACCGTTCAAGGTGGATAAGAAAATATCTATTCTGAGTTCAACAGCAGGCAACGTAGAGAACGTGAACGGCGATTCAACCCTACCAACGAAGGATCCTTTCACAGAAATCCTGCAAGCGAGAGAAACAGCAGCCAGCTCACAGCAAGTGAGAAGTATTCAGAGCACACCAAAATCGTCCACTAGTTTCATCAAAGGAAACCACAAGTATTCGAATTTTAAACCCTTTAGGACATCAACGACAACCTCCACCACTACCACTACAACGACAACAACGACAACCCCAAAACCGACGCATAACGATGACGGAGAGAACATCGAGGAGGTAGACAAGAAAGACGTGCAAGTTTATCAGGCTCCGCTAGTTGCAGCTTTCACAGTGCAACAAGATGCAAATGGCGTCCCGAAAAATGTTTTCCCTATCTACCAACAGACCAACAACAACCAAGATCTGAAACTGGCTGGCTCCTCGAACTTCCTAACTAATAACCCTAACAAGGGGCAAAATGATTACATTTCTCTACAGTTGAGTCTACAGAGAGAACTGGAAGAAAAACAGCGTATCCTAGAGGAGCAATTGAAACTGTTGCAATTCCACCAGAGACAGCAGGAGCAGATATTGAGACAGCAACAATTGTTGATACAACAGAAAGAGGCTCAGAAGCAGCAACAATTGTTGTTAGAACAAGAAAGGCTAAACCGACTCCAACTTGAACAACAAAGGAACAATGCGAACTTGAATAACTTTCAAACGCCCGTTCTAAACAAACCACTGCCGAATATTCCCATTCCCACAAACAATCCATTGCCCTTAAGTTCTCAAGTTTCAATTCAAAAGAGCGTCACCTTGGATCAAAGTAATATCATTGCGAATCAGCAGCAATTGCCCAACAGAGAAGCCGTAGACTTCCTTTTGCATTTACGGAATCAACAACAAAATCAATTTCCATTACAACAAAATCATCTCCCGCAAGGAATTGATACGTTCCTTCGACCGAAACCAACTGTAGCCTTCAACCAGGCTACAAACCTAAACCAGTTGACAGCTTTCGACGACTTACCACAGAGACAGAGCAATCGCGTCTTCCGTCAGGAGAGCGGCGTGGGAAACTTCGGAAACTTCCAGAACAACAATTTTAACCCTAACAACGTGAACAACAACAGATTCAATAATTTTAACCCAAACAACGTGAACAACAACAGATTTTTTCCAGGAAATAGACCCAACCAGTTCAATTCTGACTACGAACTTAAACAGTTGTTGGCACAGAGAGGCATTCACGGGCGAGCGCAGGAAGATCTGAACATCGTGTCCAAAGTTCTATCCTTAAACCACGGGGTTCCAGTTAATAATTTCAACAGGCCGTTCGATAGCAGAAGACACATCAGAAGTATCTTATGAAGTGACTTGTATATTGTACCAGAAATGAAATAGTCAACTATACGATAGGAGTACCTGCAAAAGTACTAATTTTATATATGAAACAGTTTAGTTGTAGTTTGTAGCTTGTTTTATGTCTTAGTCTAACATAAACAAAACATGATTTTTTCCCAAACAATCTTTCCCTACATTAGTAATTATGATACACCGAGATACACACAGTTTCTTGTACTTTGTATCAGCCATCTTTAGTATGTAATAGAGCTTATGAGAAATTTTCTTGAACATTAATACAGTAATTTGTACCGATTTCATCTTCACAATAATGAGGTGGATTTAATCACGTTCTTGAAAGTTATAGATACATTCAAGATACCCGTCGTCAATATTAACTACTTGAAATTGAAAGTCTAACAACAATCACTTAAAAATTTGGATACTTGCAGTAGCTTGCAGTATGCCTACTGTACTATAGTGAAATATGAATATATAGGTCACTAGAAATAATTAAAATTATTGTTTTTTTAATAATACAAATCTACGATCTTCTTGACTTTATGTTTAGGGGTTATCTTTAATTTTATTGAGTATTTACTAGGTTTAGTTAAGAAATTTTGGTTTTATCAACTATGTGTGTTCAGGTCTAGCAATTTTAGATGGTTTAAGATTTTTCTATCTGGTTTATACCTTCCTAAACACGCATAGATTTTGTTATACACATTACTACCAAGTGTTACTTTAGAGTTAATTGTATAGAATGTATAGAGAATTATTTATTTTACATTTAAACTGCCATAAGTAGTAGGTATTTTAAACTAGAGTAAACGATATAATATTATGTTAATCAATAACTTTATTAGAGCTCGCTCTACATTTTAACGGAAGACGAAACTTTCTATCTCATTCACAACAGTATTTCATAATTTACATGATTATTAATTATACAAAGTTCAACTTGTTTATGATCACTGATCACGATTCATGGCGCTGCGTGTTGCTTCTGAAATGGCTTAAAAACATCCATCACTAGGGTCACCGATCTAGCTATTCAGCTGCTTCGGGCAAAGATAATTTTCGCCAACCTTTACATACAGAAAACCATAAAAATCGTGTGTAGTTTAGTTGAGAATGGGGGGAATATTTAAGTAAAGTAAGTACTTAAATAATTTCCACTATATAACAAGTAGGTTGGAAGCTTGGAAGGTAAAATTCTCAATCTTGGATAGGTAGTGGATGGCTAATGGCTAGGTTGGAAAATAGGAATTTAAGTTAATTTTGCCGCCCTGAATTTTTGCCACTCTAGGCAAGTTGCCCGGCTCGCCCCAGCCCCCACTATAGATCGGGCCCTGTCCAACATTAATAAAAAATATATTTATATACTTACGTAGCTTAGGTAGTTAAATATTATGAGGAATATCGTTATTGCTAACTATACTTTTGTGTATTTTAATGCATAAGTTTTAGAATTATTATGGACAGTCAATTGTTTTTGTAAATATTGTACTTACCTACTTAATAAAATAAACTTAAAAATGTTTTTGTTTTACCTACATCCATACTAATATTATAAATGCGAAAGTGTGTCTGTCTGTCTGTCTGTCTGTTACCTTTTCACGCTCCAACCGCTGAACCGATTTTGCTGAAATTTGGTATGGAGATACTTTGTGTCCCGGGAAAGGACATAGGATACTTTTATCCCGCAAAAATGTACGGTTCCCGCGCGATAAACGAATTTTGGCGCAACGAAGTTGCGGGCATCATCTAGTCCTTCATAAATCAACAGCACGATTGGTACCATTTGTATGTACCTAATGTTAATACTTAATATTATAAATGTGAAAGTGTATCTGTATCTGTTATCTCTTCACGTTTAAACCGCTGAACAGAGTTAATGGAATTTGATGTTGGTATGGTAATTTAAGTCCCGGGAAAGGACATCCAATACTTTCCATCTCGGGAAAATGTACGGTTCCTTCGCGCTTTAGTAATTTAAACAGCCGGCGAACTGGTTTTGATAAAATGTAGTTATACCGAGTACCGGAAAAGAACCTAGGATTGTTATAATCCACTTTTGATTTGAAAGTTTTAATTACTTAAGTACTTACTTAAAGATTTTTAAATGTACCTACATAAGTACGTTTTCCGCTCCGTAGATGGATTTAAGCGTAACGAAACGTACCTATCTAAATCTATCTACCCATATTTACTGAATTTTTTTAAAAGAATCCGAGAAACTCATTTGCTAGATCAGGGTTTCTCAAAGTGGGGTTCGCGAACCCCTAGGAGTTCGCCATGCGACGGCAGGGGGTTCGCGATAAGATTTACGTAATGGTGGCTTGATAACTGGTAGGCACGCGCAGTACTCTTTTGGCACTTTATGTGTTACCTTTTATTCAAATATTCAAATAAAAACCTTATTTTCTTCAACAGTCAATTTTATTACTTTCTTGAGATTTCATTTTTTAGTAAGGGGTTCGCTGTCACTGGAAATTTTAACAGGGGTTCGTGGAGCCGAAAGTTTGAGAAACCCTGTGCTAGATCATTAGGTACTCAGTAGGTATTCCTCCTATAGACTTAATTCATAAGTTACCCGCGTTACTTCGTCTTTTCCATTATTTTTTTAGAAAATAAAAATAAGTACTTAATCAGAATTGTTATTCACCGATATCTTATCTTTAATAATAATTATTGTCTTCAGTTCTGCTGTGGACTGTGGTAGGCAAAGAGGATGTAAACTGTATACTACGTAACAGTGGTAGGTATAATAAATTAAATATACAATATAGGTACATACAAGTACATTAATTAGGACGTAGGTAAAGAAATTAGGGAAGCAAGTAAGAAATAATTTAAGTATAAGTTATAAGAAAGATTAAGAGAAATAAAAAAATAGGTAGGTACGAGTAATTTAGTATATTTTTGTATGTAGAAATTTCAAAGATTTTCTTAATTTTTGATTTTTGCTGATTTTTTTCTATTTTTCACGTTTTTATGCCCTAAATTTATATAAAATGTATTTTTTATTAATCAATTAGTAAATAAATAATTACTTAAGTACATAAAAAACAGTGAACAATTTTCAAAAAAAAATTTAAAAAAAATTATGTTCCTCTAATATTGCCGTTGTGTATAGTTGAGTAAGTAAAGCCTATAGGTATAATATTATAACGTCATAATAATATTATAACATATTACAACATCTTATAAGTTACAATAAAACAATAATTAGGTACATAATAATAATAATTATTGTTATTAGCTGCTGCCAATGCTGCTGCTAATTAATAACACTTAACAGTCGAAATATTATTTGCATCTGTTTTGTATTGCTTTAATTTGAGCGCGAAAAAAAATATTTCAAATTATGTACTTCTTCGTCTTCGTCGGGTTTTGACAGTTATATTTTTTTCCTTTATAGCAGAATTTGTAAACGACAAAATAAATACGGACACGTCCGGTTGCAAGTCGGGACATTTGAATTTTGGTCATTATGGCTATGTTCCTAAACTAAAAATAGTATACTTTCAGTCCATCTGACGTCATGGTGACCAATCAAATATCGTCAAATAAGCTATTTCTTAACCTAGTTTCGGAACACACATTATTTATTTAGGCTGCGTTCCAGATGACGTTAATTTTGACCAAAACGCTCAAAACGTCCCCTTCTGCCGTTCCCTTTGGCGACCGGGGTCGTTTTGATAGCGGCTATGACGTCACTCATGACGTCATCAATTTCGCTCAAGCAACGCTCAAAACGACCCACGACAAAAATGGGTCGAAGTGGGCGTTCTAGTTTTTTTTTCTTTTAACGTAACAATATCGCAAAGACCATATTCGGAAAGTTTTCAGGAGCGAGTAGCGACAAAAAAACTTCATACAATTTAATTGCAAAACATAATATTATTAATTGAAATGTATTAAATATAATTAAATAAAATATTTTGATTAAAAAGAAATTGTTTTAAATGAAAGATCAAATATTTTCCTATAAAATACTAAGTTATCGTCTCTCCTGGTCTTTTAAATTCTTCATTAGAATAAAGATTGATTACATTTTCGTAGTAGAGCAAGAGCCCGTGAGGGCCAGACCTTCGTCTTTTTATAAAACCTGAAAGTTCTTCTGTGTATATCCCCAATACAGGTAAGAATGATCCCCACCCATGAAACCTGGGTAGTGGTGGCTTTGGCAGGTAGTAGGTAGCAAAGGTGTAAAAAATTCCGCCTCAAATTTATCAATTTATAAAACTCAATTTCTTTATATTTTATTCATAATAATATTAAAACTCGCGTTGCTCATTGCCAGACACTTAGTATGGTTACAACCCCCTGCCGGACACCCCTAAACTATTATAATTTGTAATTATACTTACGTTATATTATAAAAGCTAAATTTTACATATGTTTTTTGGAGAACTATTTAATAATGTTTCCTTAGTAGCCGGACAGTTTCGAGGGTTCTATCGTCCTGCCAGACGTATTGAATGTGTACAATACTTGTGAGCGCGAGGAGCATATATAGCAACGGGTGCGAGTGAAATAGAGTGTTCGGTCTACTGCGATCCTTTACTGCGCATCAGCTGCTTATTGTGTATTATGCAGTGAGCGGTTATGCTGATAGTAAACGTATATAATATAATAAATAAATAAAATAAAAAATCTGTTTATTTCCAGTAACAAAAGCCAAACACAACACTTATACAATACTTATGATGGTAATCTCATGAGAGATTTTAATTTGAGATATGTGAACCTGACTAAGATATACCAAAAATTGGGAGAATCTATTTGTAAAAGCTTACCTGGATTACATGCAATTACAGGATGTGATTACAATCCTTCATTTTTCAGAAAAGCAAAATTGAAACCGTATAAGATATTAAAAAATTATGTAGACTTTCAGCAAGCCTTCATGAAGTTTGGTGACAGCAAAATCATCGAAGATAATAATGAACATAAAGACCTTTTCAATGTTATTCAACATTTTATATGCTATTTATACAATGTTGATAATATAAATGATGTTGATCCTGCTAGACTACAAATTTTTATAGACTCTTATACAGTGTCTGATGTGAACGAAGCTTTTAATCGAAAAAAATTGCAAAATTTCGACGCTAGTAGTTTACCACCTTGTAAAAGTGAGCTACTACAGCAATTTTTGCGAGCAAATTATATATGCGCTATCTGGAACAATGCTCATTTGAAAAAACCAACAACATAATATGAACCAGTAAATAATGGTTGGATTTTGGAAGATGACCACTACCAGTTTAAATGGTTTGAAGGGGATCAACTACCGAATTATGTCAGTGAATCGCTTAAAACCGTATCAGGTATATAATAATTATGTTAAATTATTTCACATTAATTTGTGACTAATTAAAATTAAATTAACTTGGTTTTATTTTACTATTGCAGAAGCAGGCGAAGAAGACGATGTTGATAACGATGAATCTAGGGAGTGGAGTAGCAGTGACGACGAAAATGAAGATATCAACTACGATGACAATGAAGAAGATTAAATATTTGATTTAAATAAATTCATTTTCCTCTAAATTTTTTATTAACAAAAAAATTGTTCTTCCGTATAATAAACAATAAGATTTTGATGACTTTGAAATTTCAGTTGAATTAAATATAATAAACTTCATAAAATTTAGAAATAATATGAATTTAGTTACTAGATTTTTGATATGATTGATATTTTATTGTAAAATTTTACAGAATATTGTTTTAAAAATTTATTGCTCAGACTGTAATAATTTTATTCAATCAAATTTCTCAAAAAATTAGAAAAAAGATTACTAGATAATTCGGAGTAAACAACAGTAGATGTGCAGTAAAGGATCGCAATAGACCGAACACTCTATTTCACTCGCACCCGTTGCTATATATGCTCCTCGCGCTCACAAGTATTGTACACATTCAATACGTCTGGCAGGACGATAGAACCCTCGAAACTGTCCGGCTACTAAGGAAACATTATTAAATAGTTCTCCAAAAAACATATGTAAAATTTAGCTTTTATAATATAACGTAAGTATAATTACAAATTATAATAGTTTAGGGGTGTCCGGCAGGGGGTTGTAACCATACTAAGTGTCTGGCAATGAGCAACGCGAGTTTTAATATTATTATGAATAAAATATAAAGAAATTGAGTTTTATAAAATGATAAATTTGAGGCGGAATTTTTTACACCTTTGCTACCTATTACCTGCCAAAGCCACCACTACCCAGGTTTCATGGGTGGGGATCATTCTTACCTGTATTGGGGATATACACAGAAGAACTTTCAGGTTTTATAAAAAGACGAAGGTCTGGCCCTCACGGGCTCTTGGACTATAGTCATTGATTCGTGGTCTAAACTTTCGCTTTTCGCAATCATAATTGTGGAAAAGTGCATTCCACTCTTCATCTGAACTAGATTCACTAGAAATGTCTGAATCATTATTCCGATGCACCTGCAAAATATGTCTAACTGCCGTAAAAATATCCATTTCGATAATCGATAGGTACCTAAATACTATTCAAATAAAAGCGGTAGACTCTTCTTCTTCTTTTTTTATGGCTAGCTCAGTGAGTTGCCAATGTCAGAGTGGTGTAGAAGGACTTTGCTCTATTTGATGCAGGTCTGGTAAAGCAACAAGGGTACAGTTATGTGAATTATATATATTTTACAAATTGATTTACCTAAAACAAAAACAAGTGTTAGTAAAGACATCACAATCTAATATTGTTATCACGAATATATGTACACAAAATCTCGATAAAAGGAGTATTTACATAACTTAAAACCGATTTAAAATTGATAGGGCGAGGGATGGATTTGGGAAGATAATCGTATAGGGACGTTTGGTTTCTAGGACAACAAAAGAAAATGTGATCTAAGGTGCCCTCATCTAAACCACACTCACAGAGAGAATTATCCTTAACCCTAATTTTGGCAAGGAACACCGGTGAACAGCAATGTCCAAGCCTAACACGACAAACTGTCGAGCATACTGGTTTACTACATTTTAAATATTTAAAAAACCAAGGTCTAACAGGTACACTACCCTGAATATCAAAGTAGTGTTTACCTTTGGTGGTACTTGAACTGGTCCATTCTGTATTCCAATTGCTAGAAAGGTGAAATTTTGCTACAGGAATTAAGTCATGGCAATAGAGCTGATAATGACTAAGTCCACCTGATATTATGGCGGCTTTGGCATAAGCGTCCACACTCTCATTGCCAGTGATTCCACTATGACCAGGAATCCAAGCTAATTTAACTTGAATATTTTGAATACGACACTTAAGGAGTAACTGTCTTATTTTCAGAATCAATGGAAATCTAGACTTAGAACGGAACTGGTTGGCTGAAATACCCTCTAAAACGCTTCTGGAATCCGAAAGAATAAGTGATCTATTTAGGCCATGGGACTCGACAAACGAAAGTGCTTCAAAGATGGCAAGTGCCTCTCCTGTAAATACTGAAGTAATGGGTGGTAATTTAAAATTCAAGATCACATTAACTCTCGGTATCCAGACAGCTACTCCAACACAACCATCCACTGAAAGCTTAGATGCATCTGTAAAAATAAGCAGCCAATCCCTATAGTGCAAATCAATAACTTGTTTAAATTGAGTGTTAGCTAGTGAGGAACCTTTATCTATGGGGAGCTTCGATCACTAATATACAAGATACACAGTCTCATACAAAACCTCTCGAAAATCTGTCCCCGAGAAATAGAGTTTAATGAAGTATACATTTATCTAAAATCAACCTTAATTATAGTAATTATTAAAGATCTTTTTATAAAACAATGAACATTTGTGTTTACAAAGCAATAAAATTTTTACGTCCGATGCACGCTTCATACTAAATTCAACCATCCGCGTATATGATTTAAGTTCAAATTTGTATAGTGCCAAAAAAAAATCCAATTTTACGACCGAAATTCGCCGCTGGAACAGGGCGAAGTGAAGTATGAGTGGAGTCGAATTCAAATTTTTTTTGTTGATTGTAATTTGTAATAATTTTAATAGTCCATTTTTTTATTTTTCCCAAGTTTAATGTATAAAGTGAGGAGTAATTATTTTTTACTTGTAATATTATGTTGTTCTAATGTAATGTCTAATTTTATCATTAACCAAAATATACATAAGTGTACATACATTTTCCGATAGGCCACAAAGGACAACTCACATCACCCAACGCCCATACTTTTTAACCTACTTAAAAAATCCTTAATGGGAACTATATTTGATCGAAGATGGGAACATAATATTATTACCACATCTAACTGGATCTCGAGGAAACCTGAAAAAAATCCTCAATAAAAAAAATAATAGTAATAGCGACTCCATCAAATGGAACAGAAACATAGCTTATAACCCGAACATTTCAAGTGGGCATGATAAACTACGATAAGTACCTTTAGTATGAGTATTCGCAATTGAGATGGTTTATACCTGGTGTTGATTTATTTACAACTTAATTTTAAAACTGTCTTTTGGTGATTTCTTAAAGAAATACCAATATTTACAATACAATTGTAAGAAATATATTAGGATAAAATTAATACTTACCGGAAATATGAAATTCCATCCTTTTTTTTGGTTTTAGACGTATGATTTCTACAATTATTAAACGCGCACCGAGGCATGTTTCCCGGCGGAGCGTTCGAGCACTACTAAATCAAAAGTGCACCAGAATGTTGAGTTTGGTGCTCTTTTGGTGAGGTCGTTTTTTGCCGCGGATTGTGTATCTTGTATATTAGTGATCGAAGATGGGGAGGTCAAGAATTATGTCTGGAGAGATTGTTAAGGCATGATACGGAATGGAATAGAGAGGGTTAAGTCTACACTGGAAAATTGGACAAGGAACCTGAGTTATCTTACGGTAACTGACCAAAAGGCAAGGGGGATCTTTATTTAGCCAATAATTAGATGAAGAGGTCAATTGATTTAGAATATGTAGTTTGCCTAAAAGGGGGTGAGAAGAATTTTGAAAAGCTTTATAAAGGAACCTATCTGCAAGATATTGCCGTCTAATATTGAGTGGAGGATCAACACACTCAACTTGAAGAGCGTTGATTGGTGTTGACTTCATTGCTCCCACTACAATCCTCAAAGACTTGGCTTGGATTTTGTCTAGCTCCTTTAACGGAGCTTTATTACACGGCTCCAACAAGAAGGATCCATAATCCATGTGACTGCGGATAAGAGCATTATACAAAAGTTTCTGAGTAGAAGGGTGAGATCCCCACCATACACCACTGAGAGATCGCAAAACATTAATATTTTTTTCGCATTTCTGAGAAATATAAGCAACCTGGTAGGCGCCAGTCAGTCTAGAGTCCAGATAGACACCTAAAATTTTCACTTTATCACTAACCGGAAAAACTTGCTGTTGAATACGAATATCAACTTGAGGTATAATTCTAGATCGGGAGAACACCACCACTGAACTTTTGGGAACCGAGATACTTAAACCATGTCTATCCATCCACTCTGTAAGGTAAAGAATGGCAGAGTTAAGGCGCGCAACACATTCTGTAATATCCTTCGAAGCAATGTAAATTGTCAAATCATCCGCAAACTGTAGGATCTCACAAAAACTTAAAACTGATAAATCAAGGTCATGGGTATATAGATCATAAAGAGGGGAGCTGAGGGGAGATCCTTGGGGAAGGCCTACATACGTAATACGGGGAGGAAGGGTTGAATTTGGTGTGGAAACCACGACGGAACGACAGGAGAGGTAATTACAAATATAATTCGTCATCTTCAACGGGACACTCAGATTAAGCAATTTCTGCCTGAGTATTGGAAGACGAACATTGTCATAAGCGGATGCTATGTCAAGAAACACTGCCACCACATGTTCTCCTTTCGAAAAGGCTATGCGAATGTCAGTCACAAAAGAACCGAGACTGTCCATAGTGCTATAGCCCTTTCGAAATCCGAACTGTGTTTTGGATAAAATGCCCTTGCTTTCCATAAACCATTCCAACCTATTTTTAATTAAATGTTCCAAAATTTTTGCTAGAGTTATTGATAAAGCAATGGGTCTGTAGCTAGATGGATCATTACTGAGTTTTCCCGGTTTAAGTATAGGTATGATTATTTGCGACCTCCACTCCTCAGGAGGAATCTCAGATTGGAATATGCGATTAAGAATATTCAGGCATAGTTCTTGCGTAATCGGACCACTGTTGCCTATAAAGGAGTAAGGTATTCCATCACTGCCTGGACTAGTATCCTTTAATGAACCTAAAACCAATCGAAACTCCTCCTGAGTAAATGGACTATCCATATAAGATGTTGATGGACGGGAAGATACATAAAACTGACATTCGTCAAAAGATGGAGCTGACGGTGGTGCCAGTTTTTGCGCAAATGCATCTATCCACTCAGCTGGGTCATTAGACTGTTGGTAATTGCTTTCTAATGAACCCCGAAATCTTCTAATATTTTTCCAGACCATCGATGGTCGAGACAAAGGGGAAAGACTTAAACAAAACTGACGCCAACCTTCCCTCTTTTTCTCAGATAGCAAACGCCGCACTTCCGCTGCTATTTTTTGATAATTTAAGTAGTTTTCTAAAGTCATCGACCTAGAAAACAATTTCTCTGCATCCTTGCGACGTTTACAAGCAGCTGTACACTCTGAGTCCCACCATGGAGGAGAAAGAGTTCTATTAACTCCTGTTGATTTGCGTGGAATGGTCTTATCCGCAGCCAATAAAAGGACGTTTTTCAAATGCTGATATAATAAAAGAGTGTCACTATCATTGGTATTTACAATCTCTGTATCAGTAACTTCAGCAAAATGAGTCCAATCTAAATTATTTGTTTTGAATTTAAGTCTGGAAGAAGGGGATGATGCTATCTGTCTAGTCTGTCTGTGTGTTATTGTTAATAAAATGGGAAAATGATCGCTACCATAAGAGTAAGGAAGGACTGTCCAGGAACATGAAGGAGAAAGGGACGGGGAGCATAATGACAGATCCACCGCACTCCTCGGATTCTGCAAAGGAGATACCCGACGAGTAGGGGTTCCATCATTAAGGATAACAAGGTTATGAAAATCAACAAGATCAATAAGGAAGGAGGAATTACTATCATTGTAATGGGAACCCCAAGATGTATGATGGGTATTAAAATCACCCAACACAATTATGGGGGAAGGAATAGCGGATAAAACGGAAGAAAGTTCGGAAAATATGAAAGAATTGGGATGAGGGATGTACACGGACACAAAAATAATATCTAAAATACGGACAGCCACAATATTAAAATAACTACTATGTACAGGAATTGAATATACAGAATATGTACAATGGCTGGAGACAAAAATGGCTGCTCCAGCTCTACCATCAGATCTGTCATCCCGGAAACAGACATAACCCGGAACCCGAAAACGGGAGTCAGGGGCCAACCATGTTTCCTGGATGGCAAAAATTGATGGTTTATAGGAGTTTATTAAACTAAGAATATCTTGTTTTTTTTTCCTTATGCTGCGGCCGTTCCACTGCATCACAGTGTAAGCCATCTTTAGGTAACAAATTTGCTAGCTGGGTCAGGTTAGCCAAAGTTTTATTTGGCAATGAGTCACTGAATCTTGAAATGAGGTCAATCATGAACAGGGTCAAGTTGTCAAGTAGGTTATCATTTGGGGAGATGGAGGAAAATTCTGAAGGAAGAGGGTAAGCACAACCATTGGGAGTCTGGGAAACAGGTTCCTCAATTAGGTTTCTATGAGCCTGGTGGTCATAACCAGGGGACCTAGGGGGAATGGGGCGACGGGGAACATAAACAGTTTTTCTATAGGATGTGGTTGTTGGGGATTTAGTCAGTCGGTCAGTCTGTCTGGAAACGCTTGCAAAAGCAGAGGGAGCAGTTCTAGCCAAATCAGCAAAGGATCTTTTTACATGGGGGAATCTAGCTGATGCCTCCATGTATGGGATATTTTCCTGGCTCATTACCAATTTAATCTCCTTTTGTCTACAATACTCTGGACAAGAGACATCATTGGCTGCATGTGGGCCACCACAGTGCAGACATGTAAATGTTGAAGCATTACAAGTTGATCCCTCATGCTTTTGCGAGCATTTGAAACAACGAGGTACGGACCTACACTGCGCTTTGACATGGCCAAAGCGGCAACAGTTATTACATTGAATAGTAGGTAATTTATATATTTCTACAGGTAGGGAGTTATAAAAACAATAAACGTGGGAAGGTAATTTCTGACCAGTAACAGTTATAACTACTGATTGGGTAGGTAACCAAATGGAGGAATTTTGCTCATTCAAGCTTCTGCGACTCATTCTACGCGCTTTCACTACCTTACCATAACCAACTGGAACTTGCAGGTTTTCTACAAGCTCTTCCATCGACCAATCTACAGGGACATTACGAATAATGCCCATGCGGGATACACTGTATGAGGGTATCGCTACAGTATATCCAGCACTCACTACAGCAGGTAAATCGATAAAAGAGTTAGCATCTTGTGGGGTTTTAAATTCGATGGAGATTCGATTACGCCCGATCCTCTTAATTCCGTCCATTTTAACGCTATGAACATTGTTTTTGAACAAAAATTGGCCAAATAGAATTGGACTTAGGATGGAATCAGTCTCTGGCTTTGACACTTGCACAATGTACGGCGCAGCATCATCGGAACCATATAATTTTTTTTCAGCAAACTCAGGGTTTACATAGTGAAGCTGAATAGAGGGTACTGAATGTGTATTACTACTAATTTTTTTAGCCGCTGGCTCAGAAATATCTCTATTGGGTCTTTTTCTGTTCCCACCACCAGGGTCAGGAGGATCTGTGTCCAGATCCATCTTAAAACCTAAAACACAACCTAACCTAAAAAACAAACAATGACTAAAAACTAAATACTTACTACTCCACAAAAACAAATTATAATAGACAACACAAAGTATAAGTAAGATAAATCAACAATTAAACAAAAAACCTCCTCAAATCCTCAAAATCACAAATAAAAACAATAACAGAAAAAAACGCTTGTTGACGACACTCAACCAAAGAGCAAAAACAGCGGTAGACTCGAATTCTAACTTAACCTCTTTCAGCTGTCACCTGTCACTGTCACCTCGCCAGAGCGCTCAAAACGCTCCATAATTCCGTTCCACTCATAAAGTTAATATACCTATCGGAATAGAGAAACAAAGGCCTGAGCAAGCGAGATGTCACTATCAGTAACACTGCGTGGTAGAAAGAGAAGCGTGATTTGAGGTTGCATAGCTTTTTTTTCATCTGTTTGACAGTCTGTCTGCCCCTGGGCCGATAGTTGTCAATTTGGGCTCTCAGAAAAATTGTGATTTTAAGTTAAATAATGAATAATTTTAAGAAATACTGCTCTAGAAACATGGTTAAGTGTTTGTGGAATGATTCTGGATCCACACATCGAAAAAACCCGGACAAATATTCATTTCACAGGTGAATTATTCTACATCGACAGGACCTAGTTTTAAGTTTATTTTTGCCAATTCCCTACGAGTTATTGGTATTTTTACGTCCGTGTTCGCTTCTGTATATGTTTAATTATATGGAAAACATAACTTGACTAGCCATGGTGCACAATTTAAAGATATTTTGTGTAAACAATTTTCATCTATTTTACACTAGGGCTGCATCAAGTTATCGATAAGTTGTGTCGATATGAAAATATTTTTAGTTAAGTATACTAATTATCTAGGAATGTTGAAATGATAACATACTCATCCGTAGTTTATAATTAGTTTATATACTATCATGCATAATTTATCATTTTTAAGGTTCCGCACCCAAAGGGTAAAAATTAAGTCCTAGTAGTGAGGTCCCGCAGCCCGCTTTACTACTAAGACTTCGTTGCCTGTCCGTCTGTCCATCTGAAAGTAATAGACTTCTGAAATTTCCACAGATGTAATGTCATTCTACATCCAATACGGCTGCTCATCCAAGATAGGGAAATAGTTGAAAGCACTTCTGCAAGATGGGCATCAAATAAAAGGGCTCAGTAGGCTCATTGAGAGTGAATTGAAAATTAATAGGGTCTAGTGAAGTCGTGTCGTATCGTGTAGGTACTGATGTCACGTGACGTAACCTGTCGTGTCGAATCGTGTCATGACATGTCGTGTCGTATCGTACCGGGTTTTAGAAAATGCCCGGTTGAAACCGGTCACCCTTCATGCGCGAGTCCGACTTACACTTGGCCAATTTTTCAGATTTCCTGCTGACCTGGATACCAGAAATTCATGACTTAAAATAATTAACCGTCCAAACTGGACTCCGAAGAAAAAACCATGCATACGAGTACTTAATTATGCAGCAAGCATTTTGAAGAAAAGTCACATTTTACTTCAAAATTACAATTTTATTATATTATATACATGCAGTTTTATTTTATCCCATTTTATAATTCCCGCTGTATACTCTCGCCGAGAGCTCTCGGGCAAGTCTCGTGCGAGAGCCCCTTGCCCGAGTGCGATCATGTTCATTATTGCTTAGTTCAATCGCAGATAAGAACTCAGAGAAGATGGAGGAAAAGGACCATTCACCATTCACCATGCATCGAAAGATATCATTGTAATCCAAAGATTTATAATCATATTTAATTTTATTTCTCATATATTATGACTAATAATGACGTTTATTATTGTTATTTTTCTGTTCTACACTGTCCAACAACGGCGGGACTAGTAGTGAAAGACGCGAGAGTGTACAGTAGTGCGCTCGTTTTCCTCGAGAGACCCTTTGTCTCGGGCGCAAAATACCGACAACGGACCGAGAGGGTCCGAGACAGGCGAGACGAGGCGAGCGCACCCATTTACACTCTCGCACTCGGGCCGCCTCGCTGTGTCTCGGCGAGAATGTACAGCCGGCATTATGTTTACAATCTTACAATTATTATTCCATGATCGATATTTTGTCGAATTACAAGATGTTTGTACATCACTGACACGCACACGTAAACATAATTGTATACACAGATGTAAATCAAATTTTGGTTAAGCTTGACAGCTCGGGATTGTTTCTCTATTCCGATAGGTATATTACCTTTATGGTTCCACTCATAAAGTTAATATAATTACCTTTATGGTTCCACTTGGGTTTGTGACATTGACGCTCACATTTGCTCACATGCTAATGGAACGGGAGAAACGAAGGTCTTGAGCGTGAGCGTTATTAACGTCATCTGGAACGCAGCCTTAATATGTTGAAGGTTGGTTGAAGGAGAAGAAGAAATAGCATGGTTGATGCGTTAGCATTCTCTATAGTTTGTGCATGGTTGAAATTTGGTGTTTTTCGGTTTTGTAGAATTGTATTTTTTATTTATTATGTTGTAAAAGGCGATGTTTGATAGTATAATAAATATTTAGTAGATTATAACTGTATAAAAAGCCCTGAACATTGTGTTTATTACAAAACATAAAAATTACTTAGACAGTGTTATCAGAAAGTTTGTATCAAACAAACCAAATATTTTTATCTAGGTATTTATTACATAGTCATTTAAATACATGTAATCTAAGTATGGTGGTAGCCGACACAATGGATGGAGTTGGAAGCTTAGAAGAACAAGCCCTGAAAAGGAAAGAGAGACTCAAAAACCTTAAGCGTAAAAACACCAATGATGATAGTTCAAGTTCCAAGTCTGATGCTGTACAACTTCCTAAGTAAGTGTTCTACCAAAACATTGTCTTCATCTAGATTCTTGCCCTTTAAAGGGATCTTTACCCCACACACAGATATAATAAGTCCATAAATTATTGTATGCATGGATCAAAACAACTTAAATTGACATAATACTTCTTGATTACATGGGCGTATATAAGGGGGGTGTCTTGGGGGTCCGGACCCCCCCCATTACTATCCATCTTTCTTGTCCAATAGACAATAATATATAATATGTACCTCGCCGATTAAAATCAGTGCGGTACAAGTATTTTCAAAAATATTTTTGATATCCTAAACATGTTGAATATTTACTGCTGCGGAACCCTTCATGGGCGATTCCAACTCGCACTTGGCCGCTTTTTTTACGTTAGGGACCCCCCCCCTTATCAAAGATATATATATACGCCTGTGTATTATTAGACAATAATATATATTATAACATTATTATATTATATACATTTATAAAGAGTATCCTATGTCCTTTCCCGGGAGTCAAAGTATCTCCATGCCAAGTTTCAGCAAAATCGGTTCAGCGGTTTATGTGTGAAGAGGTAACAGACAGAAAGACGGACAGACAGATGGACGGACAGACAGACAGACAGACAGACACACTTTCGCATTTATAATATTAGTATGGATGATATCATTTATAGCCATAATAAATAATTCGAATGTAATATTTATGTCAACCTATCTTATTCCAGGCCAAAATTCAGAAGTTACAAGCCACAAGACGAAAGTCTACAAGAGGTAAAGTTAGCCGATGCAGAGCCACCGGCCGTTGACGAACAAGTCAAGGATCTCTTAGAGGCTGGTAAAGAGAAGGTTAGTAAGATTGAATTTTATAGTACACTGGATGAAGCCTGCAATTCTATGACATCAAAATACTGTTCATTTTTGGCAGGATAAAAAGTATCCTATATCTATCTATCCTATCCTATCCTATATCCTATATCTTTCCTTGGGACTGAAAGCATCTCCATAATAAATTTCAACAATTTTGGTTTGGCGGTTTGTGCATGAAGAGGTGACAGACAGATAGACACACTTTCACATTTATAATATTAGAATTGATCGGAAAGTAATCAGAATTGGTATTAATAAAGTTAGTAAAAGGGCAGAATCACATTATTTTGTAAGCTTAGGTATTATAATTCAAGCGTTACTTGTTTCTAATACCATGCTTCTAATACCACAGATGTTTATAAAAAAAGCAATCCCTCGATCTTGGAAAAACGAGACACAATAGCCTTTCTATTGTTGTCGCGAGCACCGGTGCTCGTATGGGGCTTGATGGGTTAAATCATGGCAGATGTTTGTATTATAAAATAATTTATTTGCATGTTTTGTGACAAATGATAACATTTGTCACAAAACATGCAAATAAATTATTCATTCATAAGAATGAATGTTTAACATTTAAAATTTTATTATAATTCAACCATATTACTAAAGGAGTTATTCCACATTCATATAAAAATATATGTTAAAATATATTTTCTGATCAAAAACTATTATTTTGTACTAAAAGACACTCATAACAAAATATGATATCTAATTTCAGGTGGTGCTACAAGACTTAGACATATCTAGCTTAGCTCCGAGGAAACCTGATTGGGATCTAAAGAGAGATGTTGCCAAGAAGCTGGAGAAATTAGAAAGGAGAACACAGAAAGCCATCGCCGAGTTGATATGGGAGAGATTAAAACACGGAACTGAAGAAAACCTCGGAGCTATAATGACTATGACTGATAATAAAGCTACGGATGATGATTGAAAATGTGTTTGAATTTTGTAAGCATACTTGGGACCAATTTATCAAGTAAAGAAAGGTAATTATCATACTTATTAGTTATTAGTACCTTTGATATTATGTCTAAAAAAAGGTTACCTTTGCTTCTCTGCCAGGGATAGATTTTGCAAATTCAATTGATAATAATAAAAATTATAGAATGAGAATGTAAAACAACATCTGTATTTTATACTTTTATTGCTAATGTCTAATAATATCACAGTAATCAAAATATAAATCAATTTAGTATACTCATATTTCATTCTCCATCATAATTCACTATATTACAACCGAGTTGAACAAGAATACTTATTTAAATATAAATTCACAATAATACTTTTATTACAATTTAAATTCATTTTTATCACAACAATTAAGTAGAGAAACACATTTTTTACAATTGCCTAGTACATTATTCAGCATTATTGATGCTACTTTCCTTATATTGAGAAAATAATTATATGTATAGCATTATTCAAAGACAGTTAACAGAAGTAAGTACATAAGTACTAATTATTTTAAAGAAACTATATATGTTTTTTCATGAATAAATAATTTCTAAAATATTAATACATTTCTTAAAAAAATATATTATTATATCAAATTAATTTCTAACGTTATATTATCTAATAATTATTATTAATTTAATATATTACTTAAATTTAAAAGCCGGGCACAAATCACAGAGAAATAAGTACAATGAACATACTCTTGTTTCAAATATTTCCTCTGGAAAATGATAACAACTCTTTCCCGCATTATTTTTTAAGAACATTATTTTCGCGCGCCAGGAAAAACCGCAAGAGTGGTATTCAAGCTCTGTGATTTAAGACAGATCTGGCTTCACTTATAAGTTATAATAATAATCGGCATGTTAATACACTTTATGGTATAATATGGCAATTTCACCTGGCAAATAACTATAGGAACTCTAAACATGTCGCTCTATATACATAAGTATTTATGGTCTTAAATTTTAAATCTGAAACTACTTTATAATGCTTTTTTATTATTATTAAAGGCACAAGTTGGAAGCCGGCTACATGAAGCGGCAGCAGACGACCTGTCGCGACACTACTGGTTTCTATGTATTTCTATGAATAATGTCATTAGCTGCAGAGGTTATTTCATAGAAATACATACAAACCAGTAGTGTCGCGGCGACATGTCGCCTGCGGTTGCTTCATGTCGCCCGCTGCCAACTGGCACCCATCAGTAAATTTTGCTTGTAGCGTTTAGCTCTTTTAAAGTGTCTTTTAACCATTTATGGCTAACATTATTCCAATCCAGTGATCCAATAAAGGAATGGATTACTTCGGAAATAATGTAAATGGGCACTGTAATGCAATTTTGCTAAAAAACCCTGGGTTAGACTATCCATTATAATTTTGAAAAATATATTTTATGGGTGTCATGTGTGCGCAGAGCAAAGACACTTTGTCCTTGTCTTTCTTGCGCCATAATTTGATATACCTAATAATAAGCATAATTCTATAAAGCCTTAGTATAATTCTAAACTAGTAATTTCATAATAAATTTAACATAATCGTTGTGACGAAGACAAAGTAATTAACTACAGTGGACATGCCACCGTTTCTCTTCTTCGGCCACCCATCTCGCTCGGGCCCGTCCAGTTCATTGTAGTTGTAATAGCTGTTGTCAACGTTGTAGTAGACTGTCCGGTCTCCGATAGGCTGTATCGGTCTGAAGTTGTGCCTTATCTTGCCACTGCCCGAACGAAGCTCCCGGAACGCTTCTATCTGTAATGTAAAGTTGTTTATTGTAGTGATGGTAATTTAGTAAATGAATAACTTCATTTTTATAACATTTTTGTTTTCCTTTTCCATTCATTAAAATTATTACTCAACGACATTGTACCATTGAAGATTGAAATGCGCGTTCAATATCAACCCTGGACGGTAAATAATATTGCACAATATGTGATATTGCACAATAAAATTGATCGTCTAGGCTCTAGGGCCGCTATCCCCAACCCGCGGCCCGCCGGGACTTTATTTGTGGCCCGCGTGATGTTCAAAACAATTTTAAAATTCACGCCCACTGGCAAAATAACGTAGTCTATGTGATAGTCGTTAAATTTTTTCCACTTTAAAAACGTTAATTTTTAAGAATGTTATTTTTTAACCCTAAAAAATCTTTGTTGCGGCCCGCGACACCAAGACCAAAACATGTTTGTGACCCGCATGAAAAAAAGGTTGAGGACCACTGCTCTAGGGGCCCACTATCACACACGAACACAATATATTTTCTTACTATCAAATTATACAGGAACTAACAAAGTAAACTTGGGATTAACTTATTTCATATTTGTTCGAGCAATTAGCCCAGTCCGAAGTCGGAACACGACTATCATTGACTCTAGACTCTAGACCAAAGAACCAAAACATAGCTCCCCCAAATGTTGAGCGGCACTACTTATTATGGGGAAGCCCTCGAATCGAGCGGTATTATAAGAATGGAGAATATTCTCCGCTTTTTTTGTAGTCATTATCCTCACCTGATCATGAGCTAACCGCACCGGCTGCTCGAAGTCCAGCCATATCACCACTTCGGAACACGGTGGTGTTGTCAGCGAACCCCGGTACGTGAAATACCTCCGCAGATCCAGCGGCAGGATGTTAAGGATGGAGAACGGATTAGTCATGACGACGCTCGTGTGAGGGTCGGTTACGTTGGCGAGCGCTGACGTTATGTCGTCGTACGCTGGGTGCTTGTGGCGGTCCAACTGAAAAAGAAGATTGTAGTATAATGCGCTGATTAGCTTGATGAAATAGATGAAATTTACTTATTGTATAACGTGTACAGCCGTCTCTTCACGATCTACCAATTATCTTCGAACTGTCTGAACTCTGATCTACCAATACAAATGGCGTGTTCTCGTGCGCTCCCTAGACACGAGTCACACATGCTGACATAAATGATACATGTTGTAGTTTTTTGGCTCGCCTTGTGGTTTGGACATACATGGACAAACATGCCGAAGGTACTCGGTTGAAGTTCAGCATAATTACGTCAGGTTAGCAATGCGCTACGCATACAATATAACGCGACGTAGGTAATTTCAACATGGTGTGTCATCGGTAATTTAAAATACATTGCAGGCGTAATCATGCCGAACTTCGGTCGCGAATTTTCGGTCTACTAGACCGTTTAGAGTTTCGTTATAATAACAATTTGTAGGAGATCGTACGCGGTTAAAGTGACTTTTGAACTCTTAAAGGGTTACTAATCCAGAGGTCAGATGATAGTTTAAGGATCCCACACATTAACAGTCCGCTTGCAGGCTCTGGTCGGCAGGCTGCCTGACAGCCATTGAGAGTCGATACAAAATCGGCAGGGGAACTGTGAGTCTGTGCTCCTTTCCGACTAACTGCCTGGCGGCGCGGCGGTCTGCCGGCGAACTGTTAATGTGTGGGGCCCTTTACTACATGCTGGAAAGTGGAGACCGACATTTTTTTTATTGGAACGAATTTCCTTATCCCGCGTTCGGCGTAAATCTGAAGGCTAGATAGAACGATATTTGACCTTGATTTGACCTCGACACTTTTTTATTAGTACCTGTATGTTAGGGGCAGATGGCGTTGATAGTAAATATTCCTGTGCGTCAACTAGATGGCGTTTTTTAAAAATAAACAGCGACGCGTTGTTAGTATTCCTGGGCGTCAATAGATGGCGTTTTTAAAATTTTTTTGAGTGTTCAATATAATATGTATACTTACCTACAGGTTTTTTGAACATAAGAAATAACTTCGTTTCATTCGGGTGTCCCTTGACACCTCTCAAGTTTTTTTTTTAATTTATATCAGGCTACATGGGCTCATACATTTATATCCGTTTTGCCCCAACGATTAGGTACAGTTTGCTTCAACGTATGGTTCATCTTTCTTGTCAGACAATCTGGCGTTTAGCCTACATCCAACTCCTAAGCATAAAGTACTTTAAACAACAATTTAGTTTTATTGTTAAGTATATCTAAGAATATCACAGGAATATCACAGTATTTCATTCTCAATCATAATTTAAAATTACATAGGCAATTCTATGGATTTCTAATGCCGATCACAATTTTTATAATTTAATACCAAGTATGTACATTGTACAATTATCGGTATGTAATGTTGATATCATGTTGTATTGTATAATTAAGATTGAAAATAATTATATTTTATGATCAATACTAGGTATGGCACATACGTCATGAGAAGAGAAGCTCATAGATCCATGATAAGTACCATACCTTCTAGAACTTATAGAATGACGTACTTATAGCTCGCATGGAATTTTTCAAGATTGTGATATCTAGATCGCCTGTTCACGATTAGAATTGTGCGCATAGCATTTAAATATAGTATGATACTTGTATACAGTTTGTATATTCCATTATAATGTTTAGTGTAAGTTTACCTATTTTTAACGATATTTTCCAGTTAGGAACAACGGCTATGCTCGGTCAATGATTACCTTTGGTTACCTTTGGTCACTATTTTATTCTCCAATCCTACTTCAATCAGTTATCAAGATGCATTTTAGTTTTAGTTACTATATTCTTAGATACTGTCTGCTCTGCCCATGGTCACGGTTAATTTGCGTACTTACCTACCTATAATTCCTATGACTATGTAATGGTGTAAAGTGTTAGTGTCTAAGCACACTAGGCCGAAGTTACGCCGGCGTAAATTCCGCAAGATTACGCCCGCAACGTATTTTAAATTTCCGACGACACACTATTCCCACGACTTCCACTTTGACCAACTAAACTGACCAACTGCAACTGACCAACTATTTTTCGTTCCCAACGGTACAACTTTTTAGTTGGTTTGATAGGAATATTTTATTTTTTAAAATTTGTTCCCGTTCACACAACTTAGGTAATGAAATATGAAGTTGTTGTGTACGAAATGAACTGGCGACTTACTGGCCACTTATAATAATTAATAATATTGATAATGAGTAAATACTTTATGACTTTGACAATCGAGTAAAGCCATGAGCCCAAGACGCGTTCTGAGCATTTAAAAACAGCCACGACGCGAATTCGTGTTGTGGCCCTAATGAAAACGGCCACGGCCCACGACGCGATCTGAAACCAGGACGTGTTACGCAGGAGTAATTTTATAGCGCCCAAGTGTGTGCGCAATACACAATAACAGCACTCTGATTTCAATGAAACTAGGCCAGTTACGCAGGGGTAATTTTGTAGTGCCCAAGTGTGTGCGCAATACACAAGAGCATGTTACGCAGGAGTAGTTTTATAGTGCCCAAGTGTGTGTGCAATACACAAGAGCACTCTGGTTTCAATGAAACTAGGCCATTTACGCTGGAGTAATTTTATAGTGCCCAAGTGTGTGCGCAATACACAAGAGCACGTTACGCAGGAGTAATTTTAAAGTGCCCAAGTGTGTGCGCAATACACAAGAGCACTCTGGTTTCAATGAAACCAGGCCAGTTGATAACCAGGCCAGTTGATAAAATATTCCTATCAAACCAACTAAAAAGTTGTACTTACCGTTGGGAACGAAAAATAGTTGGTCAGTTGCAGTTGGTCAGTTTAGTTGGATAAAGTGGAAGTCGTGAAAATAAAATATGGGATCAACCAGTTGGTTAGATTGGAATTATTCCCTTACCGAGTTCCATTCTGCACAACCGGTTGGTAAGTTTAGTTGGTCAAAGTGGAAGTCGTGACTATTCCGTCGCGTTCCGTCCGTATTTTGTCTTCGTTTGACATTGCGGACGTATTTACGCCGCGTAACTTCGGCCTAGTGTGTTTAGACACTTATAGTTACTTATACACTTTATTAAAGCTACAGATTACTAAGTAGTATAAAAGATTTATCAATCTCTGCTCTTGAAAGAGCAATGCTGGGTGCATATCTCGCCTCTCTCTCACACTCTATTAAGTTTTGTTCTATTTCGCGAGTCGCGTCCATACTTTAATACATACCTCGTAGAAGAAGGCGAGCACGGTGAGTCCGTCCTTGTGCTGCACCGCCTCCGACACGCTGCCGTACTCCGCCTTGAAGAACACCATGTGCAGCTCCATAGGGAAACTGGAAGTATAATCAGTAGCGGCGTTAGGGGGGGCGACGCTGGGCGACAGCACTGCAGGGCGCCGAACGCAACCAAAAGGGGCGCCGCCTTTTTTAGTACTACCAGCAGCCCCGGCGCCGAGGAAATCTCACCCAGGGCCAGAAGCGTAGCGTACATTGGTGGGGCCCCGTATAAAAATTGTTTGGAGGCCCTCAGGAAAGGTAACTTAAGCACTTTGGGGATGCACACCGTATAATTGATACGGCAGATAGGTGGTAGCTACGCCCCTGCCCAGCCTGCCTAGAATACGCCAACGAGATATCTCACTCTACATGTTACTCGATGTTTGAAAGTTTATATCTTCATCTCTATTGATCCTAGCACGACAAACATTTTTTCTCGCGTAGATCTATCATCGAATAACACATTTTTATAGAGTTTTGTCAAGATAATGTCGAGATTTTCACATTATGAGACGAGTAGTTTTTAATTATCTCGTGAGTGAGATATCTCGTTGGCGTATGCTAGGCAGGCAGGGCGCTGGTAGTGCCAAAACCGACATTGAGTATAATGTGCTTTTAGAAGTAGACTGTAGAAGAAATAGTGGAATTTTATGTCGAAACTGACAGTATATTATTAAGTAATAGATGACGCCCGTAATCGCGCGGGAACCGTGCATTTTTCTGGGACGAAAAGTATCCTACCAAAATTGCGTTTATCGCCCAGAAACCGTACATTTTTCCGGGATAAAAAGTATCCTATATCCTTTCTCGGCACTCAAAGTATCTCCATGCCTAATTTCAGCTAAATCGGTTCAGCGGTTTGGGCGTGAAGAGGTTCGCATTTATAATATTAGTATAGATTACCAATATATTTAAACCTTTAGGCTGCATTTCCACTGAAGCGGAGCGGAGCGGAGCGGAGCGGAGCTTAGCGGTGCCCGAATTGACCAATCAATTGAATGACAGCGAAGCGGAGCGAAGATTTCAAGCATGGTGATTGGTAAATTCGGCACCGCTTCAGTGGAAACGCAGCCTTATTACCCATTTTCCTTTATCATCTACGTAATTTCACTAATTGATTAATCTATAAAAATTTAAAAAGTGAATTTGGCCGCCCTCTGAACTTGCCAACCGCAAACCCCGAAGGTACGAGGAGGTGGAGGTGTTAAATATGGAACAACGTAACTTATAAGTGTAAAACATTAACGATTACTGATTAATGATTATACAATGCTTGAACACGTTCGAAATTATTGTCATTGTAATAAAACAATACGAAACAACGTATTAACTGCAATACTTTATTGTTCTAGTTGTCTGCAGTTCTGTACCTAGTTAGTGTTTGGAAACGACTGTTTATTACTAGCTGTCTGAATAGTTTACTCAAGGTAGGGGCCATAAATAATAAAATTAATATATTTTGAGATATCGATCACAAATACATTTATTGATTGGCTACTTGGAAATAGAGTCTTGTTTTGGAAATAGAGCATTGTGTAACAAGAAACTACCTCACGATACTTTGTGTTCGTGCTTCATTTACTTACTGCCTCATGTGGCAATCCGTTTGCTCGTTTACAGGTGCCTAACCCTCATGTACATCAATTTCGGCCCTATTAAAAAGATTTGGTGAGCGTTGAATCACGGAGCTAATACAAAGCTCCGTGCGTTGAATTCAGTGACAGCGCGTCGCATCACATTAGTTAACATTATTCGCCACTAGGGGCGCTGTATCGCCATATAAAATTTATGTTATATGACATATTCCTTAGAAAGTAAACTTCCTTTCGGTAATTAGACCAAAAACTTATAACAAAGGGGGCACGCTGTTTCGATCCGACATTATAATTTATAAGCAGGGGCGTAGCTACCGTATCAATTGCGGGGGCCCCCATCGTAAGTGGGTTGCTTACGATGGAGGGCACCCTTCATTACACATTTTATGCGGGACCCTCAAGGCACGTTACATTTCTGTTTATAAGTAACTTCCTCAAAACAAGTAGTGTTAAAAACTTACCAAGAGGCTACCGCAAAAGATTACTCTGTAATTGCTCACCTCCTATGGTTGATCTTGTCTTCGGAGCCGAGGGTGTCGTTGTCACCCCAGTGGAAGTGCATCTGGCTGAAGATGTACCCGCCATCCAGGGGTCCTCCGCTGATGGACGGATGAGGCTCGTTCTCCACTTCGATTAGCACTGGAATTTAAAAAATATTTGAAACTGAGAAGCTGGGCCGGCAACGCACCTGCAGCTCTTCTTATGTTGCGAATGTCCATGGGCTTTCCATCAGGTGACCCGTTTGTTCGTTAGCCCCTTTGTTTTATTTTAAAAAATCCAAGTGGATGTTGCAACTAAAAGTCTCGTCCTTTCGTCTGGGAAGTTTCATAAAAGATAATGGCAATTGAAAACGTTTGTAAGATGTGACTTTTTTACGCTTGCGAAACTACTCCTCAGTTTCTGGTCAGGGTAAGGTAAATAGTTTGGAATAGGAAATAACGAAGGCTTTGGATTATTTAATGTATTGTATTTGTCTTTCTTACGCAGAGAGTCAGGACAAATAGCTTTCATATCAAACACAAGATAATTCAATTAGAGATTTCTAGCACTGTCAAGTTAACTAACAAGTGGGTAAAATAAACAGCATTTGTCTTATGGCCTTTACACGTGGACTTTAGTTACACGACTTTCCTAAAGGATGTTATATAGAGGAAAACTAAGTTTGACGTCAGAGCATTTCCCTAATAGCACCAGCGACAATTTGTGTTCCTTCCTTCTGTGCGTCAGGGGATAGTAGATCATGCTTAAATATAAAACAGTTCCTTTAATCTTAATGGATCCGTGATAAGGATCTGGCACGTACCGGTATCGTATCCGGTCTTATACGGATATAGTAATAAACTCTATTTTATGACAGGTCATAAAATAGAGTTTATTACCATAGATATTGAAATGTAATAATTGTGACTACTTACCTATTTACCGTGCGTGTGATAAGTAAGTACCATCGAGGAAATTGAAATTTGAAAGACCCACGTCATTTGGTCGTATCATGTCAATTATTATCAATTGATTGTTAATTGTGATTTGTCGCCTCTGTCGGCTGGGTTCGACCAGAGTTTGACATAAAGTGACAAAATTACGTATGTCCCTCATCTGCCTCTGAATCAACTTATCTGATACTTGATAGTAAGTATAGTTCTTGCAATCTACGAGTGCGCGTCACCTTTACTTGTAGTTGGAAATGTGAATAGACATTTTCGTTAGTGTGCGTACCCGACGGAGCAGTCAGTAGCGAGCGAGCCATGTACGCGTGCATAGATATGGTCACTCACACAACTAAGGGCGACGCGCACTCGTAGATTGCAAGAACTATACAAACCAACAAAGTTTAAATTTCTGCCTGACTAACGACTTCAATAACATTGTAATAATATGTCGTGGCTCGTGTCTATACGTAAAACTAATTATATCTACATTTTATGATTTTTAATCTTTTTAACCGACTTCCAAAAAACGAGGAGGTTATATGTTCGGCTGTGGATATTTTTTTTTTTTTTTTTTTTTTTTTTTTTGTATGTTCAACGATTACTACGCCGTTTGTGAACCGATTTTCGAAATTTTTGTTTTGTTGTATTAGGTTTCACTCCAATTTGGTCCCATTTTCACAAAAGTGGTGACCTGATGATGGGATCCATGAGTAATCGAGGGAACTCCTCGAAATTTATATGGAAACATATGGTGATTTTGGTTTTATGTGAAGTGTACTAAGAATACGCTACCAAAAAGTCAAATATTGGGTCAAGGTATACCATGGTTTCGATGATGCTGAGAGAACTCCTGATTCCTTATAGATACACGTTTGGGAGTTTCGGCGTTGTTTTAAGAACAGAAAGCATAAACTACTATGCAATTCATATTCATCATCATAATCATCATCATCATCATCGTCATCATCATCATTACCACGTCGTGTTAAGGCCACGAATGTCTCATGGCACAGAATAGATAATAGTACAAGGCATAGGTATGGATATACTAATAATAATAATGATGTACTGTATAACAATTAACAACACCTGTTTGTTTTTAATACACGGCGGTCGGCGTCGGTCGCCGCCCAGCGCCGCCGCGCGAAGACAGAATATCGAATACTTTACTAACTACTTTATAATATACAGATCGAATACTTTACTACTTTATAAAATTTTAATAGACAAATAGAATTAAAATAAAGTTATTTTAAAAAGAGCATTTAAACAAAACAAAGTCATTAAGTGTCTTTTTAATTAGTTATACTTATTAATCGATAGATGGTGCACTAAGTACCTATCGATTTGAATTCTTGATAACAAGAACAGCTGTCAATAATTATGATAATATTAAATATTATGCTACGCTACATCCTATGCAAGTTTGTACAATTTTTTATCTGATAGATCCTTCGATCGTGGAAAAACGAGACACAATAGCCTTTCTATTGTTATCGCAATCGCCGGTGACCGCTTCGGGCTTGAAATTTTAAAATTGTTAAATTACTTAGCACAATATGTTCACTTCACTGATAATATTATATTATTTTGTGAGTGTGAGTTGTGACTCTTAACAAATTGTAATAAGATACGTAAAATATACGCGAAGATTTATCTACTAGTGTAACTAAAAAGAGTGAAATTATTATTATTTTTAACAAAAAATTAAAACCGACTTCCAAGGTAAAAACAATAATAACATTAATGTGAACTAAAAAGTATTAAATAATTTTTACTATCTAATAGTGCCTTTTTCCGAATTCGGCTAAGCCTCAACTATTTCTGTACTCAATCTTCATAATTTTGAAGTCGGTGCCAGTTCCAAAAATTTTAAATATACTGTCAGAGGACTGAAGATTCAGCTATCTGGTACCGACTTCAAAATAATGAAGATTGAGTACAGAAATAGTTGAGGTTTAGCCGAATTCGGAAAAAGGCACTATTAGATAGTAAAAATTATTTAATACTTTTTAGTTCACATTAATGTTATTATTGTTTTTACCTTGGAAGTCGGTTTTAATTTTTTGTTAAAAATAATAATTATGGTATTAAATAAGTTGTTTCGATCTACTTGCATTTTACATCGGGATTATTTCTTCTAAGAAGGTATTAACCTCGTCTAGGCATTGAATTCTAATGTACTAGTGCCTTAAGCATTTAATTGTTTCCGTTAGACTCCTGTCTTTGTACCTATGCATGTAAGAAAATAGTAACTTAATTAGAATCGATTTTTTTGCATCCGCTTGATCGGTGACTGACAAAAACGTCGAGTGACGTACTTTTATGCAGAGGCGTTGCTATATAGACCTGGATCCCAAAAGCGTAAGACATAACTTACTTTCTGATGGATGAAACCATAGGTTCTCGGTAGTGCCTCGTATTTTCGCAGCTTTTCTAAGTAGAATACCTGCGAATTTGTGTAGCTCTAAGTGTGACACCTGGTCAGGTACTAGGTACCAAAAAATGAGTCTTACTTTACTTATTTTCTGATGGCTAATATTTTTATATAATTTGTAGATTATTGTTCTGAACTAGTATTATGTAAGTAGTGTAAGACACTTTTCAATGACCAAAACTGTTATCAGACGTTTTAAAAATAAGTTTGTTGCTATTTTTTTTTCAATGGCTTTATTTTTATTTTATAAATTAATATAACACCTTAGAAAACAATACGATATTACAAGAATTTATTTTCTACTAGCTGTTGCCCGCGACTTTGTCCGTGTCAACATACTGCATAGTATAATAACAAAGATGGATAATTTTCCCCTGTTTCCTTATACCTAAAGGGTAAAAACGGGACCCGATAATAAAGATATTTCAGCCTGTCTGTCCATATCCAGACTGTACCTCCCCTTTCTAAAATGTAGTGAATATTATTAAAGTACATGGATACCATTGAGTATTTTTTGGTCATATACCTAGTCAAGTGCCTACCTGTTAGACACAGATCCCAGAGCGATACAAAAATTCACACAAAAGATCGGAACGGCACCTCTTAGGTTTATTTCCTCAGTTTGTCCATACTTTCGCATTTCCGCTGGTCGCCGTGCTAGCGCTACAGGTGTCACACTTAGAGCTACACAAATTCGCAGGTATTCTAAGTACACGAAGCACTACCAAGAACCTATGGTTTCCTCCATCAGAAAGTAAGTTATGTCTTACGCTTTTGGGATCCAGGTCTAATACCATCTGGGGCTCTTGGCAATTTTTTTTTGTCGTCGTCGATCGAAAAAATCCTCGCGTTAGTAACAATTTAAATTTCTGAGCTCGCAGCATCATGGGCCGGGGCCCGTGAGACATTTCCAGCCAGTTATTAATATTTCATATTGCGATGGGTTCGTCAAAATCACAGGATTTAGTATAGACTATATAGACCGACGCGACGCGACGCGCTACTTACGGTGCGTCCACATTTGTATCATTTGCGCGATCAGATCTCCGATCAGATCTCCGTCGCGATCATCGCGCCGTATCAAGTATGCGTGTCATAGTGTGGACGCCTATTAGATCATTCTGCCGATCATGCGAGTATTTGATACGGCATGTATTAGATACGCGGTTAATAGCGATCGGGGCGTATCATGATACGCGTATCATGTTGACACGCTTCGATGATACGCGACGGAGATCTGATCGGGGATCTGATCGCACAAATGATACAAAATATGTGGACGCACCCTTACCTGACGCATCACTCTAATTATTGCCAAAGCTGGTTGGTGTATGGAGCGCCTTGGATTAAAGACAAAATTTAAACTAAATTGCTAAGGGCCTGTTTCACCACTTACTTACTATAATAATTTTCGGATAGGCTATCCACAACTTATTTGACAGATTCTCGATACTCTATCTGTCAAGTTAAGCGGTGAACTTATTTGACAGATTCTCCATACTCTGTCTGTCAAGTTAAGGCTATCGCCTATTCAGCGCTTATCAGCAAGTGGTGAAACAGGCCCTGAGTAGGTATGAAGTATCTGTCAGATAAGTTTGTCGTTTGTCACGAATGACTGTATAAATTATAATTGATATGCTATCTACATAGCCTATCACTTATACAGTCAGTCGCTTTTATTATTCGTGGGTCAGTCGTGAAACAGTCCCCAAGTCTTGTAACTCGTGACCGTACAACCCACCTGTATGTCCATTATTGGTGACATGCACGTCATCGATGGGGTCGTCGAAGCCCCTTAACACGAGGTCGGGGAGCGCTACATTTTTGACTGTCAGGATGTTGATGTTGATGGGGCTCTGGTGCTTCCCCCGACACTCACGGTACCGGTCACCCCAGTGCGATGGACCTGGGAAATAAAGTGGGGAAAATAATAGTTAAACATACAGGGTGGAACAAAACATAGTGATAATAGTGTGTGTGAAGCACTGACATACGGTTTTGCTCGACAGTTTTACTCCAAATCGAGCAATAACCACCGTGTGGACCGCCAAAACTGACAGCTCGAAGGCTCGCTTCGAGCCGACTCGATGGAATTAAATATGTCAAATATGTCATTTCCTTCGACTTGGAGTAAAACTATCGAGCAAAACCGTATGTGAGTACTTAGCATTAGGGTAATCTAAGTACAGGGTGTAATCAAACTAAGTGATAATACTTTAGGGCGTGTGTGGGTCCTCTATAAAGAGTTCACTGTGAAAGTAGCAGCGCTGAAAGAGTATTTTTTTTACTTTTGTGTGGGAAAATTCTTGACGCTCGGGCGCTTGCCCATACAAATCACAAATAATCGGCCTAGTGCGAGTCGGACTCGCGCACGAAGGGTTCCGTACCGTTATAGAGCAAAAATAAGCCTATTTTTTTTTTATGGGAGACACCCTTAATTTTTTATTGTATTTAAATATTATTATTAATTATTAAAGTGCAATTATACTAAAGGCCTTCGTGAAAGTTTCAAGTGCCTACCTCTTATCATTATTAATTACGAGCAAAAAAGGCCAAAAAAATCACGTTTGTTGTATAGGAGCCCCCCTTAAATAATTTATTTATTTTGTTTTTAGTATTTGTTGTTATAGCGGCAGCAGAAATACATAATCTAAGTATGAAAATTTCAACTCTCTAGCTATTACCGTTCTTGAGTTACAGTCTGGAGACAGACGGACAGACAACGAAGTCTCAGTAATAGGGTCCCGTTTTTACCCTTTGGGTACGGAATCCTAAAAATTGCTTTTTCAGCGCTGCTACTAGCTAGCTGTAGCGCTAACTTCCCGTGCTCACTCTGAGTTGTCTGATTTCCTTTCGTGTGATCTGTTTGTATGAGCTTTGATAGATCATAGATACTTTTATGTGCGATCAAGTCTTTCGAAGACGTTTTTAGGGTTCCGTACCCAAAGGGTAAAAATCAATGAGTTTCTAAAATACTAGAGTGGCAATGTCTTACAAACTGATGCAAAAAATGCGTAACCACTTGATAGCCCAAAAGACAATATCACTTCATAATGTTATTATGTCATTATGTGTGGCAGATATGCCTGCAGGCATCTTCATAGTGGTGACGCGTTTCTGTCGTAGACTGCCAATCTAGTTACGTTAGTAACATACAATATCATTGGTAAAAATGGGACCCTATTACTAAGACTTCGATGTCTGTCTGTCCGTCTGTCTGTCTCCAGGCTGTAACTCAAGAACGGTAATAGCTAGAGTGAAGAAATTTTCACAGATTATGTGTTTCTGTTGCCGCTCGCGCTATAACAATAAAATACTAAAAACAAAACAAATTAAATATATAAGGGGGGCTCACAAAATTAAATAACAAACGTGATTTTTTGCCATTTTTTGCTCGATATAAATGATGGCAATAGATAGGCACCTGAAATGTTCACAAAATACTCAATTGTATTTATATTTTAATGATTAATAGTAAAATTTAAATAAAATGAATAATTAAGGGGGCTCCCATACAAAAAGACACATATTTTTTTCCTAGATATTTTTGTTCTATGGTACGGAACCCTTCGTGCGCGAGTCCAACTCGCACCTGGCCGATTATTTAATAGCTTCTTTATGGAATTGCCGATGAAAATGTATGGAATTGACATTCGACGAGTCGAACGTTAACAATCGCAATTATGTCATTCCATACATTTTGATTAGCGATTCTAGATGTGAACGAAGTGATAAAGAAAAGGTCTTGACTTAAGGACAAGGTCTTAAGTTAAGTCTAAGTTACCTGATTGTCCATCGTAGCCAAAGTCCTCACCTCGCGTCGATTCTGGCGCTGTAACAAAAAAAGGAACCATTAAAATTTGTTTTTTCTTATCAGTATCCGCTATTGAAGTTTCCACTACTCAAACACGGGTACTTTTTGGCCTGTATTCACTTTGATTAAATTAAAATATTAATTAAAATATTAGTGATAAGTGCAGGTGATTAGTAATCAGGTGAAAGTGTAGACAGCAACTGATTATTGCAAGTCAAAGTTATTTTCTCCTAATCACTAATCACCTGCACTCGCACCAATCAAAGTGAATACAGGCCCTTTATCAAATTGATAATCGGGATTTGCTGTCTTGTCTTTATTTAGTCTACCTAACCTAATGGTTTCGTTAATTTTGCAAGCCTTAGGCATTTACAGAGTTACCATGGGTAAATAAGCTTTACAGCTTCGCATTCGCATATTTTCTCAACAACTTATTTAAAAGTAGGTAAGGTTTTTTCGACTTTATCTTCATTACTTTAGCTTCGTATGTAAGGAAGGAAATTGTCTGTAACTGTTTCTATGAAAATTCCTCTAGACCTTGGCGTTGACGTTACTTTGAAATGATTATGTTTGTATCAATTTATCACGTCTAAATAATATGGCATTACGGCGCAGATTACTATAATAACGCAGAGATAGGAACAAAATAGCTCGACGTGGCGTATCTAACGACTCATATCCTACGGCATAATATGCCTGCGAGTTTTGATTTAATTATTGCAAAGATAACCGAGTATTCCAATTTCCACCGCACTACAGTTAGGGGTTGTACACAACCCTAATGGAAGGCAGAGGATTTAGATTTTAGAGTGTAATTAGTGTCTAAACAAACTAGGCCGAAAATACGCGGCCGAAGATCGGCATGATTACGCCTGCAATACGCAACGCAGACGCTATAACGCAACGTAATTTCGGCATGATATGTCATCACTCATTCAGCCATCAGTAATTTAAAATACATTGCAGGCGTAATCATGCCGAACTTATCGGCCGCGTATTTTCGGCCAAGTGTGTTTAGACACTTACCTAGCCTCCCTTAATTTTCCTGCCACGCCTACCCTTCCTACCGGGCTCTGAAAAAGTGTGGTGTATTGTAGGATTTAGATAGAGCAAGGAATCGTGTAGGACACATTTTGGTATTGCAAAGGTCCAAAAGTCGTTCACCGACTCACCGTACACCAGATTTGTCCACTACCGTACATGTGATGATTTATTATCATTTATCACATGACGTCCGCACGGGTGTCACACTTTAACTCAATATGCTATGCGTAATTCACTGCGTTCTTAATGCGAATGCTTAAGTTCTATATTGTAAAGTGAGTAAACGATATATATCCGCGCGCAACTATAGTCTACCAGAATCTGATGGCAATTTTTGACAGCAAATTTTCAAAAAAAAATCCCTGATTATTAGCCCAAAATAAGCCGCTGAATGAATAAAAAGGATGAAAATGTTTTATTCCTATTACCACGGTATTGCTAGAGTCAATTTATTTTCTCACTCTTTGCCATCATATTCTGATACACCTATAGTTGGACGCTCTGCCCACATACTCACATACCGGCAGAGCGGCCAACTAGTTCCGCGCGGACTATATGATATTATTGATGCTGCAAATCTTGAGTCTAGGCCGGCCTAGAGTCTACACTCTCTATTGTTTAATAGAGATGGTAGACTCTAGGACCTAGTTTACAGCCCCTCGAATCTTAAAACTTTCATGATCCTTAGAGTCTAACTGCCGCACTCAGAGTAGAACATTAATTACTTATATGTACCTAATTAAGTAATTTAAAAATTTGATATAGACCCCATACATTATCTGTCAAACTCTTCATTAAATTGAAGGTTAATCGTAGTTAAATGTCTCTGAACACGGCGGTATGGTTAATGATACAGTAGACTGACAAATTTTAATCCCCTGCAATGAAATTATTATTACAGCGATCTATTGATAGTAACTTTTTGTCCTAGTCTGTCATTATTAAAAAAAAAAAATTTTAATTATTTGTAACCTAATATAGGCTAAACACTGGCTTACGTAAAACACTCTGACCTACTTGTTATAATAATGTTATTGTACGTCAATAAAATAGTTTGTTTAACGCCTAACATTATTAAACATGAGTGTTTATCGCGTCTACTCCCAAAACAATATTTACCCATGTCAGCTTTATGTCGGACGAAAATTCTACAGGTTTTTACATAATGGCATTTATTTTTGGAGGACATCGAATAGGACAATTTCCTAATTATGTAATATGACTGCCGAATATTTGCCGATTGATGCCTCACATTTAAACAACAATAAGACGGTATGATATTATCTAAATTCTAGGCAAATATTATTTAACATTACCTAGAAAGTAGCCTATTAACAGGGATAGGGAAGAATAAAGATAATAATACTTATAGCAAACATTAATTGGATTTTATCGTAAATCTAAGTATCAACAGTCTTCACTTTAATCAATCTTTTTTCTTCTAGATTCTAGAAGATAGTTGATTTTCAAACAAAGCATAATTATTTAAAGTAGGCTTTCCTTAAAGAAAAATTGCAGTGCATTTCAAGCTACTTGATACATAAAAGGCCACACAAAAATATTGTTTGACTTTATGACTTTTGGCCTGTTTTATTTTAGAGGTTTTTACCTCCTGATATTATCATTTCCGTAATAATCTTCTTCATTTGGATGTAGTCAAGGTGTAAATCATGTTTTAAACGTGACAACTATTTACAATGTCAAAAGGATACAGTGCACGAAAAGGTATTTAAAATAATAGTTATTAACAAGGTAAATTGTATTTAATACCCATAGTTTGTATTTACCTGCTGTAAATTGCAACTATTTTCACGTTTCTCTATATTATGTCATGAAAAAGATGTTAAGTATTAGTATTAAGTTGCTGCCATAAGTCTTGATGATAGTACTTAACCATGGGTATGTCATCAAACGATTAGTAGATAGGTACGTTAAAAAAGTGGGTAAACAAGTAATGAACAAAAAAACTTAGTATACCATAGCAGATAGTTGACTATTTTTTCCTTTTTATTTATTTTGCACTGCCTAGCTGATGACGTCCGCAACTCCGTTGCGCCAAAATTCGCTTATCGCGCGGAACATTTTCCGGGATAAAAAGTATCCTGCGTCCTTTCCCGGGACTCAAAGTCTCACCATTCCAAATTTCAGCAAATTCGGATTAGAGGTTTGGGCGTGAAGAGGCAACAGACAGACAGACAGACATACGGACAGACAGACACACTTTCGCATTTATAATAATATTTAGTATGAATGAATGCTCATAAACAAACTATCATGGTTTTTGCCGAGTTTTTCTGTATTTCACTTTGCGCTGGTATTCAGTGGCAAAAAGCCTTAAGAAAAAATTCAGGGCCTATTGGTTCCATAAACGAAGTGAAGCGGACAAAGTGTGCCGCCAGCGATGCGTGTCAAGTTCAATGGTGACAACAGAATACAGGTCTACAAGGATGACTTGGTATTTGAAATAAGAACGCCGCCATCTTGTTAAGTATCCCTCGAGATCTTTGACTCTCACGCTCCCTCTGCTCCCTCTGGATCGTATCCAACGAAGGGCCGCTCGAATTGTTGACTGCCATAGTGTTTCAAACAGCTTGGACCCCTTGGAATTACGCCGAGATGTAGCTTCACTCTGCATCCTCTATCGGTTGTATCACGGGGAGTGCTCTGAGGGATTGTTCGGAATCATACTTACCACCTGCAACTTTTCGCCATCGTCCCACGCGAAAAACATACCATCCTCATCACCTTGATGAGTAGCAGTCTTCCACAGTGCGTTTTTCGCGTAACTTTCTGCCGCGCACTGTAAAACTCTGGAACGAACTGTCACCAGCAGTATTTCCGGACCTATACGACCTGCAAACCTTCAAGAAAAGAGCGTATTCCCTCTTAAAAGGCCGGCAACGCGCCTGCAGCTCTTCTGATGTTGCGAGTGTCCATGGGCGACGGTAGTTGCTTACCATCAGGTGACCCGTTTACTCGTTTGCCCCCTTATTTAATTAAAAAAAAAACGCTTTCTTGTCATCATCATCCAAGTATCATTTTCCATGTGAACGGCCGAATTACGAACTATCGCTGGTGTAATTTTAAAAGACATCAGTCTCGCATCCACATTCTGGATTCGTTCCCTACTGGCTGCAATTGATGCATTCAGAACACTGTGTGTCTAAAGTCTAAACACACTAGGCCGAAGTTACGCGTAAATTACGTCTGCAATGTCAAGCGCACACAAAACACGGACGGAACGCGACGGAATAGTGTGTCGTCGGTAATTTAAAATACGTTGCGGGCGTAATCATGCGGAATTTACGCCGCGTAACTTCGGCCTAGTGTGCTTAGACACTGACTTTGCGGACGTAATTTACGCCACGTAACTTCGGCCTAGTGTAGTAGTTACGCGGCAATAATTTCTAAACTTAGAATGAGGCACGATATACAATATCACCATCTTAGATTATGAAAACTGCCACGTATAAAACGCATGACTTGGAATAAGGAATTTCCTATGGTCATAGGAAGTCACGTGACTGCATCCAAATCTCCAGGGTACTCTATATTATTCTAATGAAGGCCCTACGAACGGATAATCCTTATTGATTTTAATCGGGAGTTTAGCGGCAGGACTATTATAGTATACTATTAACGTTTTATGTAAATGTGTTGTGTGAAAAATCTACACTAATGTTATAATTCTGAAGAGTTTGTTTGTTTGAACACGCTAATCTCAAGAACTACTAATCCGATTTGAAAAATTATTTTAGTGTCAGATAGCCCATATATCGGGGAAGGCTATAGGCTATATAACATCACGCTGTGACTTTTAGGAGCGAAGAAACAGAGGAAATTGTGGAAAAACGGGGGGAAATTATTTGACAGGGCTTATTTGAACGCGCTAATCTCAGGAACCGAAAGTTCCGATTCCGATTTGAAAAAAGGTCCGATTTGAAAAAAAAATGTCAACGTTAGGTAGTCCATTTATAGAGAAAGGCTATATGCTATATTTTATCACACTGAGACTAATAGGAGCGAAGAAATAGAGGAAAATGTGGAAAAAACGGGGGAAATTATTTGAAAGGGAACGGGGGAAATTATCTCACGAACTACTGGAGCAATTTTTCTTTGTCTGTTTGTCTGTGAAATATCTAATTTACGCGGGCGAAGCCGCGCGGAACGTCTAGTGTAATATAATGTAATCTTATTATATATATAAAAGAAAGTTGTGTTAGTTACGCCACTTATAACTCAAGAACGGATGAACCGATTTGGCTGAAAATTGGTGGAGAGGTAGCTTAGAACCAGGAATAGGACATAGGATACATTTTGTCCCGGAAAAATGTACGGTTACCGCACAATATACTTTTATGATTTGCGCGTAAACCACTCAATCGATTTTGATGAAATTTGGCATGGAGATACTTTGAGTCTCGGGAAAGAACATGGGATACTTTTTGTCCCGGAAAATGTACGGTTCTTGCACAATAAACTTTTATGATTTTCGCTTAAATTATTTAATCTATTTTGATGGGCATGAAGATACTAATTTTAATCTATTGTTTTCTTAATTATACCAATTCGAAATAAATAATCATCGTTAAGACAGGACAACGTCTGTCGGGTCAACTAGTAGTCAATATAGAAAACAGTAAACTCAACCAAGTTCAAATAATTAATAACACCGATATTATTTCTGACCTTCGGAGTTGGTGTTATTTGTATGGGAGGACAGTACGAATTAATCGTCAATGAACAATGTAAGACACCATTAAGTCAAGTCAATTACGGAGACTAAAGCCATGACTGATTCGCCGGAAAGGTGCGATTGTTTTAGTGATTCTGTCAACTACTACGTGTGATTGTGAGGTTTTTCATTCAGAGAATACCGTTATAATGGTTAGCAGCAACAAAGATTCGTCTAACCTGAGACTGAATAAAAAAAGCTAAAGTGCAGTTCTAAAGTTAGACTAGTTTGGGTGGTAAAATACGTCCCACGGGGCTCCAGGTCAGGACGGGAACCTGCCCGGCTTAGCTAGTCCCGGCGCCGAGGGTAACGCTTCAGTTTGCCGAAGCGTTCCCTAACTTTGGTGGAGTGCGGTCCCTTGACGTAGACCGGCCGGTCGTGGAGGGAGTCCTGTGTTAGACAGATCCAGGATATCCCTCCGTATACGGCTGAAGGCAAACCGCAGGTGGTTTTAGTGGGTAAACCCGAAGTCGGGAATCCCACATATCCCCAGGGTGCTTCAGCTTAACTGAGGCACATCCCCAACCCGGGGCACCCATAAAAGGTTTCGCATCAGTTTATGGGTGGTAAAATACGTGGAATGAATACAGGGTGTAACAAAACTAAGTGATAATACTTTAGGGTGTGTACGTGTTCCTTGTAGAGAGTTCACTGTGAAAGTAGCGCAGAAGGACCAATTTTTTTTCACTTTTGTATGGGCAAACTCGTGACGCTCGGGCCCTTGCCCATACAAACGTGAAAAAAAATGGTCTTTCAGCGCTGTTACTTTCACAGTGAACTCTCTACAAGGAACACGTACACACCCTAAACTCTAAGGTATTATTATTTAGTTTTGTTACAACTTACACACGGCATATTAATTATGTGGTATGGTATGGTAATTGACAATTGTTATTATTGAACAATCTAATAGGGTTTTACATGGGTTTTTACTTTTTGGTGATTATATATTATTATTGTTAAATTTTTTAAACTGTGGTTAGTAACAATTCCACTTTTGGTGCTTTAGCATGTTTTTCTATTATTTTATTCTATAAAAAAAAACAATACCAAAAGAAAAATACTTTTTCACAATTAATGTACTTAATTTAAAATTTTCTTTGTTCAGAAGGCTAAGGTTTTTCAAACCTCGATGACTGTCGCCATGAATTATAAAAGGCTTTGCTTCGCCGCATGGCCATACTTTATTATTCAATAGATAGACAACACAATGGCCACTAAGAAATTCATACAAAACACACTTCGGTAATGCCCTGATTTACTATTCGAACCCATTTCACCTTAAATTAACAAAGCCGAAAAACTGCAAATCAAAGTTTGTTAGAAACTTTTATTACTTGTATTTTCTTGGCGACATTTAATAATTACTTAGGAGTTAGGTAGTTACTTATAAGTTACTAGATGAGGCCTCAACTCCGTTGCGCCAAAACTCGTTTATTTCGCGGGAATCGTACATTTTTTCGGTATAAAAAGTAGCCTATGTCCTTTCCCAGGACTCAAAATATCCCCATTCAAGTTTCAGTAAAATCGGTTCAGTGGTTTGGGCGTGAAGAGGTAACAGACAGACAGACACACTTTCGCATTTATAATATTAGTATGGATAAAGGACTAGATGACGCCCGCAACTCTGTTGCGCCAAAATTCGTTTATCGCTGCGGAACCGTACATTTTTCCGGGATAAAAACTATCCTATGTCCTTCCTGGGACTCGAAGTTTACCAAATTTCAGCCAAATCGGTTCAGCAATTTGGGCGTGAAGAGGTGACACACAGATAGACAGACATACGCACTTTCGCATTTATATTAGTATAGATTGTACAGAAATTTTATAGACATTAAGTAGTTAGGTAGGTATGTCAAAACCGTGTTAAGTAAAAGCACAGAATATATATTAGGTAAAAGTTACAATATATGTCTCTTAGTGAGGCCGTTTTTTTATTTTAAGTTTTGGAAAACCTTTGCATGAGGCAAATGTCTCGAAGAAACGAAATAATTGTCTCAAAAGTTAAAATCATCAGTCATCACTTTCATCAGCATATTTTGATCGTCATTGAGATAGCAAGTTCTTTTAGATTAATAAGCATCAGTAGGTTTAGAGTTTGGACCTTTTTAGGTGAAATGCATGACTTATCTTTCTTCTTGTTTGGTTCAATCTCTACCTGATACGTATCCGTATAGGGCAACCTAGATATTTGATACTTGCTCTACACATGGCGGTGCTCGTCTGTGTGACATAAACGGCACGTGTGCGAATATGTAGTAAAACATTGCCAGCAATTGTTTTGTCAACACGCGATGACGAGCCATCGCTCAGATTCACTGCGATTATTTTGATGCGCTATTTTAGAAATCGTTGTGTAACTTCTTCCTATGGCGAGATGTCTATCATTATGCGTTTGCAACTTTGGCTGGTAATTCGCTTTTACTTTTACAAAACAACTGTACTTTTTTTATGTAATAAGACTGGAAACTGATCTTATGATAAGCTATTGTAGCCTGCATCATTCGAAACAGCCAGAAACAGAAATTAACGCTTCCGTGGTCTAGTGGTATATAGAACGCGGCTCTTGTTTGGAGGATGTGGGGTCTATTCCCGCGTTGGAAACATATTGTTATTTCCAAGTTTGGTTGGGACAATGCAGGCTGATCACCTGATTGTCTGACAAGTAAGATGATCCATGCGTCGGATGGGCATGTAAAAAAAAAAAAAAATATCCACAGCCGAACATATAACCTCCTCGTTTTTTGGAAGTCGGTTAAAAAGTCGGTCCTGCGCCTGATCTCTCGCCAGTCGTGTCGGTCGTCCGCACTCCGTCCCACTGGGTTATGAGAGTAAAGGAATAGAGAGTGCTCTTGTGTACTGCGCGCACACTTGGGCACTATAAAATTACTCCTGCGTAGCTGGCCTGGTTTCAATGAAACCAGCTACCGTCACCGAAACTGGTGTGGGAGCTATTATTATTATTCGAAACAGCGACGATTTACGTGGGTTTCCTGTGAGGCCGTGGTATTTTTCTGGTCGAGCTTACCACTTTCCCACGGCCGTGGCTTTAATTTACTTGTAATGCAATGCAACAGCTTTTGAATTTACTGTAATTATAGGGATTGCTTCTTGGTAGGCGATTGCAGGCTTAGGGTCAATTCAGACCGCAACGCGATGCGTAGATGCATTTCTGAATTTGTATGGATTTGACAGATTTGCGAGACATATCACCTCACGAAATCTGTTTATTCAGTACAAATTTAGAAATGTATCTACGCTTCTTGTTGCGGTATGGATTGACCCTTAGTAGGTTTAAATGTCAATTACGCGTAATTGACTAACCTTAACGCTCATTGATTGATGGCCAAATAAAAAATAATTGTTTTTTTAATTGTAATTAGTGATGTGCTGAATATCCATATCCGTGGATATCCATGAATTTTTGACCAATCTTCTTTTATTTGGGAATAATTATGACGACAATAATTATATTGATAAAGACACCATTCATAATCATAAGGCACGATAAAATCATGTAATCGTAACTAATCGTTTATTCAACAGCCTTTCTCCGAACAATTTCGCACCAAACGTTGAAAATTGCACCACAGATAAAGCGGTCTCATTAGAAAACAATTTATTCGTGATTGACAGTGTCGTGGCTAAAAGTTTCACCTGCCAATGAGCGCTTGCGAAAATCGAGGAAGCGGGTTTGTAAGGTGGAATAGGCCTGTCACTATCTCCCTACGCGGTTGCGCGGTTGCGCAACATTCAAGTATCATTTTCGCTCCAGCGCAGTATAACTCGATTTAAGACTCCATTTTGAACTGTCAATTAATAAATAATAATAATTTTCGCTAGCAGCTTGTTAAAAACTAACAAACAGTGAAAAACTGGAAACTATATATAACTACTTTAAGATAGCGGACACTTTATCTTCAAGTAGTTGTAGTGTTAATTATAAAGTGCTATGATAATTGATAAGACTTCACATAAATAGGTATGTGACCTGAAATTAATTTAAAAATTCCATATTATTTGATCTCTTACATTTTTATCGTTTTTCACAAGTTTTCCACTTATGTTTCTAAAATGCCGAAAATATATTATTGTGTCGTTAGTCGATGGTACATGCTATATTATAGCAGTTCGCAAACATGGTTTTCTATCATGGCCCAATGTGCACAGGCTTTTAGAATCTCGTTTTGTAATGTACAGAACAAAACAATTCATCTCCTTCATACAGTATAGCTCAGCGTTAGAGAGGGGCGCCCCTTTCTAACGCTTCGAGAACTCGACGGCCGACGCATGGGGGTGGGCGCCAAAGAAATCTCACCCAGGTACTGCTAACACCGGCACTGCCGTCATATGAGGTGATACAGCAGGCTTAGCATGGTCACCGTAGAAATGGTTTTTTTCTGCGGAAGAGTAGACAAAATGACAGATAGACAAAGGAAATCCGCCATTTTGTCACTAATATCTGTCAGTATGTCCGTTCTTTCCCGTTTTAATGTTGTCATGCTAAGCCTGCAGATCATGACTGACAAATAGTTTAGCGGTAGCATAGTGCAATAGACAATATTATGATAATCTTATCTTCCCACAGTTTTATTGTCATGAATTAATGCGAACATGACAATAAATTTAAAATGATAATCAAATGTATTTTTCTTTTTGAAATAAATAATGAAATTTTTACAGTTTTATACTAAAAAAAATCTAAATATTTACTTAGAAACTGGTAAAAATATTTTTTTTAAGTTACATTATTTATTACAAAAATGTAGTTCATTAATCATTATCATTTATTTATTTTATTTATTTATTTAAGAATTTGTTGCACATACAGGTTTACATGAAAATTTACAAAAAAAAGAAAGACGACACAACAGGTACTGCTTATCTCTAAAAGGGATTTCTTCCAGCAGCCCTACGAAGAGAAATTTGATGGGAAATATCAAAAAGGGTGTGCATAGATAAATATGTTTATAGATTTAACTAAATATTAATACACTTACAATTAAGATAAAATAATACAATACAAAGCATAAATACTATAATAGACTAAATACAATACTATAAATATATATATTTAATACACTACATACAAACATATATTTTAGGATTCCTTGTTAAGGTAGTGCTCTCTTAGTCGACTTTTAAAGACATTAATGGAAGGGCTGTCACGAATGGTGTGGGGAAGGGCGTTCCATAATCTAACTGCATGAACGGTAAAGGAATAGGAAAAGAAGTTGGAGCGATGGGAAGGAAAGGATAGATTCGTCCTCACGTTAGACCTACACGAGGTGTCAGGAGGTCGCGAGAAGTTGAAACGATCAATGAGGTACGAGGGAGAAATAGGACTGTGAATGATTTTGTAAAGGAGAGAAAGGATATGGGTATTTCGGCGGAAACGAATTGGGAGCCAATTTAGTTGCGATCTAAAGTCTGACACATGGTCATACTTTTTTAAGCCAAACACAAAACGAATGCAGAGATTCTGCAACCGTTCCAGTTTTGTAAGTAGCTCTTCAGTAAGGTCCAAATAACAACAATCTGCATAATCAAGGATAGGGAAAATAAGGGTCTGGACTAGAAGGAGTTTAGTATACAAAGGCAAGAAATTTTGAAGGATCTTAAGCATGTGTAGAGAATGGTAAATCTTTTTACTAATTTCATTCACCTGAGCATTCCAGGACAGATTGCTATCAACAGCTATGCCAAGATTTCTTACTGTGTTTGAATATTCGATAGGAGTACCGTTAAACGTGACTTTAGGAACATTGTGCAAGCGCTGGGTCATATATTTATTTCATATTATTTCATATTCCTACGGGATGCTAACCATTTTGGTTAAATATCCTAGGGCCTAGGCTGACCTTAAAGGACTCTGAGGAAGAGAAGAGGTAGAGTTATCTATATAGCAGATTTCATCAAAATCGGTACAATGTATGAAGATGATTTTTTTACGGAACCCCTCGTACGTTTTTCTGACTCGCACTTAGCTTTTTTTTAATTAATATGTAATATTTTATACCGAAACCGTAGTTTTGTAAAATTAAGTACTCATATAAGTACCTATACTAAACTTTAAGATGATTCATTGCAGTTGTGTTTTATTAAAACAAATCATCATTAAACTGATGGCTGTTATTATGTATGTAGCCTGTAGGTACTGAAAAGTACCTATACTGTACTCGGCGAAACATGGCGGTAGCTGTCATTGACTCCCTGTAAAAAACTTGTGATTTTCTATACAATGCCGCGATTGACAACATCTGACACGTCGTTGTCTATCGCAGTTTATATGCAAGTATAGAAAATGACAAGTTTTTGACAGGGAGTCAATGACCACCACCACCATGTTTCGCCGAGTGCAGTATAATAAAATTCACTCTTCAGGGCTTAATAAATATCATATCTGAAATACAGAAGGTCTTTCTCTAAGAACTTATTCGCTACTCGCGTGACAGACAAGAAAAAATCTCTACATTTTATTAGAAGAAAGTCTATCGTTACTGGTAGGTGGTAACTGGTAGGTATCTAGGTATATCTTCAATGCATTAAAAACTGCATACAGTCTAAAATATAATCCTACTTAAGGGCGTTCCGTCCGGAGATTCCGTAATTGACCGTATTTAAAACCTTATAAACTCATAATCTGAAAGCTACAAAGTTATAATAAAAATACAGCAATAATCTTCAGTATATCAACATTCCTTTTGTCGTTTTAAATTTTCTATTTTTGTTTCTTATACTCATGATATCAGCTTCCAAAGTAATACCAATTTATTAAAATTCAAGCATACATACAGCATCTCCTTAGGATTTACAAGTTACTTTTATTTGAAACTCACGCCAATAGATCGACAATATCATAAACTACATATTCGCCGTTTTAAATTTTTTTAGGACAATTTTGAACTAAGATAAGTAAAAATAATAGGGTTTTGGCGCGATCTCGGCAACGCGGCAAATGTATGGCCAAGGTCGTTTGCTCGGGGGACGGCCTTAATGTATAATTCAAAATTGGCCGCACGGAAGACCATAAAATATAATTCTACTAATAGGCACTTAGAGATCGCATTTGGTGCCCGTCCAAAACGTGCATTTGTTTTAGATATCGTGTAATTGTACTGCAATTAATATTGTACTCGTCAAGTTTATGTACATGTAATGAATATAGTAGTTTATTATGTAGAGAACGTTTATGATTTGGATTAGGTTTATGTTTGGACGAAAAATTAATGGCTTTTGTAAAATGGTAGGTGAAATTTTCCTTTTAAGTTTTATTTAGGACGTTTAATTAGGGGAACAAATTTTATATCAATCAAGATTCAAGAATGAGCGTAGAGTATAGCGATAGATTGTTATATTATAAGTTATAACATAAAATATAGTGCAATATCCTATTAGGTCAAATAAATCTTATATATAAAATTCTTGTGTCACAATGTTAGTCCACGAACTCCTCCGAAACGGCTTTACTGATTTTTACCAAATTTTATATCAGTAGGTCTGAGAATCGGCTACTGGGTACTTTATATATTGACTAGCTGTCCCGGCGAACTTCGTGTCACTTAAAACCTTCCCTGGACTTCTACGAATATTTTAAGACTAAAATCAGCCCTATCCGTTCAGCCGCTTTCGAGTTTTAGCGCGACTAACACATTTGAAAATCTATTTTTATATAAATGTTGATAAGTGCATTTGTTGAATAAATAATAGTAAATTATTACAAGCTGAGACTGACGGCGACCATTAAGGGGCCGGGTACCCCTCGAAATTCTCATACATACGTAATACTAAAATCATTTTCTCATACGAAAATATTTAACATGTTTGTGTTATTTTTCAGCTTTAAATAGTAATTATCTAGGTTCCTGCACAAAAATTTACTTCAAAATATTTAAACACAAAAAAAAATTGTTTAAAATTTTTTTTAGTAAATTTACTACTAAATAATTAAACATTAAAATGTTTAATACGAATTAGAGGTATGACGTGTGACATAAGTATAGAAAATAATATTATCAATTATTGAGAACGTTGATATTATAAATATCTCACCCAGTAAAGGTTTATATCTAGGCCGGTTATAGAAGTGTTTAGTTAGATAGCTGTTATTTTAGTTATGACATGTGATAATAGATGGCACTATACAAATTTTGTAATCCGCTACATCGCGCTATCGAAAACCTAATGTGAGCATATATAAGCCCGAGGTAGTTTTGAATAAACCGAGTTCCAACAGCAGTGTGGGTGTTTCATTGGGGTTACCCTACGCAGCAACATATGGTGCCGAAACCCGGGAACTAAGTGAGTAAGTGAGTAGTAAGTGTAGTGGGCAGTGAAGAAGTGAAGTGAATAGTGAGTGCGGCGGACAAGGTAAGAAACTAGTGAAAAGTGAGTGCGGTGGACAAGTAGGAACAGTGAATAGTGAGTGAACAGGACCCAAGTGAGTAGTGACAAGTGAGTGCAAATGACAGGACCCTCGGATTGCAGTGACAGGACCCTCGGATTGCAGTGACAGGAAGCTCGGATTGCAGTGACAACGCGTGCAGATGACAGGAACATTGAATTGCAGTGAGTAGTAGGTGCAAAGGACAATAGACCGTAAGTAGACTCTTCAAGTTAAGTGACCTGGACTTGTATAAGCTGTGCGAATTGTCTTTGAATTAGAGTCTACGAAGTTTATGACAGTTATATTGGCGCTTTTGCGATTGTCACAATGGAGCTGCTTTTGGTAGAACAAGAGGAGATTAGTACACAGATTAATAAAGATTTTACCAATTACAAAAAAACAGCCAAAGATAAGTTAACCTCGTTTTATATAGACACAAGATTAGAAAGTTTAGAACAATTATGGACAAAATTTAATGAAAACCATTATAAGATTGTGAATATTATACCTAAAGTCGAAAGATCACAAGTAGATTATTTTCAAGAAGACTGGTATTATACTGTAAGAGAGAAATACATTGAATACAAGTCCAGATTAAAGTTAGACATGAGTAAGAAAAGCGAGATAGGAGATGCACCTGCGATGTCAACATGTAACCAAAGCTGTAATCCCGCCAAGGTTAAATTACCTCAAATCCAGCTTCCAACATTTTCGGGAGCATACGAAGAGTGGCAAAGCTTTCACGATATGTTCCTCTCGCTCATTCATAACAATGACTCTTTAAGAGCTGTGCAAAAGATGCATTATTTGAAGTGTGGCTTAAGAGGCGAGCCTGAGATGCTATTGCAAAGTATGACTACTACCGAATCAAATTACGCTGAAGCTTGGGACAAACTAGTTAAGCGATATAGCAATAAGAGATATAATGCGAATGAGGTTATGAAAAAGTTATTTTCATTGAAATCTGTAAATAGCGAATCTGCAGCCGCAATTAAGAATTTACTTGACACTACTGCTGTTTGTTTGAAATCGCTACAGAATTTAGGAGTTGAGACGGATAAGTGGGATGTGATTATGATTTATATCACCGTCTCAAAGTTAGACTATGAGACACGAACGGAGTGGGAGTCGGAAGTGAGCCGTAGAGAGTCAGATGATTTCCCAACTTGGAATGAATTAGTTAAATTTTTAGAGAAGAAATTCAGAACCTTAGAGATGTTGTCCGATTCCAAGCCTAGTCGCCGCTTTGCATCGTCCAATGAGGTTAAAGTCCATCATTCTTTAACTGTCCAATATAAGAGAAGCTGCGTAATGTGCGAGAAACCACACTTGTTATACCAATGCAAACAATTTGGATCTAAGTCTCCCCAAGAGAGAGCAGAGTTTATAAAATCCAAGAGGCTTTGTTTCAATTGTTTTGCACGTACCCACAACGTCAAGAATTGCCATGAGACTACGTGTTGCCGACGTTGTGGTAGAAGGCATCACACACTGCTGCATTATGAGAGAAGTCGGCCTCAAGTGATTTCCAGCCAGCCAACTTCATCCACTGGTACTGCATCCGACTCAGGAGATGCAGCTAACAGTCATGAGAGAGAAACTCCAAAATATGAGAAGGAAGTATTAGCTCATTTCGCCAGTGAGAATTACCAAAAGCATAATAGAGTATTGTTACCTACAGCTTTAGTGAGAATTAAATCACAAAATGGTTACTGTCAAAGTGCGCGTGTGTTAATTGATCAAGGGTCAGAGACATCCTTTGTTACTGAGAGTGTAGTTAAATCACTTGGTCTTAAACGTACACCAGTTAATAGTTTAGTGTCAGGTGTAGGTCAAGGCAAAGAGCATATATCTAAGAGCATTGTTAATTTTGAGATTGAGTCACTTTATAATTGTAACTTTTCTTTGTCAATTAATGCATTTGTTTTATATTCCCTAACGTCATTTCTTCCATCTTCTAAAGCTTTTATCCTGAACTGGCCAGATCTCGACCACTTACCTTTAGCAGATCCTTATTATGGTTCACCTGGAAAAATAGACATTATTCTAGGAGTAGAGGGCTATAGTCAAATATTATTAAGTGGTCTTCTTAAGCATTCATCACTCAGTGGTCCTATGGCTCAGAATACCCAACTAGGCTGGATTATATCAGGCAATACAGGTCGCACAAGAGATCAAACATCAAGAGCTGTTAGTTATCGCCTGAAAATAAAAGAAGATAGTATGCTGAAACAATTTCGAGACATCGAGAGAAAGCCAGACATAAAGGAACGGAAATTATGTAAAGAAGAAAAGAGATGTGAAGAAATAGATGAGACTACAGCTGCAAGAACTACTAAAGACAGACGTGTTGTGAGATTACCCTTTCGAGGTCCTAATCCACGGTGTATGTATGACAAATCCAAGGATGTCGGAATAAAGAGATCTATGCCCATAGAACGCAAACTTAGTAAAGATGAGTTTAACGATGTACTTACCACGATAGATGTTGATCACGAAGGACGATCCTGTAGAGATGCACGATTTCGCTGACGTTTCACAAATTCACAGCCAAACCCGTTGAAAAGCTAATTGCTATGCCAAATTACGAGTTGTGTGCAACTATGATCAAAGTGAAGTTGTTATATTTTGAGGTATTCACAAATTTTGAAGATACTAGAGGAGATGTGTTCCTGGTCCAATTCAACTCTAGCTTAGCTTGGCTTTGAGGAAAACCGAGTCGTTGGACCGCAACTGTGAGGGTTTCCGATATACTAACCATTCTTGACTGCCACTGGAATCATATTGTCACAGATCAACATCCCACTGACTATACCTCAACAGGTATTTCAGTCAGAGTTTTGAGAGAGCACGATTTGTGATGCCATGGTCCAGATATATTGCAAGTGAGTGATATTTTCTGTAATAAAGTAGACGTCAGCACTGTCATAGAAGAGAGATCAACCACGGTGCTGGCAATTTATCCTGAAGAAGATTTTATATAGCTGAGACTTTCGAATTTGAGCAAAACGCTGAGAGTACTATCATTCTGCATGAAATTCTTGGAAACCTGAAACGAAATTGATAACAAGTTAAAGAAATGGATGATGTATTTGATAGAAGTCTAGAAGCTGAGCGACAATTTTATTTTCAAGAAGATTTAAGCAGCCGGAGAACTACGAGAATTGTTACGAATTAAAACCAACTGCACACCTTATCATCCATTTCCATTGGAACGGAGTATTCAGGGTGGGCGGCCATATTACCCAATGTTCTTTTCTTACAATGAGAAACAATTTTGCCTAGTGACTCGCACGTCAGAGAGAGAGAGAGAGAGAGAGCACTAGCAACATTTACCTTTGAAGAATTGAAAACAGCTTTTGACCCTGGTGGAAGTTGCTTAAGTTTTTATATCCAATCTACTCTTTGAGTGAGAATACAGATAATCCAATGCCCTTGACGCCCGATCACTTTTTGATCGGTGAACCACTGGATACCATTTCAGAACCAGATTATACTGAGACGCGTCTTACTGGCGTTCAGTGATGGAAGCTTACTCAAAAGAATATGGTTAATGTGACTTTAAATAATAGACTTAAATGATTCACAATAAAGGCTGTACCAGAAGTTATTGATTTTGTAGTTTTTGAGATCAAAATATTTCACCAGCTAGAGATGACTGTGTATGAGATAAGAGTAGTTAAAACCATGCAGGTAAAGGACCAGAGTAGTTAATATTTAAACCAAAAATGCAATCTGTGAACGTCCATGTAATAAGTTGTGTTCGTTGCGAAAAGCCTATTAAGTTTTGTTTAATTTGAGTTATGATTTTACTTGCATTACATCTTGTGTGTTTGTACTTCATTGTGAGTTAGATTGATAGCAGATAATTTACCTTATATTATGTATAATGTGTTGTAAGTAATATTGCTGTTATTTCCATGATAGGGTATTGCTATAAGCCTATAACTATTCATACTATTTATTTTAGTATGTATAATGTATACTGTGTGTGTAAGCTGTTTGTCTAAGTGAACATTTTCTACAAGTTACTGTAATAGCAACAAGATGTGAGTTAACTATTTTCTTTTTATAAGTTTGAAAAGGAACGAGTCCTTTTGGTGGGCGGGATGTTTAATACGAATTAGAGGTATGACGTGTGACATAAGTATAGAAAATAATATTATCAATTATTGAGAACGTTGATATTATAAATATCTCACCCAGTAAAGGTTTATATCTAGGCCGGTTATAGAAGTGTTTAGTTAGATAGCTGTTATTTTAGTTATGACATGTGATAATAGATGGCACTATACAAATTTTGTAATCCGCTACATCGCGCTATCGAAAACCTAATGTGAGCATATATAAGCCCGAGGTAGTTTTGAATAAACCGAGTTCCAACAGCAGTGTGGGTGTTTCATTGGGGTTACCCTACGCAGCAACAAAAAAATAGAGTATAACACTTAAAAATATATAAATAAATAGTAAATTTACTACAAAATATTTAAATACTAAAAAATATTTTTTAGAGTTTAAATATTTTGTAGTAAATTTACTATTTATTTATATATTTTTAGTGTTTTACTCTATTTTTTAGTGTTTAAACATTTAGTAGTAAATTTACTAAAAAAAATTTTTAGTGTTTAAATATTTTGAAGTAAATTTTTGTTAAGGAACCTAGATAATTACTATTTAAAGCTGAAAAATAACTCAAAAATGTTAAATATTTTCGTATGAGAAAATGATTTTGGTATTATGTATGTATGAGAATTTCGAGGGGTACCCGGCCCCTTAAGTCTGTGCGACGGGATAGCGATCGACGTTGCTATGGCGACACACTTATTTAGTCACTTCAATAAAATAATATGGGCGAAATTACATCTCAATGGATGCGAAATACTTTATATTATGGCAAAGCAACGTTTGCCGGGACAGCTAGTGTTTATCTATTTATTTAAATAGAGCACCCGCGAGGTGCCATGCTTTTAGTTAAGTTGTGATTTGTAATAGGTTCTGATTAAAACGTTTATAGAAGTGATGTAGGTAATTTTGTATTTTCGAGCAGTATAGTTATACCAAATGTTAGATATATTGGCAAGGCGGTGCATCACTCGTCGTACCCGATGCATTAATATTATGGCAGTGTAAAATGATTTCAGATGAATTTATATTAGTGTCAGCATGCATATCATATTGCGGTAATGACTCCTCATGCCCTAAAAACCCTTATTAATAATTATTATCAGTACTTGGAAGTTGCTACATGGTAGAATGCACATATTATTATGAGGAAAAGGGAACTGCATTTTGCATGTCCCTATATATAATGCATTGATCATAATATTATTACTATTGTGTCAGTGACGTCATGTGCTGTCCTATCATCTTTGGGAAAGTATAAAGCATTTTATTTTCGTAAAATCGAGTCATCAACACTATCCTGAAAATGAATCAATTGAAAGTTGGGAAAATTCCAATTTCAAATGTCAATGAACTTCAAGCTTATATCCTCAAACAAAAGACGAGTCATCTCATAGCACTAGTGCAAAATATATTCAGAAATTTTAAGAAAACCCATGTTTTGGTTTTGCCATAGGAACTTCTTAGATCTTTATTTGATGACGCCTCCGTGGTCCAGTGGTCTAGGGGATATCCCTCCTCTATACGGCTGAAGGCGAACCGCAGGTGGTTTTAGTGAGTAGGAGTCTCACATACCCCCGGGGTGCTTCAGCTAACTGAGGCACATACCCAACCCGGGGGACCCATAATGGGTTACCCCTGCGCATCAAAAAAAAAAGGCTGATCACCTGATTGTCTGACAAGTAATATAGATGGTCTAAGTGAAGAGGTAACAAAAGACAGGCAGACACACTTACGCATTTATAATAATACTAGCGATATAAAATGTATAGCCACTGAAAAAATTATGCCTATAGCCTTCCTAAATAAATGGGCTATCTAATACTGAAAGAATTTTTCAAATCGGACCAGTAGTTCCTAAGATTAGCGCATTCAAGTTAGCCCTTTCAAATAATTTTCCCCGTTTTTTCCACATTTTCCTCTATTTCTTCGCTCCTATTAGTCTTAGCGTAATAAAATATAGCCTATAACCTTCCTCGATAAATGGGCTATCTAACACTGAAAGAATCATCATAATCCGTTGCGTAGTTTTGAAGATTAAAGGGAACAAAGGGACATGAGGGAAAAAATAGCGACTTTATTTTATAATAAGTACTATTAGTATGGATAAGTAATTAAGTATGGATGGTTATCCCATGTGACATAAATGCAATTCGATCACTGACATAGTGAGTTTAAAATATTTTTAGAACCATCAAATTATTTTTAACACGTTTATTGCTATAAAAAGTAACGTTAAAAAACTGTAATGTAACCAAGGTAGGTTTTTTTTAACATTTAAACAATTAACGACAATTTTCATACCATTAGGTAAACTATAGTAAAAAAAAAACAAATAGTTACCAATAATTATACTATTACCAATCCATTACAATAGGCAATGAATAAATTGCGCTAAATTTCCTTGTATAAATTATAATAAGTAAATCAAGGTAGTGAAAGTTTGTCGTGTTTCCTGAAAATTATAAATAGTAGCATTGTTGTACTCTATTAGGAAATATAATAGGATAATACGGTTTTTGTTGTCTGTTATATTTATTTAAAAGTTTATTCAATTCGACTTTCAAATGATTTTAAAACTACCTGCACCAAATTCCATTCTTGAAGTAAGGAACATAGAAATCATGGAATAGCCCGAGATAAAGCCTAAGAAATAATATTTAACGGGAATAAACGGGCCACAGAACTAATAATTACTTAATATTTTTGTACTTTTGTAAGACTTTTGTGAGTGGCCTAATTTACACTAAACACCTATATAGAACAAAAATGTGTTTATGAGCTCTACAAGCCGAGCAGCTTAATATTTTATAATTTATTTGACGTCAAATTACTCATCTGAAGTCATATAGCTAAAAAAATGCAATAAAAAATAAGAAATGCATTCTTGTGATTTCGTAAACAAAGTAATAAAATTTGATCTGATTGGATCAGTTTTATTACGTTAAAATTCGCGAATCTGTAACTATCCAAGGTGTACAGATGCATCCATACTCAAACTAAGTAAATATAAATGCGAAAGTGTGTCTGTCTATCTGTCTATTACTTCTTAATTTTGAACGCCTCCGTGGTCTAGTGGTAAAGAGCGCGGCTCTTGACTCGGAGGTCGTGGGTTCGATTCCCGCGTTGGAAACATGTTATTTCCAAGTTTGGTTGGGACAATGCAGGCTGATCACCTGATTGTCTGATAAGTAAGATGATCCATGCGTCGGATGGGCATGTAAAAAGTCGGTCCTGCGCCTGATCTCTCGCCAGTCGTGTCGGTCTGCCGTCCCACTGGGTTATGAGAGTAAAGGAATAGAGAGTGCTCTTGTGTACTGCGCACACACTTGGGCACTATAAAATTACTCCTGCGTAGCTGGCCTGGTTTCAATGAAACCGGCCACCGTCACCGAAACCGGTGTGGGAGCTATTATTATTATTATTACTTCTTAACGCCCAAATCGTTGAACCTACTTGCTGATATTTGGTGTAAATGCCTACTTTGATATCTGGGAAAGGGCATAGGTTACTTTTAATCCCGGAAAATATACGGTTACCGAATAAACGAATTTTAGCGCAACGGAGTTGCGGGTGCCGTCTAGATGTAAGAAAACTTTTTGTAGCTTAAATTTATTGAAAATTCAAAACTTAGTTGATTTCTAATTTTAGGATTAGGTATACGTACCTAATCCTAAAATTAGAAATCAATTAAGATTAAAGGGAACAAAGGGACATGAGGGAAAAATAGCGACTTTATTTTATAATAAGTATAGATTAGTATGGATAAGTAATTAAGTATGGATGGTTATCCCATGTGACCTAAATGCAATTCGATCATACGTGTCGTAAATCGTAATACGTAACCATCAATATAATAATTATATCTAGATTAATAGGTATAATAATTTAACGAGAGTCCATCTATTTATCTCTGAAGCAATTAAGATTTAAATCAACTTTGACTAAATTATTTTTAGTGCCTATAAATTAGAAAAATAAATAGTTTTCGCAGCAAAATGTAAAGTTCCTGCATTTCCTGCGCGAATAGATTAAAGACTATAAAGTCGCGGGAAACACTTTTTAATATTACATATCTATTTCACGTACTTAAACGGAAATCATTAATTCGTTATGGTCAGCCCCGACAGAACTTATCAGTCCTGAATGATTCACAACCACCGATCGTTCACCCAAATACGTCATACAATTACGCGAACAGTTTACACATAGTAAAGTATGAGTATTGAGTAGGCTATTGAAAATTATCAATATCGAGAAATGTAGACATACATGGTAATGTCACACAGTCATAGATAAATAGTTACTGGTACGGCCGGTGAAGGAAAACATCGTGAGGAAAACACATGGTTACTCCCAGACGTATTGGCCTGCTCATTCCTCTGGACTAGGCCGACTATGTTGCCATAATATTATGGAATATGGACACTTAGGGCCTTTTCGGCACTTATCAGGAAGTGGTGAAACAGGCCCTTAAAATATTGTCCCAGGCACTACAGCATTAATACTGGTTACTTCGCTCTGAATATGTAAATCATCTACATCGGATTTTATTTGAGAAATTTCAATTTTATATTGAACTTAGCTATAACTTAGTACTCACAACTCACAACTATTGTCTATTATTAACATTTATTGCCATGGTGCTTTCCCTTTAGTTCTTTGACTTTCGGTCATTGCATCTTTGTGCTGTCTCCCGCTTTGCATGGGGAGGCTAAACTATGGTACGTACTTCCTACTCCTATTTTCTTTTTATTTCGTTGCGGGTCCCAAGACAGCTTTAGCATGTCTCTTGGGCTTCCTGAGGTCATATCAAAGGGTTTTCGTGGTTGGATACCGATGTCAATCCTGGCCATGTATCTTGTACGTATATAGATTTTAGTCTCTACAATTTTCTGATGTTCTGGATAGGTATTAAGTATTAACTTTATATTTATTAAAAATAAAAACTACCTATTAATTCATTATATATTTAATATTAGTCATTATTATATTATGCGTCATTCGATCGTTTTACACTACCCACATGCTGTGCAATATGCATTAAAAATTACAGAATTTTTGATTAAGTAGGTAAGCACAATAGAAAAATTGTAAGATTTATGTACAAATAAAAATAATAATAGTTAATATGAGTTCGGTATACCCAAAGCAATGCAAGTATTTGCCATCAAACCAAAAAGATAGTAAGTGCTTACATACTTACATACCTACTACGAGTAGATTGTAAAATGTAAAGGATATCCAATTTCAAAAATGTGTCTATCTGTCTGTTACTTCGTCACGCTTAATCAACTGAACCGATTTTAATGAAATTTAAAGAGACACTTCGAGAATCGAGTCCCGGGAAAGGACTAAGGATGCTTTTTGTCCCGGAAAAATATACGGTTCCCGCGCGACGGCGCTACGTAATAACAACAACTAAGTAGTTTATAGATTAGAAAACTCCTAAGTAAAGAAAATACAAAGTCTAATGGACTTCTAGCTAGGCGACTGTCTAGACTCTAGCTTTATAATGATACATATGTATATACGAGTACTATACTCGCTAGACTAAACTAGCTTCTTTAAAACCTAGAACCTAGCTTCGAGTTTAACTTAAGTCTTAAAATATCTTTATTCTTAGGAATAATTACATACCTACACGTAGCTTAGCCATGCTATTAAGTATTAGCTACTGTAAAAAGTTTATTTCGAAGAAATTGCTCGCTGCCTTCTAAGAACAGGAAATTCAAAGTAGTAAATTCACAAAAGCTACGCGACAAAAACTAGGTTTTGCGTTAGCTGATGACTCTACCTGTCTAGATTCTTACGGTAAACGTACTCGTAGCGTCACTTATAACCAGGGGTTATTAATATAGTCTCCGTAGAGCCCCAAGTTCCAGATTAACTCAAAAACAAAAAAACCCTTTCATTTAAACGCTCCATAAAGAAGGCAATAATTTTTCAACACAAAATTTTTAACTATGAATACGAATTTATTTGTCTGTCTGTCCTCTTAACGCTTAAATTGCTGAAATGATTTAGCTGAAATATGGTATGGAGATACTTTGAGTCCCGGGGAAGGTCATATGCTAAGTACTCACATACGGTTTTGCTCGATAGTTTTACTCGATGTCGAGCAAAAACCACCGTGTGGACCGCAAAACTCACAGCTCGAAGGCTCGCATCGAGCCAGTTTGAAGGCTCGAATCGAGCCGGCTTGACAATTTTTTTGACACTAGTTTTTATTATTCGTAACTAATTTCCTTCGAACTGGAGTAAAACTATCGAGTAATGCTGAATGTGTGGACGAAAGCCCGAGCCGTGGTTTTTACTCTACGTGATTGCTCGATCGAGCAAAACCGTATGTGAGTACTTACACATAGGATACTTTTTCCCGGAAAAATGTACGGGTCCGGCGTGATCAACGAATTTCGGCACAACGGAGTTGCGAGCGTCAGTCATGTAAAAGGTTTAAAGGCCGGCAACGCACCTGCAGCTCTTCTGATGTTGCGAGTGTCCATGGGCGACGGTAGTTGCTTACCATCAGGTGACCCGTTGGCTCGTTTGCCCCCTTATTTAATTAACAAAAATGTAAAAGCTTGTCGCGCGATTTACAATTTTAAGGAAAATTTTATTTTCTTCCTTTTGGAGCGCTTAAATAAAATAGATCTAAGTTGATAAGTACAAATAAGAACTAAGTCTATATTATTTTTTCAAAAAGTTTTTTGATTTTAATTTATTATTATCACTATAATAATTAGTAATACAATGAGTTGTAAGTTGTAACTAACACATTGTATATTCTACGCTAACTTGAACAAGTAGGTAGGTATTAAGTATAATAATTATGTAAAAAATATTTTGTCTATGTATTTATTTACAGATGATTTAGAGTAATTAGTGTCGATGAATTCGCGAAATCCCAGACACTCCAAAGTGCATAATAATATAATTATTTTGAATATAAGTACAAAAAATATTTTTATTAACTAATATATAGGTATTAGTTAATTTATGCCAAGCAACACAGTCCAGTGCCTAGATTCGGAAAAATAATGCTGTAGCCTCAAGCTTTAGAAACCTACTGCGCTTATCAAAAAAAAGCATTTAGGTACGCAAGAAAACTCTACCTACCTAGTTCCTTACTTTTAAGTCTTCTTTTTCTTCTTTTTTTTTTTTTTTTTTTTCTTGTTATGGCTCTCGGCTTTTAAACCATGGCCAGTGTCAAGTAAAGTTTTGGCAAGAAAAAAAAAATTCGTAAAAAAATTACAAAATTTTCAAGTTGTTTTTCCAGATTATCGTCAAGTCGAAAGTCTAGTCAAAGTCTAAAAAGTAGTCGGTAAAGTCAACGAGTCAAGTCAGTTGTTTTAGTAAAGTGGTAGACCCTTTACTAAAACTTTCGATGGAGTTTTGGAGGGAACACAAAATGGCACGTTTCTTGAAGTTGTATCACTTGCCCACACTTGTGCACGACAACGAATATTTAATGGTTAATATTCTACCAACATTACACATTAAAAACCGAAATAACACAATTTTAGGAAAATAATATAAAAACACAACGTCACTCTTTCGTATTCCCGGCAAAACTCTTTTTCTTCTTTTTTGGCAACTTGACACAAAGGATGTGTATGTTGTGCCACAGACAAGGTAAAAAGGTAAGGAATATGGCGGGAAAACCATATTCCTCCTATTATAATTTTCATCGTCGTTTTCATGTATCGTCAGGTCTAAAGTCTAGTCAAAGTCTAAGTAAAAGTCAATACAGTCAAGGAGTCAAGTCGGTCGATTCAGTAAAGTGGTAGACGCTTTACTGAAACTTTCGATGGAGTTTTGGAGGGAACACAAAATAGCACTTTTCTGGATATTACATCACCTTCCTACACTTGTGCATGAACACGAATATCTAATGGTTAATATTCTACCAATATTACACATTAAAAACCCAGCTAACACAATTTTAGGAAAATAATACAAAAACACAAAAGCACTCTTTCACATGCCCGCCAAAACTCCTACTTTTAAGTCCTAACCTATTTTCGCACGAAAAAAGTTGCCAGCAAAAATTTAACACACGACAATTTTCGAATAAAAGTAAATCTAAATACTTATATGAAAACTGAACAGTGAAAAGCCTTTAAAACAAAAATAACGGTCATATTAGTACCTAATAACGCTGAGTAGAGAAACGTATAAATAATAATAATTCATATTTAATGAGACAAAAATATCACGGAGGTTGTACATGATAGAGAACAAGATAATTAATTGTGTAAATTTATTTTTATTTATATTTAAGTACTTACTTATATGAAAAGTTTAAATATTAGTTTATTAAGACTTAAGATAAAATTGTATGATAAAAAATAGAATATCCAAAAATAGAATATCCGAAAATGAAACCACAGATTACCTATAAGTTATTAGATAGGTACGTAAGTTCAACTTTAGTAATAAGTAGAGCTTTTATTTATTATTACTAAAATACCGTAGACTTTAGAATAATTATAACTGTTTTGATTGTTATTTGTTAATAAAAATATTACATAATGGTTCAATATAATAAATAATTTCAATAGAAAAAATGTTCTGCTAATTCAATCGATAGGTAAGCGAGAATGTTTAAAATGTAGAGTCGTGAATCGTCAAATTAAAGAACCTGTCAATATAATCACCCGGCAAAATGAGGATAGCGAATTATGTTTTAGCACTTTTAGGTCAATATTAATAATTATATTATGTTTAGGTAAATACTTTCTTATTTATTTCAGGTTTATAATCCAAAACGCGCCTAAATTTTATTTCTATTAAATTAAATTTACTTACTACGGCTTAAAACACGAATTTCTAACACAAACATACCTTGAATTAGGGCCAGGCCGAACAGAAACAACAACAACATTTTAACACATAACACTACGATTTCTAATAATTAATAAAAAAAAAAGAATAATTTTCATAAATTACAAACAACGTGACGCCGCGCTGTTGGCGCGAGGCGACTGCACGAGACAGTAGTTTTCCCGCGTTTATACCGACAGTTGGAACTGGCAGACATTTCCCCATACTTACACCGTCATTACTTTATTTTTCCGTTTTAACTATGTACATGTGTAAATATTTAGTAGACAAGTTGCTACAATAGTAAAAAAATGTTGCAGTGAACAAGAATGTTAAAAATTGTGTTTCATTAAAAAGAAAAGTAAACAAAACAATATGCAGTGTCCTTACTTTTTAATAATTAGGCACCAAATTTTTTAAGTTAATGTGCAATTTGCATTTTAATGGTGCATTGTGTCGTTAAAATAATTTTCAGAATTAGTTAGTGCGTACCTAAATAAACCTAAGGGCCGAAATACGTAACTGAGTTGCGGCACCACAACGCCAAAATTGGCGTAATTCTTTAGTTTTTTATATGAGTTTTGAATATTTTTGCCCCCGATTTTGGCGGTGCGGTGCCGCAACGCGGTTATGTGTTTTGGCCCTAAGTGATCGTTCTTAGTAACCTTTTTAGTTACATTAACCTATCAACTCCCAAGCGGTTGAATTCGACCGCGTAAATAATAGATTTCCAAAAATTGGCGTTCGAAGGAATAAGTCATTAGGCCGTTCTCAGTTTTCAGTTAACTGACTTATCGTATCCCTTATATTAACTGTACCAGCCGATGAACCCGCTGGATATAATATATGTGCGTCATTTGAATGAATTAATTTAATTTATAATGTTCTCTATGATAACACCTCTACTGCATAGGTGCTCTACTTTTCTATTCGGGTGCAACAAATGGTATCAAGCTATTCATAAGGTAATTGACAAAAACATATCCTGCAGGCTGCAGTAGTTATAAGGTACAGTTTTACCATTTCATTCCTAAGATTATAAAAGAAACGCTTTTCAAAAAATCACTCAAAATATGAACGCGAAGTTTTCCATGTGTGAAGAGGCTCGGGCTTAAAAACTTTTGAACTTTAAACTAAATAGTAATATTACATATAGAAAATATCCGTAGTCCTTTTACCTTTAGCGGTTTGCAGCAGTATCTATGCTCTTTCTCATCTGATTAATTTCAATTCCCAACTCCAAAGGCAGTTTTTGAGTTTAGCGGGCTACCTGATATCATATCAAAGGTAAGTTTGTGGTTTGTTGCTGAATGCTGTTGTTTTAGCTAACAGGTGTTATAGTAGTGGGAATGTTTCGTAGGCAGGGCCCGATTTATATTTGTTATGACTTATTAGTATAGGCCACTTTAATTTAGCCGCCCCGATGTACGATTTACGAACTTTGCCTCCATCCTAGGACGTTGCTCCCCCCCCCCCCCCCCTACAGAGGCGGCGCAAGGCGTGGGCGGTGTGGGCGACCGCCCACGGCCTCGCGCTAAGGGGCCTCGCGCCCTTTGGACCACGAGGTTTTTTTAATGGATTTACAAGTTTTGATACTCAAATATTCATAAAAAAGCTTCATAAATAAAAGTTTGAGTCTCAAAAAATTCTTTCTCTCCAAAAATCCATCTTCTTGCGTCATCCATCAGGGGGCCTCGCAAGATATTTCTTGTCCACATCAAATTTAGGTCTTGCCGCGCCACTGCCCCCCTAGGACGCCATAGGACGCTGCGGCCTGCGGCCCATAGATGGCCTTTACTGCCTATAAGTACATACCTAAATCCAGAGCTGGCTTACAGGGATAGTGGGAATGTATTGTAGGCCAATGCCCGTCTGCAGCTGATAATGCCGATCGCGTGCATAGTATCTTCCGGCCGTGAACTTGGCCGGAAATGCGATCTGGCAGTGGTTCAACACGCTAGCCCCACAGGTCGCTATGCGCATTTGGTGATGCATAATAATTAGTAACCATGAATATTCTTTTTGTAATAAAATTAAGGGGCAAACGAGCAAAAGGGGTCACCTGATGGAAAGAAACTATCGTCGCCCTGCATGGATTATCGCAACATGCGAACAGTTGCAGGTGCGCTTCCGGTCTTTTAAATGGAAATACGCTCTATTCTTGAAGGTTTACAGGTCGTATTGGTCCGGAAATAGGTACGGATGGCGACAGTTCGTTCCAAAGTTTTATTGTGCGTTACGTGGCAGAAAGTTACGGGAAAACTGCACGGTGAAACATTGCCATTAATATTTCATCAAGGTGATGATGATGGTATATTTGATATGGTTTATATGAGGGTATGATCTAATCGTGTCAAAATTCAGATGGTTTGTGACTATTTAGTCCAGGTGGGCTATTATACCTCTTGTTTCCAGCCAGTTTACGCCCAAAATGTACCGTTTTCGGGCGTAAACTGACTGGAGATAAGAGGTCATAATAACCCACAAGGACAGAACAGCGTACAGTACTTATAGGTTATCGCTGCCGTATTGCTTAGGTACCTAAATGGCCAACCGACCAAACCCTCTATGGTCGGTTGGCCATTTAAGCGCTAGGGCAGCTATATCATCTATCTATACAGTATACTATAGTCTATAGGTCTATGGTACACGGTGTGGATTTTTTCAGCAGTCCAAATGGTCCTCAGCTTATTACTTAGAACTACTATAAAGATTAAGCGGTAAGCCTTAGTACCTAATAAAAAGCTATGGTCATAACTCCTACTAGAGGTATTACTTTACCATCGACTTCCTGCATCTTAAAACACAGGTGATAGCTAAAATAACAGTACCAATGTCCTACCTACGTCCTACAGCGAAAGCGAGCTTGCTTTCACTTTAATCCCGTATATTTGCCACCTGGGCTTATCGACATTATCAACATTATTCTCGATTACTTCTGTGGTCGGAGAGTTTCTATAGGAGTGTGCAAAGACACCTTAATACGTCTTATATTAACCTATCAATCCCCAAGCGGCACCCGGCTGTTGCATAACAATTGAAAATCTATTGTGTCTGCAATACCCACGATATAGCTGTAGGTATTAATACGCTATAGTTTTAACCATTATTATATAGGTAAAAAGGTCACGGTACCCACAATTCGCATAACGTTCCTGCATCCAGCATCGCGCTATGGAAGTTTCGTTTTAAGCGTCGCGTCGGTATAATATACTCGTAATATACGACAGCTGAAATGTATCAAGTGGGATTCGGCCTGACCGGGCATACCTACCACCTCGCTCGGTCACAGACTATAATATATATTAGGCTCGGTCGGGAGATCTTCCTTAATTGGCCTCCACGCATCATTCCCACATTGGTGACCCTCGACAGAACACGCCTTCATCGTCATCACTCCCCGCCCCTCCGCACCGCGCCAGCCAGCATCGCCTATCGGGTACATCGTCCACTAGCCGCAATATACCGCGGCCTGGGCGACTCCGCATCGGCATCATCGAGCTTTCTCACTACACCGACCGGTCAGCAAGCAGAACACATCTCTCCTGGTTAGCATCGGCCCCGCACGGCAGCTATCACAGTTCCGACTCACTGGGACTTCACTCTTAAAAGTAACAAGTAGTCAGCCCTGCATTTGTGTATTATAGGCCATGTCCTATGGGCGGCAGTGTCCTATATGGCATCCTAGGGGGCAAGCATGCAAGTCGCTGACCCGGCAAAAGAAAAAAAAAATTATCATAAACTATATACTCAGGTGCTTAGACGTTTCATTTGGTTACTAACGCAGCGACAAGAGAAATTTATTACTGAAGAAATTAAAACTTGGAAATAACAGAAGGTATAAAAAGGTACAGAAGGTATATGGCGTGAGTAAGTAGATAGACCGTATTAAGTATATTTCCGTTGTCTGGTATCCGTAACAAAAGTCCTTTAGGTACTCAGCACGGGGCCAGACTGACGTGGTGTAAACAAAGACTTCTATAATATATCTCAGTTTAAGAAGGCGACTAACCCAAAATTGAAGATTTTCTAAATAATTTTTGTACTTGATAAGGGGGCGTCCACAAATTACGCGTCGAGTCAAATCTCACCTAATCTCACGTTGGGGAGAGGGGGGTCTCGGCAAATCTCACGTAATTTTTTCTCAACAAAATTATACTTATACCCCGGGAAAATTAAATATTCGACCTCGGAATAACTCGCATAGAGCTGAAAATTGGTATAGACGTTAAATACACCATTAAAAATAAAACCTCAAAAGTCCCCGGCGATCCTCCTTGTGCAAAAATTTTTGTTCAAGGTCAAATGTATGGAAATGAGGTTTTTCCTGATTTTTTTCCAAACTATACATTTTATCACAAAAATTAGAGTGTATTATATATTATTAAGTAATTAGAGTGGGTTTCACGAACTAACTTTGACTTTAACTTTAACCGGAAAAATTGACAGATGTCGTATGAGCATATGGGGTGTTTGGACGCCATATTTAACTTTAACCACGCCTCTGGTGCAATGTAGCCTAAATAATATCTTTTTATATTTATGGGCGCTTTACAGTTTACACTAGGGTTGCCAACCGTCCTGTTTTCCCAGGACATTTCCTGGTTTTTGTAGTGTCCTGGGACGTCCTGAATAGTTTTTAAGCAGCGTCCTGGGTGGTCCTGGGTTTTTTAATTTTAAAATTCGCGCGCCTCTTTACAAATTTTTACGCTACGAGCGTGAAATGTGATTATTTTAATTACTTGAATTCCATTTCATCTGTTTTCACTAGAATCTAGATATATTTATTTAAATATTGCAACTTTATTAAGAGGGCGACTAACGCAAAAAATCAAACATCGTCCTCTTTACACTCACGCCCGTCTTTCATGTGCCAGGTGAAAAAACGACGACGCGGAATCATCGCCAAGCACTGACATAGTATGTACTATGTAGTACTTACTACCTCAGTGTCGCCAAGTTAGTTTTTTCTTAATACTTAAGAGCGCACCTGACCCTAACTTGACTACATAGGTACTTTAACCAAGATCTCAAAATCGTACAATAATTACTTGATTATTGTACGATAATTTACGTAATTAAATCATACAATAACAGTACAATCTGCATGAAATTGACCAAAATACTAAATAGTACCAAATACTAAATACTAATAGTCCGGTCTAATGAGACGCAAAAAAATCGTAACCTCGGAATAACTCGCATAGAGCTGAAAATTGGTATAGATGTTAAATACACCATTACAAATAAAACCTCAAAAGTCCCCGGCGATCCTCCTTGTGCAAAAATTTTTGTTCAAGGTCAAATGTATGAAAATGAGGTTTTTCCTGATTTTTTTTCAAAGTATACATTTTATCACAAAAATAAGTACGACAAGAGTGTAGAATGTAGATCATAGAATTCTCTACAAAAAAATATTTAGACACTTTTTTCATACGACTTACTATTCCTTATAAATGGCGGGCTCAAAGTTTGGGAAAATCATATCTATGCTTAAATTATAAAGCTTAAGAATTTGTGGAACTACTGCTTTGAATTGAAAAGTTTTTTGTTGGATAGTCTTCTTTATCGAGGGAGACTTGAGCTATATAAGATCACGTTGGCACCAATAGGAGCAAAGAAACAGAGGAAAATGGGGAAAAACGGGGAAAATTATTTGAAGGAGCTTATCTCACAAACGGCTGAAGCAATTTTTATGTTATTTGGCACAGATATAGAATAGGCCACGTGGAGGGACATAGGCTATTTTGTTTTTCAGGAAAATTTACGGTTTACGTGAAATTTATAATTAACGCGGGCGGAGCCACGCTTAACATCTAGTACCTACTACATACTAGGGTTGTTTGAAAAAATTGAAATGTTCTCGATCTGACATACTGAGTGACTTGCAAGCATAATGTTGCTCTTCACGACTCGAAAAGTTTAGATTTGGTAAGTCACGCAGAAGTATGTTTGTCTGAGAACAGCCCTCGTATGTTGTAGTACAAGAAGTTCCGCTCCGCCCTGTTAATTATGTATTTTACGGAAACCGTACATTTTCCCGAGAAACAGAATAGCTTATGTCCTTCCTCGTGGTCTACTTTATATCTGTGACAAATAACATAAAAAATGCTTCAGCCGTTTGTGAGATAAGCTCTTTCCAATAATTTTCGCCGTTTTTGCCCATTTTCCTCTCTTTCTTTGCTCCAACGTGATGTTATACAGCTCAAGTCTCCCTCGATAAATAAGACTATCCAACAAAAAACTAATTTTCAATTCAAAGCAGTAGTTCCACAAATTCTTAAGCTTTATAATTTAAGCATAGATATGATTTTCCCAAACTTTGAGCCCGCCATTTATAAGGAATGGTAAGTCGTATGAAAAAAGTGTCTGAATATTTTTTGTAGAGAATTCTATGATCTACATTCTACACTCTTGTCGTACTTATTTTTGTGATAAAATGTATACTTTGAAAAAAAATCAGGAAAAACCTCATTTTCATACATTTGACCTTGAACAAAAATTTTTGCACAAGGAGGATCGCCGGGGACTTTTGAGGTTTTATTTGTAATGGTGTATTTAACATCTATACCAATTTTCAGCTCTATGCGAGTTATTCCGAGGTTACGATTTTTTTGCGTCTCATTAGACCGGACTATTAGTATTTAGTATTTGGTACTATTTAGTATTTTGGTCAATTTCATGCAGATTGTACTGTTATTGTATGATTTAATTACGTAAATTATCGTACAATAATCAAGTAATTATTGTACGATTTTGAGATCTTGGTTAAAGTACCTATGTAGTCAAGTTAGGGTCAGGTGCGCTCTTAAGTATTAAGAAAAAACTAACTTGGCGACACTGAGGTAGTAAGTACTACATAGTACATACTATGTCAGTGCTTGGCGATGATTCCGCGTCGTCGTTTTTTCACCTGGCACATGAAAGACGGGCGTGAGTGTAAAGAGGACGATGTTTGATTTTTTGCGTTAGTCGCCCTCTTAATAAAGTTGCAATATTTAAATAAATATATCTAGATTCTAGTGAAAACAGATGAAATGGAATTCAAGTAATTAAAATAATCACATTTCACGCTCGTAGCGTAAAAATTTGTAAAGAGGCGCGCGAATTTTAAAATTAAAAAACCCAGGACCACCCAGGACGCTGCTTAAAAACTATTCAGGACGTCCCAGGACACTACAAAAACCAGGAAATGTCCTGGGAAAACAGGACGGTTGGCAACCCTAGTGTAAACTGTAAAGCGCCCATAAATATAAAAAGATATTATTTAGGCTACATTGCACCAGAGGCGTGGTTAAAGTTAAATATGGCGTCCAAACACCCCATATGCTCATACGACATCTGTCAATTTTTCCGGTTAAAGTTAAAGTCAAAGTTAGTTCGTGAAACCCACTCTAATTACTTAAGTAGGTAGGGTAAGTAGTTTTTATAAGTACTGGCCTACGAGTACTAATAATATAAACTATATTATTCGTAGGTACTGGCATATTATGACATATCGCATTCAGGGTTTTATGGCACGGAAGAAAACCTATTTCTTATATAGGCAGACGAGGCTATATTAAGTGACCTACCCCAAATGTTATGGACATGATAATTGGCATTGGTAGAGTCCTTAAGTAAGAGGTGACAGACCTAGGCGCTCTACGTCACGGAAATATATCCATATTATTGGGCCTTTCACACCTAATTATTTATAGAAATATATAAAATATTGTACGGAAGTAAGTAATCTACTCCTAACCACTCCTGTCATTATAGTCCGGCTAACGAATAACTCAAAAGAGGGTATAGAGTGCGTGAGCGGGATCCTATGCGATTTCTGCTGGAACTTATTCAGGGTGATTAGGGGCAAAACATACTAAAAGTCCTGACGTCTAGGAGGGCGGAGGGGGCGACAAAGGTCTAAATTTTTGGTTTTTCGTCAATAACTAAAAAACTATGCGTTGTAGCAAAAAATATTCTAGGATGACTTAAAAGTTTATTAAATTCTCTATAAATTAGATTCTATACAGATTTTCCAAATTCTCATCCGTTTTCGAACTACACGCTCAGGAAATGAGCTGACCCCTCAAGAGTGAGGGTGGAAAAATGAAGGTAATATCTTGACGCCAAGAACAATAGACGACTTATCAGCATCTGAGGCTTTACAAAGAACAATATTTTGTCGCTGCAAACAGAATCAGAAAGGAATACCTACATATTTAAAATAAAGCTTTTTTTAATTTTTACTTTTCCTGAGCGTGTAGTTCGAAAACGGATCAGAATTTGGAAAAACTGTATAGTATGTAATTTATTGAAAATTTAATAGGCTTTAATATCATCATAGAATATTTTTTGCTATAACGCATAGTTTTTTAGTTATTGACGAAAAACCAAAAATTTAGACCTTTGTCCCCCGCCGGCTCACCTCCTAGACGTCAGGACTTTTAGTATGTTTTGTCCCTAACCACCCTGAATAAGTTCCAGCAGAAATCGCTTAGGTTCCCGCTCACGCACTCTACAAATACTTTGTTGACCGAGCTATTACTCATTACAGTTGCATTGAATTTTGTTACTCAGTTAGTTTAGTAATAAATAATATTTTGAATATAGGTACTATTTGAATATAATATAGTTTAAGTGTAGTGGTACACGTGCCAAAAGTTAATTAGGAATTAAACGTTCGATTGAAAAAATGTGTACTAGAATAATTGTACACTTATACACATCTTCTATACTTATTATAAAATGAAGTCACTTTTTTTCCCTCATGTCCCTTTAATCTTTAAAACCACGCAACGGATTTTGATGATTCTTTCAGTGTTAGATAGCCCATTTATCGAGGAAGGTTATAGGCTATATTATTTTATCACGCTAAAATTAATAGAAGCGAAGACATAGAGAAAAATGGGAAAATTATTTGAAAGGGCTTACTTGAACGCGCTAATCTCAGGAACTACTGGTCTGATTTGAAAATTCTTTCAGTGTTAGATAGCCCATTTATTGAGGAAGGCTATAGGCTATATTTTATCACGCTAAGATTAATAGGGGAATGTGGAAAATTATTTGAAAGGGTTTAATCTCGCGAACTACTGGAGCAATTTTTATGTTATTTGGCAGTTGGCACAGATAAGAAGTAGACCACATGAAGGATCGTCATAGGCGATCGATTTTAATCATTTTTTCAGTGGCTATATATATTTTATTCCCGTGCGACGCCGGGGCGGGTCGCTTGTATTTTTATATTCTAGGCGTCTTCCCAATTTTTTCTCCAAGTTATATAATATTATTATGTTACTATAAATTTTCTCTTTACTATCCAAAAAATATTTTTAAATTCCTACGTCAAGTTTTTTAACTTCAAGGTGTTTCGTACAACAGTTTAAACATAAAGAAAACTAAAATTAATTTAATTTATATCATGTCATAAATTAAACACAACATAGGTAATTTAAATAAAATTAAGCGACTGCAAACCAAGAATTTTTGTAAACATTTTCGCGTTGTTTTTATATTGCCAAAAGACGGTAAATTACTTTGAGTGATTCTCAAAAAAATATTGTAAATATTCTTTGCATGGGCTTAGTTACTAATAAGGATGTGATGACTCCATAATGACGGAATGAAATAACCAGAATATAATATAATATGGTACAGGGTGTAACTAAACATAGTGATAATACTTTAGGGTGCCTGTGAGTCCCCTGTCCATCGTAAAAGTAGCGGCGCTAAAAGAGTAACCTTTTTTTTTGTATAGGCAAGTGCTTGACGCCCCCGGGCGTCCTTGCCCACACAATTAACAAAAAAAACTTTTTAGCTTTGCTACTTTCTTCACAGTGAACGCTACACAGGGGACACATACACACCCTACACGCTAAACTCTAAAGTGTTATCACTTTGATTTGAACACTATGTAGAATTCCCAGGAAACGTAACAGCAATGAAAGAGTAAATTTGACTTCTGTTTCTGAGAAATGCAAATATTAAAATAAAGGTAGGTACACTTTCAACACTACTGCTACATTCACATTTTACTGTGAACTCTTCAAAACTAGTGAAGTTTAGGGTGTGTACACTGTACGTATCCCTTACACGTACACACCCTAAACTTCACTTAGCTTTGTTACAGCATGTACTACCTATATCTTACATCCTGTATAGTGTATACGGTATACGGAGTTTTTTACTAATGGTCACTATGAACTTGACCTCAACTCGAACATCCTTCATGTTGACCACAAAATATTATAAATCATGGTCCTACAAGCCATTCTGCTTTAATTTACCTCGGAGTTTCTATAAAATGACTCTTATATCATCCGCACACGGTCCCATCATAGAGAACATGTTTCTCTACAAGCAATTTCCTTATGACGTCCTTACTCAAAAAAACTCAGGATTGATGAGAGCAATCAAACAAAACGTTATGGACTTCACACATTTATTGTATTTTTGTCTAATAAAAATACCTTTATCGTAAAACTATATATATCTACATCAATTGACCGAGTGTCACGCACACCGGAGAAACTCAGTGCCCGTGTTGATCTAACACTAATATAAACCCTATTTTACAGCCCCCTAGCGTAATTGAAAACTAAAATTCGCCAAAAATAATCGACTGGACGCTTATTGCACTAATGAAGTTACACACGAAAGGGCGCGTTCAAGTGTTACATAACGCGAGTAAGGAGAGTCTTACGTGATTATTCAGAGTTTACTTGAGACACGACAGTCTTAATACACCCTATTGCTATACAAAACACAAGATGAAAACACACAAACAAATATTTTGTATAGCAATATTCTGACTGTTGCTTCTCAAGTGAGCGTGCGCTCCTAAAAATGCGTTATTGGAAGATCTAAACTAATAAAAATTGCGTTCCACAACGCTTGAACGCTTCCAAATCGACATACATCTCGGCCAAGTCTCGATTTAAGGAACGGCTATGTATAAATAATCTAGTTATACTTGGCAGAATTTTGGTTCTCACTGAATAAAGCATTAAATAAACACAATTGGTTTAACCGAATCTATTCGCCTTAAGGTGTAATAATTACATATTGTGTCATATTTCTAACGCCGAAAATACATATAAGAAAGCTTTAGCAGCCATCCACATTTTACGTCACACAAAATTTAGGATTTTTTAATCCATTTATAAGCTGTAACATAATATGTGTATAGACCCTTAGACTTTTCCATGCAACAGAAAAACAATTGACATACTTTAATATAAAAATATTTCTTATTTTGTAACTCATTATTAAAATACAAAACCTAGGGCAAATAGATTCAGTAAAACCTCAATGCAATCATACAAAACACAAAACGTCAGCAAAATCAAATTTTCGATCCCAAAATAAACTACTTACTCTATTTATATACAATATAACCGAAAGTACTTAAATAAACAAGCTTTTGTGACTAAAATAAATTACAACACAAAACGTAAGTGAAATTGTGCATGAAATACATTGGGCTATCTTATTCACTGTTAAGAACTTTATTGTGATATTACAATTTGTAATCAATCCAAAAATCCACAAAATCTTTAACTCCCTTACTAATAAAAACATTTACAGAATACATTTACATTAAGATCTGCTTACTTTTATATCTGGCATATTGGAAAAGTCACATGACAGAAAAAGACGACCTAGAATAAAGTTGCGTTAATATTATCTTTATTAGTAATAGAGTTAATGTTACGACTATTTTAAACATCTGTACCTAATCCATCGAAATAGTGATATAGTAACTAAGTAAGCTTTGTAAGGCCAAGTAAAATGAACAACAGCATATTGTTAAGTACGAAGACATACCGATTTACTTGAACACAATTTTGCGTAATATGCGAACCTAAAGAGAAACCCTCTTACTAATAAAAATATTTACTTAAGGTATTCAAGGTCTGTTGTCTTTGACTGTCGTATGATACTCCCAATGCGCTAGAAAAAAACAAGAAAACCTTGTATTCAGTGTTTAAATACTTTTATAAGTAAGAGGGAAAGTTAGTAATGTTTAGGATATTTTCCAAAGTGTTATATTGTCAATAACCACAGAAATATTCGAGCCTTCACAAACCCAGTGACAACCATTAAATTATATACATGTTATATACATACACCATTGATATTATAGTCCGATTCATAAAATATTGGCTATCTCTCTTAACATCGACGTTAGTAAAAGAACAATAAATTTGTATTTCACTTTAATTATCACGCCTAACGGTGCGTCCACATTTGTATCATTTGCACGATCAGATCTCCGTCGCGTATCATCGAAGCGTGTCAAAATGATACGCCCCGATCGCTATTAACCGCGTATCTGATACTTGTCATATCAAATACACGCATGATCGGCAGAATGATCTAATAGGCGTCCACACTATGATACTCATTCTTGATACGGCGCGATGATCGCGACGGAGATCTGATCGCGCAAATGATACAAATGTGGACGCACCGTAATGTGAAATGTACAGAGCTACACACAGCATACATAGTATGTACAAACACAACTATTTACACAAATATACATGGCAAAGGTTATGTACACCGTTCGGTCTGAACCAATAAAGGTACATTTTATACAACCGTCTGCGAGTTGTATCTTATGATATTAAGCACCAAAACCTAATTTACAAATTAAAAGATCATAAACAGTTTTTGTACTAAGGTAAATTGCTGCTTTTAGGCTGTTATTTTAGACCTTTGCCAATTAATGTATAACTTTAAGGAAATATAACGTGACCTTGTTTCACACCACTGGAAACTTCATGGAGATTCAAACTTCGTAATAAGCCTGATTTACGTCGGTTCAATAGATGGCGCATCACTTACACATTTTTCAATACAGATTGAAATACAATGCTGGAGCCATGATATTATATTATGGCCTGTATTCACTTTTATTAGTGCAAGTGCAAAAAAGGTGACTAGTGATTAGGAGAAAAATAAAGAACAAGCACTAATCAGTCGCTGTCCACACTCACTGTCTCCTAATTACTAATCACCTAATCACCTGCACTCATCACTAATCAAAGTGATTACAGGCCAGTAAAGCTAACCAGCACTAGAATGTTATATCGGCACTACAAATAGGCGAACGCGTTAGCCAACGCATTGGCCAACGCGTCGGCCAACGCGTTCGCCTATATGTAGTGCCGACAAAAGTCGGCCAACGTCTAAATACCTACCGCCAACGCGCGAGTCGCCCGTTCTACACATTGGGCCGACACGTTGGCCAACGCGTTCGCCTATATGTAGTGCCGACATTATACTAGCGCCTACTACTGGAACCATTAAAATCAGCGCTTAGTTTTACCAAGATTTTAATCACGCATTTCTTATTATCCAGTTTAAAATCTGTTATGGCGCGATCTTTTGGAATCGAATCTCACTGAAAATTATTGTCGTTAGTCTACTGACACTTTCAAATACCAGCTACTTTAAATCTAGAAATTCGTAACCGATTACACAGGACCCTTATTATTTTATGTAGAAGTGGAATATATCTAATTAGTTATATTTGTGCGTACTGTATACATGCAAACTACACTTACGGACGATTCCAATAACCTGTCAAATTGTAATAATTCTAAGTGTCTAAACACACTAGGCCGAAGTTACGCGGCGTAAATTCCGCATGATTACGCCCGCAATGTATTTTAAATTACCGACGACACGCTATTCCGTCGCGTTCCGTCCGTATTTTGTATGCGTTTGACATTGCAGACGTAATCATGCGGAATTTACGCCACGTAACTTCGGCTTAGTGTGTTTAGACACAAAGGTTTTATATAATTCGTCAGCACCCCAACCTTGCTACTTTAAACTAACAATAACACAGTCAAAATCCAATAATAGCATGCTCATAATATTATTATATTGAAACCAAACGGGAATCAACTGATTTTTTAAAGAAAGCGTTTGGTGTTTTTTTCGAAACTGCATCTAAACTGTATTTTTGTTGGATTAAAACAGTAGAATCGAGGTACTGTTTCGCTCCAATCATTGAAATGGCCGCTCGACAAATCCATCTAAAATTTAGTGCCGAGTATACAAGACTAATGGCCTGTTTCACCACTTCCCAATAAGGTGCTGAATAGGTTTATTTGACAGATTCTCCATACTCTATCTGTCAAATTAAGTGGTGGATAGCCTTATCAGGAAGTGGTGAAACAGGCCCTAAGGCTGGGTTTATATGCGCCCGTCCGAACGCGCCCACGAGATTACAAGCAAACGTATGTAAATAACAGAGCGACCGCGCCGCTATTTAAATAAATCGTTACATATTATATTTTCTGTGATTTCGCGGTGTACCGGCCAAACCGCACGTTAGCGCCGCCACATATAAACCCAGCCTAAGGACCTATTTCACAATCGCCTAAGTGACAAATAACTTTAATCACAACTATTCGTCACTTATAAGATTGTGACACGGGCCCTTGAAATACACCGACAGTACAGAAATAGTTTCCATACATATATCAGCTTTCGACATTGATATGTGATGACACGATGCAAGAAGTGTGTGAAGCCCGTGAGCAAAACTCGTATTTAAAATATCTATCCAGCGTTTGCATACTTAACACCATGTCACAAAATATACATGTGTATAACCTACCATGTGTATACCATAAATATATTATATTTGTACACGATACTCCTCACGCTATTTACAATACACTCACCTAAACACAGTGCGAAATAAAATAGGGCTGTAAAAACGTAACTAAAAAACCTAGCTCTAATATAAAATTAAGATTTCGTTTTAGTTAAATCGCTTATCATTAAAATAACTAACTGTACTTCTGTGTGTATTCTGATTTAACTAAAACCATATATCTCTAAAGCATAGTGCGTTCGGACGACAGACTTGGCTTTTTTCGTATCATTTCCGTAATAACAACCGAATTTGGCGTACGCAAAATACTGTTCTTATCAGCAAAATTTGATTGTACAGAAAAGCCACTTTTGCGGATAAATTCAGATCTTATTTATTGTGCACTATAGTCTATTGGAAAATGTTAGCAAGAGACAATTCTGTCCCCCGTCCGCGGCTTAAATCGATTCTTCACGGTAAATAAAGAAAACTTAATATTACTACACAAATAAAAAACGATAGGCCATTCGAATTCATGTTACAAAAACGTAGCAAATAAGTACAGGCAATAATTTATTATTAATTTCGATCTTTATTCACCCATACACAGATAGCAGCAGTAAGAATATTCATTTGATAACTTATAACGTGTCATAGAATCTATATATAGCCATTTGGTATATCAATACTGCCCCGATCATTTTAGCATCCACACCGGAATATGTTGCGTAGCCAACTACACATTTCTTACATAAAAAAAATCAATACATTGTTACCAACATTCTAATTTAATTTCCTTACACATTTTTTTACAAATTAGGCCATTACACAGTCATTCAAAGTTTCATGAATAGTATAACATCCCAAAATGAGTGACCTATTTTGCGGTGAACTAAAATGACTATGTAAGTGCCTGGGTGTGATCAAAATATAATTTAGTCACTCAAACAGTGATCCACATTACAATTTATTATTTCTACGATACTAACATATTTTATATACACAATATTAAACAATACATAATAACCGCAAGAATACATGCATCTTAGATACATTTGCGATTATCGCTTTAAGATTTTGAATGGAAAAATTTCAATATCTATTGTGAGTGTATAGATACACAGTGTGCTTTCAAACTTGAATTCAATAATAAGTTATTAAATAACCTTCTCTTATAGACATGAAAATTGTATAATGCTGTAATTATATTTAATATATTTATTATTTGCACGAGAGAAACGTTTTAAACGTTTTGAATCTAAACTGTCTTTAAATTATAATCAATTTCGTTCACACGAACGGGAAAATAAGCGTAGACATTATTACTATTCAGTAGAGAATAAAACATTCCTTATAAAATTTAAACAGATACTAACAAATAAGTAAAATAAAGATAATGTACACGTGATTATACCTCGCTTCCTTGTTAATGATATTACCGACTACAATAATGGATGGAGGTTTACGTTACGAATAACTTACTTCATAGTTTTAATATAAATGCGACAAGAAAACTATTAGGCTCCAAGTACTTCGCCTTTAAATGCAAAATGCGCGTGATCCCGGTAACTCAGTTTTGTTTGAACATATCGCGCTAGCTTAGACGACATACTTTATTGTAAAAATCTAAAGTGTTATACAACACATGTAATATAAATAGTGAATCCGCCCGAATCTATACACTGACATTCCAAAATCCATTCCAAATTATAACAGGTAATAACTCTATATGATTTAAATTTTATTTTTCACCACATAATCTCCAGCAGTATTATACATTTGAAAATTTTATCAGAGACAGTGACACAGCTCTTTAGAAACTTTTTGTAATAGTAGAAATTTTTTGTAATACATAGTAAGTTATTCTTACTGGATTTTTAATAAGAAAGTTATCATCACTAAGTTTTTAAACTATTGCTGGAATATTTCACTTGAAATATTTTTTTTAATACGCCGAACACGACCTGAGAACTGACACCTCGTTTGTTTAGCGCCACATAACGTCTAGCCTACGAATAATAGATTATGGAAGAGTAACAGTGTCAAAAAATTTGTCCACGAGTCTACAAAATGTGACCCACACACAATTTTGTGTTAATATAGAAGTGACAATAATTAATATCAACTATTGCCATATTTTAGTGTGCGAAAAGGAACCAAATTCAAAACGGTTGAAGTGTGGGAGCTACGTTTCCTCAGTTTTTATTATTCGTAGCGTCTAGCAAATGAAGTTTCGGTGGCTAAACCGCGGCATGAGCTTCAGATGTAAACCTCATTTTAAAAAAATGAGAGCGTTCAACCGAACGTTCAGAGCGAAACGATTCGCAGATATTCCCCATCCTTTACACGGTTAGCACATAGACACCGTAAACCGCGAAATAAAAGCAGCGAGATGCAAAATAACGCAGTAGCATTTGACATGTGACACATCAGCCACTCTATCGCCGTTTGCGTATTTTGATTTTGCATAACGCATTTAATCACGCAAATTGTTTGACATGTGAGACAGACGATCAACCACTTTTTTGTAGTTTGCTCACTCATGGAACTTATCGCATTTAAATTGTTATGTGAGACTGCCATCTCTTTCGCAGTTTATTGATGGCGCAACGCATTTAAAATAAGATCAGCCGCATTTTCGCGCTAACAGCGTCTATACACACTAGGCCGAAAAAACGCAGCCGACTTCCGCATGATTACGCCTGCAATGTATTTTAAATTACCGATGACACACCATGCCGAAATTACGTCGCGTTATATTGCATGCGTTTGACATTGCTGACGTAGTCATGCCGAACATCGGCATGGTGTGACTTAGAGTTATCCCAGGCGTTTCAGTATTCAAGTATTCATAGTTTCCTAGGTCTCGTGAGCCTGCGTTTCTTGCGCTCGGGCGTGTTGTCCGCGCGGGACTCGGCGGGGCGTGTCTCGGCCGAGGGGCGGCGCGGGGCGGGCTCTAGTTTGCGGGGGGCGGGGTCTGGTTTGCGGGGGGCGGGGTCCGGTTTGCGGGGGGCGGGGTCCGGTAGTTCAGTGGCGGGCGGCGCCGCGCTGCCGCTCGCCTCGCCCTCCTCCGCACTGCTACCCGCCCACTGAAATATTATATTCAAACTTACATCTCACACTACACTGTACAAGGTATAACAAAGTAATAGTACCGAGCGTGTAAGTGTCCGTTATATATAAAGCTCAGCTGTGAAAGTGGTATCGCTGAGAGTTACTATTGACTTATATACTAACTTATAAGTTTTGATGAGAAAAGCCTAGAAGACATGAATTTACCTATACACAATTTGTATAGGAATTACTCTTTCCGCACTGCTTATTCCACAGTAATCTCTATACAAAGTATACATACACATTACACGCCCTAAAGTTATATTACCTCGTTTTGTTACATTATACTACGACGTGATACAGTTCGAAGATATACTTTTACGTCATAAGCGATACTGAGCAAATAAATGCTCGTACTTTCTGGCATATTCTGCGCAAATCCCAGCAACTACTTTACTGCTGAACTAAAACTTCAGATATTGCAAAATCTGAGTACTTGACAGCCAACAATTTACTACTACTACGGCGGGCGATATCGATGCACTAAGGGTGTGTTCACACCGACCTGCGGCAACGCAACTGGCGCGGGCGACAGACGCAGCGACGCACCGCATTCGGCGCACAGCGGGGGCACCGCCGGCGATCGCGAACGCCAGTATTGAAGCTCCGTCTTGCATTTGTTCAGTTCCTGAAAAATTGTATTATTTTATTAATATTATGTAATAACTGTAAGAGAATGTTAATTTAATAAACTGCAATTTTTTTTTATCTCACATATATTTGAGCGACAGATTTTCTGTCGCTCAAATATATGTGAGATAAACACAATTGACATTGATTTGGTGCAGTTACTAAAGTTTAATTTACTTTTAGATCATAAATTGAAAACGGAGAATTTAGAATTATAATAAAAAGTTAAAAGAGATTTAACGACTATTTTACTAGCTGATAGTAGCTAGAATATGAATGTAGTGCCACATCACCTTTTTAATTGCAAAACTTAGTATGGTGTGTTGATATTGATTTTACAATAATATTTATATTCGCTTTGGAATAAATGACGATCACGGAGTTGATAATTAGTTCAACGTTTTAATAAATTTTCATTATCAATTCCCATATTATGATAGAACTTTAGATGTACCTTTATCAACTCTATGAATGTCACCGCTAAACTCGCATCAGAACTTGAACTATGTGGCACCTACACAGAAACGCATAAATATATAGATATACCCAATTAGTAAATTGTGATAATACAAAATTGGGTTGTTAGACGGAAGTATTAAAGTTACTTAAAATAAATAGTATTGAAGAGTTGACAATTAACCAACTAAGGTTAACTTATTAAACATACAAAGTTATCCGAGGAATGCCTTCCTTTTAAGCAATAAAGGAAGTCATATTCTGTTTCAATTCATTTCGATATCTGATGCAATCAAAATGTCAAGAGTTTCTAAAAAGCGTGCAATAAATAAAACATAACCAAAGTAATTGTGTTTTAGTTTCTTGTTACATTTAGAAAAAAATGAATTGAAACGGTGCCTAATATTATGTGAGTTTATGTTGTGATGTTTCTCTTAATACTTATTAGAATTTTATTAACAAAACTATCATCTCTCGTCATTTTAATGTAATGATGAAGTCTAGAGTATAAAGGTGATCGCAAATTAATTTTATCAGCACGCACGCGCCAAACGCGTCGCGTTTAAGAATTCATTGTATGCAATGATGTGAAACCTCGTAAAATTTCGTGTATTATGCGATGCGACCGACGCGTACGGTGCTAAGTGCTGACAAAATATGTGCGATCAGCTTTGATGTCATCATGAAGTCTAGAGTATAAGAGCCAGTCCACACGGCGCGTTGCGTCACCGTTGCGTCAACGAAGCAATGCCGTTGCGTTGTTTTAAATACAAATAACCAAGGTTGCGCACTGCGTCGTCGCAACGCACACATGACGGACAGCTGCCCCCGAGACGAAGCGGGACGTTAACGTTGACGTTAAGACTGCTTCGTAATAACGCTGCGATGACGCAGCGCCCGTGTGGCCGGCTATGCGTCAAACGGCAGCGCTGCGTCGACGCAACGCGTCGTGTGGGACTGACTCTTAGCAGGGTAGTTTTTTTTATAAAATCGTACTTAGTAAATCATACCTGCAACAAAGTCTGAAACTTGCGGCTGGTCTCCTCATTTTTCTTGTCATAATCGTCGAGGCGGTTCGCATACTCGAGCGTCTGCTTCTGTTGCTCGGCAATTTGTTTCTGTTGCTCGGAAATCTGTTTCTGTTGCAGTGCGGTCTTGCGTTTGCAGCTCCGCAGGTCGCTGCGTAGCGCCGACAGTTGGTCGTTGTACCTGAAATTTTGGGGATAATATTCATTACTACTAATGTAATGGCGTCATTTACGATATTGTTTTTGTCTTCAGTTGATTTGTGTGCGATAAATATTACGATTAACTCGGCTAAACCCAATGCAGGTCTTTGTTTCATTATGTTCTCCTACAAGGTTAAAAAATACTACAAAGGCATGATATTCACGTAGAAAAGTATTTTGCCCTATTACTGAGAAGGGATTAGGTTATTCAAGCTGTTTAGCTAAACAAGACAAGCCATTCAGAGTCATATTTTAAATGTTACTTCCTGAAATCGAAATATGACTAGACTGAATGGCTTGTTTCGAATAATACACACTTCGGCCTACATCTCAGCTGCGGTTGCGAAGAAGACGGCAGTATAGTGTCTACTGTACGAAACAAGTAACACAACATAATTTCCCCTGCATCTCTGCAACGGTATAGTCTGTGCGCAACTAGTTGGTCGCTCTGCCGGTATGTGAGTATATGGGCAGAGCGGCAAACTAGTTGCGAACAGACTATAGCGAAGAATACCGTAGACTTACCATACAATATGTCACGTAAAGTCGCGACTGTCCTCTGCAGCGGTTGCGAAGACGGATGGCTTAATGCACGTTACTCGAGTTATTAGCTTCTGTACAAAACAAGCGACACAACAACTGCTTCATTCCCAGCATATTTGCAGCAGTTGCGAAGAAGACTTCTGCTTTCTTTCATATTTTGATTTTTGTTAGCTTACTAGCAAGCTACCGATAGAGGATGCAGAGTGGCTTTACTCTGCATCCTTTATCTGTTGTATCACGGGGAGTGCTCTGAGGAATGGTTCGGAATCATACCTCCTGCAAATTTTCTCCATCGTTCCACGTGAAAAATATTATACCATCCTCATGATGAGTAGCAGTCTTCCACCGTGCGTTTTTCGCGTAAATTTCTGCCGCGCACTGTAAAACTCTGGAATGAACTGTGACCAGCAGTATTTCTGGACCAATACGACCTGCAAACCTTCAAGAAGAGAGCGTATTGAATCTCAAAAGGCCGGCATATGTGTGGTACACGCAACCTACTTCTTCATCCCCTGCTTGATGCGGTGTATGCGCTTGCGCAGCACCATGTTGCTCTGCGGCGGCGGCGGGGACGGCGGCAGGCTCTCCTCCATGAAGGACGCGGCGCGCTCGCTCGTCGCCGCCGGCTCGAACCCAGAGGGAGGCGGCGAGTCCAGGCACATGTAGGACTTGCTGCTCTCGCCCGCTGGAATATAGACGATATTCTTATTTCGATATTCTGTACCATTACAGAGCAAATTATCTAACTATTAACCTACCAATATAAAAAAAAATCAGCTGGTTAGGGTTCCGTTTTAGGGTTCTGTAATCAACAAAACTTGGTTGACTGCTGTATTCTAAAACGGAACCCTAACCAGCAGATTTTTTGTATATTGGTAGATTAATAGTTATATAATTTGAGAGTAACCTTGTCATACAAATAAAACAAACCATATTTTAGGGCCATCAAGTCAAAGTATGAAGTCCTTTCTATCTCTGTTAGCTACCACTTTCGAGATTTTTCGAAAATAAAATTGTTGTTCGTCTTGTCAAAATGTAGCTACTCACAAAAAATTTGCTTGTTAAAGTTTGTTCGTTCTAAGATGATATGGGTGACAGTTCTCATATTCCTTGCTACAGATTTTTTTTACAAGAAAACAAAAAAAAAACAGAATGTAATAAATTACATTCCATCTACAAAAATAAATGTTTCCTGTAAATGAATAAAAATGAAAAGTTGCTAAATGGTAACTTATTGATATAAAATTATAAATATTGACTTTGAAATAGGAGTATAAAATTATTGTTACGAAAATATTTGAAAAATGTCAGATGCATGAAACGGAACTTATGTCAATAGAGATTGACACAGTTGAATCGAAATCAAATCGATAAAAAAGGGCGGCCATCTTAAATCGCCGGCGTCACTCTGAAACATCAGTACGAAATCGATAGTTTCGATTGCAATTCCTTTACGAGGTGATTCGATATTTTTTAATTATTCGATTAATTTTTTTAAGGTAACTTCCCTACTTTTGTCAATTATAATGTGTCACGCATATCATCATAAAACGAACAAACTATAGTAACACAAAAAATATTGTTCTAGGGCTCCCTCACTATTATGTGAAACTCACACACGAAGAGTTTTCCTTACCATGAAGTCTACTGTTACCTAGTATTATAAAGCTGAAGAGTTTGTTCGTTTGGACGCGCTAATCTCACGTACTACTGGGCCGATGTTTATGGAAATGTTTATGTTATTTGGAACCGTTATAAAGTAGACGACATGATAGGAAATAGGCTACTTGTTTGTAGGAAAATATATGGTTTCCACGGAAATCTTAATTTATGCGAAGCCGCGCAGAACGTCTAGTTAACTGCCATAATCTTAAAAAAACTCTTTATCAACAATCATCAATTAATAGGTTCATTTGTTTCTTCTATTGTTTGTTGACTTATTGCTTACAATCGCAAGTACTAACGCAAATAAGTTTGCATAAAATTATCTAACACGTGCCAATTGTTGTGCACTTATGCAGTCTACAAACTATGTCTGTAATCTGTAAATGTCACCGTCAAATTGCAAATACCGTTAGAATGTAAAATTTCTAAGTGATAAACTCAAGAACCGCTATAGCTAGACTTCTGCAATTTCACAGATTGTGTTACATATCTGTTGCCGCCGTAACAACAAATACTCAAAACTAAATAAATTAAATATTTAAGGCGGGCTCCCATACAAAAAACGTGTTTTTTTTGCTATTTTTTGCTCGATATTAATAACGGCAACACGTAGGCACTTGAAATATTCACGAAATACTCAGTTGTACTGGTACTTTAATAATTAATAATAAAATTTAAAGGGGGGCGGGCTCCCATACAAAAAACACAATTTTCAGACTATTTTTGCTCTATCGTACGGAACCCTTCGTGCGCGAATCTAACTTGCACTTGGCCGATTTCATTTGTTATTTGTTATTAAAGGGCTGTACAAGTTTAGCATAATCTAGGAGGAAAATGGGGGCAGACATGACGTAGCACAATGTTTATAAATAGTACGGGAGCCCTAGAAGTTAGAACAATTTTTTTTTGTGATTACTAACCATGGACGTATAAAAAAAGGCGGACGGAGTCCCACCATACACAAAACTGTGTCGCTCAGAGTCGGCCAGCTGGCTGTATGTACACGGTCCGTACGCATACATTATTGCGCTAGTCCATACCATTTGACAGGCGTCAGAATGTGTGCGTGGCCGACTCCGAAGAAAAGTGAAGACACAGTTTTGTATATAACAAGACTCCGTCCGCCTTTTTTTCTACGTTCATGTTACTAACAAGCTAATTTTTGTGAGTACCTAGCTACATTTTGATAAGACGAACAACATTTTACATTTTTATTTTTGAAAAATCTCGAAAGTGGTGCTAACAGAGATAGAAAGATTTTCATAACTTGACTTGATGGTCCCAAAATATGGTTTGTTTTATTTGTAGGACAAGGTTACTCTTAAATGATATAACTATTAACCTACCAATATACAAAAAATCTGCTGGTTAGGGTTCCGTTTTAGGGTTCTGCAATAAACAAAACTTGGTTGACTACTGTACCCTAAAACGGAACCCTAACCAGCTGATTTTTAGGGTTCCGTAGTCAACAAGGAACCCTTATAGTTTCGGTCTGTCCGTCCGTCTGTCTGTCTGTCCGCGGTTTTGCTCAGAAACTATAGGACCTACAAAGCTGTAATGAACAAAGGCCATTCGCCTAACATGCTTGGACTATAAAAATCTTATGAAACGTAACTTGATGAAACATCTGTAATTTCAATCGCCTATTTAAATGTAACATAGCACGGCATTCAATATATTTTTAAAAGCTGGGAGCTTCAAGTAATTGTATTAAGTTTTTGAATTTTGAGGTTATAAAGATAGTTAATAATAAGATGTACTATCATTTTGTGTTATTGTTTTAGATTAAATTATATGAAACACACGTCAGAGCTTTTAAAAATAAAAGTAGGAGGCAAACGAGCAAACAGGTCATCTGATAGGAAGCAACTACCGTCACTCATGGACACTCGCAAAATCGGAATACGCTCTCTTCTCGAATTCCTCAAGAAGAGAGCGTATTTAAGCAGGTCATTGTGTCATCCCCATGGGACCCATCCCTTTGAATGACAAAATATGCGTTCAATATAAAAAAAACATTATCCTGCGTTAAAAACACAAGTTCAATATTCATATTTTTAGAGCCGATTAACTTTGTTTTCCCAGCTTTTAAAAATCAACTGTTTTTATTTAATTACAGCATTTTACCTAAGCTACATTTTAGTAATAGTTCCACCTAGGTAACAAGAACCTTGTTTTTTTAGTCCATTTTGGCCACTGTTCTTTGCATGAATGAACATATTAATGATGGCGACAAGATGGCACATAAAATCTTAAACAATATGTGTTTTTTTTATGGTACCTTCCATACACATCAAGCGGGGATGAAAATTTTTTTTCGCGTCCAGCCCATCGTGCGTGGTGTCGTTGGATAGGTTTTCTAAAAATATTATGAGTATTCATAGATCATTTTCCGATTTAGGGATCCGTTTGTGAAATATTAAGTTTAAAAAATCGTTAGAGTCCAGTGTCCCCCCCCCCTTCTACCAGCTAAACGGTCTGGAAATGTGAAAAAATTCACGGAAGTAGGAAAGATGCTGAATTTAAAAGGAAAACTATCACGGCAAAGAAGATTCATAAGTTTTTGAGTTATAGTCGATCAACTCATAAAAATGTATTCCACGAAATATAGGGGAACGTTTCGTTCATATTCCTTTGAACGTAACTGAGATGATGTTGTTAGTATGTAGTGTAAAACACGTTATAAATGTACATTCATTGACCATACAAAAAATATCAAAAACTAGCGGTACTACGGAACTCTATATTGCGCGTGGCACGACACGCACTTGGCTGGTTTGTATATTGGTAGGTTAATAGTTATATAAATTTAAGAGTAGCCTTATCCTACAAATAAAACAATCCATATTTAAGGACCATCAAGTCAAAGTATGAAATCCTTTCATCTCTATTAGCTACCAATTTCGAGATTTTTCGAAAATAAAAATGTTGTTCGTCTATCTATTCACTAGCGCTTTTGATTAAACCATCTACAACGCTTTACGCTATTAAATAGGTAAACTTCTGCCAAAGAACCTAGTATCCGGCCATAAGTATAGCTATTTCAAACCACGACATGAGTCAAGACATCTTGATCAGATTTTTTTTTATTAAATTCCGTGAATACTCTTGTGGGCAATATGTGATTTGAGCTATTCAATTACAGGTGAACCGTTAGTATGCGAATGTGATGTAGATTTATTCGTAAGTCTCAACCCACTGTTCTATGTTTATGTAAAGTAGCTAAAATTTTAATCGAATATTTTTATTCAAACTGCTACTAGTCTCTTAAAATAGGTATATTATGTCTTGTACCATCGAGGAAATTGATTATTATGCATTTGAGAGACCAACGTCATTTGGTCGATCATGTCAGTTCAATGTTAATTGTGATCTGTCGGCTAGGTTTGACGTAACGCGACTAAACTACGTAGGTCCCCATCTGCATAGGAATCAATTTCTCTGATAGTACAATTAAAACGACGCATCGTGGCATTTTGTCTCGGTGTAAGTGATGTCACCGAACCTTGTGTATCCTGTTAAATTTAGTAGTCTAGAGAACCTTTTTTCATTCAAGCAAAAGCATAATTTAGTTTTGTAAATAAAATTATTAATTACTATGTAACTTCTTAAAAAGTCCTATAATTCTATTTAGTAGAACAAGGTAAAAAATTACAATACATTCAAATAATATAAATGCGACATGCATGTCTGTTGACCGTTCCCTCTTCCATAGAATTATAACCTTTAGCTGAAAAGGCATTCCATACAATCGTCAGCGCGAAAATAAGTCACCCTCGAAATGAGTGAGCTCACTCATCTGAGAGCAGTGTGCCATAGGACGCGCCACGCGGTGACAGTCGGACGTGTTTAATGCATTGATTAGGTAAAATATGCATTGAAAGCGTAAAATAAGTGAAAGAGAAAATAGTATATTATGCTATTACTGTAAGACAAAAAGGACGACAAGTGACAACATTTTCTCGATACACATTTTGCATGCAAAAACAATGCTGTTTTGATGGCGTATGCCATATCCAAGTATTGACATCGTTGTCCTCTTCACGCTTAAATGCTAAGTACTCACATACAGTTTTGCTCGATTGTTTTACTCGATGTCGAGCAAAAACCACCGTGTGGACCGCAAAACTCACAGCTCGAAGGCTCGCATCGAGCCAGTTTGAGAGCCAGTTTAAAGGCTCGAATCGAGCCGGCTCGACAAATTTTTTGGTTTCATTATTGATTGCTCGATCGAGCAAAACCGTATGTGAGTACTTAGCGAAACGGCTGCAGCGATTTAGATGGCTAAAGATATGAACAATGAACATACTTGGGCCCCAAGAGAAGACATAGATAAGTTTTTAATCCCGAAAATGTACGGTTCCCGCACGATTATTGAATTTCGGCGCAAAGAAGCGCGCAACATCTAGTAAAGTATAAAACAAGTAATTAAAGTAATAGATTAAGTAATAAGTCTGTCCTCATTAAGATAAAGAGACGCTTCCGTCAATTTGTCCGTCTTCTAAGTCCCTAATATAGGTCGCCCGCTTGAAAATTACCACTACCGAGATACGATTTTATCACGAGCTTCAAAAGAGGTGACTTTAATACTACAGAGTTATGTAGAGTATTTGAATGTTATAGAATCGTTACCAATTAATATACATACTTCTATTTCAATAAATTTTTATCTAAATGTTATAAAGCTGAAAGTCGGCCATGACGCTACCAATTTAAATGATTTAACAAACCGCGTACTAAAGACATACTAAGTCACATGAATAAGTAAACTATTTTCTTTATAACCTTCTTTAATTAATTTAATTATGTAATTTACATTATAACTTTCTGGGTGTGCATGCAGCAAAACTAGGCTGAAACTTGTGTTTTTTGTATGGGTGCCCTCTTCATTATTTCATTTTTTAATTTTTGTTATAACTTATAAATTATTAAAGTACAAATAAAACTGAGTAAGTATTTCGTGAATATTTCAAGTGCCTATGCCGTTATTGATATCGAGCAAAAAATGGAGAAAAAATCACGTTTGTTGTATGGGAGCCCCCCCTTAAATATTTAAAATATTTTTGTTTTTAGTATTTGGGGGGCGTCCACAAATTACGTGAGGTGTATTTTTGAATTTTTGACCCCCCCTCCCCCCTGGTGAGATTTCGTGAGATTTTATTTAACCCCCTCACCCCCCTCCCAAATCTCACGTGAGATTTTTCAAAATGTGGGTTTCTAATTTCTTACGTAAACGTTTAGTTTGACAGTCAGTAAATTTTCTTTCGAACGAATTTGTGAATGATCTTAATCGTGTAACGATTAAATCTTAAGCATACGTACAACCATAGAGGTACAACCTAGATGAAATGGAACAAAATAGTATTATATTGTTGAAAAAAAAAATACGTGAGATTTGCCGAGACCCCCCCCCCCCCCCCCCTCTCCCTTAAACACCTCACGTAATTTGTGGACGCCCCCTTGCTGTTATAGCGGCAACAGATACATAGGCTGCACTAAAAATATCGGGAATGGAATACTTCCACTGTTCCTGTCATATTAAAATCTTTTTAATTGAAAACTCCTTGGTTTTAAAAATCGAATATCATTTATTTATTTAAAAAAAGATTCTTGGCCGTGTCACAAGGTCTTGTCAAACTTGTGTAGTCGTTGAGAAAATGGAATTGACTCGAGAAAATTCTAAAGCGATGATTTATTATGACTTTCGAAATGGTTTAAGACAAAAACAGTGTGTTGACCGGATGATTTCTGCATTTGGTGATGAAGCCCCATCCAAAACCACAATTTATCGCTAGTTTGCTGAATTTCAACGTGGACGTGTCAAGCTCAGTGATGATCCCCGTCAAGGTCGTCCAAAAACTGCAGTCACCCAAGAAAACGTTGATGCTGTGCGTAAGCTGGTTGAGGAAGATCGACATGTAACATACGCTGGTTGAGGAAGATCGACATGTAACATACCGCGAAATTCAGGCAACTTTAGACATTGGCATGAGTCAAATACAAATAATATTGCATTAACAATTAGGTTTAAAAAAGTTGTTTTCCCGATGGATACCCCATTTGCTCTGTGAAGAGCAAAAAGCGGCTCGCGTTACTTGGTGCGTCAGAACTCTCGAAAGATTCCACGCAGGCTCCTCAAATTCTGTATACAACATCGTATCAGGTGACGAATCCTGGATATACGCGTATGAACCCGAAACTAAAAACCAGTCACGAGTTTGGGTGTTCGAAAATGAGTCAAAGCCAACAAAAATTGTTCGTTCACGAAGTGTTTCAAAAATCATGGTGGCCACGTTTGTCTCCAAAACCGGCCATATTGCGACTATTCCTCTTGAGGGACAAAGAACGGTTAATGCAGAATGGTATGCTAGCATTTGTTTGCCACAGGTCGTTTCTGAACTCCGTAAAGAGAACTGCAACCGCCGCACCATCCTCCATCACGACAATGCCAGTTCTCACACCGCGCACAGAACAAAAGAGTTTTTAGAGCAAGAAAACATAGAATTATTAGACCATCCGCCGTACAGCCCCGACTTAAGCCCTAATGATTTCTATACTTTCCCTAAAATAAAGAATAAATTGCGTGGTCAGAGATTTTCGTCACCTGAAGAAGCTGTGGACGCCTACAAAACAGCCATTTTGGAGACCCCAACTTCCGAATGGAATGGTTGCTTCAATGATTGGTTCCATCGTATGGAAAAATGTGTCAAATTTCGCGGAGAATACTTCGAAAAGCAATAAACACATTTTTAAATAGTAATGTTGTGACTTGTGTCACTTCCTTGATTCCCGAAATTTTCAGTGCCGCCCTCGTATAATACACAATCTGTAAAAATTTCAGAAGTCTAGCTATAGCGGTTCTAAAGTTACAGCCTGGAGAAAAACGGGGAATATGTAGTTTATGATATTGTCGATCTATTGGCGTGTGTATCAAATAAAAGTAATTTGTAAATACTACGGAGATACTGAATGTATGCTTGAATTTTAATAAATTGGCTTTACAAACGTGGAAAGGAATGTTGGTTGAGATACTGAAGATTATTGCTGTATTTTTATTATAACTCTATAGCTTTCAAATTATGAGTTTATAAGGCTCTAAATACGGTAAATTACGGATTCTCCGTAGGGAATGCCCTTAAGACAAACATTCCATCTTTGAAATAGGTACTTGAGCTTTGACATGACTTTTGTAAATTGTTGTAATATTGCATTCAGAATGTATATTTATAGTGTGTTGTTTGTCTAAAGACGGAATAAATAGCCTAACTATAATATGCCAAAAATTTTTAAACCTTTACCAAATATACAACTACGGTTTACAATTACCAGTTGCTATTCAAAGTAGAAACTTATTAATTAAATGTTTATTAAATTACATAATAGACTGTCATACTTAATTACGACACATTCAAATGCAGAGCTGTATGTGGGAGGAAAATCCCTTGAGACTCAATTGTACTAAATTAGACTCGACTCTCGACATAATAATTTATGGTATTATTCAGTGACAGATTAACCCTTAATCAAGTTTAAACATAACTCAAAACATCTGTCTGTTACCTCTTCACCGTTCACGCCCAAACGGTTGAAACGATTTTGTTAAAATTTGGTATTATGGAGATACTTCGTGTCCCGGGAAAGGATATAAGATACTTTTCATCTCGGAAAAATGTACGGTTATTACAATAAACGAATTTTGGCGCAACAGAGTTGCGGCCGTCATCTAGAACTAGATAAAATGTAAGCAGCCAAATGTAGTTGATTTTTAAAAAAGATTATGACGAAAATCGAAACTATTGAACATACCGATTTCGAAATGAAATACGAGCTCGAATTTTATACATTTTGTATTAAGGACCTATTATTTTCCTTCAAATAATTTATTTTCTGCACTCTTTTGAAGAATGGGTGTTTGCACTTTGCACACTGCACGATAACGACACGACACGATACCACAGAATAGGAGGCCACCGCACATATTATACAATTTAAAGTTGGCCGACTAACGTACTAATTCTAATATTGTCACTTAGTATTGAATGCACCCAAAATATTCTCCTTTCTTTTCGCCTTCGTTTTATTAGTGCCACAACAAAAGCGTGCTTTTTACGCATTTTAACACGCACGTCGCTAGGCTAGCAACACCGTTACCAAATAAATCTAAAAGTCTGCGGCAATTAAATTGTGACACTACGCAATTTAGTTTGTACGATAGTCGGCCAACTTGAAATTGTATTATATGTGCGGTGGCCCTTATCTAGTCTGTGGTATCGTGTCGTGTTGTTACCGTCGCAGTGTGAAAACACCCATTCTCTTCACAGTTCAGGCAACATTGGGCGTTTGCACACTGCACGATAATGACACAACACGATACCACGGAATAGAGGGCCACCGCACATATTATACAATTTCAAGTTGGCCGACTTTCGTACAAACTAAATTGCGTAGTGTCACAATTTAATTGGACAACTTCATCGTGACGGCCCCGAATCACATAATAATAAAAAAAATTAGTATGGAAATATGGATTATTATCGCCTTTTTATCTGGATTTTTTCATTAAAATTTATCTGGATAATATGGAAGTTTAAAATGCAAGGTATGATCAATGATGTTTTCCTAATTCTAATTGTCACTTAGTATTGAATGCACCCAAAATATTCTCCTTTCTTTTCGCCTTCGTTTTATTAGTGCCACAATAAAAGCGTGCTTTTTACGCATTTTAACACACACGTCGCTAGGCTAGCAACACCGTTACCAACTAAATCTAAAAGTCTGCTGGCAGCGTACGTGTACGATGAAGTTGTCCAATTAAATTGTGACACTACGCAATTTAGTTTGTACGATAATCGGCCAACTTGAAATTGTATTATATGTGCGGTGGCCCTTATCTATTCTGTGGTATCGTGTCGTGTCGTTACCGTCGCAGTGTGAAAACGCCCATTCCTAAAGTTGCTAAAAATTATATGCTTCATAATGCTGCGTTTCTACTTTCTATGCTTGCCGAGGCTTGGCAAGGGTCCACAAGGCACAAGCGTCCACAAATCTCGCTTAGCATTTGGAAATCGTTTACAGGCATTGTGAATGCGTCAGTACATCCAAGCATGCGCGCCAAACGTGTGAACGCGTCGCAAGCGCCTTGCCGCAAACGCCCTTTCATATGTATCCAAAAACCGAAACTACACCGGATCGGATACAAGCGTCCACAAACTCACGCAAGCCAAGCCAGATACTCTCTTTACACGCTTGTGCTTGTGGACACTGGTCAAGCCTCGGCAAGCACAGAAACGCAGCATTATAACATCAGAAGTTTTATGTAAATAGTATTAATTAATCTAAGTAAAAGATCTACTCTGTTTATAAAGACTTTGATTACATGACCAATCTCTACACTTTTCTAACATGTCGAACAAGGACAAACATTATCTATTATATGCAGTGATGGATTAAGACTACTTGATGCCCTAAGCAATCCATGCCTGTGGGCCCATCTATCTGGTTGTCAACTAGAATTGGTCTTTGAGCCTTTATCTCATCTGGTGCCCCCTCAGATGTGATGCCCTAGGCAATTTGTTAATTGATTAAGGGTTAATCTGTCACTGAATAAATGACAAAGAACAGAATCAGTTTTTGGCAGGCATTGTAAGGGTAGGCGACCAAAAAAGGCAGACGCAATTTTATGTGCTCTGATAATATTTATTTTCAATTAATATAATATTTGAGTGTTTATGTAAATACCTCAATGTAGTTATAATTAAAAGTTACCTGTGCCCCCTTTTCATAATCACACAATAGTTTTTCACATTAATTTCATCACTTTCACATCATAAAAGAATTTTTCTTCAAGAACGATTAAAATTGTCGCAAAATGGAGTCAATTAAGCAGTCAATCATGGATATGACCGAAATGTTTAACTCAAGAATGGCAGATTTCCAGAAAGACCTTGAAAATTCTGCACCACACTCAGTAAGCCCCACATCCAAGTTGTCATCGGACTTCAATATTTTCAAGGAGTTTGTACTTCAGGCGCTGAAGAGCTTGCAAGCCCAGGTAGAATTATTGACAGATTCTTTGGATCAAATGGAGACAGCACGCAGAAAGAAGATGTTGCTTATTCATAGTATCCCAGAAGACAATGAGAATCTTCAGCAAAAAATCATGAATCTTTTTGTGAACAAGCTTCAAGTCACAGGTATAGATGTTTCCTCCATTAGCTTTTGTTACAGGCTGGGCCGTCCTAAGGAGGCAAAGTGTAGACCCATATTGGTTAAATTCAAGGAGTTCAGCCACCGTAGTAAAGTATGGGATTCAAAAACCAAGCTCAAACAGACTGGCATTACTGTAACTGAATACCTAACCAAGAAAAGGCACAACTTATTCATGGTAGCTCGGCAACGTTGTGGTTTGACAAAGTCATGGACACGGGATGGCAGTATTTTTGTAATCAGTCCGGATGGGTCACGGCACTGCATACATAATTTGTCTGAGCTTGATAAGCTGCCAGGTGTGACTGGTAATGCATCAGATGTGTCTAGTGAAATTGCCCCATTGGGAAGTGTGCCAAAGTTTAAACAACCACCTGCAACAAGGGCAAAGAAGAATATTAAAGGAAAATAAGTTAGTACTTACCTTATTTAATAAGTATTCATACTATACTGCTTAAAATAATTGCTTATAATTAATTAGTATTCACTTGCTATTGCTGATTACTGATTCATGCCACACTGCTTAAAATATTTGCTTTCAATCATTTCAAAGCTTTCATTATAATTTTTAGCAGGTATATTTCATGCAAGTTAAATGCTATAAAACTTTCATAACATACATTTAATATTGTTATTATTTTGTAATGAGATTGCTTGCTTTTTTGCAGATATCATGATTATATTTGGTATTATATATACCTACTTACTTAGCTTTGTATTAAGAGCATGCCCAGGTTGCTTACTTGTTCATTTTACTGTTTTGCTTCTCATCATTTTATTGCAGGTAATTTAGAATAGTACACTGTGTTTTTATTCCTTTGTTTTTCTTTAAAACTAAGGTATTTGTTTATTATTATTTATAAATTATAATATTTTGTAAGGTTAGTCGAATATTTATGGTTTGGGTTTTGACAGATGACAGCTCCGTTGACAAAACAGTGACCACAGATAACTTATAAACTGTCAAACTGAATGATTGATGATGATTGATGCGATTAGCAACTTTTTTTTTTTTCTTTCTCTTTTTATTATTTCTTTGTGTTTGATTTCCATTTTGCATGTAAATAGTATAATTATATTATATTATTCAACAATAATTTGAAGAGATTCTAAAGATTTACTACATATATTAGTTTACAATCAAAACATGTTGATACAACATTACCTTTGTAAGTAAATAAAATAATGTTGATTAGTGTGAAATGTAAAATCACTTTAGCTTTAATATCAAGGTGGGCTCTGGTAGCTTTGCACCTAAGTAGAAACGTATAAGTTTATTGTAGTGTTGAGTATTATTGCATATTATTATATTTTATAAATCATTGTTATTGCATAATATTATTATTGTAGTATATTTATTTTGTTATTATTTATGGATTTGAATTTAAGTACTGACAGTGTTAATTTTATGTCATGTTCCTCATCAAATTGCTCCTTTTACAGCACAGAGTCTTTAGTTCCCCTTAGTGAGTCTTTGGCCTTAGAGTTTCAACAAGAATCTAAAAATTTTAATGTTGTCCATATTAACGCACAGAGCATTCCAGCCCACTATTCCGATATGTTGGCGTTATTTACACCAAAATTAAATATTCATGCTATAATGATATCCGAGTCATGGCTTAAACCATGTCTCCCTTCCCAAAGTTATGACTTACCCGGGTATCAGCTCATTCGTAATGATAGAACAGGTCGAGCTGGTGGTGGTGTTGCAATTTATTTACGCTCTGATATTTCTTTTTCTCACATAAGCTCATCCAATCAGCCACCTCCAGTAAATGCTCCTGAACATTTGTTTATAGAAATAATACTGTGTCACACAAAGGTTCTACTTGGTGTCCTGTACAGTCCTTCTTCTCAGATAAATTACTTCTCAGCTTTTGAAAGTTTACTGGAAGAACTAACACCGGCATATAAACATACTATAATCATGGGAGATCTGAACACGTGCTTACTCAAAAATGATTCTAGGTGCAATAAATTGGTTTCCGTCGTAAACTCATGTAATATGCAATTATTACCTTTAAATGCAACCCATTGTGCTCCCAACAGTAAACCATCTCTTCTAGATGTAATAATTGTAGCACCCTCGACAGTGATTTCAAAACATGGTCAGTACAATGCTGACATGTTCTCGTGTCATGATCTGATTTTTGCATCATGTAAGATAAAACTGCCCAAACTTAAACATAAGACACGTATGGTTCGTAGTTTTGTCGGAATTGACTTGGACAAGTTGTGTACTGATGCACGTAGTCTGGATTGGTCTCCTGTAACTGTAGCTGATAACATCGATGATAAAATAGAAACTTTTACATCCATTATTACAAAACTTTATGATACACATGCACCCCTTAAGCCAGTTAGACTAAAACATTTACCTGCACCTTGGTTATCTAACGAAATTAAAGAATTAATTATCAGCAAACACCGTGCCAAGGCTGCTTACAGACGACACAAAACAGATGAACATCACGAAAAATACATAAAAATTCGCAACCGCTGTAATACTTTGTGTCGAGATGCACAGAGGCGATACATACATTCGTCGGTAGAAAGTGGTGGGACAGCTAAAACGTGGAAATTTTTAAAGTCGCTTGGCATAGCTAATCGGAGTGGGCAGGTTCCAATCAATACGGGACTTGAGGAACTCAATAAATTTTTCTCATCGTCATCAACAGCATTGAATGCGACTGACAAAACCAAAACACTACACCATCTATCTCTGCAGCCTCCTGAAAGTTATTCTCCTTTTTGTTTCAGTCCAGTTACTCTCAGTGAGGTGAAGAAAAATATAATGTCGATTTCATCTAGTGCGGTTGGTAGCGATGAACTTGGTCGTAACATGATTGTACCAATAATAGACATAATTTGCCCCATTATAACAGACATACTCAATTACTCATTATTAACAGGTACCTTTCCAGAATCATGGAAAAGAGCTAAAATTATCCCATTACCCAAAAAACCTAACCCACAATCCTGTAAAGACTATCGACCTATTTCTATTTTACCGTTTTTATCAAAAGTACTGGAGCGTCTAGTCCATCAGCAGGTTGTAAACTTTTTAAACAGACTAGAATTTTTTAACCCCCTTCAGTCTGGATTCCGTCCTGGCCATAGCACCTCAACAGCATTAATTAAGGTAACCGACGATATTCGACGTGCCATGGACAACGGAGAATTAACAATTTTAACACTTTTGGATTTTACTAATGCTTTTAACACCGTTGACCATGATATTCTCCTACAGCTCTTGATCTCTATGAATTTTTCCCCTACCGTAGTGGCGTGGTTCCGTAGTTATTTGTGTAATCGCAAACAACGTGTAGTGGTCGAGGATGACGCTTCAAAATGGTCTACAGTCATGGATGGAGTCCCTCAGGGCGGCGTCTTATCACCTTTATTGTTTAGCATCTTTATTAACAGCATAATCAAAATAATTACCTTTTCCTGCTCTCATATGTATGCCGACGATCTGCAAATTTACCTTCACACACCTGTTAATGATCTGCCATCAGCTATTGCAAGAACTAATGAAGACCTTGAAAGTATCTGTGCTTGGTGTAAGTCTCGTGGGTTGGTTATAAATCCTGCTAAATCCCAAACAATTATAATTGGCAGTTCAAAGCTTCTGACAAGAGCCCAAGTTCAAAACCTTTGTCCTGTAATGGTTGATGGTAAAATTATTCCTTTCTCGCAAACTGTCAAAAACCTTGGAATTCATCTCGACTCAACGTTGTCTTGGAACAAGCACATTAGTGAGACCAGTAGAAGAGTATTTGGTGCGTGGAGTGCGTTGAGGCGCTTCCAAAATTTTTTGCCGATCCCAACTAAAATTCTGCTTGCAGAATCGCTCATATTGCCCATACTCGATTACGCTGACATATGTTTCACAAATATTACAGAGGAGCAGCTAAATAAACTTGAGCGCCTCCAAAACCTCTGCATACGATTTATTTTCGATTTGCGAAAGTATGATCACATTTCCCAATTTCGTGTCAAACTCAAGTGGCTGCCAATCCGACTTCGGCGGGATGCTCACATACTGTCGTGTTTATATAATATTTTGTATGACCCTAAGACACCACCCTACTTAAAAGAAAGGTTTACATTTTTAGATGACAGTGTTAAAACATTTCGAAACGCTAATATTTCACTAATACCACCCACACGTAATACGAAATTTTATGACTCCTCATTCACCGCTCGTGCTGTTAGTCTGTGGAACAAATTACCCACATCTTTGAGACGTGCGCAGTCCTCGTACGTTTTTAAAAATGGCGTCAAGGAACATTTTTTGTCACAAATAATCCATAATAACTGATTATTACCTGTATTGTGTTATTTATATTTATTTATGTTTGTATGTACATATATATTTTATTTCTATGTATTATCTTCTTAGTATGTATGTATGTATTTATAATATTAAGTATACTTATATATTTTAAAAAGTTTACTCTTAGCTGTCTATGTAGTCACCTACCATCTATTACTACTGTTACTTTAAAGTTTTACAATAAAGGTTGCCTGGAAGAAATCGCTTGTAGCGATAAGGCCGCCTTTTGTACTTTTACTCTTAGTTGCTAAGTTTTGTTTTGTATGTCATGTTTGTTTTTGGTGCAATAAAGTGTTTTCATTCATTCATTCATTCATTGTAAAATAAAACTTAATTCTTATTTCTGTCACAATAAATTAGCCCACAGTGGAAAATGCATTTTAATTATCTGATTGGATTTTCCTAAGAGTTGTTTTCTGGTCACTGAATATTGCTAGATTTACTTAGCAATACTCATTTTATAATCACTGAATTTTAATCAGATTCAGAACTTTTAATATTTAAACTTATATAATATTTAAAACATAACCTCTAAAAGCCATCAAGATAAATTAATAGGTATGTAAATAATTTCTAATCATATTGTAATGATTCCTACAATATCATAAAATATATAATCCTCTATTTAGTCCTAACATTAAAAGATTAAGGGCCTGTTCTATCACTTCCTGATAAATGCCGGATAGGCTATCCATAATCAACCAATTAACTTGACAGATAGAAGTATGGAGTATTTGTCAAAAAAGTTGTGGATAACCTATCCGGCACTTTATTAGTAAATGGTGAAACAGGTCCTTAATTAATTAAAATAATAATCATAGATGATAAAAGTAATTAATGATACTAATAATGCATGTGTCATCATAACAGCTATCTATGCATCAGAGATTAATAGTTTTACTCAATACTCATCAACAAATACTGTGTAAATTGCAAGATCATCATGTATCTATTGTATCTATTCTAATCTAAAAAATTATCAGAACATGACGAGAATAAGTTGATAACTAAAGCAAGAAATGACGCAGGAAAATATCATAATTCATAAACCATCACTACAAATTGCAATAATATTTTTTATAGTTTACTGTAACTACCAAGTTAATTTAGTAAATTAATTTTTAGAAACAAGTTATTGCCTACAGTGGAGGATAAAGTTAATACTCGAAACTAATAAATATATTATGCACATTATAATCATACCTACTTCCTAAGTAAAATATTTTGCATGTTTGCATTTCACGTTCTTATTTCATGTTAGGTTGGAACTTGTTTAAAGAAACATACTTTAATCCTTCAGGCCCCACGTGAGCACCGTTGATCGCGAGAACAAAAGAATACAATGGGAATTCCTAGAACCTCCGATCAAAGTATTAAAAAGTATATCATCTAATTACCAATAATATATTGCAGTCATCAGCGTGATGGGAAATAGATCAAAGTTATTATAGAAAACATTTAAAATATAAGAAAAATTGTGTAGCAACAGATATTATAACAGAAATTACAACATTATAAAGTATAACAACATTTAATTATGTGATTTAAAAAAAGCTATGCTTTTTGGCCTGGCTTTATAAAATAATACTTAAAATAAAATATAAAATGTAATATATCATAATAATTTTCTTTTATAACTCTCGTGTTTATTCCATGACATGTTTATATTGCATAATAAAGGTCATTGCTATAATACAATTCAAAAGATACTCACGAGAAAACGCTGTGGTGATGTCAAAGAAGTCGGTTCCAAAATATGTGATCTCTGGCAAGTTTGGCTCGATGTGCTCCTTAAAATATTCCATGGCCATGGTGGTCAGATCAAAAAGCTCATCAGTCACCTTGTACGGCCTTGCCAGCTTAGTTGTGGTTTTTAAATATGATAAAATACTGTACACTTCATCCAAAATCTAAAAAAAGACAGAAGATTAACCCCTTTACTAATCAATATAATGTTATGATAAATATAGTGATAATGAATGATGAATGGCATTGTCAGATGCACTTGGACTAAAAGAAAACGTTGTATCACAATAAATTCAAAACAGTGATATTTTTATTATCCAGGAGTTCTATATTCTGTCTGTCATCTTAAATGCAACTTGAGTAGCATTTTATGGTTGCATTAATATAATATTATGTTTATTATAATAAAATATATTTTTAGATGCTTTTAGCATTATCACATTTGCACAAAAGTAGGCTCATAAAGATTTTCGAAGTATAAAATATGTATGTAATGGGAAACAGATAAGCAAAGCCAGTATTTAAATTAAGTAACTGTACAAATGACCACAGTCCATCCGTTTATAATCAAAATTGGACTTCATACATTTTTTTGTGTCTGCATAGTATTGGCTACAGAAATAATATAAAACCAAAAATAAAATATTACTTAGACTGTTTAGTAAGTAATATTTTAATGTGCCTATCTAAGTTCTAAGATAAACCTGCAACATATAACTAATTTGTATGATTTCTCTGTTGATCCGTATTCAGTAAACAGTAATAAAAATTCCAAGTAGGCTTACTTTATTAGTTTAGTAGTTTATGACTTAGGCCTAAGGGCCTAAGATTAAGATCTTATAATAAATAAATGTGAAAAACCCATTACATTACCTCTCCGGGAAAGAAACAACAGTGTTTCCTCTCAATGTGTTTTCCAAATGTCATTTGTAATAAGCTTAGTCGCATATGCAAGGTTTCTATGATGTCCGATTCACAGGCCAACGGATGACTCCTACGTGCCGACTCCCTCCGAGGCATCTTAGCTTTGATTGATTGAAAACGGTGTAACATTTGATTTTGAAGACGTTGAAATGTGGAGTTTAGAATACTACTGCATACTGTGTTGAATTGTCGGTTCACCTGCATAAATACATTGAGTTTTAGCAAAATGATCACTTTCCATGAATTACTTCAACTTATAGTTTTTTTTCGATTTCGTGTGAAGAAAAACGTGTTTCGACAATGTGAAAATTCTTAAAATAGACAAACGCGTTTTTCTTATTAGAAATTTGTCCATTCATTTCTATTCGTGCAATTTAAAATAATGAATAACTTTAAGGTTACAAAACCATTATCCGAGTTTAACAATCGGATGAAACCGTGAAAACGTAGAAAAAGTTAGAAATTACCAGTCTGAGTTGCGAGACACTTTTGTATCCCAAATATCGAAAGATCTTTTCTGTAACTTCGAGGGGCAGATCCAGGAGGCCCGTGGTGTGTTTAGGCACGGGGACAGCTTTGGAGGTGCCGGCGTGGGGCGAGGAACCCCCCGGGAGCAGAGCGCTGGAGTGCCGAGTCACCCGCGCCACAGTCACCGGCTCCGCGTGAGACGGCCCCGCACCGTCGCTCCCACCATTGCTACCCCCTATACTACTCATCTGCCTAGTCGACACCATCTTGTTCTATGTTATTTATCTACTCCTGAAAAGAACTTTCTCCTTTAGATCCTCTCCGTGCACTCGAAATAAACTTTATAAAAAAAACTTATGTTCAATATTTTTTTCGAAATCATCGCACTTTAGTGATTAAATACATGAGTTGCGAGAGACTTTAAGCTACGAAACTCGAGTGGAAGTCGCCGTAGATTATTTTTTAATCAATTATTTCTATCACACTATCAAACAATTCTAAAATGGTGGCCATGGCTGGCTAGGTCACAAGCATTCGTTTGAGTGCCCAAAATGTAATCGACGTAACATTTAAATTTATTTCTGAAATAACACTCACTCAAGAGTTCATGCACATGTTTTGTATAATAAATTAAGCTTCAATTATTTATAACAAAATTAAATTAAACGCAATTAGTTTAGTCAGCGATACGCTTTCACGACTTGCGAATAGGTAATTTTTGTTTGAGAGTTGGTTAAAATCTTGGAATTCAGAAAATAGTTCATTCGTTGTCAGTTTAGACAACTTTGTAATAAAATTAATATCATTCGTTCATTAAACCAGTTGAAATCTATGGTTATAGTCTATGGTTTGCAAAATTTTTATATTTTATTTTTAATATTTTTATATTTATGATACGTTTTTGACGACCTCCGTGGCTCAATGGTTAGAGTGTGTGGCAACTCAAGCCGGGGGTCGCGGGTTCGAATCCCGCCGACGGAACAAAAAGTTTTTCAATGTTCCTGGGTCATGGATGTGTATTAAATATGTGTATGATATAATAAAAATCTTAAATACATGTATAGTATAAAAGTATTAAATATAATATTTCCGTTGTCTGGTACCTGTAACACAAGTCCTTCAGGTACTTAGCACGGGGCCAGACTGACGTGGTGTGAAGCGTCCATAGATATTATTATTTTCTTATTTATCCGCAACTTCGTTGCGCCAAAACTCATTTATCGCGCGGGAACCATACATTTTTCCGGGACAAAAAGTATCCTAAATGTCCTTTCTCGGGAGTCGAGACACAAAGACGTATCTCCATACCAAATTTCAGCAAAATCGGTCAGCAGTTTGGGCGTGAAGAGGTAACAGACAGACGCACACACTTTCGCATTTATAAAAGATAGATATTATTAGGTAATAAATAATAATTATTATATTTAAAAAATATTTAAGTAAAACCACTTTTATCGAGCATAGAGATTGAATGATGAAACGAATGATTCTGGTTGGAAAAGTCGAAAGCAGAAATTATGACTACGTAACTTTGTTTGGACTAGTTAGGAGATAGACATACTAAAAGTCCTGACCCCTCCGAGGTGAACTGGAGGGGAGGGGAAGGGGGGGAAAGAAGGACCCATTTTTTGGTTTTTTCATTTTTGACTAATTTTAGAAAACGGTGCTTCGTACGAAATTTTACTGTACTACATAAGAAAAGCTAATAAAATTCTCTACAACTTTGTCCTTTACACTTTGTATCTATCTCCAGTTGTTGCCTAGCTATGAGCTTCTAAAAGTGGTCGATTTTCAAATTCTTGACATCAATACGACCTAAGGATATTTGTATTTTCTGAAATATCAGGATTTTTTGAAGACAGTAAATATATAAAATATAATAGCTTATTTCATGATCTTTAATAATAAATAAAAACTTTTCTGGATTTTCTTGTTTTTAAGAAAAAATCATTCATTTTTCAATGGCCATAGAAATTTCGTATACTTACCAACAAATCATTACTTCGTTTTATAAAACTGAAAATTTCCCGTCCCCACCGAATAGTATCGTAATCGACTATTACTATAGAAGTGCTTTTATAACGGATTATTGCTTTTGAAGGCCAATTCCACCTCGTGAATTTTTTTCATAGCGGTCGGACTGATAGTTTTTGAGATAGATATTTTGTAATAAACATACATGTATTATTCGCCTACGCATAAGAAACAAACTTTACGACGAACACTATGACAATAAAATATTACTATTTTCTGAATAACCAAACTAATATGGCTAACTGATATCGCGATCTTATTCCGGTACCAAAAAACAAAAGGCGGCTAAAAACAGATGTCAGTCAGGACATTCCCGTATTATTCGGGTAAAAAGTACATTTCATATTTTTAGTAATTATATATTGCGATTTTATGTTCTAAAAGTAATAATGGTTATTATAGAATACTGTCTAAAGCGGACCTACATAAATGTAGTAATGCATCTCACGATAGTACTTTGCGTACATTGCGACAAGGGTTTACTTTACAGGTTGCGACAATTTGCTAATGCTTACATCAAAAAGTACTATACATTGCTCTCGCTTTGTCGGCATATAAAAGAAAGTGATAGCCTTAACCTCGTCACATGTTTCGAAGGTCAAGCAATAATAATTGTTTACATTATCTTCATTTGTGATTTTGTTTACGGAAGTGCGAAAAAAAATGCAAAAGTTATAAACAATTAAGTAAACATAAAAAGAAGGGCTTGGCGAGAAAAAAATATGTTCTACATTTTTATTGCCAATAGTCAAATTAATAATAATGTATCCTAATCTATGGTTAGTGCCGACTATTTTAACCTAAAAATACATTTTTTGAGTCTTTCTGCGGTATGAGGCTCAATATTCTTTGTAATTTCAAGTTATCATTTGTCCTGCAATCTAAGTTACTAGAAAATCTCTTAAATGCTTGTTCTAGTCACAATAGACCGAATTTATGTCAGATCAGCCTGTAGAGTGTAGACCAGTCCAAAACCAGAATAATGTGGTCAAATCAACCAAAAATTAAGCCGATGCGATCAGTAAAAAGGCTCCAGGAGAGCAACCAGTCTCTAGAAACCGACCAAATCGTGCCGAAGTGTTCCCATTAAGATCGTTCATATGATATTAAAACATTTTGTTTACCAGCATCCCAATCTGGAAAATGCGGAAGGTAGCTTTTTCATGAGTTTGGGAGATTGGCCATGGTAACACCTTATGACACGAATAATGGTTCTCTAGACCCGGCTGACGATAGTAGTACACCACAGAATTATTCGAACACGTGATTATAGTAAATCCAGATGAAATTCAAGCTAGTGTTTATATCAGCACCAACATCAGAGACAATTATTACTTAGTGATACCATGGTCAATATCCCAAACTCATGAAAAAGCAACCTTCCGCATTTTCCAGATCGGGATGCTGGAAAACATCATTCAAAAACAGGGCTATTATTGTTGCATTACATATTTTGATGTTTCCTAAAAAGATACGGATAGTACGGGAGGCAGAAGAGGGGATTTCGGGACAAGATCGAGCGTGTCAGATTAAGCTTGTATAGGCTTCCGACATGTGTCTAGTTAACATGGTATAGAAATCAGATTTCTAACGTGGTAGGTAAAATTTTTTTTTTTACTATTAGAATATTATCGGATCTGTAAGATAAAGATAATATGCTTAGTATACTGGATGTAACACCAAAGCTTCCATATAAAGCATTATTTTCCTAACAAAGCTTCGCAGATATTTTATTTGCACTAAACTAAATGATTTAGTCCTTATTGTCTAAAATAAATATTTATAAATTACCTAAATAATATTACCTAATTATCTAATTTTCTGAATATATTTTCTTTTCCTTAAAAAATGTTATTATTTTTGTATCAGTTTTAACTTTTACCATAATATATAAAAACCTACTAGGTCTACACTACATGACGCGTTAGGCTGCGTTGCACCAGAGGCGTGGTTAAAGTTAAAGGTAAAGTTAAGGTTAAAGTTAAATATGGCGTCCTGAGCTTCAACTTTAACCGGAAAATTTGACAGACGTCGTATGAGCATATTATGGGGTGTTTGGACGCCATATTTAACTTTAACCAGAGATTTGACATTTCGCACTGTTGTCAAAGTTGAAGTTAAAGTCAAAGTTAGTTCGTGCAATCCACTCTAAGGCTGCGTTGCACCAGAGGCGTAGTTAAAGTTAAGGTTAAAGTTAAATATGGCGTCCTTAGCTTTAACTTTAACCCGAAAATTTGACAGATGTCGTATGAGTATATGGGGTGTTTGGACGCCATATTTAACTTTAACCAGAGATTTGACATTTCGCACTGTTGTCAAAGTTAAAGGTAAAGTTAAAGCTAAAGTTAAAGTCAATGTTAGTTCGTGCAATCCACTCTTAATGAAATTCACTCAAAGATCTGTTTTTCTTATATTCATTCGTTGTCAAAAGGAACGAATGACAACAACTGTCAAGTGTCACTTGTCAGCACTCAGCAGTCATGTGTCAACTGTCAATTGAAATGTAGGAAATTCTTGTTCGCAAAAATCTAGATTCATCTCATAGTTTCAATAACTTTTGCTATGATTACGGCGTAATTTATTCTATGAAAGTGCAATAAAACATCGCACAATGTACCCACGGTGTGGCAGTAGCGGTTCCATCCAGAACGTACACCGCACTCCTTCGTCGTCGAATCATAACTCAGGTCTGTAAATAATGTACATTTAACATTAGTCAATAACAACACTGGCCTTATTTATTACTTAATATTATAATGTTGTAGAAGACGAAGACGACAGTGGTGATAACAAAGCTTCGGTGTTGAGTTTTAAAGAGCGACGTAGAGAGGCCCATACTCAGGTATGTTTGTTTCCATAATTCTATTTATTTATCAATCAAATCCAAGGTTACCCTTCCAACCTCACTTCACGAATGTTATCCTACTACCATGTGTTTATTATGCTGTATAAATGTGACTTTGGAAAGGCAACTTTTGTAAAAGATGCCTGTGACTGAAACCCTCAGGTCTTACCTAAAAGTAGGGTTGCCAAGTCGCTAAACCGAAAAGCCGGACAAAGCAGCCAGCTTGACCGGACATTATTACAAAAAAGTCCTGTTATTGAGTACTTAGAATCTGCACTCAGCACATTTATTAAAACAATTTGACATACAATTTTACATTGTATATATAATAGGTGTAAAACCGTCTAAAATTAGTAGAATGTTCATAAAAAATTATTGCTTTAAAGCTCTACAAAAGCGGGACTCCTCTTAATTTTGGCCAGACAAGCAATAAAAAGCCTGACTGTGTCCAGCTTTATCTGGATGCCTGGCAACTCTACCTAAAAGTATGATATATGACGTATATCTGCCACAGGCTCTACTAGTCTATAAAATAAATAGACTATTAAATGACATACTATTATCTTATCAACTGTCTTATTTCCCATTTTTACCCAACTTTGCCTAAGCAAATAGGAAGGAAAGAAGAATCATTTACTGATTATGACATTTCTTATATATTTTACAGGCTGAACAGAAAAGAAGAGATGCTATTAAGAAGGGTTATGACTCCCTCCAGGAGCTGGTACCAACCTGCCAGCAGACTGATGCCTCAGGATACAAACCAAGTAAAGCTGCAGTAAGTAATTAATGAAACAGTTTTTTATTATTATTTCATAGTACATTTGAACAGCTAAATCACAAACTGTTGTTCCTATTGATTGTATTTTAGGCTCTAAGTCCAAAAAGAAGTGAAATTATTTTAGTCTATGCATTTTTTATTGTTTTATATGTTAATTGTTAACATATAAAAAATCACATTGTTGTTCTAACTTCAATGCAATAAAGCACAGAAAGATGTGAAGCAGGCTTCAACATAACTGAGTAACTGTAGTTTTTTAATGTATAATTTCTTCCATCTTTGTTATTATGTTTTACTAGTCGATGCCCGCAACCCTTTTGCACAAAAATTCCTTTATAGAGCAGGAAGCATACATTTTTCCGGGATAAAAAGTATCCTATGTCTTTTCCCGGGACACAAAGTATCCTCATACCCTGTAACATCGGTTCAGCAGTTTAGGCGTGAAAAGGTAACAGACAGACACCCGTGATTATTCCCGTGGTGCTTTCCCTTTAGTTCTTTGACTTTCGGTTATTGCAACTTTGTGCTGTCTCCCGCTTTTATGGGGAGGGAAAAATTGTATATTTCCTACTCCTCCTATCTTCTTCTGATTAAATTCGTTGCGGGTCCCAGGACAGCTTTAGCATGTCCCTCGGGCTCCCTGAGATCATATCAAAGGGTTTTCGTGGTTGGATACCGCTGTCGATCCTGGCGACACAGGAGATACAGTGGTGGGAATGTGTGGTTGTGGTGGGCCAAAGCCCGTAATTGTAACAGACAGACACACTTTCGCATTAGTATGGATTTGTTACTGCCACATCTTTATATAACAAACCTTACTATTACAGGTTCTCCAGAAGTCCATAGACTACATCCAATATCTGCTGCAGCAGCGGAGACGTCAGGAGGAGGAGAGGAATGCGCTGAGGAAGGATGTAGTGGCCTTGAGGATAATGCAGGCCAACTACGAACAGATTGTGAAAGCCCAGCATTCTGTGCCCGGCCACAGCGAGCAGAGGTTGACAGATCAGGATAAATTCCAAATAGTAAGTTGATTTATGGCCTGTTTCACCGCTTCCTGATAAGGTGCCCGATAGAGTTATTTAACAGATTTCCCATACTCCATCTGTCAAATTAAGTAGTGGATAGTCTTATCAGGAAGCGGTGAAACAGGCCCTTAGTCTTTAAAAATATGTTTAAGATAATAAAATTTTCAATGACCCATATAATTTATACTAGCTGTACCGGTGAACTTCGTGTCACTTTAAAACCTTCCCTGGACTTCTACGAATATTTTAAGACTGAAATAAGCCCAATCCACATAATGATTTCTTAAGTTTTCGCGAGTATCACTCATGATATTATAAGTTTAAACACTTACGGATTTTGTCGCGGAGCACTTTTATTAATCCCGACGTTTCGGCTACTTTGCAGCGGCCGTGGTCACGGGCGGACTGAGGTGACAGGTGTCCAATTTCTTGAAGTTATCCAACTACCCGACGACTCATCAATTTTTGTTTGCGTTCCGATCTACGCAGAACGAACTCACAGTGTCTTGAAGCCGAGGTGTCATGGATTTGTGCTTGAGTTTGCTTATTACTGGATCCCAACTAGATGGCAGCACCCAACCATCTTCACGGTTAAAATTAGGGTGTTTTTTAATTTCTATGGCCTCGCGTATTATTCTTGGGCGGTATCGTGCTTCTTTTGCCAGTATTTGTGGCTTATCAAATCTTATGTAATGGCGAGGTTGATCCAGTGTGTGTTCACAAATCGCGGACTTGGTGTTTCTACGGTGTTTAACATCTGCAATGTGTTCCTTGATCCGGGTTTTGATGGGTCACAGGTCACTTTAAAACCTTCCCTGGACTTCTACGAATATTTTAAGACTAAAATCAGCCCAATCCGTTCAGCTGTTTTCGACTTTTAGCGCGACTAACACATTTGAAAATCCATTTTTATTTCCTCCATTTTTATTTATCCATTTTTATATATAAGATAGTTGTCCCGGTGAACTTCGTGTCACAGGTAACTTTAAAACCTTCCCTGGACTTCTACGAATATTTTAAGACTAAAATCAGCCCAATACGTTCAGCCGTTTTCGAGTTTTAGCGCGACTAACACATTTGAAAATCCATTTTTATATATAAGACTAGCTGTCCCTGTGAACTTCGTGTCACTTTAAAACCTTCCCTTGACTTCTACGAATATTTTAAGACCAAAATCAGCCCAATCCGTTCAGCCGTTTTCGAATTTTAGCGCGACTAACACATTTGAAAATCCATTTTTATATATAAGATTACTTACTAGATGACGCCCGCAACTCCGTCGCGGCAAAATTCGTTTATCGCACGGGAACCGTACATTTTTTTGGAATGAAAAGTATCCTACGTATATATCAAGAGCTAGGTAAGGACCTAGCTCTTGAGGTATCTCCATACAAACAAAAAGATTGGTTCAGCGGTTACGGCTTGATGAGGTATCAGACAGACAGAAGAACAGAGGCACTTTCGCATTTCTAATATTTAAAATGGATACACAGCTTAGTTTTATATGCTAATGTTAAGAGGCCGGGTACCCTTGGAATTTCTCATACACACGTAATACCAAAATCATTATCTCATACGAAAATATTTAACATGTTTGAGTTGTTTTTCAGTTTAAAATATGAATTACCCAGGTTCCTGCACAAAAATTTAATTCAAAATATTTAAGGCGCATAGAGTCGTCGATAACCTTGGACGTTTGGGCGTGGCTTAGGTCCCCCTGCTCTGCACTCCCCGCACGAAAACATCGTACATAGATTAAGCGCGCGTATGACGAACAGAAGCACTCCTGACTTATCACTGCCTATTTTACTCGAATCCACTACCTACCTACTACTTGCTTTAAAATGTGCAATTTATATGAAAATGAATTACTATTGTGAATAAATAGATGTTTGACGAATGACTTTAATACGTTTAATGCTACACGAATTACGATTTACGCTTAGTATCAAGTATGATATTTATGTCTAATTTATTAAGAGGCACTGAAAAAAAATGAAAAATTAATCAGTAGGTATCTAGATAATTTTTCAAGTCTTGGCTGTCTTAGTTAGGTCCGTGCTTGTCTTGCCTAAGCTAGGGCATCGCAACCCGGGCCCAATTTTTAAAAACCGGGTTTTCGGGTTTTTGTTGATTGAAAACTGGGTACCCGATTTTTTTTCTTTTTTAACATTAATTATATTTCTTCGCTTCATTCTTCGATATATTAATTAAACAGGTAGTCCTTTGTTTATTTGCTAGGCAATCGCGTTTTTTTAAAGACGTATGTAACGACGTATTTCTATCGACGGTTCCTATGTATAAAAGGTCATGTCCATAATAGCAATTTCTTTATTGCATCATGCACTTCCATAATATTATAATGAGACGCATATTCCTACATTTTTTTTTTCTATCACAAGTAATTCCGAAGATAAAAAGACGTAAACGACGACAAGTTGGGAGTTTTATTAGATTTTACTGTGGTAGATGCGGACATCTATACTTACCGTCTTGTACCGCGTTGGAAATTACGCGCCGTTCCGCGTCATGTCGTACTTGTCCGTTTCTACCTCTAAGGTAGCTAATTATTTATAGACTTGTTATCATTTACGTTCAGTTATTATAAGATTTTTGTTCGTTTTTAGTGGGACTAGTGCCACACATTCAATCAAATTTGGACTAATATGAATATTTAAGTGTTATAAATAATCTGCGACGTGATACAATAGCTGCGACGGAGGCTGAGGCCTGAGGCTTCTTTGCATGATGAATTAATAATTATTCTAAACTTTGCATACGTATTATGATTTATGAGCCAATGGAAATACAAAATAAATACATCAGGATTCATCAGCTAAAACTTTATACTTCTATTTTTTATAACGACATAGGCATGTAATACTGGGAACTACAAAAAAAGGGTGCGCCTTTTATTATTCTGGCAACTCTGTCTTTACGTCAATGACACATGATGCGGCATGTGTCAGTTTACAGCAAGATGGTGCGTGAAGTTTGTTTGTCAGTGCCATTAGAATTTAACGAAATACTCCATAATACGAATTTTGCGGATATAAGTTGTCGACTCGAAATCAATATTTTCTATTATTCACATAATTCGATCGAGTCTATCGTACCCCTGCACGAAATCAACAAAAATTTCGAAAATCGGTTCACAAACGGCGGAGTAATCGTTGAACATACAAAAATAAAAAATAAAAAAAATATCCACAGCCAAACATAATATAACCTCCTCGTTTTTTGGAAGTCGGTTAAAATTATGACCTTCATAAATTCTTAAAAGTCAGTAAAAAATTACCTTGCTCAAGACGTATCCGAAAAGACCAATAAGAAGAAAAAGGCAACTTCAACATTATGATGTTTAGTTTTACCCTTTAGTGAAAACAGAATAATTAGTGAATACATATTTTATACTAAAATTTGTAGACTTTTGAAAACTATACAGTTTAACTTATCAAACAATCACATTTTATTAGAATTTTTCACTATGGACCTATAGTTATTGATGACGTGTCTTTTTATTCGTTCATTATAACATAGAAAAAATTTCTTAAATTAGCAGCGTATAGAAAGATATGTCTGTGTTTTTAGTTTTTCTTACTGAAGAGCCAAAATTTCTATTACATAAATATTATAAACTATGACAATAAGATTAATTTTATAAAGTGTTGAATGAATTTAGGACCTAATATAATATTTTTATTCTTACAACGTAAAAACGGACACGTACAACTTACCCGTTTTTACGAGTCTTGAATTGTTCAAGACTCGTCTTGAATTGACAGAGCGTAAAAACGGTCATCTTGTATTTTGTAATTTTGGCGAAAATATTGAAAATATTTAAAATTGTGTTATATCATCCAAACGGTAGGCCGTTTGGAGGATATACATAACACAATTTTAAATTTACATTAGGCTTTACAAATCAACCAATAACTGTGTTCATGTTTAATGATAATCTACAGTAACAGTTTGAATCTTAAAAACGCGAATTGCAAAAATCATGAAGTAAATAACAATTTAGGTACTGTTCATAAGAGCGTCCATACACCTATACACTTGTTTTATTTAAATACTTAAAATATTAATACTATAACGTCTATACGCGTGGAACAATCAACTTATAACTTTGATGACCTCCGTGGCTCAATGGTTAGAGTGTGTGGCAACTCAAGCCGGGGGTCGCGGGTTCGAATCCCGCCGACGGAACAAAAAGTTTTCCAATGTTCCTGGGTCATGGATGAGTATTAAATATGTGTATGATATAATAAAAATCTTAAATATATTATGTATAGTATAAAAATATTAAATATATTTCCGTTGTCTGGTACCCGTAACACAAGTCCTTCAGGTACTTAGCACGGGGACAGACTGACGTGATGTGAGCGTACATAGATATTATATTAGATATTATATTATTTAACTAAAAATAATCATGAAGTAAATAACAATTTAGGTACTCTTCATAAGAGCGTCCATGCGCGAACCACATTACAACCTTTTTACGTTGATTGTACTCTAAGTCTAACTACTCTACATAAACACTCATGCAAATATTGTAGTGATCTAATGCACACAAACAGACGCTCGATAGCACACACACAGGCGCAAGATTTAGCAACGAGTGACACAGCCTCCCCGTCTGAATGCTAGCGGATGACTGCCGCCCGCGCCCGCGCAGACCACCTTTGAACCAAATCGTTCGGAAATACTGTTTTTCGATATCTTTTCAAAGAAAATATTGTTTGATTTTTATAAAAAATGCTGATATTCAAGAAAAACAGATTCTAAATATATCTACCCAAAAAAAAACACTGTATATCACAGCCGTTTAGGAGGAGTCCCGATTTCAAATCGAAAATCGATGTCACGTATTATTTTTTTATTGAAGCAAGGGTAAGACATAAAGCAGAAAAAAAATGTTGATATACTAGTTGTTGAACTGATCTTTCACATATATTTTTTTCAACTTTTTCCTGCCAGAAATGAATGAGTAGTTACAAAAACAAAATGGCTATTTCACGACTCTATACGCCTTAAAAACAAAAAAAAAATTGTAAATTTTTTTTTTGTAAATTTTACTACTAAATATTTAAACACTAAAAAATAGAGTAAAATACTAAAGAATATATAAATAAATATTAAATTTACTACAAAATATTTAAATACTACGAAATATTTTTTAGAGTTTAAATATTTTGTAGTAAATTTACTATTTATTTATATATTTTTTAGTGTTTTACTCTATTTTTTAGTGTTTAAATATTTAGTAGTAAATTTACAAAAAAAAATTTTGAACAAAAAAAATTTTTTTAGTGTTTAAATATTTTGAAGTAATTTTTTGTGTAGGAACCTACATAATTACCATTTTAAGCTGAAAAATAACTCAAACATGTTAAATATTTTCGTTTGAGAAAATGATTTTGGTATTACGTATGTATGAGAATTTCGAGGGTACCCGGCCCCTTAAACAAAAATGTCAAGACTCAAATCTACAATTTAAATTTAGCAATGGATTTTAAAATTTTAAGTAATAAGCACAGATACATTGTTTTTATATATTTCAAAATAATTTTGGAATAAGTTACTTCTTTCAAGCTGTTTTCATTCAGTTTCAGGCTATAATGGACAAGCTGTTTGAGTCCTTTGAGTCGGTGCCCACCAACAATTTCGCTGAGTTCTCAGCCGGTGTGTTCAACTGGCTAGAGGAGTATTGTAAGCCACAATCCTTGAGGACTTTAGTGCATGGTGTGTTACGTGAACAGAACTATACTCCTTAATTTGACTAGTTTATATAGTGCCACACACGGCGACTTTTTGTAGCGGTGCAATCGCGATACTATCGCGCGTTTGTATCGCTCGCTAGCTGTGTGTCCTAGCAAACGGGGTGCTCATTCAGTCGCGATGCAAACGCGGTTCAGTAACGTCACCAACATACCTGTGAACCTTTGAAGAAAATGGAGGCCCTCCCTCCTTTTTCTTCCCTCCGTCACCCGAAACGGTCGCGTGTTTGCATCGCTACAGTTGCGCGTTGCAAATGCGACAAAAAAATGTTGGTAGCGCGTTTTGCGTACGCGCGATTAAATCTCAACAAAAAGTAGTCGTGTGCTAGGGCCCATACCCCTTACTAAAATATTAACTCAGTGGATAATTTTTATTGCTTTCTTTGTCTGTGAATGACCTTTCATAATTGACAACATTTCAAAACTTGTAAGCCTTAAAATAAAAAATACCGTTTCTTTAGTTTCTTCTTCTGATATCAAAAAAATATTCCAAAAAATTTTATATTGCTTATTTACTGAGTAAATAAAGAAAAACTGAAAAATACGCTGTGACGTCATACTTACGGTATATCAGAAATTTTTTCTTTGCCTGGTGTAAAATCGTTTTAAAAAGACATCATGAAGCATAAAAAAACAGTCACTGTCAACAATGACATTTCTAACATACGAAAATACCACGATGACATTGACAGATGTCCTAATAAACGTAACAAACTTACATTGACATATTTTTTCTTTTGTAAACTGTAATGGAATTAACCGTTCAGGCGTAAGTATGACGTCACTTGGCGCTTACGTCTCTTTAGAATGCGAAGGATTAAAATCTATTTTTTAGGTATCATAAAAACATAATTTTTAAAAAGCAAGAAACACGTGTCGCCTTATTTTAAGTCTAATTTCTTATAAAATAATAAAAAAGCCATGTTAAAATTTTAAAATGTTGTCAATTTATCAGATAAAAGCAGATTAAATAATTTATGCATTGTGTAAATATTATGGGTTTAGTCACAAGTGATAAAAACTTTAGAATACTTTCTGTAAGTTAGTTAATTTCTTAAATAACATTTATATACTGTTCAGTGGCGCTAATACTTTTTTAGCCCACAAAATAATTTTTATTATGATAGTAACTATGTACATGTTTTGTAAATAATTCGTTTTATTTCTGTGCAATTACTCTTGTACCTTCTCTGTGCCATTCAGATAAAAAAATAGTGCATTATTCATAATCAAAGTTGCTAGTTTCAAATCTTTAGAGTTTTTTTTATTGCATAGAGTTTGTGAATAAATATAAATAACTAAACAGTGGGTATAAAAGTAAAATGCGTTAAAGCCGCAATTATGTGTTCAAAATCTTTCTAAGCGACATAATATGTACTTTCTTATTTAGTGGTTATTAATTATTATGTTTTGTTATTTCCTTAAGATGATTAGAAGGCTGCATCCTTCAATTTTCTACTATACTTATACTTAAATATTATTTTTTTGTACTTGCTCTATTACTAATAAAACAATCTACACAAATATTTTATTTTTGTCGGATACATCGGAGAAGTCGTTTGGCAGACAAGAATAAAAAATTAAGTAATAATAAGGTGTGAGGTACTTCTATTAGTAAAAGGGTTAGTACATACATGATACAACATATCAACAGAGAAATATTGTAAACCTATTTTCTAGCTACTATATATTAGCTGTTATTAATTACAAAATTAGTACCTTTGAAAGTGAATCTTACATTTAAATTCTTCTTAATTCATAATACATAATATAATTTTCATTTTACATGGTAGTTATTAAACTATCTCTTGAACCATAAAACAAAACTTTTAGAAGTGCGATTGTGTCTTTGTAAATGTAAAAACTTTAATTTTATGATGAATTTGCAGGGTTTAATAGTAGGTTGTTTCTTTATAGATTTAATTTCGTTTAGAAAAATATTTTTGTAATAAGCAACACACGTAAATATTTGACTGTGGTATCAACATGGATTGCCTTAATGTTTATGTATTTTACAATTGGTATAAATTAAAAAGTTATTATAAATAATTGAAGGTACCTCTTTAATAGTCTATCATATCATTTAGAAATAAGTTTACCTTTTTTTCAATATCTTTTTTACGAAATAAGGATTTGTTTTTATTTTCATAATTTCTTTAAATAATTCATTTTCCAAGTTGTGACTTTTTTTTACCTTTGATTATTTATAAATATAAATTGTTATTTTTAGTAATTACGTTACATATTTCTATTTTACTAGATGTAATTTAGTTTAATTTTAAATCTATTGGGCATATTACAATTGTTGCAATTTAATTATAAATGAAATTAAGTGATGTTAAAGCTTTAGTTTTCTTCGAGTTATCCTCCTCACTTAATATAGGTCTACCAGAATCTGATGACAATTTTTGACAGCAGATTTTCAAAAAATATCCTTGATCATTGGATACATTTTTATATTTGCATGTTTCACACACAAAATAAGCCGCTAAAGGAATAAAAAAGGATGAAAATGTTTTATTCCTATTACCCCGGTATTGCTAGAGTCGATTTATTTTCTCACTTTTTTCCATCAGTTTCTGGTAGACCTAAGTATAATAATTAGAGATTTGCCGATCATGACTTTGGCCGACTAGCCGACTAGTCTGCTGTAAAGAGGCCGACTAATCGGCCGACTAGTCGGCCAAGCCGATCATGGTTTCGGAAATTTCCGTAACGCTTTTTTACTGCTCTTTCGCGGGTAAATCACACACGCCGCCTGCAAACGTGACTCGTGTCGAATCGTGTTATGTTTACTCCCAAATTAAGAATGCGCATGCAAATCTTCGCTAATTGTCGTAATCACGAAAACACCCGAATCTATGAAACGTAAGAACCCCAAACATTTGCATTTTGCACCTTGTTCAAATGAAATAGAAGTAAATATCATATAGCCGGTGGCTGTCCGCTGTCGCCGATCCATCAATAATTGCTATAACTTATAAGCTATTTAAGGGAGAAGACCTAATGGCAGACACTATAAGGAAACATGCAACATTTGAATGTTATAAAATATATATTTATGAAAATAAAGGATTGATAACTTCTTCCATGTCTTCAGTAACTCTTACAAAATAAAACTATTATAATTATTCTCTGACAAATCAATTAAAAAATATAATATTGGCCTTTTTTAAACTTAGTCATAAGCACTAATAGATGACATCACAAAAAACGAACATCACTAATAGTAGACACCAATATGAACTAATAGTTGACATAGAACAATACATTACATTTTACATATTTTTTTTCTATTAAATTAGGTCTTTATTTGCCATTTTTCAAAAGATTTCATTTACTTCATCATAGTCACTACGACTACATGCATCAGAAATATTATCCACGTTGTCTTCAGATTCTATTCATTCTTCTTCCATGCTGAAACTATCTTTCCTTTTATTTTTCATTTTTTGAAGTGAAAACTTCTTTAGCGGCGTTGAGCACTTTTGTGGGATGGGTAAAAACTGTGAAACTCGCGTCAGATTCTCGTGCTGCTCGAAAAACCTTCGAAAAACCGTAAGACGGTTGGACAGTAGTGTTTTGTGTCGAACTCGAACTCGAATTCGAACTCGAATTGATTGTAAGGGTTTCGATTAAGTAATTAAAAAAAACCGGCCAAGTGCGTGTCGGGCCACGCGCAGTATATGGTTCCGTAGTACCGCTAGTTTTTGACAATTTTTATATGGTCAATGAACGTATATTATATAGCGTGTTTTATATTAGGTACTAACAACATCATCTCAGTTACTTTCAAAGGAATTTAAACGAGAAGTCCCATTTATACTTCGCCGAATACATTTTTTTTAGTTGATCGACTATTACTCAATTACTTATGAAGTCTTCTTAGCCGTGATAGTTTTCCTTTTAAATTCAGCATATTTCCTACTCCCGCGAATTTTTTCACATTTCCAGAACCCAACGTTTAGCTGGTAGAAGGGGGGGACAACTGGACTCTTTAACGATTTTTTCCACTTTAAAACTTAATATTTCACAAACGGATCCCTATATCGGAAAATGATCTATGAATACTCGCAATATTTTTAAAAAACCTATTCAACGACACCCCACACAATGGAGTGGGCGCGAAAAAAATTTTCATCCCCGCTTGATGTGTAGGGGAGGTACCATAATAAATATTTTTTTACGATTTCATGTACCATTTTGTTGCCATCATTAATATGTGTATTCATACCAAATGACAGCTTTGTAGGTCTTATAGTCTCTGAGTAAAACCGCGGACAGACAGACAGACAGACAGACAGACTGACAGACAGACAGACAGACAGACGGACAGACGGACAGACAGACGGAGAGACGGACAGACGGACGGACAGACCGAAACTATAAGGGTTCCTTATTGACTACGGAACCCTAAAATTCGATTTTTTAAAAAAAACGATTTTTTAATAATCGATTTCACAAAAAATGAGTTAAAAATTTAATCGATTGTAAGGGTTTCGATTAATAAAAAATATAGATTTTTTAAAAATCGATTTTCATTAAAATTGGGTTAAAACTTTAATCGATTGTAAGGGTTTCGATTAATAAAAAAAAAGATTTTTTAAAAATCGATCTTTTGAAAATCAAAATCGATTTTTATAAAAAATGGGTTAAAATTTTGATCGATTGTAAGGGTTTCGATTTATTAAAAAAAATGATTTTTTAATAATCGATTTTCATAAAAAATGGGTTAAAAAAATGCACAACGTTAATAATTAAGTTTTCACTTCTGCCGGCACTCCCGGAGTGCAACCTGTCTTTTTTCCTAGCAAATTTATTTTCAGTCTTTAGTTTCCATGCTTCTTTTGCCTCTTCTGTTTTCTTCTTTCTTTTCTCAGCCCTCCTTTTTCTTTTTTTTTACTGCTAAAAAACTAAAGCAATCGATTTTTAGATCAGTACATGGTCTAATATTAGACACGTCAATTTTTAGGTGCAGTAGTTCTAAGTTCTTAGATTGTTAATAGAATTATATTTTCAGAGAATAGTGATGATTTTTGCAGTAGAAGTACAAAATAACTTGAGTATGTATTGCAAAACTCAAAGATGAGATCCATGTCATCTATTAGGTTTTTTTACATTTTCAAGAACTAATAGTAGACACCCTTTATACCTTTATATTGTTAGGGAAAATGGATAAAAAATCTTAAATAAACATTAATTAGTGTATACAACATGACCATTAATCCAATGAAATCAATAGAAATTACAAAAAATCAAATAAATGTATTCAAAACTTACGTGCAAAATTTCGCCTTCCTTATCCTATTTGCTAAGAAATTGCCGAGCGTGTGTTGACGCGGTCATATTATTTACGAAAACTGATCCCATTTTAAAATTTTGTTCCCGAAGGCGTCTCTAATATATTTTTTCAATTCAACAGATAGCTTGAGAAGCTTATAAAATTTACAGTGGTGAGAAATAATTAGAATAATTCTTATTTTTATGGTATTTTTGTCATAAGTGTAATCTATTAGTTCAGTGTCTAGCATTAGGTCCTCTCCCTTAACTCATCGGGAAGCCATCGCTTCGTTACCATGGTAACGTCCAAGCAACGTCTAGCGCCTCTACGTCGCCGCCAAGCGGTGTTTTTCGTAAAGTTAAGGGCGTTCCGTCCGGAGATTCCGTAATTGACCGTATTTAAAACCTTATAAACTCATAATCTGAAAGCTGCAAAGTTATAATAAAAATACAGCAATAATCTTCAGTATATCAACATTCCTTTTGTCGTTTTAAATTTTCTATTTTTGTTTCTTATACTCATGATATCAGCTTCCAAAGTAATACCAATTTGTTAAAATTCAAGCATACATTCAGCATCTCCTTTGGATTTACAAATTACTTTTATTTGAAACTCACGCCAATAGATCGACAATATCATAAACCACATATTCGCCGTTTTAAATTTTTTTTAGGACAATTTTGAACTAAGATAAGTAAAAATAATAGGGTTTTGGCGCGATCTCGGCAACGCGGCAAATGTATGGCCAAGGTCGTTTGCTCGGGGGACGGCCTTAAGTATAAAAACAGCGCTTTGCAGTGACGTCTTTCGAGCTTGGGGAATTATACGACCGTTGCCAAAAATTACGAAAATTTCTTAGATGTGCATTATCAGTTTGGGAGCACTGTACTTTATTTTGTTTCTATGATACAGTTGACGGTTTTCATTAAATATTTCATTTGTTGTTGAAATCATATTTACGAAAATAATTTCTTTACTAGCAAGTAATTTCAGAAACACTTCATTGAATTTTAAAATGTGCAACACTGATCGAGTGTGGTATGAACACAATCATTATAAATAATAATCAAAGTTTTTCTTTAATGTGATTTCAATAATAGCAAAAAAGTAAAAAGCCGACTAGTCGGCGCTTTTTGCCGACTATTCGCCGACTAGTCGCCGACTACAAAAGTGGCCGGATAGTCGGCTTTACCGACTAGTCGGCACATCTCTAATAATAATTATTATGGACTTATTATTATCCAAGGTATGTAAGTACAATCAAAGAAATTGATGGCGATGGTAGATATGCCGTAATTTATTTCGATAGCCCAAAGAAATGACGTAGATCCGCGATTGTGAAAAGTGATTCGGCACTTGGCTGGGCTTGATACAAGCCGACCAAATTCCGTGGGTCCGATTATGCCTATGAGTCAATATCTTTGATACTTATGTACTCGATTGATGTAATTGATGGTAAAATGGGTTATTAATGAAAAAGATAATTCATTTTCAATATTTTATTTAAAAAACACGTATCGTTTTTCTACGTCATATCGTAGACAAGGAATATTAATCTTATGGATAGGTTTATAATAATATTTGTAGTTTACAATTTACATTATAAACAAAAACTTAAACTTAGCATACAATATAAGTCCGGTCGTTGGATATAGAGAAACACAAGAAGGCCTAACGCTATTTGTCCCATTCACTCAAGCACGAATTTAATGCTTAAATACCGAGATAGCAATATTTTTGTGAGAGTAAAAGTGACAGCAGTACTAGGCTTCGTCACAGAACACTTCGACAGCAGTATTAGGTCGTCGTCATATTTATCTTATAGATAGCTTCGTTCAAAATTTTAATTACTCTCTTTCTATCCGGCCTTTTAGGTAGGTAGGTACTTTTACAGGTAACTGTGTAGTTTCTTAGAAAATTATAAACTGACTAGATTCCAGAAAATAATAATTAACCTAACTACAAAATACAAGATTACAAGTTACAACAGTCTGTTACAAGATATTTACATTTTTTTTTATAAAATAAGGGAGTAAACGAGCAAACGGGTCACCTGATGGAAAGCAACTACCGTCGCCCATGGACACTCAACGTCATAAGAGCTGCAGGTGCGTTGCCGGCCTTTTGGCACTCAACGATCTCAAAAGAGTTTGATAGCAGCTTACATTATATTTGATATTCGTTTTGAATTTGTTTTACAGATATTTCAAATTTTACAGATAGTACAAATTGATTACATAGCTAGTGTAGTTTATAGTTAACAATCAGGGCTTGTACCACGAAACCGTTTTGAGACTCAAACAATCGATCGAGAATGCCGCATCCTACTCTAACAAACGTGAAATGACGTTGTTAGAGCAGGACGCGGCATTCTCGTCCGATTGTTTGAGTCTCAAAACGGTTTCGTAGTAGGCCTACAGGACCTTAAGGTCTTTCAGCAATCATTCTTTTTCACACATTGCATGTACATTAATTAGTTACAGTAGAAGAACTTATACAATCATGGTTTTACCATAAGATAAATAATCATCATTATCTTTTAAATACTTCCAACCTCATCGGCACAGATTACAAGTATATATTATTATTAGTAGACTCATCGGTCGCACACACACATGTGAGTGATTTCAGACATCGGTAGCCAAAGAATAGTGTATCACGATGCACGCAAATTACTTGTCTCTTTTACACGAATTTCACAACAGACACGCTGAGTTATTACATAATAATTTCACTATTGTCATACTGTTCTTTTTAAACTCTTTCACTCTCCGTAGGCTGTGACAACAGCGTGACGTCACCCATAGGATAGCTCTCTGTCCTTCTCGCGCATCCCATATGCTTCTGTCTCTCTCTAGCGGTGCCACAGCACAGTCTTTTCAGTACGCAAGCGTAGCACATTAGGAGGGATAGCATGAGTAGTAGTCCTATAATAACAGTCACTACGAGGAGTATTCTCAACTCCCCGTTGGCGTCAATGGCGGGGGAATTCCGGCCCATGGTTGAAGAGTTGTTCACCTGAAACAAAGTGAATCGAATGAAACTTCAATGTATGTGGAAGGAGGAGGATGTTGGATGTTAAGTATAGTGCGTAGGGGGAAAAATTGCCTTTATCGTTTAACATTCCACTTGTGATCGAACTGAGTATGTTTGATAATAATTTATTATGAGTTAATATGACTTAAGTGGTCATGGGCGTACATAAGGGGGGTGTCCTAGGGGTCCGGACCTATCCATCTTACTTGTCCAATCGACAATAATATAATACCTCGCCGATTAAAATTGGTGCGGTACATGTATTTTAAAACATATTTTTGATTTCCTAAACACGTTGCCTATTTGCTGCTGCGGAACCCTTCATGGGCGATTCCAACTCACACTTGGCCGCTTTTTTATACCCCCATTATCAAAGCTATATATACGCCCGTGTAAGTGGTAGTTAAATGAATACTTTGTCGGTAAATTCATATCAAACAAGGCTTCTGATGATTTGAACAGGAGCTTGAGTTTGAGGATGTCATTTTAGTTAGTTCATATAGAATTAGGCGTTCCTTTGCGGAAAGCCATAGCTTATAAATTAAGTATGTTATTATTTTTATTATTGCTTGTGTGGTGGTGGTGTTTTTAGGTACTTGAATGCTAGTGTACCTATAGGCAGTCTGGGAGAGGAGGGAGGTGCTGTAGTCTGTACGCATGCCTGTGCGTACCTACACTTACTCATTTACTTACGGGTTGAGGTTTATTCCACGGAATATTGCTAAAAATAATAGAAATAAGCCAGTATAATTATTTGAACATGTCCATAACAGTGTATGGTGCGCGATATTGGTGTGCTATGTAGGTATATTATAATGCACATAGCTATAACAAGGCGTAGGTATTCTGAAGACTGAACGCATTTTATCCCTTGTACAAACTACATATTTTCATGACGCGGCCCACCCTTATTAATATTATGTAATCTTGTGGCTGCAATCGTTCGTGTGAAATTTGAAGTTGTTTGTTATGAAAACTTTATGAATATGGTATATATTCTTCTAATGAGGTATTGTTCAGTTAGAAATTAGGCAAACTACACTGACACGACACCACAAATAGTTGTATTAATTAAATACTAATAGGTAATGATTTTCCTTACTTAGACCCTTCGTAACTAGGTACAGTCTATCTAATAAACAAGTCCTTTTCTGAGTTTGTTATATAATCTTATAATATAAACTACATGAAACATCTATCTCTATTATGACATTTCGATATATTTTATCAGATATCGCTGATCGCTCGTATAAAGTTTAATAAGAGGCCTTCTAACAGGGTTAGCGATCGCTCAAACTTCTAACAAATGTTACATGTCCTGTGTTGTAGTTAGGTAATATTGTACGAGGCTAAAATAATATTCTCTTTTGTGGTGAAAAGGTTTAAATAAATCATGTAACACAAAATATTAAATGCAAAGTCTAAGGTAACCCTTAGACTATTGTGACTAACGTCACAATTCATTTTGAGCTAAGGGATCGGCTCACATGTAAACACAATGCAGTCCTATATTTAAGAAACAGATTTAAAATTTAACTGTATTTATTGCAACACGTTGTGAGCTAAGACCTATGCGCCAAACGCAGCTTAAATCAAACTCTACAACTCAAACATTTATTTTACAAGGTCAAAAATATATTTCCTGTGATCCACAACCCTAGTCCGCGGTCGTCATGTGACGGTTATTAGTCGTAAAGCGATCTGGAACACGATCGCAACCTACGATATATCATCCCCAAAGGTTACACGACACGCAATATAATCAACCCCGATTTCCACTCACTTTTTCATACGGTTTTCTATATTTATCTCTCTTACATTTAATACGATTTTCTATTTTTATTTCTCTTTGGTACAAGAGATCCATGCAGTATATAAACGTTATATTTATACGATGTTGTATCCTTGTCTGATATGTAAGAAAGGTGTCTTTTTTTTTAATCTTATTTATTTTATAAGCCTTACATCCTGATAAGAAAGGTGTCTTGACATACAGAAATAAACAGGACAAATCTTTTTGGCAGGGGCTTAACGTTTCAACCCCATATTATATCTTTTAAGCTCATATTACCCTCTACCTCTACCTACCTACCCTATGCTACCCTCGTTTCAACCCGTCATCGGCTTGCATTTACAAAATCTAAACGCTATCCTTCCCTAGCACAGTATTTATAATATGTGCGTCCCATCGTTTCGACAGGATGAAAAACAAGCAACTAGATTACACTCCCAGTCACCTACTACAACTACAGTGTAGTTTCAGTAAGTTTAAGAATTTCTGGAAACGATCGAGTTGTCCTTAAAATATCGCATACAAATTACGACTTAACAAAAGTTTAGTGTAACACAGTTTTCGGCTTTTGAAAGATTACGAGTACAAAGAATGAAGAAAAGTTGATAAAAGTTTATTATAACACAATTTGCATCTATAAGAAGCCTACAACGAGTATATTAAGGAGTACAATGAAAAAAAAAGTTTATAAAGAAAAGTTAATGTATCTTATAATTCCAATAAATATTGAGTTGATACCCAGAACCTACAAATTCAAAAAGTATGCGTTTGCACTAGGAGCCTGAAAATGGACAAAGTGACTGCATCGACTGCAAACGCGGGGGATGATAATATTTTATACGAAACTCTTTACACCTGACAACGTACACGATTGCATAGCGCTGTTTTATAACTTACAAATCTTGAAAAAAAAAACTAGATTTAAATCGTTAGACCGTTTGGATGCTGCGATGCCGCGGGCAGACATATATTAGAGGTAGACATTAGACACGTTATACTAATAACACCCTTCTTTTCCGTGGATGTTAAAAACAGTTGACCTTGAATACTGTACGAAAATGTCTTTATTAGTAGGGGGGTTAGAGTATAGACTTCAGATTTTCCGTTCCAAAATTAACTTTACTATTTCTAGTAAACTGAAAATAGCTAATAACCATAACACATTTGGCGTCACTCTGCACATTGTTTGTTCATATACTGGGCTATTCGTGGCTTTATTGTTACAGCTATATTGTGCTGGCAGTTCCTGATTTACTGAGCTGGCTTGCCAGCGCTCCACTGATGCAATGTTTCATATTTCATATGAATGTGTAAACGATGCCGAAATGTTGTGTAGTATATATACATTGGAAGTAAGATTCAGGTCAATTGAAACTATGTATCTTCTGATTTGTATGCCCTAGTATATCCCACATCCTGAGCAATTTTGTGGTACACTTTACGGAAAAACTATCACGCCTATTGGTTTGTGCTTTAACATAGTAATTTTTATTTATAATATTATGTAGATGAGTTATCATCGGTCAGTCAAGGTTTGGTTGCTATTAAAATATTATAAAAAAACTATGACTGCCTTCAAGATTATTACCACGCAGAAAAACAACGCGAGCCCTCACAAAGCTCGGCTTTTAGCTAGTTATTTAAAACGACCTAAAAAAAATTTGGTAATCCAATTCTTAAGAAATTCTTAAGATTCTGAATGATATAATCTTTTTATACTTAAAAACACATATTTTATTAACAAAAAAAGTGAAAGCATTGGAAAAATAAAACAATAAACCGCTAAAATGTCTGATCGTAGTGGTTCTACGAGTCTACGAAATTTGATAACTTTTAAGAGTATTAAAAGTATCCGTCTTTTTTTGTAGTCGAATTAAAAATATATCCTTCCCTACCTTTTTACGCTTAAACCATTGAGCGTTTTATCTTAAGTTGGGCTTTAGAAAGGTATAATCTACGGAACGGAAATAATAAGTCGAAAAAAATTTTTGCTCGTTATAAAGTAATTTCAGAGCAATGAAGTTGCGGGCAAGTTCTAGAACAACATAAATAAGAGAGGGAGATGCATTGGCTGTTAGTTTGGACATTGCGAAGGCCTTTGATCGGGTTTGGCATAAAGCGCTGCTATCAAAGCTTCCATCATATGGGCTGTCCGAGAAATTATGTAAGTGGGTCACTGGTTTCTTAGCAGACAGAAGCATAAAGGTCGTAGTTGACGGCAATGCTCGGAAACCCAGTCCGGTGTGCCTCAGGGCTGTGTGCTATCGCCTACTCTATTCTTACTGCATATCAATGACGTGTTGCAGACCAGCGGCATTCATTGCTATGCGGATGACAGTACAGATGATGCTGTATATACCGGCTCCCCCAATATTTCTCGGCAAAATGTTACTGAGAGTCGAAACGAACTTGTGTCTAAGGTGGAGCGTTCACCACTAAAAAGTCACCAATGGTCGTATATCCTCGTTTCGAAGGCACATCTTTAACCATCTCCCCTAGCATTGAGATACTTGGCGTCAACATATCGAGCGAAGTCCAGTTCCAATATCATCTAGATTCTAGAGGGTAAGGCCAAATTAGCCTCGAAGGAGCTTGGTGTTCTTAATAGAGCGAGACAGTACTTCAGTCCGGACCAACGCCTACAACTCTACAAGGCGCAGGTTCGGCCTCATATGGAATATTGTTCTCATCTCTGGGCAGGGGCGCCAAAATACCAACTGCTCCAATCTGGATCACATCCAACGAAGGGCCGCCAACGAATTCTCTTCCGCCAAACACAAAATCAAAATACTAAAAATGACATTTTATGCACTGAGCAGTTCGGGTTTCAACCAAATAAAAGTACAACATTGTTACTATCTCGCTTCACCGATGAAATTAACTTCTGTTTAAACAAAAGACAACACGTAATATTATTTTTTATAGATTACAGTAAAGCCTTCGATACTTTGCGTCACGATTTGCTAATTAAGTAATTAGAGAGTAGTGGATTAAGAGGTAAAATCTTAGAGTGGTGTAAAAACTACCTTGATGATAGAAGCTATCAAGTACTAATTGACAATATATTTAGTGATATTATTCCAGTAGAGGATGGAACCGCTCAGGGATCAGTAATAGGACCTAAACACTACCTAGCTTACGTAAATGACCTAAGAAATGTCGTGAAACACTGCAAGCTATTTCAGTTTGCTGACGATACATGTCTTGTTGCGTCGGACGATGACATAACATTAGCGAAAAATAAAATTCAAAAAGATTTCTCAGCAATCTGTAAATGGTCTCACGATTCAGGCATAGTACTGAATCCTAATAAAACAAAACTAATTCACGTAAGGTCTAAACATAAAAAGGAAGAAAATATTGAGATTACAGCATATTGTCATAAATGTCTTCGTACACCCAACTCACTCTGTAAAGACTGCATTAAAATAAATCAAGTCACGGAACACACCTATTTATGCCTCGTTATTGACCACAAATTTAATTGGGAGAACCATATAAACAAAGTTTGTGATAAATTAAGAATTATATTGTCTAAATTTTAGATAATACAACATTCTGTACCGCGTAATATATTATTAGTTACTTATAAAACATTAGTAGAAAGTTTAATAGCTTATGGTTTAAGTAGTTACGGACGCACCAATAAAACATACCTAGACCATATATATCACATTCAGTACAGACTTTTAAAATTGATTGTATCCCATAAAATTAAAAATCTATACTCTGACAACCCCCTAGGTCTGTTTAAATATTGTGGTGTCCTGCCCATACATACTAAAGTTGATTATGCATTGCTTACTGAACAATATTTTCGTAGTGATATTCAATCATTTAAAAATCACCATAAGTTTACACGAAGTATAGCAAATAAAAAACTATGTATACCTAAATTTAACAACGAATATGGCAAAAGTACCTCTAATTATATAATTCCTAACCTAATTAATCATCACCAGCAGTATTTCCGGACCTATACGACCTGCAAACCTTCAAGAAAAGAGCGTATTCCCTCTTAAAAGGCCGGCAACGCACCTGCAGCTCTTCTGATGTTGCGAGTGTCCATGGGCGACGGTAGTTGCTTACCATCAGGTGACCCGTATGCTCGTTTGCCCCCTTATTTAACAAAAAAAAAAAAACGAAACCGTGGACTTTACTTTAGACTCTAAGTACTTTTATTTCCAAGGTATCTAATATCACCAATTAATTTTAGTTTTGTTGTGTACACAAAAGTTTCTGATTTTCCTTATTTACTGCTCCCTGAATTGATTGGTTCTCATTTTGAGGGATTTCCCCGTATACCTTATTGAAAGAAACCTTTTTATTGCGATTTAATACAAACACACATATACTTCACCTTTATATTCCACCGCATATTCTCTGTTGATTTCTGTGGGGAAATGTCTAAGAAAAGCGCTAAGTACAGGTATGTGGAAAAGTAATTTATTTTTGTATTAGTAATATTAGTAATTTTCCTAAAGTTAACCTAAAGGTGAGCATAATATCATCTAAGATATAATTTGTTAATATAATGATTAATAAACAAATAAAATTACACTCTTCCATAAAAAAACTATTCTAGGTTCTTTTCCGGGATTCGTTTAGTTTAGTCTTAGTTTCCATAGAGAATTTTATCTAAGGTCATTTTGTACATAAAGAGGTTACAGATAGATAGACACACACTTTTACATTTAGTAATATTAGCTACTATGTAAAAGTATATTGTATAATTTTAGTGAACAAAACGTGGTTATTCTTGGTTAGTTGTAATTAGACATCAAAGGGAATGGAAAATTAAGCAAATTTAATACGACGCTTTGCAGTAATTACGGTCTAGAATAATTAGATCTTAATGATATATGTAGCAAGTTTATACCTAGAAACTAACAATTGGATGCGACCTAGAAATACACGACAAGATATAGAATTAAACCAACAATCACCTTGATGAGTGACAGTATTCCACCGTCCGTTTCTCGCGTAACTTTCTGCCGCGCACTGTAAAACTCTGCAACACACTGTCACCAGCAGTATTCCCGTACCTATACGACCTGCAAACCTTCAAGAAAAGAGCGTATTCCCTCTTAAAAGGCTGGCAACGCACCTGCAGCTCTTCTGATGTTGCGAGTGTGTGTAAGGGGGGCTCCCATACAACAAACGTGATTTTTCAAACATTTTTTGTTCGGTATCAATGATGACAACAAGTAGGCAATTGAAATTTTCACAAAAACCTTAGTTATATGTCTTCTTTAATAATAAATAATAATATTTAAATAAATTATAAATTTAAGGGGGGCTCCCATACAAAAAAACATAAATTTTGCCCATTTTTGCTCTATAACGGTACGGAACCCTTCGTGCGCGAGTCCGACTCGTACCTGGCAGATTATTTATTTTTTTGTTTAACTTACACTGAAATACATTATCTTAAAATACAAAAATTTAATAATAGTATTTATATTCCTGCTAAATTGTGTTTCCGTAAATCTTTCGCATTCCTTAAAAGCCATCATTACTTATTTTACAGAAAAAAAAAACAAGTGATGTTATTTTTCACATGCTCGATGGAAGGCGTCTGTGACACTTTGAGAGCTGCTCTATTACTCGTAATGAATATAAACAAAAGGTTTGTTGCCCTGAGTTGTTAAGAAAACATTCACCTAGATTCGGACGGTTGGGATGAAAGGTAAATATTAATTTACTCAATTAACAGAATTATAATTGAAGTTCTAGAGCACCGTAATTCCAGGTGATACATACCGTAAATTTGATTTTGTTGTCACAGGCCGTGTGTCCAAAATTTTTCAATAAGATTATCCTTTGGTACATCGAACGGCTAATCGACTTCGTAACTATATTAGCAAGTTACAAGGTAAATTTTAAGCGTAAATTTACTAAGGCTTAAAAATCAACGTTTTGATAATAAAATCACTAAAGAAAACATTGCATTATACTAAATTAGGAAAAAAGCACGTACAAAACTTTTATCGGTGACAATGCAAAATATTAAACCAATCAAGTTACTGGAGGTTTGATCGGTTTAAACTTTCATAAAATATTTTCCAATATTTTCCACTGAGCGTCGAGCGGTCTGATGAACTGTTGTTAAGAACGCTCGCAATCGTGTCAGCTTCTGGCACAAAATCTAGATCAAAATCGGTTCTGCCGTTTGAATGACACGATGAGAAAAGCCTACGAATAATAAAAACTAAGGAAGAGTAACTCCGTCAAAAAACATGCTCCAAAATACTTGTCAAAAAAGTGTACCTTAGGTTCACTTTTCATACATTTGGTGACCTTGAGCGGTATAAAAGCTGACGTTACATGACAGTTCGAATGGAACCAAATTTAAAACTGTATTAGTATGGGAGTTACGTTTCCTTAGGTTTTATTATTCGTAGCGAAAAGCAGACACACAGAGGCAGATACTCTGAAATGTCAAACACAGCTCTTTTTTCATTGGGGTTAAAAGTGGGATGCAATCTTTTTCAGTGAAAGTTGTGTAATTTTATTTATTAAATTATTTATATAACTCTCACTTTCATTTATAAAATAAGCATCACAAATAATGTACACAATAAATTCAATTATGGAATTACAAAAGTATTTTTATGAATGTTCTAAATCCAGTTAGTCAAGTAATTACCTAAGTAAAAGCCAAACAATTTTAAATGGAAAACTTTTGGGTCCGCTTTTGTATGAAATTTTCTTTTGTGCTTTTAATATCGAGGTAATTGAAGAAGTTGTAGCCGTTCGGTATTTTGACATACCATTAGGAGTTTTGTTTGCTCCTTATGAAATTATCATAATAATTTATTTTATTATTTTATTCGTTTACATTTGTAGGTACTGTGTGATTAGAATGATAACATTTTAAATACTTTCTTACAAAATTATATAGATACTCAAAAATTTTAAAAAGTCCTACCCTCTTAGTAATTAAAATAAGATAGACTAAACTTGCATGTAACAGAAAGTGTTTTGTTTTTATCTGTTTTTATGGGACACTAAAAACTTCTTGTACTGTATCAAAAGAATGGATCGAAGTCTTGCTCACTCTTTTGGTAATATAAATATGCTAACCAAGTATTTGTGGAAACTAAATGCAGTGAAATTACGATATAGTTATAAATAGACATTTCATAAACAAAGTAGAATGTAATGAATTATAAGTGAACTCTGGGCGGGGTTTGTTTATATTATCTCAAATCTTACGTAGTACTCGTAGCTGCCGAGAGAAACATTATGCTCGATCATTACTCAACACAGGTTATAATCATCATCATCATCAAATCAGATTATGTGGTACCAGAATCCATACTTCCATACTAATCCATACTTACTAATATTATAAATGCTAAAGTGTGTCTGTCTGTCTGTCTGTCTGTCTGTTACCTCTTCACGCCCCAACCGCTGAACCGATTTTGCTGAAATTTGGTATGGAGATACTTTGTGTCCTAGGAAAGGACATACTCGTAGGATACTTTTTATCCTGGAAAAATGTACGGTTCTCGCGCGATAAACTAATTTTGGCGCAACTCCGTTGCGGGCGTCATCTTGTACGCTATAATAAATAATAGAACACTGAACACACAATGCTCTCGCTTTGTTCTGCGTTAAGGAAAGGGCTGTTTAGAAGACTTTCCAATGCTATGAAATACAACATTTAAAAGAAACATCAAAAATGTATAATTTAAGGTGGTTTTATTTAATATTTGTTTGAATAAACGTACGATAAATGCTAACATTTATAATGTACTAGATGGCGCCCGCAACTCCGTTGCGCAATAATTCGTTTATCGCGCGGGAACCGTACATTTTTTGGGTTAAAAAGTATCCTATGTCCTTTCCCGGGACCCAAAGTATCTCCATGCCAATTTCAGCTAAATCGGTTCAGCGGTTGGGCGTGAAGAGGTAAGAGACAGACAGACAGACAGACAGACAAACACACTTTCACATTTATAATATTAGTATGTATACGTACTTGTTAAATAAATATTTTAAATGTGTTCTAATTTTTAAAATTTTGCTATAATATACTACTAGATAACGCCTGCAAATCCGTTGCGCCATAATTCGTTTATCACGCGGGAACCGTACATTTTTTCTAGATAAAAAGTATCTTATGTCCTTTCCCGGACTCAAAGTATCGCCATACCAAGTTTCAGCAAAATCGTTTCAGCGGTTTGGGCGTGAAAATGTGACAAACAAAAGGACTTTCGCATTTGTAATATTAAGTAGGATGTGATACTGCCATTTTATTTAGCAATAAGTAGCAGTACAACATCGATTTCACCTTTGACATTCATAGCACCAAACCACAATCTAATTAAACTTAAGATTAAATCCCATACGAGAAGACCTCTAAACTCGAGATTAATCTTGATCAAAATATTAATCTTAATTAAACTAAATGTGAACTTAATTAAGTAATATGATGATTTGGTATCGTCGTCGCCAGGAGATTATCACGGTGCCATCGATCTGTTGATAGCGATTCGTATGTTGATTCAATTTTGTAGATTAGAGGTAGTTTCGTCGACCTCTGTGGCTCAGTGGTGAGCGCGTTGGTAGCTCAAGCCGGATTCGAATCCCGCCGACGGAACAAAAAGTTTTCAATGTTTCCGGGTCTGGATGTGTATTAAATATGTGTATCATATAATAAAAATCTTAAATATATGTATAGTATAAAAGTATTAAATATATTTCCGTTGTCTGGTACCTGTAATACAAGTCCTTCAGGTACTTAGCACGGGGCCAGACTGACGTGGTGTGAAGCGTCCATAGATATTATTATTATTATTATATTTTGTCACGGTGCCCTACTTTACCTAGCAATAACAATACTATTACAAAAGATACATTATTAAACACCTTTAATGATTATTGTTAGGTTTAGCAGGTAAATAATAATAAACGAATATTTAATCATCTGCCTGCTTTGTATAATTCATATTATAATAATTTTATTTTATAATATTTGTGGTTTCTGATAACGATGGAGGATCGGCTCACAGCGCCCCTCTTGCCTTTCCACGGCGCCGCGGCGCACAGTTTGGGAACCACTGGATTAGAGGTATAAGTTTCTGAGAAATTGATTCAAAGGCCTACGGGCTTATATGTAATATGGTAATGACTGATCGTGTCTAACATTAATTACGGATGTAATGCATAAAAACTCCACACATCATAGGACCAAATATAATGTAATCTTTGGATAGCGTAGTATTACGCGATCCGAGCGAGATCACGTATATTCTCGTCATTTCCCAAAAAATCAGAAGTATTAGGTTTATTCACTTCCACATGGGCTCCTTTCTAGCCCTGTCAATTAACTCAATTAGCTAGATTAGTTACGATATATTATTATGTCTACAACATTAGCTCTAATTAGTATTGGATCGCACAAGGTTTAATCCTTCGATCGTGGATTCTTGGAAATCTATTGTTCTTCTATTGTTGTCGCAATCACCGGTGATCTTATGGGGCTTGCTAGGTTAATACAGCTTACAGAGTAGTGAGAGTAGTATTTTTGGTGATAGTTATTTTATCTTACACGTCTAAAAAAATAAAACTTACTCGTCAAAAAAATCCCAGAAAAAATCATCTGTTTTATACACAAATGAATTATTTTCATAAACTGCCAGCCCTGACCGGGTCATCCTTTGTGTCGTTTCTATGAATTAATTATGTTTGCGGTCACATTGCACAGTCGACGACATCAGAACTTTATTATTTTGGAACCTTATTACCATGTAATAAGAACATAATTTGATTCACCGAAATTGTTGGCGATTGTACACGAAGAGATCATTTCCTTTGCCCTTTTAGAATTGTATAATATCTTTTAATAGTGGAACTGTACCTATCGTCCGTTTTGATATAGGAATGTGTATTACAATTGTAATACTTTTCCTATTGTTAATGACTATTTTCGTTCGTTAAGAATTTGAATCCACTGCTTGCGATAAAGAGTTAAAATCTTGTTAAAATATACTAATGCCGTAAAGAGTAAAGATACCTATAATTTTTTTTAAACGGGCTTTGGCCCACCACACATTCCCACCACTGTATCTCCTGTGTCGCCAGGATCGACAGCGGTATCCAACCACGAAAACCCTTTGATATGATCTCAGGGAGCCCGAGGGACATGCTAAAGCTGTCTTGGGACCCGCAACGAAATTAATCAGAAGAAAATAGGAGGAGTAGGAAGATTCCAATTTCCCTCCCCATAAAAGCGGGAGACAGCACAAAGTTGCAATGACCGAAAGTCAAAGAACTTAAGGGGGAGCACCACGGAAATAAGGTTAATAATTGTGACTCCTAAGCTAAGCTAAGTTAATATTGGAGTTTATTGTGTTTGACTGTTGCCAATAATAATTGTGACAAAAACGCTTGAAGGCACGGAAGTTCCTAGCGCTGTCCACGAGATCACCGTAGTATGCGACTCCAGATGTACAGAATAGGTTGTTTAGCATAGTAGTTCTTTCGTTCTGCCAGAGACTGCACTCCCAGAGAACGTGATGAGCGGTTTGTTCAAACATGTTGCCTTCGGTCGAGCACTCGCACATGGGTGAAGGCACTAGTTTAAATCCGTAAAGTTTGGCCTTAAAATTTCCATGACCGGTCAGGAATTGAGAAACGCAGTGATCAATATCCATCCACTGTTTGGATAGCCGTTCACGAATATATAGTAAAGATACCTATAATGTAGGTTTGCATTGAATAAGCTCCAAACTGCAAGCTGATTGTTATCCATTTTGCCACAGATAGATCAGATAGAGTACTAGATAGAATACATAATATAGAGTAGATGAGACAGAAATATAGAGAAGTTAAAAATATTTTTGTAAGGGAATCGTACATTTTGCCGCCGACCACTTTAAACATTTGGTCGCCATTAATATGTGAGATTAAGATTGATAGCAATCAAGATGCTATTTTATTGAGATCATATAAACATAATAAACGAGACTTCCCATTTTCGTAAGTTGATTAAAAAATTAGTAAAAAAATACGCATATACACCGGGGCTATACAGTTTACTGTTATACATTATTGAAACTTGGACAGTCACTATTCATTAACTCGTCCACTCGAGCACTGGGACACAATGGTATTGTCTTGTGACAGAAAATGCTTTGCGTTTTATATTTTCCTGCTAGTTTTTTTACAACGATGTCAATACTTGAATATGGCATACGCCATCGAAACTGTAGCAATGTTTTTGCATGCAAAATGTGTATCGAGAAAATATTGTCGTCCTTTTTGTCTTACAGTAATAGCATATATACTACTTTCTCTTTCACTCATTTTACGCTTTCAATTAGAGATGTGCCGACTAGTCGCCGACTAGTCGGTAAAGCTGACTATCCGGCCACTTTTGTAGTCGGCGACTAGTCGGCGAATAGTCGGTTTCTATAATTACTTGCTAAGTTGCTAGTAAAGAAATTATTTTTGTAATTAATATAATTTTAACATATGGTCGCCGTCAGTCAGTGTATTCAACGAAATGCACTTATCAATATAAAAAGTAGCCAGTAGCCAATTCTCAGACCTACTGAATACGCATATAAAATTTGGTAAAGTTTTCGGAGGAGACAGGAGTACGGTAACTAACATTGTGACACGAAAATATAAGATTTTATACTGACTTCACGGAAACGCGGTCGAACAGGATAAAAAGTATCCTATGTCTGTCTCCTGGTTCTAAGCTACCTCTCCACCAACTTTCAGCTAAATCGGTACATCCGTTCTTGAGTTGTAAGTAGTGTAACTAACACCACTTTCTTTTAAGTTTTATATAATATACTAGCTGACCTGACAGACGTTGTCCTGTCTTATCGATGATTATTCAATTCGAATTGGTATAATTAATAAAAAAAGTGTGTGCCTATATTTTTGTAAAATAAACTATCCCAAAAAACATAAAAGTTTATTGTGCGGGAACTGTAAGACTCATGATCGGCTTGGCCGACTAGTCGGCCGATTAGTCGGCTTCTTTGCAGCCGACTAGTCGGCTAGTCGGCTAGTCGGCCAAAGTCATGATCGGCACATCTCTACTTTCAATGCATATTTTACGTAATCAATGCATTAAACACGTCCGACTGTCACCGCGTCCTATGGCACTCAGATGAGTGAGCTCACTCATTTCGAGGGTGACACATTTTCGCGCTGACGATTGTATGTAATGCCTGTTTTAAAGGTTTTAATTCTATGGTTTTTTTTGAATACCAATTTTAAATACCAATGTCATAAATAATACGAAAATGTGCCTCTGTCTGATACCTCTACGCTTAAGTATCATATACCATCGTAATATCTGAATCCGTTGAACGGATTTAGATGATTGGTTGAGCCTCGCGGAATATAAATTGATATAAGATATGGGATGAAGTAAAAAACTCCCGGAGAGTAAATTACCGACCAACGGCGCGTAGGAGAGAAATTAATATACTCCTCTTTTTTTGCTGCACTCCTGCACTCCTATTTTTTTTTACTCGCGTAAATCCATATTGTTTTTAATCTCGAAAAGATGTAAGATTCCCGTGAGATTCAGATGCGTTCCCTGGACAAACAATTTTGCAGACAACATCTAGGTAAATTATAAAATACACTCAAAAACCTCGAAGTCTGGATAAATGTTAAAATATAACAAAAAGTCTCCCAAAATGTCTCTTAAATGTAGGACAATAATGATACTGAACCCATACAAAGGGCTGGTTCATTACACATTTAATATCTGCACTCAAGTATGAATACGCTCATATCTCGTGTCATTTTCCGACCAATCATCCAGGAAACGTTGCCATGCAATTATCCGCTTAATTGACAATATGGACGATGTTAATGGTTAATGAATACTTTTTATGACTTGAAATGAATTGAGAGAGATTTTGGTTGATATATCTGGGGGCACGGTAGTGTCCCAGCCAAGTATACTTTTCTCGAAGCGGTTCGCGGCCCCATTTCACACCCCCTATTATCTTTGATTTAACAAAGCTAGGGTTTTAGAATTTTTTGAATGTGATCTAAAAACTTTTTGCGATAGATAGGCTTGGCTGTCTTTTTTTATTTCATGTTTTTGGTGGGATAGTCTTTCTTGTCGAGAATTCTGAAATAAATGACAAATGTATTTGGGCTAATTAATGAGCGCTGGAGAGTTAATATTGACTAATTCTATTTTTATGGCTACCCTGTGTGTCATGAGGCTATTCTAACATATTAGACAAAGTCAGGTATTCCTATGAATATGGAGATTTTTGTTTATTTAAAGTAAATTGGCAATAAGTGAGCGAAACACTTATAATAATAGAATATCTTATGGCTGGTTTACACGCATTAAGTCGATAAGTAGTTAACTAAATTTTAACTTAATTTTAAGTTATTATTTGCATGTAAACACAAAATTCAGTAGCAAGTAGCAAGTTCAGTTAGTTTAGTTAAGTAAATAAGGGATGAGACCTAATGGCAGACACTTTAAGGAGACATGCAACATTTGAATGTTATAAAATATATATTTATGAAAATAAAGGATTGATAACTTTTTTCCATGTCTTCAGTAACTCTTACAAAATAAAACTATTATAATTATTCTCTGACAAATCAATTAAAAAATATATTATTGTTCTTTTTGTAAACTTAGTCATAAGTACTAATAGATGACATTCCAAAAAACGAACATCACTAATAGTAGACACCAATATGAACTAATAGTTGACATAGAACATTACATTACATTTTTTTCCTATTATTTGGTCTTTATTTTCCATTTTTCAAAAGATTTCATTTACTTATCCACGTTGTCTCCAGATTCTATTCATTCTTCTTCCATGCTGAAACTATCTTTCCTTTTGTTGTTATTTTTCATATTTTGAAGTGAAAACTTCTTTAGCGGCGTTGAGCACTTTTGTGGGATGGGTAAAAACCAAGAATTTTATAGGTCATATATAAACTTCTTGCTAAAAACTGTGAATCTCGCGTCAGATTCTCGTGCTGATCGAAAAACTTTGGAAAAACCGTAAGACGGTTGGAGAGTAGTGTTTTGTGTCGAACTCGAACTCGAATTCGAACTCGAACTCGAATTGATTGTAAGGGTTTCAATTAATTAAAAAAATCGATTTTTTAAAAATCGATTTTCATAAAAAATGGGTTAAAAATGTAATCGATTGTAAGGGTTTCAATTAATTAAAAAAATCGATTTTTCAAAAATCGATTTTCATAAAAAATGGGTTAAAAATTTAATCGATTGTAAAGGGTTTCGATTATTTAAAAAACCGATTTTTTAATAATCGATTTTCATAAAAAATTAGGTTAAAAAATGCTCAATGTTGTAATAATCAAGTTTTCACTTCTGCCGGCACTCCCGGAGTGCAACCCGTCTTCTTTTCCTAGCTAATTTATTTTCAGTCTTTAGTCTCCATGATTCTTTTGCTTCTTCTTTTTTCTTCATTCTTTTCTCAGCTCTCCTTTTTCTTTTTTTTTACTGTTAAAAAACTAAATCAATCGATTTTTATAATATTAAACACCATGTCCATTTTTAGGTGCAGTAGTTCTTAGTTCTTAGATTGTTAAAAGAATTATATTTTCAGAGAATAGTGATGATTTTCGCAGTAAAGTAAAGTACAAAATAACTTTAGTATGTATTGCAAAACTCAAAGATGAGATCCATATCATCTATTAGGTTTTTTACATTTTCAAGAACTAATAGTAGACACCCTTTATATTGTTAGGGAAAATGGATAAAAAATCTTAAATAAACATTAATTAGTGTATACAACATAACCATTAATCCAATGAAATCAATAGAAATTACAAAAAATCAAATAAATGTATTCAAAACTTACGTGCAAAATTACGCCTTCCTTAACATATTTGCTAAGAAATTGCCGAGCGCGTGTTGACGCGGTCATATTATTTACGAAAACTGATCCCATTTTAAAACTTTGTTCCCGAAGGCGTCTCTAATATATTTTTTCAATTCAACAGATAGCTTGAGAAGCTTATAAAATTTACAGTGGTGAGAAATAATTAGAGTAATTCTTATTTTTTTGCTATTTTTGTCTTAAGTGTCATCTATTAGTTCAGTGTCTAGCATTAGGTCTATTCTCTTATAAAGTTATAACTTAAAATTTAGTTGACTACTTATCTCAAGGCTGCTCAACCTTTTTTACAGTGGGGCCAAACGGTGGATTCCGACATTTATAACGGGCCATTAACTTAGGCTTAATTAAATATAATACCAATCAACTTTAATGGGTTTATTTATTTTTTGATTGAGATTTTTGCAGAATTGTATGTTTGTTTTAACAATTTATGTTGGGTGATAAATCTGATGTCGACAGTAGGAACAAGTCAGAAATATGTTGCTCAGTTAATGATATGCGGTATTTATTATTAACATAATTAAGGTCTGAAAACACTTTTTCACAGACATAATATGTTGATGGTACATAAGAACTGTAACGCTAGATCAGTTATTGCAGGAAAGTCTTCTTTTGGTACCAATTTCCAGAAATCTGTAAAATCTTCTGAAGAATTTTGAGGTACCGACGACACTTTTTCGACAAAAGGGGTTTTCAATGACTGATGATTAAATGGAGTTTAACGAGTTCTAACTGAATATTGGCATTTGGCAGGGTAATATATGTCAGTCTTCAAACTGATTAAAGCGTCTCACATAGAGACGCGGCCTGCGGTGGCGGTGGCGGTCAGTTGGATGACTTTCATTGGGAGTTCTAGGAACAACACAGACACACGGCGGTCAGTTGGATGGCTTGGCCACGCGGCCAAGCCATCCAACTGACCGCCACCGCCACCGTCACCGTAGGCCGCGTCTGTCTGGGAGACGCTTAAGAAAGGATTTATGATATATATTATCCTTCGCGGCAGCCAATTAGGCAGGATTTCTCAGTTTGGCGGGATATTCAAAACTTCCTTGTGCGGGCCATTTAAAATTCTTTCGCGGGCCATAATGTGGCCCGCGGGCCTGGGGTTGAGCAGCCTTGACTTATCTACTTAATACGTGTAAACCAGCCATTACTGCAATATTTTCACACTAGAGGCAGCACCAGCACAAGTAGTAAACAAAAAGTTTTGTTCGATGTTTGAAAACGTTTCTGTCAATATCCTGATATGACGTGTGCAACAGCCAACATGTACGATTTTGTTCGGATTATTTACTGTATGTGCCCTCTGTTCAAATTCTTTAAATGAAGTTATTTTTTTGGATTTCTCAACCTCTTTCTCGCCCTTGGTTATACGTAGTGCTACAGTTAAGGTTTGAGTCCACATCATAAAAATTAATAGTATTAAGACAACTGTAATTTTCTTTAAGCAATTCGAGTAAAGTTTTATATCTCCCTCTCATAGGTGCTTGTGGCAATGTGGCAAATGTTTTTCTAGGTCAACGTTGCCATTACTAAAAACTACTTCGCAATCTTCGCTTTATTGATATTGGTTTCCATTAGTTTGGGAGAATGCTATGAATATGTTAACACCATTTTTATAGGCCTATTTGTAGACTAAATATTCTATTAATACTTAATTTATAAGAATAGTTCGAAGTAGGGAAGTTATAAATAGTACGTGGGGAACATAAAAAGATTTCTAAAACTAATATTTCCTGCTTGAGGAATGAGTTGGTTTATTTTCTTAAACGATAATGATAAAATCAGCATTTTGTTGATGTGGTTCTGCTTTATATCATACTAGCAGTACTAGAAGTATTTATATACAATATACATGTCTGTCTGTTACCTCTTTGCGCTCAAACAGCTTCACCAATTTTGCTGAAATTTGGTATTGAGATATTTTGAGTCCCGGGAGAGAACATAGGATACATTAATCCCGGAAAAACTAATTTTTGAGCAACAAAGTTGCGGACGTCATCTTGTTTATTATACTCTCAAGTTATAAATAATTTCGTAATGTCGAATTGAGTACAGATAGAAGCAATTTTAAGTGCTTCTATCTGTACTCAATTCGACTAATATGATTTGCGAAGGCGATTAGTTAATTAGAGATGAAGTGGCCGGGACGCCTTGAGGCGCTGAGACCGTTGAGTGCTCCGGTAATTGTGTGGTGACGCGTCGTCTGTTTCGACTATACCGTTACTATATTTCTGCTTGCCGATACATAATATGATGCTACATTACACTGTTTTAAGGTGCTGGTTGGCAGCGGGCGATATGAAGCAACCGCAGACGACGTGTTGTCGCGACACTACTGGCACAATATACATAACTACAGTACCCGGCGGTAAATATTGCACATCGATCTTTGGAAAGTGACAGTCGGCTAATTTCGGTTTTGTAGAGCGTTATCTCTTACGCACGAAATACAAAAAGTCCGGTATATATTAGGAGCTGTTAAAACAATTATGGTTTGCTTCTTTTGACAATTTTATTATTCTTTGTATAAAATACACCAAATTTTCTATAAGTTATGGCTTTAGGTTCGGGTAAAATAAAATAAAAAAGGGTGTTCAAATTATGTTTACGTATTTAAAATTCGTTTGGAAAATTACAGCTGTAGCAAATTTAGGGGTGTTAACAACTCTAGATATTTATTCTGAAATGGACGCGACTGCACTCTATTGAATTTGAACAACGACTAACATAATGTCAAATAGGTGTGTGCTACAAACATAACGCTCTATGAAACCGAAATTAGCCGAATGTCTCTTTCCAAAGGTCGATGTGCAATATTTATTGCCGGGTACTGTACCAGCAGTTCGACTGCAAAGAAAAGGACAGGTTTCAATATCTGTCAAATTCGTCGGGTTTGGGGGTGATAAGTTAGAGGCTGGCGCGCTGGCTGGTATAATTTATTTTTAAAAATAAGATTTTGAAATTGAATTCTGACAGTTTTCTTTGCATGTGCCAAAATATAAACCCTAGCGACGACTTTTGTCATAATACGTCAAACTTAAATTTTTTTACATCAGTTCTAAGTCGGCATACTCCATTGAGATGTATACTCTATCATTCTGTCTACTCTGCTACTGGTTTTTATGCATTTCATAGAAATACTGAATACATAGAAACAGTAGTGTCGCGACGAGACGTTGTCTGCTGCCGCTTTATGTAGTCGTCTTCCAACTTGTACCTTTAAGGTCTGTCAAGTGATTTTTCTAACTTGCAAGACAAGGAAAAAACTAACTTGTATTGAATACTCGTCGTGTAACATTTTTATTGATAAAATGAGATTAATTTATTTTACTAATTGTTTAGTGGATTCTGTTTAAGTTACTACCATTGGGAGTATAGAATAAAGGTACAGAAAGTAATAAATTAAGTTGCCATTCTATAAAAAATAAGTTCACTATGTTATTTACAGAAGATAAATACAGAACCCTAAAAATGGTCTATTCAAAGACACACAAAACTTCAAACATAAACACCATCCACTTCAATTTTCTTAGATAATTGCCGCAGGGAACTAACACTCAACTTTGGGCTTTCAGTTAAAGTGAACAAAAACACCTCCTTCTCGAATTTCCAAAGCATATGTTTGTGTTTGTTCCCATTGTTTTAGGGAAAGTTGCTAACAGTGTGATTATGTAAATAGGTTAGTTCGAGCTCTCGGGCTCTCGGCATGCAAACGCGGGGTTTTGTAACGAAATTTCATTTATAAAGGATATCTAATTCATAAGGTAATGGCTCTTGCCTTTTTTGCAGGCTTTTGCCTGCAGCTCCTTATATTGCAGCGCATATTCTTTTACTACATTAAGTATCCGTACTATAATAAACATTCTTAGAGGAATATTTTTAGGTCAAAATTAGACCATTCTTGATCAGTAACCAAATTCTATTATTTAAATGCAACGAATACAGCTTTCTTTCTTGTTTAATCCAGTTCATTTCATAAAAAAGGTTTCTTCATGAAAAATCAAAGTTTTTACCTTTGGTAAATATACAAGTATAAGATTGTATGACGAATAAGGCTTCGTTCAAACCTACGCGACCAAGCGACTGCGAAGCGGGAGCGTCAAAATTTACGTCAAGTTGTCAAATGTGTGTTTTGTATAATTGACGCTCCCGCTACGCAGTCGCTTGGTCGCGTAGTTTTGAACGAAGCATAAACGTACATCGCGGGTTACTAGGAGTTTACAACTGTTTTGGACATCCAAGTTTCTAGATTTATTGGTTATTAAACATAGAAACTTTAATACCCTCTTATATAAGAATTAAAAATAATGTAGCACCCATCTAATATTTTTTAAAAGTTTACCCCTAAGGGGTTAAAGTTTTAACAGATTCCATTATTAACCCAATCAAGACAGCTTGTGCTATTCTGGATTAAAGTAAACCTTATTTTTAAAGTTATATTATTTCTATCGTTCCTAGTATTTGTAAAAGAAAATCATATTTAAACATTGGGTTAACTTTTAACGCAATTAGCGTAAAGCGGCGCGCAATTGGCCTTTACTGATAAAGCCGTGGGAATAAAAAATCATGTAAAATAAAACCAAATAAAACGTGAATAATTTAGTAAAGCACCGTTCAAAGTTGTTTCTATTTGTGTTTGAACATACAAACATAGAGAAGCCGGTGGTTACACGTGTTGTGGTTTCATTTATTACATGATATGGTTTGTAGCCAAATGGTTTGTAGCTCGAGGGAAATAGCACACTGGAGAATATCGAGGTCCTGTTATCTGACTTCTGTATTCGATTCCCGCGTTGGAAGCATTGTTACCATGTTTGGTTAGGACAATGCAGGCTGATCATCTAATTGTCTGACAAGTAAGATGATACCAAGAAGAAGAATAAAAAGTCTGCATCTGATCTCTCGCCAGTCGTGTCGGTCGTCCCCCCCGCTGGGTTATGAAAGTAGAGGAATAGAGAGCGCTCCTATGTACTTCACACTGCTGGGGTACTATAAAATTACTCCTGCGTAACTAGCCTTTTTCTGTTAACATTTTCAATAAATATAGCCACCACAGGATAAAAGAACTTTTAGAATTAGCTGACCTTTGATTTTATTGCTAGCCCTTTATCCCAAGAATTTAATTACTATTAATAATTTTATTTCCTAGACATCTGTTTCCAACGAATAACCTTTCAACAACAACATTTTGTTATATTTTATCGATAAAATATTAATTAAACTGTCTCGTTTAAAATATAACAAACTCCGCAGTTGGCGAACTAAATTAATATTTTGTTACTTAACTTCTTAATTGGTACTTAAATATAATATAGAGAGAATATTGTACAGTGAAAATAGTAAGGGAACGGTTTTTTTTTATAAAATAAAGGGGCAAAGGAGCAAAAAGGTCACCTGATAGAAAGCAACTACCATTGCCCATGGACACTCGCAACATTAGAAGAGCTGCAGGTGCGTTACCGATTACCTTATGATATATTATACTGCTAAGCAATATTTTGTAAATCTTTAAGGAAAAGTTATGTGTTAGGGAACCTTTACAAAAACAGCAGAGTGTTTTTTGAAAGCCTGCAACAACGCCGTTTCTATACGATATTGCAAGGTTTCTACAATTATTTCTTGGCTAATGCCACTGAAATTATGTGTGGCAAATCTTTTCCATCAGGTAATCGGTTGCTCATTAATTTCCTTTTATAAAATGCTGACGTGCAATTGTGAAAGCATCATATAATAAATGACCTTTCCTTTAGTTTAAAGGATTTTAGGATAAAATATGATAAGTCTAATTAATAAATAAGTTTAGACTTGTTAATAGTCACCATAGAAACAACTCTCACCTGCACAGTCTTACTTTTTTTAGTAAGACTGTGACTTCACCAGTTTATCTGTGTATCTTAAAATAGGCTAACACCCGAATCTAAATATAACACGCGAATCTAAGAAATTCGGTCAAAGAACGTGGAATATAAAACAGCTGTGTTTAATATTAATGTGCAGAAGCTATAAATCACAGTGAGAACGCATTCAAAATTTATTAAGAACTCCGGGTTGATTTATATATTGTGTTGTTTATAAAAACATAAATCATTAAAATTTAAAATTTGTCAAATGTACATTTTAAAATGTTTTTAAAAATTTATTTATTTATTACGGTACAGTTACAGACCACAGAATAACAACATACAGCAAAATAACATTAACAACACATAGCATTTAGACTGAGGTCCAATTACAACTACACCAGCTGTCTGCATTGAAAGTAACAATATTAACATAAGGTTTACATAGTGAAAGACAGGGAAAAACACATAACAAAATAGAACTAAGAACTATAACTAGATATAAACTTGCCACAATAATTATTATAACAAAGTATTAACAATTATATCCAAAAGTAGGTAATACTATTCTAATTAAGATTAAATTAAAGTATATTAAATAAAAATAAAAAAAATTAACTATAAGCATAACAAAAAACTCTGGTAAAGGCTATTAACACATATTGAGCATTTATAGATCTTAGGGTCCTTGGCTAGATCTCGTTTGAATGCAATCAGGCTACAATTGAAAATATCTTTGTCCTGGCATATTTTATTATACGTATTACAAATTCTATGTAAAGGATTATTTTTGGACACATTGTTATATGTTAGTGATACACTAAATAGCTGTTGAATACGTACGGATCGAGTAGTGGTCTGCTCTAAAATACCCGTGTCCATAAGACCATTAACAATTTTAAACAGAAGACCAAGATCAGCAATCTGTTTTCGTTTCTCAAGGCTTAGGAGACCAAATTTATTGATCCGATCAAGATAATCCGGCAACTTCCTTCGCATACCACATCTACTACTTAGCACCCTGACAAATCTTCTCTGAATCTTCAGCATATTATGGGCCCTACTACATATGGAGTGTAGATTATATATCTATCTTCTTTTCTTCTTATCTTACTTATTATAAAACAAAGTCGCTTTTTTCCCTCATGTCCCTTTGTTCCCTTTAATCTTTAAAACTACGCAACGGATTTTGTTGATTATTTCAGTGTTCGATAGATATCGAGGAAGGTTATAAGCTATATTTTATCACGTTAAGTATAAGTGTATCTGAATTATATTCTTATTACGTCATCATTACACACTAAATACATGAAAAATCAAAATAAATAAAGTATACAGTGTGGCCAAATTAATATACTCAGTGTGAGATTTTTTCATAGATTCGTATTGGTTGATTTTTTAGCCATTTTGTGTTGTTAGTTTTAGTTTTTTATTTTATTTTTTGTTACTTTAGGCTGTCTTCTACATTTTGTGAGTCAGTAATATTTATTATTCAATAATAATCTTGTAATAATAACACCATTTAGTACGACAGTCACTTATGCCATATTTTCCTGTGTGTTAGACGCAGGCGCTAAAAATGTTTTTGCGTGAAACGTGTTATAAAAAGCAACACTTAAGTCTTATCTATTTTATTATAATGTATAAATAATAGGTATTAACACATGATTCTAGTGTTTTTTGGTTATTTTTTGGGATAATGTAATTTTAAGTTAAAATAATGAAAGATGTAGCCATGGGAAAGAATTCAGACATTTCAGCTAGAAATAAATCTAAAATTTAGACACCTTCGAGTCATATCAATCATACCCGGAGAGAAATTGCGAGATTAGTAGGCGTTTCCCAGTCTACACTTTGAAATATAAAAAAGTGTTGAACCTAAAAAAATCTTTGTCCCCATAGCGAGTTGATAAATGTGGTAGAAAACGTCTTTCGACTGCTTGAACAGGAGAGGAAACAAGGCGTTTGTTGAGAACAGAAGAAAACCCCTGAAAGTCATAAAAGTTTTGTTTGATGATGCTGGCGTAGCTTTATCTAACAGAATGCTAAAGCGAAACTGAAGAAACTGAATTTCAGTTGTTTCCGTCCTTCGAAAAACCTAAGTTTACCCCAGATGCATGCATGCTAAGCGATTGGCGTTTGCTACACTGTAAAAACACTGGTCTGAGGAATACTGAAAGGAGGAAAACAAGTTATTTTAATTTCATTTTTTTTAATTATGAAGACAAATGCGTGACCTTAATATGACCCAATTGATTCAGATCCTCCAGGACAATCCCTAGTTTGTTCACCGAAGGCGAGATGAAAATTTTTATAAAAGCTGTGTTATTGAACGAGTGAAACCTCCTTCGTCGGTTACGAGATGGGGCGAGATTAGCTCCAACGGGAATGGTCTACTACACGTGGTTGAAGGAACCATGCGTTAAGACCGATATCTGCTAGTTTTACAAAGTCATCTCCATCCCCAGATGGCTGAATAGCAGCCAGACGGGACCTGCATATGCATGCAGGACTCTGCACCTTACCATAAGGCTAAAAAAATTATTAAATTTTTAAAGATAAAATTTTTTCCTTATGAGGCACAAAAACGTATTGTTTTTCAAGTGAGTATAATAATTTGGCCACCGACGGTAATATTTCAAGTATCAAGATACGTACCCTCTACGAGCGTAGGCTGCTACGCGGCGTAGCTAAGTGTGTGCTACGAGCGTCCTACCAGCAATTATAATGATACCAGCAAGTTTTAAGTGCTTTTGTATTCTACCTACGTTAGTTGAGTGTATTTAATTGTAGTTTACATAAGATTGTATTTAAGTATTAAATCGATTTATATTTTTATTTTCAATAAGTAACGCTTTAATAAAGTAAAAAAGTTTTTAATGTTACTCATGGAAACACTACTTTATGGGATAAGATTAAAGTATGTAACTAAAATACGTTTAATATTTTTTGATAAAGAAGTAACAAAGGACATCAGGCAATTTCCATACAATGTTGGTCTAAAAAAAAGCTGCGCGGCCAGACCTAGCTAGACCTAGACCTATTATTTAAAATAGCTAAGAATTTATAAAATATATGAACTTAACCCTGCAACTGCATTTTTTATATTAAGTAAGTATTATTTATTATTATTACGAGTTACCTACGTACGAACACATAAATAACTACTAAAATAACATAGTAATAGTGTTAAATTCATAGAATTCGTTTAAGGTATAAATAACCTAGCTATAGGAAATAGTCTTAGTTATGGCCGTGAATTTATTTATTTTTAGACCAGAATTCCTGATGTCCTTTACACTTAAGCTCTTACTTTTATTAATTTTGCACGATGTAAAGAGAATCTTTGGTTGTATGCAACATACAGTTTGTAAGTTATGGTTCAAATATATTCCAGAGCACATTCTCCAGTATACAGTGGATCGGAATAAATTTCACTTGTTACAGCCGCACGATACCAAACTCTCGAGAGTTGTCTTCGAAGACACGAACACACGATCTGTAGAAGTCAGTTCACGTCGTTAGTAACAAATGGTTTACTCCATATATTGTATATTATTTTGTTTATATAACATATTGTTTTGTTTCATAAGTGCAATATTATAAACGCTGGTTTTATAGACATTATTATTATTATAAGTTGGTATACGTAACTATAATAATTATGGAGTACCATTACACTTAAGTGATGTTTTGAAGCTAACTATAATAATATATCTATGAACGCTTCACACCACATCAGTATGGCCCCGTGCTACTTGGGTTACAGGTACCACTACTACATATATTTAAGATTTTTACAATATCGTACACATATTAAATACACATCCGGGAACATCGAAAACTTTTTGTTCCGTCGGTAGGATTCGAACCCGTGACCCCCGGCTTGTGCTGCCACACAATCAACCAATTGATCCACGAAATCTGCTTAAAAGATTATAGTTAAGCAGGTTTCGTCGTAATAATAGAGAGATAGAAATACATTCACATTAGTAATTTTATGGTAACTAGGTATCTATATATATACCTAGTTACCATAAAATTACATTTCATAGTACATTTTATACTCTACGTTGGTTTCCTTAATTTCTACTACAACATAGAGGGTTAAAACTCCAAATATATCCCACAGTTCCTGTCGTCTTTTTCCCATAAAAAGGTATAAAACTCTATACAGCATAATTACAAAATCCATACTCTGAGTTATCTATAATAAAACATTCTTTAGAATCTATTAAATCGAATTTTAATAAATGATGCTAGACGACCGAAGCGGATTATGAATATTGCATTTTTCAATTTACTCTCTCTGTTGACGAGAGTTGTTTTAGTTCTATCCGCTGATGAGAGTTTAAGTTATCTCGATGAACTTTGTTAAGCTCGGCGCGGTTCTCAGATTCAATTTACCGGAAATGTCGAGGATCTTATAATATTTTTCATTAACTAACGAGTTGGAAAGGAAAATATTAAGTAGACTATGTAAATATGGTTCTTTTCGTTATGTTATAACAAAAAGAAGCAAACATAGTCTAAGTGCAAATGTTTAAAGTAGCGTTAAGTTCGTCCACAATTTAAAAGTTCTATCTCGGTTACGCAGGTTATTATGCGAATTTTATAGTCAATATAATTCTTATTATTCATTTCAAGTCAACAAATATAAGCGTTGCAGTGGTTCATAATGTTCAAATCATTTTATTACTCTTTTAACTTGATGAGATGGTCTGCGTAACAATACATAATTTCATACCATGAAGATGATGATGACTAAAGGTTACCAGTGATCTGTTCCAAATAGGCCCTTAACCTGAGGGCAGCCGTTTGTTTACCAAGGACCCTTTTATTAAGCGTTCTCTGGCTTAAGATGGCCCTTGACTGAGGCGCCTGTGATGTTGGGAAAATAATGCCATTTAATATCAACTTTGTATTTTAATATGAGAAATGTAATTACGGAAAATCAGCAATAATGTCGCCTGACAAGTGCTTTGTAGGTTTTTGGTAAACACTTTAAATGAAAGTCAATGAAAGTGATAATAAGGACCAGTTTAGTTACTGTGAGCTTGCATATTCGTACTGAATCATGAATAAACAACGCTGCGCGTCATTTCTGTATTTACATAATATTATATTATGTACTATAAAATATCATCCATACATACATACATCTTCACACCCAAACCGCAGAACAAAAAAAATGTACGGTTTTACCGCAACGGAGTTTTTTTTTTTTATAATGGCCCCTTATATAGGACCTCTTATTCCCCCTTCAATAAGAAGGGACAATTGTTTACTCTTTATTACATTTTTACACTTAACATTTGTTTTAAGTTTATTTACATACAGTTTCCACTTAACATTTGATATAACTTTTATATTATCATTCACATTGTTCAATTCTATTTGTCTCAACTTTATTTGTTTACATTCCCTGATCTATTTTTAATTTATAACATATATTTTATTACCCTAATTATTACATTATCTTTTTTCCCTTTCTCTGGCTATTACAGTACATATAATTTACATTATTTTTCATTTACATTAACATTTAATTTACATTTACTTAGTCAAATCCATACTTTGTTTATTTTAGTTAAAATCTACTTGTTTCCATAATTCATATCTATTTCTTTTTACATTATCTTCATGTTTAACATTTATATTAATTGATATATGTATAAATTTACATTTTCATTATTTTAATTGGGTAATTACAATTGTCTCCTATTCTATGTTCTTATGAAAAGCATTAGTGTTCCATTATAAAAATCTAGTGTCGTCTTAATTTACAATTACAATCCAGATATTTTTCATACTTGTAGTTTATATTTAAATTTAAGCTTGGTATTTGGCCCATTTCTTTCATGCACAGTTAATATAAGATGTGGTGTGCCTGAATGCTTCTACATACTTTACATTCAGCCCGGAATATCCGGCGGAAGTGGTTGCTGCCATTATTATTTGATATAAAATAATTGCAACAGTCATGTTGGGAATCTATAGCTCGTGCAACTGGTAATGGTAAGTATATATTTAGTTAGGTACAAGGTGATGTTGTTTTAAATGTGTTATGCCTTACATTTTTTTTAACTATCTACTTTTTTTATACTATCGTTTGCCTTACATGCTTGTTTTATTTATCAAAATAATATTATGTCGGTGCAAAGTGTGAGTTTTTTTTGTGTGCATAACACATATACAAGGAATTGATTAATTATTTATTGTTGCATTTAATGACATAATTATAAACTAACAATAGCATTAATCCTACTATTCTGTACCCAGTCACCGATGTCCTACTTATATTCGGGGTCATATGTGACTGCTGCACGCGCTATAGCGCCCCACTTCTGTCGCACCGGACAGTCCGCGCTGAATGCGTGATGGTCTAGTTGCTTTTGGTTATCTTTTTTGCAATTCGTGCAACACGGCTTAATCCTTCAGATCATCACACTCAGACTGGTGATGTGCTCCGGAGCAGTGGGCGCATTTCTCTTCGGCAGCGCTACAGAATCGCCGCCCATGTCCGTACCCTAAGCAGCGCGAGCACTGGATTAGGGGGGACTGGTCGGCGACTCTCGGCGACTCTCTCTGTCCTCTGGCCTTCTCAGGATGTCAACCACGAGGTGCTTATTTTGCCTCCTGATGGCTTCTAAAATGCAACGGAGTTGCAGCCGGCATCTAGTATGACATTAATGCCACAGTTTGATTCTAGAATTTTGGTCTAGTTATCTAGTTTTGTTTAAGTTATCTAGTTTGCTCTATTGCATAAATATCCATTTATGCATCTCCTTTAAGTTTTAAGCCATAAAAATGATTTGAAATAAAAAAACTGTGGAATTAAGTATTGATTAGCCAGATAATGAAGTAAGTAAATAAATTATAGGTTTGTTCAAATTATGAGGGAAAAAATGAGTAAAGGTCATTATGTTTTAAAATGTTAGTTATGTGGTTCTTCCACTCACGTCTTCAATAAATAAACTTTGAGCATATGTGACATACAAGAATACCGACTAATTCAAGTAGACTAAGGCCAAAGCTTCAAAGTCAAGTACAAAAGCCTTTTTCAGATTTTAGACTGATTAAAACTGTAAATAAGAAAAACCGGCCAAGTGCGTGTCGGGCCACGCGCAATATAGGGTTCCGTAGTACCGCTAGTTTTTGAAAATTTGGTCGCCATCTTGGCGACGAAATTTTTTTCGTCGCCAAGATGGCGACTCGAGCTTGTGATTGTGCGAGTTCAATCGAGAATTTCGTTGAACTCGCACAATCGAAATTCTCGATTGTGCGAGAAAAAAATTCAACCCCACTTGATGGGAGGTACCATAAAAATATATTTTTTGAATGTTTTATGTACCATTTTGTCGGCATTATTAATATGTGTATTCATGCCAAATTACAGCTTTGTAGGTCCTATAGTCTCTGAGCAAAACCGCGGACAGACAGACAGACAGACGGACGGACAGACCGAAACTATAAGGGTTCCTTGTTGACTACGGAACTCTAAAAATCATGTTTGTCTTTATTTGAGATGCTAAAACTAATCATATACGACGTTGCAAATCCAATATTAATACTAATACTGAAAGTATGTATGTCTGTCTGTCTGTAAGGTTCTAAATTAGTAAAACGGTTAAATCATCGACCGTACCTCATAAGTACATCAGCAGAAGTATTTTTCTATCCACTAATAGCGGTCTGATTGGCGCGGTGTTTGTTTTCACAGAGTATTTTCGTTTTGTTTTCCCACTCAAGAATTTCCATTCAAAATATTTACGTTTTACGTCATTAAAAATTATCATACCTTTCTTTTAATCAATCGACTGTAAGTAAATCATTTTTATGTTTTGTTCAAGATTAAAGCGCGTTTAGTTTTACTATAAGATTTAAAATTCAACAATATAACTAAAGAAATTGATCGTTCTGGGTATCATTAGAGGCAGATACGTAGACATTTTATTTGGTCGGGTTATGTCAAGCTAGTGTTAGTCGTGATCAGGTGGGCTATTATGACCTTTTATTTCCAGCCAGTTTACGCTCAAGATGTACCGTTTTCGGGCGTAAACTGGCTGGAAATAAGAGGTCATAATAACCCACCTGTCATTTAAGTGAGACAGGCTTGTAGTGCACAGCATGACCAAATTGCGAGGTCTGCCATCCATACTAATATTATAAATACGAAAGTGTGTCTGTTTGTCAGTCTTCTTGTCTGTCTGTTACCTCTTAACACCCAAACTACTGAACCGATTTTTCTAAAAGATCATAAAATACTTATATTGCGACACAATGGTACTTTGATCCCGGAAAAATGAACGGTTCCCGCGCGATAAACGAATTTCTACGCAGCAAAGTTGCGGGCATAAACAAGTTAACCTGTAAATCAATTTCTTTGTAACAATTAGGATATCCCAAAAACGTCACGTCCATAACGCTTTTACAGTGATCATTATTGTCGAAGTAATTTATTTCAAAGTCTCATAGATGACTATATCGACGATATCGATGTTCCAGCCGCCCGAGATATCGTTTACAGAAACAATTTGCAAAACAAATAAATTCTAGCTTAAAAGGTTTTGTTGAATTCCGAGAAATGGTGTCGATTCATACTAGCGACTTTATCTTTTAATAATTAATGTGCGATTTGAACATAAGGATGAATTTGCGTAGCCAAATTTAATTATACATTTAGAAATCCATACATTATTATTATGAATATATACGAAAGTACGTTTGTCTGTTTGTTACCTCTTTACGCCCAAACTGCTGAACCGATTTTGCTTTTTAGTATAGAGATACTTTGAGTCTTGGGAAAGGACATAGAAAGGACATATTAACGAATTTAGGTACAACAGTATTCGAGTGTTGTGTCAACTGTTAGTCATTACCGCTTTTCTATAATATACTTAAGACATTGTTTTCAACATTGTCACTTAGGGCATTTCATTCATAATAGAGTTGATAGAGGATAGTTTCCTATTTCCCGTGATGTTGGCCGGATTATTGAAACCACATAAACTATAATTTTATATCACCCAATTGTGTGTACAGCACAGTACACACTACTTTCCTTAATGTATATAACGTTTCATCATATCAGCCTATATTCGTCCATTGCTGGACATAGGCCTCTCTCAATGAAGGCCAAGATGACCGATCTCCTGCTACTCGCATCCAACATGAACCCGCAACTAAACGGAGATCGTCGTCGGAGATGTATAACGTTTACTTTGTCCATATTATGAAGAGTGATTTTACAAGAAATATATTAAAATAGATAACGCCCGAAAATCTGTTGCGCTAAAATTAGTTTATCACGCGGGAATCGCAAAATTTTCCGAGATAAAAAGTATCGTAATGTGTCCTTTCCGGGAACTCAAAGGAGAGGTTTGAGGTAACAGACAGACAGGCACTTTCGCATTGATATATTCGTAGTATGCATGTTTGCATGCTTTTAACCTAAAAAAAACAATAGATGTAGTTTAACATGCAAAAAAGTATGTTAAAATATTTGCAACGTTTGTTACATGAAAATACCTGTGGAAATTGATACGAGAATTTCACACGACGTCTTTTAGCACGCAAATGTAATAATTGCGAACAGTGAACACGCTTCACTGGGGTCAGGGCCTGATTCTCAAGCGTCGAATGTCATTTCGATACCAGGCTATGTCACTCGAGCGCACACTACTGTAGGAAAAATAAAAGTTCGACCTAGGGGAAATTTACATAGAACTGAAAATTGATAGACTCGTCAATTGCACCATCACAAAGGAATTATATTAAATATCAAGTGTACAAAATCAAGGTTTTCCACGTTTTTTTCAGCTTCGAATGTCAATTTCGATCGCAGGCCGTCTCACGCCGTTCCCTTGCCGGGAACGGCAAGGGAACGGCAAGTTTTATTGAAAAAACATGTTAGGCAAAGTGTTTTAATATTTTTGTACAACAAAGCATTCTTGCTCTATAAAAATTATTCCTGGGTTATTTTTTTGTATTTGGCACATCTTGTTGCACGCGCGAGTGAAACGGTCTACGATCGAAATTGACATTCGAAGCTGAGAATCGAGCCCTTCAATACGTTTATATTTCACTCTCGGCAGGGATTTAGATGTTATTATTATCAGACTTTATTGGGTTTCAGCTTGAAAGGACAAGAAAGCTAATGGAAATTTTGATTGATTCATTGGAGATATTTTAAGATCTTTTACATGTTTTTTGTGAAAATTTTCTGGAGACATTTCAATCATTGTATTTTCGTGTTTTTTAGACACTCGAAATAAATTCAATGGAGACTGAGATGTTATCAATGGAAGTATAATAAGTTTTTAATTATTTTCTTTAGTTGATAAAGAAGGCGCAGAGTCGAGACGAGTGAAGCGAGCCCTAGTTTATCCCACAACCTGAGCAATTTTGTGGTACACTTTACGGAAAAACTATCACGACTATTGATTTTGTGCTTTAACATAGTAATTTTTATTTATATGTATGTAGATGCGCTATCATCGATCAGTCAAGATTTTATATCTATTAAAAAGAAAACTGCCTTAAAAATTATTATCAGGCAGAAAAACGACGCGAGCCCTCACAAAGCTCGGCTTTTAGCTAGTGGATACATGAATGATAACATACACTTACTTTAATTCTACAAACACATAGCGTTCCAACTTACGTTATCTACCAGCATTCAGTGGTCTTAGATCTGAGCTAGTGTATCTAGATTCTAGACAGCTGCACTGTCGTAAATTCTGGTCCTGTCAGGATCACTAATACGAGCACAGCTTAAGTGCTCTTAAACCTATATTAAAGAGGTCTTATTATGAACCCTTACATTGTTTATTAGCTACTTATTTTATATACTTCTACAAAATGTTATTAGTACAAAATAAATATAATATCATAAATAAGATCTTTTATATTTAGTTATACACAACTAGAATAATTAGAACGCATAACGTATTATCATGAATTCCAGGCCAGGCTGTTCTTGACATACAGCCTGGAGACAGACATCGAAGTGTTAGTAATAGGGTCCCGTTTTTAACCTTCGGGTACGGAATCCTAAAATTGAGAGAGCAAAATAATGCATTTTAATATCATGAACACGGATGTCGGATACGGCTAAGTTACTATACTGTAGTATATTGTGTAATTAACCTTTTAGGGGTTCTGAACTTTAAATTAACTTTTTGATAAATTGTTCAACTTTTTATCTTAGTGCTTGAGTATTCTGGACATTTTACAGTACATACTGTGTACAGTATCGGACAAAGTTTGGTTGAAACGAATGTAAGTTGAGACTCCGAAGAACTGCACAAGATGTTGTTTATGATTTACAAGTTAGGGTCAGCTCAAACTGAGATGAAACGAATCGTGATTCATGGTGGACGAATCACTTATACGACATGAATTGTGCGGCCATTAGCCTTAATTTCTATTTGACCCCATAAATAGTGGGATCTTTAAAAATTATATTTTTATGAGTTTGCATTGCACATTAAAATGTTATCCTTGTTAGTGGTGGTTCGGCTATTATACGTCACTGGACAAAGGGACATTTTTTTTCTTTTATAAGAAATATACAAGGCAACAAAAAATATTATAAATCCTTGCAAAACTATAATATTACTATAACTTCAAATATATTTTATTATCATTCATATTTAAATAGGTTTTCAGTCGGTTTGTTCGTTTTGTTGTCATAAATTCAATATTATCTGGACAAGAGTCAGGGAGCCGGAAATGAAGCTCGACCTACGGACCATTCTCTCCGCCGTAAAAGGTTTATGGTGTATAAAATATTACTGACATACCTATATACTATAGTTTGTGACATGTAAGACCGGTGCCATATAGCTCCAAACCTGTCCAAACGTTGTGGTGCCGCAGCGTTGACAGTCCGACATAAAAAATGTATGAAAATAATAATACACTGTTGTCGACTGACAAAATATGATGCCTGCAACTCTGTTGCGCCAAAATTCGTTGATCGTGCTGGAGCCATTTTTCCGGGGTAAAAAGTATATTATATCCTTTCCCGAGGCTTGAAGCTAGGTATCTCCATACCAAATATCAGCAAAATTGGTTCAGCGGTTTGGGCGTGAAGAGGTAACAGACAGATAGACATACACACTTCCGCATATTAGTAAGTATGGATTTAATAGCAGCGTACGTCTTCAGAGGCTATGTTTTGACGGAGCGGCTTTCGATCGTTCCGTAAACGACGCTAACCCTCTGCTACAATTAATTTTTGTATTATCGCACGTCACCGCAACGCAGATAGGACAGACGCAGATTTTTAAAACGAACAAGTCTAGCGAGACTTGTTCGTTTTAAAAACGCAGCGAAGTAATGCGGCTTTGAATATAGACTATGAAATAAATAAGATCAATGATGGGAATGAGATGATTTAAAGAACTTGCGTCCGATGTTATAACTACTAGGCAATGTTAATATATTATATGGAGTAAAGTCTGAATTCTTAGTGTCTAAACACACTATGCCGAATTTTTGCGGCCGAAGTTCGGCTTGATTCTGCCTGTAATGTGTTTTAAATTACCGATGACACACCATGCTGAAATTCCGTCACGTTATATATATTGTGTCAAAAACATACAATTAACACACTGTTTCCGCCGCGGAACTTCGACATAGTGTGTTTAGACCATAAAGTTAATATACCTATCGGAATAGAGCAACAATCTCGAGCTGTCAAACGTAACCAAAATTGGTTTTCATCTGTGTGAAAAATATATGTACGTATACACTTACACAAGCATGATTGAACATGAATTCTATGAGATTATATTGACAACGTACGGCACGTGCCGACTGGACGTCAAAAAAAGAGTGCTGCTGTCATGTATCACACGTCTCTTTTTACCACGCGGTGTTACTGATAGTGGCATCTCGCTTGCTCAGGCCTTTGTTTCTCTATTCCGCTAGGTATATTAACTTTATGGTTTCGACACTTGATAAAAAAATAGTCTTTCCCAAAAATCTTGTGTTATATTCGAATTTGGAATAAGGTTTGATGTAAACCCACCTTTATACTTCTTTCACATGATTACTACAAAAAGTTGAAATGTAGATTTCCGTTTCCGACGGGACACTGTAATTCCTTTTTTAATTAAAACGTAAACGAGCAGTGCGCTTCGCGGGAAGTGCTAATGACTTATCTTATTTATCTCCAGTCTCATTTGTTAAACGCTTCCTTTGTGGCTTGAAGGAAAAAATTGGAATTTCGATTTCATTAATTAATGAAGCATAGAAGAAATTAATATTAATATCTCTGTTACTAACTTTTATGCTATCTTGATTGTTCAAGAGCCAAGTAATTTGGTTCTTTTGACTTTTTTGTGGTAAATGTATGTTGTCGCAAACTCATAAGCTTTACAACGCATAAGCTTACAATCTTAAATTACAACAACAATTAAAACTTACAAATTCTCTCCTATAGACATATTTTATACAGGTAATAAACCAAAATGATAATACTTTAGAGTTAAGGATGTGTACTGTGGTATCGGTAGTACCTTATATACCTAGAGTTTACAGTGAAAGTATCAGCGCTGAAAGAGCAATTTTTCGTTTCGTAATTTGATGGGCAAGTACGCGAGCGTTATTTACGCCCATACCAAAGCAAAAAGAAAAACTCTTTGTAGGCTGTATCTTCCACATTGAACTCTATACAGGGGATACATAAACACACTAAAGTATTATCGCTTAGTTTGGTTACGACCTGTAGAAGACCCACCGATTTGAGTTTACAAGGTTATACGACAAAACTAAAGGTTTCAACTTCCAAAAGATTTTCCATGCATCGTTATCGAATGTCGTCCGAATCAACCAGATTTTTATTGGGAAACTAGCTGTCCCGGCAAACGTTTCTTTGCCATATTAAGTATATAAAGTAATTTTTTTTTAATTTGATCGCAGCGCTAACTGTCGGGACAGACAAAAATTAAAATTCGAATTCGAATATTATTTAAAATTAGACACTGCGATGATAGCGCCGAAGCATTCCAAAATCAACAACTACTAATAAATTAAAAATTAATTAAAAAAACATTGTCCAGCGGACAAAATTGTGAATCTAAACCATTCCCAGATCCCCTTGAACACACACAAAAAATTTCATCAAAATTGGTCCAGTCGTTTAGGAGGAGTTCAGTCACATACACACGCACACAAGAAATATATATATTAAGATAAAACAGAAACAACAAGAGTGAGGTACCTACTGTACCTACTTGATTTTACATTCTCACCTTTATCAATCTCAATAAGTACACGTACATTTGGTGGAAAAATATTTTGACATAGAAAAATTCTGTCGTTTATTTTTGCTTTTAACTTTGCGTGTGGGAGTACAATAGGAAAATAGAGATTTTCTAGTTGAAACTAAACAGTGACAGCTCTATTAACTTAGATAAGTATTTTTCTTATTATACCTATATATCTATATATATTAAACTCAAAGGTTACTGACACACGTGATCTATCAACGCACAGCTCAAACCACTGGACGGATCGGGCTGAAATTTGGCATGCAGATAGATGTAATGACGTAAGCATCCGCTAAGAAAGAATTTTGATCAATTGAAACCCAAAGGGGTTAAAATAGTGGATGAAAGTTTGTATATAATAATACTTCTAAACGCGAGCAAAGCCGCGGGCAAAAGCTCGTTATTACATAAAGTATTTTACTTTCTCTCATAATAGCTCAGTGAAACGAAAGACCTTGATACGATTGGCCAGAGATCAGGTGCATCGACTTATTACCTGCATTGATCATCTTTCTTATAAGACAATCAGATGAACAGCTTGCAATGGTAACCCAAATTGGAAACAACAATGGAATCGAACTCACGACCTCAGAGTTTAGAACCTGGCTTTAAGCTCTAAACTACTGGACTACTGATGCGTTATAGGTACCTATGTAAGTAACAGCACGCACAATGCAGTTTAAAATGTATATAATATACCTTAATAGGTAAATACATTTTAAACTTTAATTTTTATACCTGTATACAAGATATAAAAAAGACAAGAATATATAACATTATAACACCAACAAACCAGCTCATATTACATGCAGACAATCTGATATATTGTTCGTTACTATACATAAACTAGGCATAGCTTACGAAACATGAAAATATTGACAAAAGAAAAGTTATATGAGTTCGCATTGTACGTACATTTGGCAGTACAATAAAAACATTCATCATGTAACAGTATTTTTATACCGAAACAGAAAACTTCTGTACGCAACATATTGTATGAAATGTTTTCAATGTCTGTATTGAATACTGATATCAATAAGTTAATGTATCTTCAGAATGAAAGACGTAAGTGGATGCAGATAACATTTTATAACATAAAGGCAATAATTGTAACTTATCAACTTCATCATCTAGCTAATAAATCTGACTCTACATAAATCTACATTTTTTTTATTCATAATAATTTTCCAGTCCTCGAGTCTTCATTTTATTCGAGAAAACGAAAAATTTCAAATTGTTAGTTACCCACTTCACCCACTTAACTCACTTCATCAACAATTGTAAATTAAAATTGACATGAAATAACGAAAAAGTGAACAAATTAACATAACATTGCAAATGAGGTGTTACATTCCTATATAAGGATATGTTGGCTCGCGTTTGAAATAGCCTGATCTTTGCATGTGGCTGAGAAGAAAATTAACGCTCTTATCCTCACTAACATTTAAAATGTGAAAGCATGTTTGTCTATCTGTCTTTCTGTCTGTTTTCTGTGCCTATATAAATTTGGTATTATTTGATACACTTTGACAGACAAGGAAGGATATAGTTTAGTAATTATGTAAAAATGTACGGTTTAACGATTAACGAGTTTTGGCGCTACGAAGTTGCAGGCGTCACCTAGCATGCTATAAATGTTTGAAAAGCCCCTAGACTATTGGCAACATAGATTGAATTTGTTTTATAAAAGCTCGGTGCTTCATCACAATACATCAAATGACGTCACGCGTGGAAGCTCACATTGTTTCCTATGATTAATTTTAACTGGTAGAGCTCTCAGCGTATAACACAGAACATTTTGCGCTTTTCCCACTTCAGGTGTTTACAAATACTTTTTTAAACTAAAAATAACTTTTAGGTCAAATGCAAACTTTTGTTTATATTCCAAAAGTGTCGAAATATAATTATATATTTAGCATCCCTTCGTAATAAATAAACGTATAAGTTAATTATTTTAATAATATCTATGGACGCTTTACACAACGTCAGGTTAGCCCCGTACTAAGTACCTGAAGGACTTGTGTTACGGGTAGACAACGGAAATATATTACTATACTATATATTTATTGAAGATTTTATCATATCATACACATCTAGGACACGGAAACATTGCAAACCTTTGTTCTGTCGGCGGGATTCGAACCCGCGACCCGCGGTTTGAGCTGCCATACACTCAACCATTGAGCCACAGAGGTCGTAGAATTAATCATCATGGAATACATATTATGCACTTTTTGCTCACGCCGTAAAATAGATTAAGCGGTTTTCCGGCCACGAAAATGTAGGATCTTTACAAAGCGTTGACACCGTGAAAGAGACAGATATACCATAGTTTTCTCTCTCGTTTAATCTTAATTCACTGTTCGTTGATTACATTAGTCTACGTAGTAGTTTCTATCCGCAACAAATGAATTAGATTTCACTTAAGCTCTGTTTAAAACCTCTTTCCTACTTAGGTGCTGTAATTGTTTTAAAACAATATACGCTTGGAACAATATAGAAATACGGGAAAAGTAGTCTAATATAATATTGTGTATACAGTATACCTACCGAAACATATACCTAATGTCTCTTAATCCAAAAAAATATGTACCTATCTAACTTGATTTGTTCAAAATTAATTAAAGCAACAAACAGCACTTTATATTCAATTATTGTTTACGTAGTCATAAAAATTCATGAACGTAAAATGTAAAAGTCGCTAAAGAGTTATAACAAAAAAATTCTTACCGCGTATCCATGGTTCAAAAGTTTAATCCTCAGTGTAACAAACTCGTAACCTTGCACAGATTCATTTTCAACTTTTGATATTCGATTTTTAAACGACTTCCAAAAAGGATGAGGTTTTATGTTCGGCTGTAAATTTTTTTATTGTAGCGATACGTTCGCTCTCCGCAACGGTTCGGCCTCCACTGATCTCTGGATATCATGGTTGAGTTCATTTTCCGTTTCAGCGCGAAAGCGTTGACGTTTATCTAATTTAAAAACAAATTCATTGGAAGTGCCATTCGGAAGGGGTAAAGTTTGGGGCGTTTATTCGGTATTTGGGATATTACTTTTAGGTTGGGACTCTACAATTTCGATTTAATAAATTTTGATGACCATTTTAACGTTGCATTCATTGTTATTATTAAATTATGCAATAAAATATAATATATGCATTGCATCCCATAATATTATATTATGGGATGCAATGATAGGTACATATATTTAATATACACATTGGATTTTGAGTTTTGGTTGTACAACTGTAAAACTTTGGAACGAACTGTCACCAGCAGTATTTCCGGACCTATACGATCTGCAAACCTTCAAGAAAAGAGCGTATTCCCTCTTAAAAGGCCGGCAACGCACCTGCAGCTCTTCTGATGTTGCGAGTGTTCATGGGCGACGGTAATTGCTTTCCATCAGGTGACCCGTTTGCTCGTTTGCCTCCTTATTTTATATAAAAAGAAGATGCGAACATCTAGTATGGAAAAAATACCACAGCAATACCCAGTAATAAGATTTGAGTCATCTCTAATGTGCGTTTAACTCAATACATTAATATTCACCCCAAAGACCCGACGAACCGACGACCCGATAATATTATATTATTCTCACTAAATTAAATTTAAATTAGCGGTCGTAGAATTTTATGTGCTATTTTTATTTTGTTGGTGCCAAGTCATTTGCTTATAAGAAAGATATAAGCTACATAAATCTTGGAATACCAAGACGAATGTAGAGTACCTACCGATACGTCTTATTGAAACTTTAACTTCAAATCCTAGGTAATCCCGTAAAAAATATTAAGTACTAGTTAATTTCCGCAACTTAGTTGCATAATATAAATTCGTTAATCTTTTAAGAACCATAAATTTTTTCGGAATTAAAGTATCCTATGTTTTTTTCCGGGACTCAAAGTATCTCCATAGTCCATACCAAATTTCATCATTTGCAGCGGTTTGATAGAGATCATGTTAGGGCGAAGCCAAACGAACGTAATTTGTAAATTGTGAGTCGCAGAATTTCGGTTCGGCAGAATTCTGCTGCATTCAGTTTCATACAAAAGTCCTGTTTGATTCACACGAGCGTAATTTTGTGAGTCATGATTTATATGAAAAGATATTTACGCGGCAGAAATTCTGCGACTCACAACTAACAAATTACGCTCGTTTGGCTCCACCCTAATAGTAGAAACATAATATAGATTAGTAAATAGTCCACACCATATAACCAAAATCTTTCTCTCCGTAATTCGTTTAAAATATTCGACGAAAGCCTTTGAGTGATGTGAAAGTGGAGCCCGAACTAAGTGGTCTCACAGAGGTTGACGTATCCTATACGTTGCCATGGCAACCGCACGTACTATCCAGATGAGAAAGTGAGTTATCGCACCAAATCTACAGGATTTGAATTTATCTACAGTGGAGAAAAGATTTTGTTACAAAGTTTTTGACGTGACAACGTCTTAAAATTCGATATGGGCTGCGCGCACGAAAAAACATGACTTAATATGCGGCGTTACCTCGCTCTGAGGCGTTCCATTTAAGGCTATGACGTTGTCACGTTTAACTATCGTCAGTGAACCGACTTTACACTTTACAGAGTTCGAGTCGAGTTCGAGTCGAGTTCGAGTCGAGTTCGAGTCGAGTTCGAGTCGAGTTCGAATCGAGTTCGAGTCGAGTTCGAGTCGAGTTCGAGTCGAGTTCGAGTTCGAGTCGAGTTCGAGTCGAGTTCGAGTTCGAGTTTGAGTTCGACACAAAACACTACTCTCCAACCGTCTTTTTTTTCTGTAGGTTAAGGTCCGTCTTCTATTCTGGGGTTAGAACTAAGGCTAATAAGTAATAACTCTTAAGACTATGTAAATTTTTAATTATCCATATTACAGAAAATTAGAAAACATGTAAAGTAAAGAAGACTTGTTGCATAATAAAAATTCGAAATTCGTGCTATCCCAAGGCTTGGCCGAGAAGTCATTAATTACATAATATGATCAAATTGATAACAATTTTGGCAGCATTCAGTTCATAGTTGGTTTGGTTCGTTTTGGAATAATTTTCCTACCGAGATTCTTATAGGATTTTCATTTTATTATTTAGAATATAAAATTTACTAACCGACGATGATCGTGAGGGTAACATGTGGTCTACGAGTATATAATACAAAGTAAATTCCTAGAATCGACATTATAAGGCAATATTGAAAATTCCAGATGTACCCCATCGGTATTCAGTAGTTGTAACATGTTCCAGTGACCGCACGTTCCAATTTCAATATTGGTTTAAAATTTATTGAAACAAAATGGCGGACATTTTTCAAAATCAGTTTCATGGGCCTTTTTAGACTTTTTATGGAAACGTCCCGAGTCCCGACGAATCGCCTGATAATGCCAATATTATAGAACTTATATTTTAATGCCGATTTTCTGAGTGGCCATGGTATTTAATTAGATTTTGTTGGTATAGTAATTGTGTATATTATCTATACTTAATAGTGTAATACTTAATATTATTAATATTATAAATCTGAAGTGTTTGTTTGTTTATTTGAACGCGACAATCATAAAGGAACTACTGGAACTTCTGGATTCTTTAGTGGAGTGCTACAGGCTATGTATGTACCACGGGCGGAGCCGGGGTGGATCACTTGTATAGTATAGAACCGTGCTGAAGACAACATTTAATATTCTCTACGGACAACTAGTACAGTAAGTAAGTAATTAGTATAGCACCGAGCTGAAGATAAATAATGTTGACGACACGTCAAAAGATACTATGCTCTAAAGCATAAATCTTTGATTAGTTAAGTTTAATTTTTCAAGGAAGGCACAACATTTTAAAAAAGATTTTCACTAAGTGAAATGTGATTTTCTTTGAAATCCTGAAAATTCCATGTTAAAATCCATTTTCAAGTTGGGCAGTTATTGCAAAGTTGCAATAACTGCACACTGCACAGTGGTTTTTGTGTTTTTAATAATCCAGTGATTCGTAAATCGTATCACGATAATAATACCCCATACTATACACTCGATAAATATCGCATTAAGTAGTTAATAAATAAAAAAGTTTTATTTCAAATTCGTGTGACACTCAGGTATAGCTATTGCATAGCATTTTTTATCATCTTATGAAATTATGATTCGCATACGTACAACTAGTCGCACGTACACATACACCGTGCTGTAGTCTGGCAACGCCGCACCGCTGTGTCGATGTCGGTCGGAGTGTTAGATTTTTTTTTCGTTACGTAATTTCTTGATTCGCTCGCCGCGCTCAAAGCCATGCAATGCATTAGCCTTATAATTTACTTTCATATTAAGGAAGAGGAACTAATGCTAGACACTGAACTAATAGATGACACTTATGACAAAAATACCATAAAAATAAGAATTACTCTAATTATTTCTCACCACTGTAAATTTTATAAGCTTCTTAAGCTATCTGTTGAATTGAAAAAATATATTAGAGACGCCTTCGGGAACAAAATTTTAAAATGGGATCAGTTTTCGTAAATAATATGACCGCGTCAACACACGCTCGGCAATTTCTTAGCAAATAGGTTAAGGAAGGCGAAATTTTGCACGTAAGTTTTGAATACATTTATTTGATTTTTTGTAATTTCTATTGATTTCATTGGATTAATGGTCATGTTGTATACACTAATTAATGTTTATTTAAGATTTTTTATCCATTTTCCCTAACAATATAAAGGGTGTCTACTATTAGTTCTTGAAAATGTAAAAAAACCTAATAGATGACATGGATCTCATCTTTGAGTTTTGCAATACATACTCAAGTTATTTTGTACTTCTACTGCAAAAATCATCACTATTCTCTGAAAATATAATTCTATTAACAATCTAAGAACTTAGAACTACTGCACCTAAAAATGGACGTGTCTAATATTAGACCTTGTACTGATCTAAAAATCGATTGCTTTAGTTTTTTAGCAGTAAAAAAAAGAAAAAGGAGAGCTGAGAAAAGAAAGAAGAAAAAAGAAGAGGCAAAAGAAGCATGGAGACTAAAGACTGAAAATAAATTTGCTAGGAAAAAAAGACGGGTTGCACTCCGGGAATGCCGGCAGAAGTGAAAACTTAATTATTAACGTTGTGCATTTTTTAACCCATTTTTTATGAAAATCGATTATTAAAAAATGGATTTTTTTAATAAATCGAAACCCTTACAATCGATTAAAATTTTAACCCATTTTTTATGAAAATCGATTTTTAAAAAATCGATTTTCATAAAATCGATTTTCAAAAGCTCGATTTTTAAAAAATCGATTTTTTTAATTAATCGAAACCTTTACAATCGATTAAATTTTTAACCCATTTTTTATGAAAATCGATTTTTAAAAAATCGATTTTCAAAAGATCGATTTTTAAAAAATCGTTTTTTTAATTAATCGAAACCTTACAATCGATTAAATTTTTAACTAAATTTTAATGAAAATCGATTTTTAAAAAATCGATATTTTTAATTAATCGAAACCCTTACAATCGATTAAATTTTTAACCCATTTATTATGAAAATCGATTTTTAAAAAATCGTTTTTTTTTAATTACTTAATCGAAACCCTTACAATCAATTCGAGTTCGAATTCGAGTTTGAGTTCGACACAAAACACTACTCTCCAACTGTCTTACGGTTTTTCCAAGGTTTTTCGATCAGCACGAGAATCTGACGCGAGTTTCACAGTTTTTACCCATTCCACAAAAGTGCTCAACGCCGCTAAAGAAGTTTTCACTTCAAAAATATGAAAAATAAAGATAAAAGGAAAGATAGTTTCAGCACGGAAGAAGAATGAATAGAATCTAGAGACAACGTGGATAATATTTCTGATGCATGTAGTGACTATGATGAAGTAAATGAAATCTTTTGAAAAATGGCAAATAAAGACCTAATTTAATAGAAAAAAATATGTAAAATGTAATGTAATGTTCTATGTCAACTATTAGTTCATATTGGTGTCTACTATTAGTGATGTTCGTTTTTTGTGATGTCATCTATTAGTGCTTATGACTAAGTTTACAAAAAGACCAATAATATATTTTTTAATTGATTTGTCAGAGAATAATTATAATAGTTTTATTTTGTAAGAGTTACTGAAGATATGAAAGAAGTTATCAATCCTTTATTTTCATAAATATATATTTTATAACATTCAAATGTTGCATGTTTCCTTAAAGTGTCTGCCATTAGGTCTTCTCCCTTATCTATGTGTTGACCTACCATCGGTTCGGGAACTAACCCGGCGTAAGTACGCACGGGGCCACTATTTACTGAATTACTGAATTATTACGATCTCAATGTAAATATAAGTATCGTATGTATGTATACAATTAAAAAAAAACACTCGATATACAATGTAAATATCGACTGTGTTTATATTGGTCCGTTGAATCGTACGTGAATAAAATCTGTAAAGACGACACGACGTCGTTAAACCGGTGCTTTTCAACCTTTTTCTGATCTTATTCATTATTGTAGGTAGGTATTCATTTCATTTTCCCGAATTTCATTTGTGACCAATAGTAAGTAAGTACATAATTTTTTTTTGCAGTTTATCTTCACTATTCTTATATGAAAATGTATTATAGAAAGAAAAAAGCACAATTTCAGCATGTTGAGAAGCACTGCTACCTAATTGGTCCTCGGTTGCAGAGATTTTCCTCATTAGTGTGTGTTACAAATATATTTATAGAAGACTTTTCAAAGAAATGCCAATTACCGTAATTAATGTAAGTAATAAAGATTTATGTCTTACTTACTTTGTGCTTGTCGTTCAATATAAGTCATTAGGTAATTACTTTGGAAATATTCAAGTTATTAATTCATATGTTATTTAGTTCTAATTGGAACACTAGTTATTTAGGAACTACATAAACCACGCAATTGAGAAATCGTAATAGTAAGCCACATATTTTTTTCTGATAATAATTCATCATCATATCAGCCTATATTCGTCTACTGCGTTCATTGAGAGAGGCCTATGTATATAGGCTGATAATAATTAGTAATTATAATCTAGATTTACTAATTATTTTAGTTAATCAGTAATTTATATAATCGGCATGACGATGATGCATAGGCACAGAATATATATTAGTTGGCATAGGCTAATGGCGGATTTACGTAATTTGGTCGGGTTACGTCAAGTCCAGGTGCGACGTCTTCGACCTAACCCGACAGAATAATGTAGGTTCGCCGTTTGTCTATAAATCAATTTCTCTAAAGCCGTCATTCCACCGCGGCCATGCGGCGCATGGATTTATTAGTTTGACTACGTGGATCAACGTTTCCACTGCAGCACACGCTATGCACACGGCCACGACTATGTACAACTTACTGTAGCGCAGCATAGTTTTAAATACTATGTACACGCTTCCGTGTATCCCGTACACAGCATGCGTAGCGTGGCCAGCGTTGAGCTACGTGTGCATATAGAATATGAATTCGAGCAAGCTACGTGAGTCCACCGCAGCGCACGGAGAGACTACGCACTAGGGTTGTTGTGGAAGTGATTATGAGGAAGAGGAGGAGGAAGAGGAATTGCCACGCGCAAATTTAGAGGATGCGGGTGAGGAAGGGGATATTTTATGAGGAAGAGGATGCGGATGAGGAAGCGGATGAGGAATAGGATGATAGGAAATTTTAAATACTAGCGGACCCAACCCAAAAGAATTTGTCCAGTCTGTACATAACAATACACAAAAAAATATTAAAAGGGCATTTTCCAGTGGACCAAACTATGAATCTAAACCATTCTCGAAACACACACAATATAAAATCATCAAAATCGGTCCAGCAGTTAAGGAGGAGTTCGTGTGCCTAGTGTAATTTTTTTGTGTTTCACATTCGATCGTGAACGCGTTGGGCGTTTACTAAGATTTTGCATGGAATTTGTACAGCGCCACCTGCTCACGGGAGTGAGCCCAGCCCACTGCCCAGTGAGTAGTGGAGTAATCCCATACAAAATCTTAGTAAACACCAAACTCGTTCACGATCGAATGTGAAACAAAAAAACTCACACTCGGCACACAGTAACATACACAACACACGCACACAAAAAAGATGAGCGAATAATACAATTCTCGCGCTCTGGCGTGTGCGTGCCATGATTGGATACGCGACGCGCATGCGCAGTGAAATTCCTCATAAATTCCTCTTAAATTTTGAGGAAGCGATAGCGGAAGAGGATTTTTTTATTTTTATTTATGAGGATGCGGTAACGGTTGAGGAACCCAAAATATTGCGGAACTTCCTCATTATGAGGAAGTGGAAGAGGAATCCTCAGCAACCCTACTACGCACGTGCGTAGCTTTGCAAGAAAATATAATATGTGACTGTGTCCACTACAACCCACGGACACGCTACGCACGAACTGATGTAGTCAAAGTAATAAAAGCGTTCGCCGCGTGGCCGTGCACACCGTGCGCCGCGGTGGAATGACGGCTTGATATGGTACTATCAGATAATTTGATTCAGAGGCGTAATATAGTAAATAATAAATATGCGTAATTTGGTCACGTTATGTCAAACCCAGCCGACAGATCACAGCTCGTCGCATTGACATATCCTGACCAAATGACGTAGGTCCGTCTACTGCCTATGGATAAATTTCTTCGATGGTACGTATAAGAATGCTAGAATCATTAATTGCGCTTTTGGCTTTTCCATCATCAAATAAAAAGTCCCATGGACTGTAAGGGATTAGTAGACTATAAAGAACACAATCTCATGAATTTCCACTTTTTTATGATGGCTTATGTCACTTTATATTTTTATAGTCTTTTATTGTGAGGGCGAAGTACATTTTTAAAGCTTTTATTGTGCATTGGACGCTGAGAGCCCGAGCACAATAGCTCTCAGATAAGTATTAAATATCTCAGCGACTCTATTACGAGAATAACAAAGATAATAAAGACGATTCTAGAGTTTATAAGATATTAAAATTTGAGAAATATTTACTGCTTTACGAAGTGAAATTGTTTTCATATGAGAGATAATTATTTTTGACAATATTCCATCTTCTCTCGAGTATCATAAGCCTTTGATTTCATGAACTGCACAGACAGTGGAGACAGTCTGTTGTCAAAAGTTAAATTACGTGCTTACACGTGAGTTATTATGGTAATAAAACCCTGGAACTGTAAAACTCTGGAATGAAATGTCATCTGTAGCATTTCCGGACCAATACGGCCTGGAAACCTTCAATAAGAGAGCGAATTCCCTCTTAAAAGGCGGGCAACGCAACGTCCATGGGCGACGGTAGTTGCTTTCCATCAGGCGACCCGTTTACTACCTTATTTTATAAAAAAATATATAAAATATCTGCACCTTCGGTAAGACAAAGCTTAAGCGCTAAACATTTTCAAAATTATTTACGCCTAGTCTTACCGATAGATATTAATATGTAAGCAACTTATTGTTTAACAACATAATATAGTAATCACCAGCAATACACGTCATATTGTTTAACTTATATAATACTAGCTGTCCCGGCAAACGTTGCTTTGCCATAATATAAAGTATTTCGCCCATATTATTTTATTGAAGTGACTAAATATGTCGCCATGGCAACGTCGATCGCTATCTCGTCGCACAAACAATGGTCGCCGTCAGTCTCAGGTTGTAATAATTTACTATTATTTATTCAAAAAATGCACTTATCAATATATAAAGTACCCAGTAGCCGATTCTCGGACCTACTGAGTTTGCATATAAAATTTGGTAAAAATCAGTAAAGCCGTTTCGGAGAAGTTCATGGACTAACATTGTGACACGAGAATTTTATATATAAGATGAACCTGCTTCTAATAAGTTATCATTTTGAATTCATTAGATCTCACAAAAAAGAAACCTACATACAAAAGGAAACCTACGAAAAAAAACAGACTTTTTTTCAAACTTTTTGGAAGTCATTTAGAAGCCAGCACTTTTTTCAAATACAAAGACGCATTGATCATTGTTCATAAGAAGAAATAAATTGTGACCACAAAATGAAACAACTTGAAAACAAAACAAAACGACAGTTACAAGTTTTATGATAGGTCTTCGAAAGCAATTTCAGGTAGCTATTGGCATAATAGTATTGTTGCATAATAAACCAACAATAACCCAGAAATAAAGTAGCCGGTTTTAGAAATGTGTAATTTAGTACACCCAATCCAAACCACAGAAACATATTGTTCTTTTGACGAGATTCGAAACTGTGAGACTTGCCACAGATGTAGGCATTATCACTATTTTAAACAGGTTCAGTTTAATTAATGAAATAGAAAATCAAACTAAATTCAAGATGGATGCGATTATACTGGCCTACGTTTTGACTTACAATAATTATCAACTTAATCTTAATTGAGTTATAGACAGACAGACAAACATACTGAGAGTCATGTTATACACATACATTATTATAACAGTACATGCTTCATAATGAATCTATCAACAAAGGCTGCTTATTGCTTAATCTTCTATTATTACATTCGGAAGATGCAAATGCTGTCTTTATTTAATCCGCATTACCGTCTACTCAAGTTAGTTGTGAAATTGGATTTAGATTAAGCCGACTGTCGCTTAAACGACAATCAATTAATGACTTTGTACTATAGGATAAATTAATTCATAGACAGAATTATATGGCGAAGCTACGTAATTTAGTCATCAAGCCTGGCCGAAATGTTGTGACTTTTAAGGATCAATTTCTATGATGGTACCCAAACCAAAGTTATAATTATTATCAGTTTTAACAAATCATTATTCTGCTTCCCCTGGCATTATAGTTAATGTAAACGCCTGCGTAACTTAAATAGCAATATCTAAAAGTGCTGGTCTTCTCCTATAGTCGGTCGCACGATAGAGGTTATTTTAGTAATATATTTTTTAATTCACCCATTTAATATTTTGAATATTGATTTTGACCCTAGCAAATACGCTGTTAAGCTCTTAGGTTTGTCTTTAAAAAACTTTTTTCCATTCCAAAACAAAGTTCTTTTATTCTTCACTGCTTTTCAATATTTTATATTTAGTAGTTCTTTGTTATTCTTAATCTTAATTCCATTTACTATAGAAAATAAACTGCTTACTAACCAACTAAAAAGATTAAAGACAAATCCGTGATGTGATTGTTTATTTCGTTGGATTTCGGCATTGTCAAGTGTTGTAGCCAATTTCAATTATAATTGGTAAACACTTAAGCTGCTCTCTTGTTGTAAAGCCTTCACCGAGATTAACCGACAGACAAACAAAATGTTATGTTTTAGGAAGGCTTAACAGATTTGATGTTGTCTGCAACTTTGTTTCATTATAAAACTCTCTTATGTATTTTACCAGGTCTCTCAACCTCGAACACCTAAATCCTAAGGGTTAATTCAGAACGCTACGCGACGAGGCGAGGCGAGGCGCGCGTCATAAAATTTCAATTGCGCGAAGCGACATGCCAATCTGTCAATTTAGTACAAATTTAGAAATGCATCTACGCGTCGCGTTGCGTTCTGAATCAACCCTAAATCTGTTGAGTACAGACGTCAGACATATATGATGTATGGCTATCCCAAAATTAAAGACATTAGCCCTGGACCGGAAGCAATTCAACCTGCTGACCGCCGAACTTCGATATGAAGAGGGCACTAGATGATGATGATGATGTCAGCCATATATTTTTGTTTTTGAACTTTCTATTTTTATCAGTTTATTTATTATTATTATTTTATTTAGGTCCATTATAAAAATATGATATCCATACTAATTCAATAACCACGTTTCAACTGCGTTTGGATAGCTTTTACGCTTCAGTAAGGGAATCAATTAAATTTTAATCTTTTAAAACAAATAATCTATTATATTATTATTTCAAACTCTTAAATTGTTATGCAAGTGACATTTTTTTTAAGTTTAAATACGAAATGTTGTGTATCTGTAAAAAGTCTGATGCTAATTTGAAACTTTTTATAAAAATATTTCTATAAAGTTTTGGTTGTTTTTCTGAATTCAACTTTATCTCAAGTCATAATAAACTTTCGATCTTTCGACAAAATATATCTAAGACTATTGAAATAATATTTTCACAAGGGACAGATGAAAGACAAATACATTTTCGTTTATTCTTGTCAAATATCAAAAGTTATTATAGATTGAAATCTAAATACCATGTAAGACTTGATAGGGTCTGGTAACAACAGATTGTAAGATAGTAACTGTAAGTAAAAACAGTAAAATATTATGTCTCATACTTCTTTTGTAACTTAATTTTGATGTGTAGACACTTGAGTCTCGCGAAAGACATAGAGTAGTTTTTGAGAAGGAAAACTGCACAGTTCCTTGCAATAATTTGGTGCAACTAACCTAAGGGCAATATAAAATTAAATCTTGATTATTCAGTAAGAATTTTGTCAAACTCAAACGAGCCGGAGCGCTTGTATTTTAGGATAGGTAAATATTCCTATTCTTTACGCTTTATATTATTACTCTTTATATCTAAGCGTAAAGAAGGAATTCCTAAAAATAAATTAAAATTAATTTATTAGGTGTTGAGACAGACAGTTAAATACCTTATTTAAAATTTTCAATATCGACCTACAGAAGTCAGTCAGTTACGTACCTATTAAAACAATCCTGTTTAAAACTATTTAACAGGAATTCTTTTGATCAAAATTACATTCGCAACTCAATGATTTTCAATTAGGGAATTTCAAAAATTCTCTACATTCCAGATGTTTTTTACATTGTCAAAAAGTAAACTGAAAAAAACTGAAAATTAATTATTACATATATCTATTTACTTGACGAATAATCCTTTGCCCGATTGTATATTATGAAACATGCTGTACCTTGCGGTGTTAATCGCCAATTTTAGTGAGAGTAAATTGTTTATTAACAGAATATGATTTTTCACGAACAAATTTTTATCGATTTTCCTCTTAAAATAAGACATTTACAACTCAACTCTTAGCGATGTGTTATTGTACTAATATGTATTCTGTGGCGTTATGTCGAATCCCATACATTTTTGATATCTAACTTCGTAATCAAAAGAAACTTGCAATTCGTCTTAGTACCCAGATTTACCCTTCATACTCCGGTATCCTTATTCACTCACAAAACATATTAGCAGGATTTTTCTTTTATTTGATATATGAGGCAAACTACCAAACGATTTATCTCATGGCAAGCAACTACCGTCGCCCATGCAGGACACTCACAACATCAGAAGAGTTGCGTTGCCGGCCTTTCAAGAGGGGATGGTGGGGTTCTTGAAGGTTTGCAGGTCATATCTATGAAACCGTAGTATATTTCCAGTCACACTAAACTCTTCCACGGGTTTTCATTTACGTCTCATGTTTTGTGCAGGCTATATTTATGTCAGTTGCGCTATAAACTTCGGAGTTTATTACTATTACCTATAAACTCGGTACATTAATTTCATTTGAAAACAGAACATTATTTCTTTCACTGGTTACTGTTTCATTTGAACGATGACGGTAGGATACTGACCAACCAAATTGACCGACCGTAGGTTTGTAAATGTACAAACCTACTGTCGGTCTAGTTTTCTTAAAAACTTGCTCTTTATATAGTAACACTTAGCGCACCGACGATTTAAATAAGAATCAGGTTCATTCAGACCAAAGGCTTTATAATAACTAAATGTAAGCATAATTGGTTGCTGTTAAGCATTTGTGCTCTAAACCCACAAACATTTTTTTGTTAAATTTTGAATGCAGTCTTATTCTAAATCATTTAAAGAACCTAACTACAATCATAACTCAATATTCAATTTTTTGTGGGTTAGTATGCTTACCTAACAGCGTCCGATTTATGGTGTGTGTCTGTCTGCTATCATCATCATCATCATCATCATCATCATCATCATCATCATCATATCAGCCTATATTCGTCCACTGCTGGACATAGGCCTTTCCTTTTTTTTGCGCAGGGGAAACCCTTTATGGGTGCCCCCCCGGGTTGGGGATGTGTCTCAGTTAAGCTGAAGCACCCCGGGGGTATGTGGGACTCCCAACTCCGGGTTTACCCACTAAAACCACCTGCGGTTTGCCTTCAGCCGTATACGGAGGGATATCCTGGATCTGTCTAACACAGGACTCCCTCCACGACCGGCCGGTCTACCTCAAGGGACCGGACTTCCACTAAGTTAGGGAACGCTTAGGCAAACTAAAGCGTTCCCCTCGGCGCCGGGACTTGCTAAGCCGGGCAGGTTTCCATCCTGACCCGGAGCCCCGTGGGACGGAAGTTATTGGAGGTTCGCATAGCGACGCCTCCGCACTCCCGTCCTACGCCGGCGGAGCGGAACAGAGGATGGATCATCCTCTCTGTTCCGCTCTGCGGCCTCTTTCTGTGAAAGGACGGTTTCACAGAACGAAACCGCCGCCTGCCAGGCCTCATCGCTCTCGAGCATGCAGCGTACCATGCTCGGGAGTGAGAGGTCTCCACCCAGCACTGCCACGAGATCGTGGCGCTGCATGGCCCAACGATCGCACACCTCAAGGGTATGCTGGGCCGTGTCCTCCGCAGCGCCACATTCATGGCAGGCAGGCGTTGGCTCTCTCCTGGCAACCCTAACTGCTGGACATATGCCTCTCTCAATGAACGCCAAGATGACCGATCTCCTGCTACTTGCATCCAACATGGATCTGCTATCATACCACAAAATAACTGCAAGTGTTCTGCAATTTTTCCAATATTAATTGTGTTACACCTAATCTTAGTCTAAATGAAGTCCCGTGTATAAAATTACCATCGCAGTCGTAAGATGAAATAATAGACATAAGCTACAAAGCCAACATTTTATTTACTTTAAATATACAAAGTCATACGGTAAGTAAAAAATTCTATAGGTACGTCATACAGATGGTCGCAGTTAAACGGTTAAATAATATCTTATACTTAAGACTTTTATATCCATAGATTAACATCAATAAATAAATTATGTAGAAGCGCAATAATTACATAAAGGACCTAATAATACATTAGTAACTAATTGTGGAAGCAGATGATACAGAAGTAATTTTTGTTACGTTTAGCAATAGATGTAGCCAAAGGCTTTATATTATTTGCTATTGCATAATAAAATTTCTGCTTAAGCAATACGCTTTAATATTTTGCTACTTAACTGCAAAGGCCTTCTTTTCGACCAAGTTGCATGGAAACGATAATATATTTCTAGTACAAATAAAGCAGTTCGAAATGCTACATCCATAGCTACTTTAAATAGAAGAAATTAAGGGATAAGTTTAAAGATAAGAAAGATGATTAATGTCAATCTATTAGTAACAGATTCTGAATAACCTATATATTGAACTGATTATTAAGTACGAGAATATTACAAATGTAACATTTGTAACACATGGTCGTTACAATTGTAATAGTCATAACTCATAATATTGTAATGTAATATGTATAGTGTATAGTAGCTAGTTATTACAATAATTGTCAAATCTACATGATTTAACTAACAAACAGTTTTGTTTATCAAATCTATTCTGTTACATAAGTTTTACTTAAATATAAGTCCATAAATAAATATAAAAAGATGTTAAAGCTAGTATTAATAATTTAGTTTTAATTTCCAAGGCACTAATCATCATCGTTTACAAGCATTTCACGTCTTCATTAAACAGACTACATGCATATTATATATTTATTAATATATTAGTAGTAATATGCGTTACCAACACACACGATGCATGAAAAGCTGTTGTGACCGAAAACCATTAACATCGTTGTTTTGTTTAAACATATAAACATATATAGTACGTGTTTTTTTAATATTATACTTTAAAGTTTCGTTGTAGTAAGTAGACATTTAGTCATAGACGTTTTCACTGGCAATATTATAAATAGGAACATTAACATCAGTACAAGATCTATAATGATCAAAAGTTGAAAAATAACTGATTTACTTAAAGTATATTTTTATGGTAGGTAATTCATTAGTTGCCTATAACGTAAGTACATATCTAATACTACGTTATGAGCAAATTATGTTTATATTTTTGCTACTATAATCATTCGAAAATTACATTTACTACCAAAGTCACAACTCACAACATCGAATACACGGTTTTTTACTTCGAAATGTAATACAATATTTGGATGTTTTCTATTCCTGAGTTTACACGATTATAACCAGTATGACAACTAACAACAATGCAAAATATAGTCAACAGGTTTTATCTTATATATATCTTGAATATGTTAAAGTAAACACCTGTGTCGGATCATTAAATATGGTTTAAAACTAAAATAGGAAAAATATTCTTATATTATGTATTTTGATAAGTTACATAGCATGTGTTTTTATCCTACGTTTACCTATGGTTAGCAAAAACTCACTCCATGAAAGATATTCAAAAAGAAAACGGAAATCTTGTCATCAAACGCCAAAAGAAAATATACATTTCGTACGTAAAGAAAAGAGAAGAAAGATAGAGAAAGAAAAATAAATAAAGCGGTGTTATAACACTAAAGCAGATAACAAGTATTTAATGTTCCGTCAATTTTTGAAATAGATAACTGGCCTATAACAATAAATAAAATATTAAGGCATTGATTTAGGTACCAAGATCACAAGTTCATAATCTACGTTGCATGCACAAAATATTCTGTTTTCGCCAAAAATGCAGGGAAAAATAGATAGTAGCGAATCTGCAATTCACATTTTTGCGCCGTAAACAAAACCTTGGAATGTCAAAATACAAGAGAATACTGTTCGGAAAGAATACTTTAAGTTAAAGATAATTTAGATTCACTAAGTAAATATACAACTAAAAACATAAGCGCATACTGATGTATTTCCGCATTGTGCAGAATAACAATATCGACACAATTTACAAATATCCGCTAGCTAAAATCCTAATCCGAGTACCCTAAAATACTTAATAAATATAAACGATTACGTATTATAGCGTCACATTTTAATACTTATTTACAACGACGATATATGCAAGTATCGAGATTATTTACATGTATTTACAGGCACGCCCTGCGCGCAACGTTCATTCAAAAGTCCACGGTCACTCCACTGGGGGAGGATCACTCACACTGTCTTAGCGATATTTGTAGGACGAGGGAAGGACGTACTCTCCCAGATTGTAGAGGGCGTTAGCGTACCAGTGGACGCCGCGGCCGACCTCGTTGCTCGTCCAACTGGACATCCATCTGAGGGGTGCCATGGCGGTGTGAGCCAACGAATGGCTGCTGACCAGCGCGTAGCACGACGCTAGAGCGTCATCCACTATAATAGTCCCGGTTTTGGTGAGGGGCGCAAACGCACCTTTTCTATACACAGTCTTTTTCCTCACCACTCGCGAGGGACGCATGACGTCGTTGGTCCCTCTCGTGAGGAGGACGTCACCAATTTCGATGTTGTCTGCGAAAGACTCCCTCCAGCCGTCGGCTGAGGCCAGGAGGAGGAGGTGGGAGGGCGTCGTGGTGATGGTGACGCCATTTTCTGCCGTCACCTCCACGTACCGCCGCGTCGAGTTCGGATCTCGATCGATGAACGTCAACACCTGGAAAGTGAAGGAAGTCTTTAATGTGTTGTCAATGAAAGAATTCTTAGACGAATCGTACAATATTTTTTGAACGAAGAAAACATTTTAATTTTTTTTCAGTCACCGTACATAAATGTAAGGAATATGACGATTAAACTGTGTAGACTGTAGACGATTAAATATAAGTAATCAAGTACAAAAGTGGTTTACAACCTACAAAATTGTAATTTAGGATCTGGTCTGAATTGCTTTCACTCTAAAGTCATCATTTACCCTACCAAATAGTATACCGTTTTCTATGGTAAATGATGACTATGAACGAAACTTATAATGTCATGTCTTAGATGACTAAACAGTACCTACCTAGGTGATTCACACCATAGCAATAATATGGGATTTACCACATGACTATTTATTTGTCACTTATCAGTTATCACGCTTACAGCTATTTGAACAATCAATTTTGCTATGATTTATATTTGCTTTTCAATTAACATGTTAATAATACTTATTAGCTATGTGATCTTGTGACGAATTTATTTGTTCGTGCAGTTTGATGTGTGTTAACTATTTTTAGCTTTAAAACGAAGTAAAATTTTGCCTAACGCTGTGCACGTTATTCATAATTTTCAAGTAGTAAGCTGTTTTTATGTTAAATCAAGGAAGTAGTTTCTTAAAGTAAATAGCTGGCTTAGCTTATATGTATAATATCGAAACTACTAGACATTTTACGACGCGGGAGTTCAACATTAAAACAAGTAAGGCGACGCCTTGTTAATTTGGCTGTAGCGATGTCGATTTTTCTCAGCAATTACTACAGCTAAGAAATTAAAGTTCATTGTCAGTAGTCATCATGTCTTTGTCTTGGAATCACCCATAGCATAACACGATTGGTCAACTTTGATAACACAGAATAATCACGCGAAATATTTCGCGGAATATTGCTAAAAATAATAACAAACTAAATTTTAAACAGAATAATCAATCAAAAAGACCTCTGTAAAAAAGGGATTCCTATTTTGCTAACAGAGGAGAGTGATTTAAGCTTCCAAAATTTGTACATAAATTGGTTCAAGCATACACTTTAATTTGCCCATAGCTTATATGAAATGTATTTATGGTTTTTAAATTACGCGACAAAAACCATTTTGTCGTTACGCCCTTTCCATTTTTTGCTGTTCCATTGCTTGTTTCGGCCTCTCATAGAGCAATCTAAAACACGGTTTTTTACTTTAACGCGGCGTCACCTTAATTAGACTTGACACAGCCCAAGCGTCATGTAACAAACGATGCGTTGTGTCAAATCCCATACATTTTCTGTAGTTTTGCTATCGCTTTGCAACATAGGTAACTAAAATTGAAGAGCCTGTAGCCAAGACCTGCTTTTTATCGTTTCTTTATAGAATCACAGATAAAAATGTATGGAATTGGCATAAGACGAGTCGAACTTCAACTTCATATTAACGAATGCTTTTGTCACTTTCATACATTTTTATCTGCAATCCAAAAAAGCAGTAGTGAACTTGTCTTGGCTAAAGGGCCAGGCAGGTACTCACTTCAGTGTAGGTCATCTTGCCGTCATCAGCCGCAGCCAGCACGGTGTCCCCGGGCCGGACACTGTCTATAAGCCGGGGCCCGTGTGGCGTGTACACCATTGCCCCAGACGGGAAGCAACCCGCACCGGTACCCACTGATGATTCTGGAATGAGAGAGAGATATTTAATTTTGTGGTGAATTAGAGAGAATCTGAAGAAAGTTGTTTTTAAGACAAGGTTAAGAATAATAAGAGTTAATACAGGTTAGGTTTACTTTAAGGAATACATAAACGAAGCCTGATGAATAAGTTTAGTCAGGTTAGAAAATGATGATAAAATAAATAAAAGGAATAAAGTAGATAGCTAGCAATAGATTTTTATCTATGATGACTTCATAAATTTGATTAAATTGTAATGCGTAAATGTTAAGTTTAATAATTTTAAAATTAAAGCACAGAGTGTCTTAATAATAAAGTGCATAGGTAGGTACCTAACACCGCACGTTTAATTTATAAGCGCTCAATAAATTTCAAGTATTAAAACTGCTTCAAAATGCAATAAAAAATAAACGCAGAATCGTGCACACGACGGTAAATTAGCTCCGTGTAGAGCCTTTAAGGGCGAACGAGGTTTCTCTACGGTCGTAATTAAAATCGGATAAGATACGAAACAAAAGAGTCGCTATCTGCATACAGGTATACCTTAAACAATACAGCCTTCAGAGAAACCTAAACAAAGTTATGGGATAAGTTAGATCCTTTTAGTTAATCCTTTATTGTTTAATTCAAGGTAACGAAGAAAGGTGAGCGATGTTTAGTTAACCGAGCTTAAGCCCTAATCCCGATTAACTTTGTTTATGCAAAAAGTGCGAGTTTACGTGCTGGCTAATAGGCTGGTCAGATAAGTCGGTTTTGTTGGCCGAGATTAAACTAAAGTCAGTTTGTTGGAAAGACAAATAAAGGGATTACCTTTAAAATGTAAAAATGTATTATTTACAAGTTATCTTTTAATAGGTAGGTGCAATAAGCAGATGAACAATTAAATGCTCGCTAGAATAATTTTCTGAGCATAGTTTTCAAACTACATAGTGCCCGGTTTTTGCACCGTTCGACCTATCTAATATATATAAATCTCCTGTCACGATGTTTATCCGCGATGGTTTCCTAAACTACTTAACCGATTTTAATGTTTCGTTTTTTTAAATGAGTGCTTTTTTCCAACTTGAGAGATAGGATAGCTTAGATCTTTAATTATAGCCACAATTTTATTTTATTGCAAATTATTTGTCTATAAAGAGCGACCATTGTTTATGCGACGCAGGTCACGGGATAGCGATGGACGTTGCCATGGTGACATACTTATTTAGTCACTAATTCAATAAAATAATACGGGCGATATACTTTATATAATATGGCAAAGAAACATTTGCCGGGACAGCTAGTTGAATAAATATATTTATTCACTGGTGACTTAGTTCGACTAACGTTGAAATGTTAACCAATCAATAAAGCTATTGAAAATATTAACTCCTGTCAAAAAACCTAGAAACTAGACATTATAGACCTACATAATTATTTTATTAAAACAAAGTTGTCTGGCTACTTAAAGAGTTATTGCCTATGTATCTTTAATTTTGCAAATATGTTTAATGTTTACTTGCTCTAGTATACATTTCAATACAAACAGCAAGCTTTATAAATGCTTAATACGCATTTAATTGTGTACATATGCGTGTAAAAACATGACGCATTCCATCGCTGTGTATGAATGCTCATAAAAACGAGTGGATTTTATAAGTACCGCGAGCGACGCCGTAAAAGGTGTTGCCGAAATTCTCGAGTGCAGGGTGGTACAGCAATTACACGCGCCAAAGCACACAGTGGCGGATTACGCGACGGGCTCGTTAAACTCTGATTTGTTGTGTAACCGACCGATAAATCCCCATAAAGCGGACCGTCCGTCGGATCTCACAATACGACGCAAATTAGATTTCATTTAAAGTCAACGTATTGTCAAAATTGTGTTTGTCCCCGCCGAAACACAATGCCCAGGCGTCGATGACTTTTTGCTCTCACTCCTAAGATTCCTCGAAACTCGAACATACTCAATCGAGATCGGTAACGGTACAAACGTTTTAAATATTCAATACAGAACTCGAATTAATTCAATATACGGTGGCGTGACGGTGCGGCGGAAGATGCGGCGATAAGCTGCGCGGGCGCACGGCGCGGGCGGTGGGGGCCGGCGGGGGCTGCGCGAGCCGGTGGGGGCCGGCGGGGCGGTCGTCGCGGAGTGGCCGCGCGGACCCCGCCCCGCGGGGACCACCGGGAGAGCTAGGCGGCGCCTGACACTCGCGACATACTCTATCTGCTGCTCCGAATTCATTACAGTACTGGGTTCATTTTCATTTAATTAAGCTGAAGGAAAGCACTATACAGGGAAAGCTTATCCTTAAGCTTTTATGTTGCTGAAAAATCTGTATCTGCAATTCCCTCTTCAATTTCCCCATGATCAGGATTTACATGAAAAGCTCTAGCAACTAGCAACTATGTATTTTAGTTAGGTCAAGTTGGGTTAGGTTAGCTAGTTAGTTTAGCTAGTTAGCTAATTCTTTTTTACTCAATCATTTAAAACATGTTATTTTTAATTTAAGTACACGATATACGTGAAATTACTTGTATTTTATACGATTTTAATCAGCAATAAAGAATTTCACGTCGGAACGGCGTCATTACTTTATTTATGATCGTTTTAATCATTTTACTGCGATTCGATTGGATATTTAGGCTGTGCACAAACGAGCGACTGAGGACTGCGACTTGTGCTGAAAGCCAATTTTCAATTATGGAAGAAGCATAACACCAAATCAAATCTGTCAAATTATATCAACCAGAAATCACATTTTAATAAATAACTACTGTTCATACGTGCGATTTGTCGCGGCGACTCTTAAAAAGTTAAAACTGTGCTACAGGATACCTTTTGCTTTTTGTGCGATTTTGACTCCTTGCTGAACGTTATGCTACCAATTGTCTCAAAGGGAAAACTGTGTCGCGAAGTCTTTGACAACTTGCAGATTTGTCGCCAGTTTGCACGATACTTATACCCTTTAGCGCGTTCAATTTGACGCGATAAATTCGGCTTAGTACTAACAATGTAAGTAATGCCTGGGGCGATATCTGATTTATTTCATATGGAGCGGCAACCGTGATTCATCTGGCGAGGATAAATATTTAGTCTGCACCGAACTCTATATTTAACAACGTCTAGTACCATCCGAACAGTTGGTTCATAGGTAAACATGTTCTTGTGCTCTCTTTTGGCAAACGTTATGACGATTGATAAGTATAATTTGGTAAACGTTCATCGTTTTTAGGGTTCCATACCCAAAGGGTAAAAACAACAAAAAACGCAATTTTTTGCCTAATTTTGCTCTATATAATGGTACGGAACCCTTAGTGCGCGAGTCCGACTCGCACTTGGCCATCTCCTGTTATTTTCATTAAAAAAAACATCGACAAACATTAGCAACAAGGTTTCACTGTTCCTTTTCGTTTGTAATTGTAAGTGTGTTTCGCCATAAAACTGAGTTCTAATTATAGTGAGAAATAAGGATAGTGGATCTATAAAATGTTGAAAAAACTATGACCTATTTAGAATCGAAAGACTGATTTCGATTTCAATTAATAAGAGCAAGAGTTGTAAATATTTATTTAATTGAAAACAGGACTTAGTTTTATTGATTTTATAAAAGTGAAAACAGTATTTGTTAATGATCCTTGGCCTTAATCCAAACTAGTTTTGTTATAGAGCAATATAACACTTTTTTTACCTTTAACTTTGCAACGAATTATATTTTAAAAACCAATATTAAAATTATACAAAGCCATATTAAAAGCAACGTACAAACCACTTCATATTAATATTACTATCTATTTGACCGAGCTTTGCTTGGTATTCAATAAAACACGAATAAAATGTCATTTTCTAAAAATGATTCCTAGCTAGATCGATTTATCGCCCCCGAAACCCCCTACATACTAAATTTCATGAAAATCGTTGGAGCCGATTCCGATATTCCAATTATATGTTTCTATACCTACAAGAATTGCTCGTTTAAAGATATAAGATATTAGTAGCTATCCATTGCATATAAATTTACTATGAAAAGACACGCTATTTTCATTCACGCAAAGAAATAATTAAATTAAAAGTGCCAATAAATAAAAATTAATATAAAGTATTGAGTTCGCGTTTGACATTTTATGATAATAAATGGAGGCAGACGACGTAGAGCAACATTTATGTCTCTACGTTTGTGATCGATGAAGAAAAAGCTCAGCTTTAATTTGTATTTGTACAGAAATATCGTAGTTACCAATGATATATTATATAAAAAAACTCAAAGCAGATATTATGTTACTACCGTGCGCGTTGTGAAGCTTCAAATACGACCCAATTGGGTCGTCTTTTATTTAGGCTGTCTCTTTTATGTAAATTGCATTTCGTATCTTTTGTTTCACTTATCTGTCTTTGTCAATGTTGTTCGGAAGAGATTTAAACCGGAAAATAGTATGAACGTAACAGATCTGTATAAGTAGAATATCATTGGTAGTAACCGTATATTTTTCAGTACCTAGTTAAATATCTTTTCTAATATTCACTAATTTAGGTGCAAGAATAGTGAAATATTACAACTATCCTGACAAACATAAAAAATAAAGTAAGTTCCGTTTGTCTTTTACAAAATTATTGTGCGTATCACTATTCTTATAAAAATACTCTACATGTGTATGTGTGTTAGTGTGTGTATGTGTGCGTTTATGGGAGTTTCTCGGGAACGTTAATGTAATCAACACCATTAAGGTCGTCGAATATGATAGAGCGTTGAACTCTATCTATGGCTTCTTTTTAGCGGATATCGAGAGGAATTTATGTAGAGGCGAGAATTCTTCGATACATTTTTTGCTTTACTTTGTCGAAGTTTGTGATTTTTAATTGTGGCAAGGTTTTTTTGTAAAGGCTTAGTGCTTTTAATTGCACTTTGTACAGAGATGTTTAAAGCGCAATTAGTTTTTAGCACTGCATAGTTTTTCTTACTGTTTATAGTTTTTTCTTATATTAAATCGACTAAATCTGCAGACATAATTTGAAACAATTTCTTTTGTGAATTCTTTGATAACTACCGGTTTGTTAGCTCACCCGATGAAAAGAAACTCGTACAGACGTCTCTTGCGAAAAAGATTGACATTTTCTCTGTTTTTTTTTTTTTGTTCTTTGATTTTTTTTATTTTTCAATCACGTGTCCTTTATCAGGATTGACTCGCAGATTTGGTGTGGGAACGTGTGGCCGCAGCGTCCGGGAAGTGCGCACGGTGCCCGCCGGTGTCGAGTGTCACTACGGACACACGGTGCATTTCATACTTTTTGCATACGATTTTTGTTACATTCAATAGGCAGGGACCTTGTAGGACACTTACGAAAACGCGTGTTAAATAAAAAGAGTCTGTAGCCTAGACATTTTCTTTATCGCTTCTTTATAGAATCGCCGATCAAAATGTATGGAATTGACATAAGCGTTCGACAATATAAAGTTGACGTTCAACTCGTCTTATGTCATTTTCATGCATTTTGATCTGCGATTAAGAAAACGTCTTGGCTACAGGCTCACAAATTTTGTATCAGGACAAAAATCTTTCGGGTGTCTCTCTGACTACTTTTTTTATTTCTAGATTTTTTAAGGTGGCATATAATACGTACAAAGTCAAAATCTATACTTTGACTACTATTTTCTCTGAAAATGTATTTTATCACTGTTAAACATGAATTTCTATTAAGAACCTACACTACAGCATAATATAAATTGAGATAGCACATACACATTACACAGTACAGTTCACATAATATTTAAGTACGAAAATACGTAAGAAATGTTTATAGCAATAGTTTAGCTTCAGAAATAGTATTTTAAAAAGATAAAACTGACTTCAAAATTGTACGTAATTGAGTATTAAAATTCCCTATTTCAAAAACTACTGCACCGATTTTGATGAACTTGCGCTATTCCCGAAGTTGAACAATACCTATTACAACAAAAAAAAACTTAATTCGGACTTGTAGTTCCAGAGATATGCTAACACAAACATAAAAACATACATACATTTTTTTTAAAGAAGGCAGGTCGCTATAGCTCTGGCGTCACTGCGATCCATGAGGATCTATTGTGACTCCTTCGCACTAGAGTATCATTCCCAACCCAATACTGCTCATAAATTGAACGATATGGTTGGGGTTGGTGCCACGAATTTCCTCTGTGGATGAGTATTCGTGGCGACCAAGGTGCCTGTTCCTGCTCTGTAGTAGAGCAGGACAGTCGAGGAGAAGGTGAATAGGTGTTTCATCCTCCTCTTCACAGAATCTGCAAGTCGTTATGCTACAAATACCCATTCTGTTTAGGTGTTTGTTGAGCTTGCAGTGCCCAGTTAGGCTTCTGGTACGGATTCTTAATTGGTTCCTACCCAGGGTGAGCACTAATTCTGATAGTTTCTTGTTGAAGCCAGGAATTAGTGCCTTGGAATGTTCAAGGCCAGGGGTCTCAGCCCATTGCTTCCTGCATAGTCTGTGACCCCATTCCTTTAGCACTTGCTTTGTGGTACTGGGAGTTATACCACAGACTGGTTCTGGGCCATATATGAGACTCTCGGCCCCAAGCCTAGCACATACGAGTACATACATACATACATTTGCTCAGATGCTGATATAGACTAACACATACGAAAACTGGGCAGTTCTGGGAATATTACATTCATACGCGTCGAATTGATAAAATTTAAATAAAATAAAATAAATAAATAAATTGATAACCTCCTTTTATTGAAGTCGGTTGAAAAAGGGTTTTCCAGAATGATCCTACATCACATTACGCTAATAATAATTAGTAACTTTACATGGCGAAAACCCGTGACGTCATTTCAGTTTCATTTTTTCCCTCCATGACCTACACGGGGAGGCATTCGTTAATTTTCGGTGTTCGTCATTTTCGAATTACAAATGATTCATCGTCATCAAGCTGAAACTGACTCATTCACTGAACTACGAGTTTACTTAATGCACACCACTCACAAAGTAGAGCTAGGCTTAGTCTGGATTGTTAATCTTTTTACAAAATGTTCCTTATCCTTTAGCAATATTTATAATATCTATAATAAATTCTAATATATAAAATTCTCGTTTGTACGCGAACTCCTCCAAACCGGCTCGATCGATTTTAATAAAATTTTGTATGTACATTCACTAGGCCTTAGAATAGGTTTTTATCTACATTTTATATTGATATACTAGAAATAATTTATATGGCAAAACAACGTTTGCCGGGTCAGCTAGTTTATCTGATTAAAAGCGAAAGTCAAATTTTGTTACTCTCACTAAAACTCGAGAACGACTGTACCGATTTGGCTAATTTTAGTTTTGAAATATTTGTGAAAGTCCTGGGAAGGTAAGGAGTAAAGCGGGGCGAAGTTCATCGGGTCACCTAGCAGCAAGAAAAGAGATGAAAGGTACGATCATTAACTCAAGCTGGCACAAGTTTTAGGTCATCAATCTACTCAGGTAGTGTCCTACCTAGAGGTAGACCTTCGTAACTCGTCCGACCTGACTATGCCTCACTTAGTCACGCCCATCCACGCACCTCCTCGATAAAACACGCCAAAGGTCTATAATGTCCGTATAATTCTACCTAGAATATTGGGTTATACGATGTCTAACCATCCACTAAATATGCGAATAAATAATAAGGTGAAACTAGAATTTGTTACATGAATTATATTTATAATTTAATAAACGTATTAAATTAAGTATTCAAAAGGAACACACTATTAACCTTATATAACTCAAACGTCAGCCTAAAATAAACAGTGTAGTGCTAAGGCACAACGTCATTTAAAATCGAAAGGAATGCAGAGATACATATCTCTTTTCGTTAAAAACTCGAGAAACGAAGAAGCTAAAGCGTGCTTAATTGCATTCTACAAGGCGAGTGACTGAAACTCGATTAATACCGGATAATTACCAAGCGTCGAATATTAACACCTCGCGCGCGTTGAAGTCTTTTCCACCGACGATTTAATCGATCCCATTTTATCTCTACATAAGGCGTAAATTACATAAATAAAAAACGCCACGCTTAATTCTAATTTCACATAGGCTAGAGAAACTCAGAATAATCGACCAATGATAATCGATTAATTTTATTGAAAATCCTGGTCATTTTATTGGCGAGTATGATCCAGTACAGACATGTCACGCTCGCAACTGGTTTGCCGCTCCCGCCTTATCTCGGCTATTCCGTTCCCACATTTTCTTTTTTTTTATTTAAGCGACAAGGAAATTTTATAGCTTATCCCTTTCGGTTACAGTTTAATTTTATTGCATCAAAATAAAAAGGACCGTTAGTGGCTAATGTAGAGAATAAACGATAGAGATTAGGATACGAGTACAGCCTTATTCTGAAAAGTTGGATCTTTTAAACCTTATTTTGAAAAAAAAGAATATTCTTTTTTAAGTAATATTGACATTCTTATGTTATTTTTTCGGTTTGCAGTGAGTCTACGTATTAGTCCATTTAGTTTAGCCTAAAAGTTTACGTTAGAGAATCTATAGCAGTGAATGTCAGTTTAGAGTTAAAAATTCACCTTCACCTTGTCAGGTCGAGGTCACGACCGGCCATGTCCACATTAATAATTTATGAACAAATAATTTATACAAATCGCTAAAATGAAACTCTAGAGAACATTAAGAACAACGAAGATCTTACAATTTTACGAAGTCTCGGTCTCGTTCGGGTCAAAAATTGCATGTTCATAATATTTTCCTTTGTATAAAAGATTATTAAATATATCCTGGTATGTAATTGTACATCTTAAATTGTTTATCTTGTTAATAGCAATAACTAAGTTTCTAGAACAAATTGATTTCATCCTTTTAAAATGAAAATCAAACAAATTAAAATGAGACTACTCTTAATTTGCTTCGACTTTGACATTGATCAATTATAACCTGACCTTTAGCTACTATCTAGCAATAAACAACTTATCTCCTAATATAATAAAACGTAATAAACCTAATGACATGATATTCGGTCGTATAAAGTGTTTTAGTATATTTATGATGGCCATAAAAGACGACAATTAACTTCCAATAATTCCACCCTAAATAAGAACTGATAATGCAAATATTGTATAAATTATGCTAAGTTAGAGTTAGTTAGCATCACACGCCTGCAAAACGCTAAAAGATGTATGTTATACTAAAACTTTTGCTGGGTTAAAAAGTAGACTTAATTAACTCACATGAGTTACTTAAGTCTACTTTGTTTGAGTTCACTACTTCTTCTTTATTTGAATCAAATATTATAAAAATCTGTGTGTAGTAGGTACACATATTTATACCATCCATTAGGTAATAGTAAAATAATCGATATTGATTTGCGAGTGAAAGAATGCGCAAGAGGAACTAAGGCATGTATATGAATAGTCTCTCCCATCGTTATGTTCTCATATAGCTATAAGTAGCCATTGAATCACCGACGTAATTATAGAAGGGGGGGATCGGCTGCGATGCGGCGCGCGAGAGAGATAGACATATGTAATTCCACATGTGGGAAAAGGATGGGCGCTAACAAGAGGCTCGTTTGATCGACACCGCCGGCGCGGGCGCGGGAGCGTCTGGTGCATTCTTCTTGAAAAGCCTCGGCTATATATTAGGTCGGTACAGTTATATGCCTATTAATATTTCCAATTTATCATTGTTTTACGCCAGGACTCTTAACGGTTCGTCGACTGTATCGCATTACATATCAAAGGTATTTGAAACAGTTTAGGATAGCATCTACAGATTTTTCATTTTAATTTTTCCTGTTAGATCTTTTCGCATGTTTTAAAAATCATTTAAAACTTCATTTAATTTCATATTAAACTCACACTGTGTGTTGTGTTTTAATTTACGGCACTTATTATTTAGATACTTTGTTCCATGATTCAACTTTGTATATCAAACGGACCGATGTTTAGTAGTCAATAAATAGGAAAGGTACATGCTGTAAAGTTACAATATCTATAATCAAACAGGCATAGAATTTTGAAAGGTTTCATAATCTATGATCAAAACAACGAAGCACAGGATTTTATAGTAACTACCTCAATTCGTCGTTTAGACTTTAGGCCGGCAATGCAGATCTGCTAATATTGCGACCACATTGCGACAGTCCATGGGCGGCGGTAGTTGCTTTCCATCAGATGACCTCTTAGCTCGTTTACCCCTATAATAATCATCAGAAACATACCTGTTTTAACCGAGCAGTGTATATAGGATCTGCTCTCGTAGAACACCCAGTCGAATCCCGCTTCGACGGCCAGGCGAGCCAGCATGCCGTACTTGCTTCTGTCTCTATCGCTGGTGGTGAGGTCCACCGCTCGACCCTCATAGTGGAGGGAGTTGTCCTGGTGGGAGTTCTCCTCGTCCCAACCCTCGATCACTCGGAGTCGGACGCCAGGCCACTGGTTCATCACACTGATGGCTAGCGTGTTCAGCTTCTCCTTGCAACGCTGAAACGTTCAAGTTGGTTCGTTAGTTTGTGGCAAGAAATGGGTTGGTACGTAATTTTGAAATAACAGCGATGGTAAATGTATGTATTCCAGTATTATTAGGTAGGTAGGTATAGAGTACGAAATCTTATATTAATCTAAAACAGTGTTTCCCAACCTGTGGTCTGAGGGTATAATTATGGGGGTCTAATTATGGGGGTCCGCGGTGTCATCTCTGGACTATACGTAATCCAATTTTATTAAGTTAGTCCATAAAAACTGCACTTCATTACCTAGGGGTCCGTGGCTGAAAAAGGTTGGAAAACACTGATCTAAAACAATGTTGTTAAGTCCTATGTTCAGTCTGGATTTAGTGGATGAGACTTTGTATAGGATTATAGAAAAAGCTGGGAAAGAAGATTTTATAGTTCAAAGTCTGTAGAGCAAAAATAGACTTTTTAATGACCACATCTTCAATACAACCACTTCAATTATTTAAGATACAATAATATCGGTGGTCTAAATATTGTGAGGAACAATTGAAAACACAATGCAGATGACAACAAACAAAAGAAACCGTGTTAACAAATTAACAGACAGGATACGGCGCGTGGAGAATCCCATACAAACTACACAATTGAGGCGAAATAATTCTTTCGCCAAATAAAGGGGATGTCAAAATATTTATAAAGAAACGTGACAATGCGACACGCACCGCATGCAGATTGAAGTGAAAAAATTTATAGATTGACGTAACGAATCGGACGCCCCGCTTGGATGTCGCATTCATACCGCCCGTACGGACCCATACATAATTACATACAAACCCAAACCGCCTAATGAAGAGTCGTATGAAGCGCACTACAAATTCCCGATTTTCCACGCTCAGAAGTGACATATTTCGAAGATTTATTGCTTTATTTACATTGATTGAATTTGCATGAAAACTTTTTGGACGCGTATCCAATTTTGATTAGTGGAGATACTGATATTTAAATCATGATTCGTATATGTTGCAAAATTCCTCAGAATCCTTACTAATATTGTTACGCGGTAAATATATATTATGCGAATGTGTGTCTGTCTGTAACCTCTTCACGCTTAGAACGGCTGACCGATATCGATAAAATTTAGTATGGAGACACCCTAGGATAGTTTTGCGGGCGTCCTCTAGTAATTGTAATAAAAATATTGCTATAAAGGACCTATAACAGGATACAACATAATATTGTATAGACTTTCAATCAACCTAGCTCTTAATTCTCCTAACTCTTGCAATATGTCTCAGAATAATTTTAATACAACTGTCGCTATAACCTACATGGTCTACAATCTACATATTGTATAGACCTACCTCTATAATATAAACCTAGCTCTAAATTCCTTCACGTTTTTACGGTATTCGCGTCACAAATCAATACTGGATCCTGGTAGTGAGAAGTCTGTATTTGGGAGTGTTGTGTGCTCAGGCACACTAAGACAATCGCGCGTTAAGTGACAGCGCAAACACTACGCGTGGGAACGAACGCGGGTAATTAGTGGAGTATTGCCCAAAATGTTTCGCATTATTCGGGGGAAAGTGCGTAAGAACTTTAAGAATTGATCTAAGGATTAATTATTATGTGTTTATTGGTCATTCTTCGATTTAATCCTTCGATCGCGGATTCTTCTATTGTTATCGCAGCCCACGTGGGCCGCTTGGGAGTTGATAGGTTAATAATATTAGTTTCTTTAATTTAATAAAATGCTTAGCAGACAGTTAAATAAGTTTATATCCAAATCTTGATTAAGCTAAAGATTAATTAACTTATTCGATAAATGGCACTGAGTTCGGCCCTTTTAAGTGACGCTATAGGATCTTTGAGTTTTTTTGTTTAAATAGAATAGATTTAGTTCCTACGAGTATTAAACGCTATAAGACTTTACTTTAATTGTCAAAAGAAAATGATTCCATTACTACTTTTGGGTATCTTCTTTAGTTATGTTGTTACAGTTGTATTGGAAGCAATTAATTATGCTGATGCTACTGTACTAAATGAACTAATATTATTTATTTACTTGTCACAAATAAATGCTAATAATATATAGACGACTAAGATGAATAAGGAAATTACATTACTTTTCTCATCTCACGGGAGAAATAAAACATATTGGGAAAAGTCAAGGTTTTCCTTATTTTGACAGGCAAATGGAGACTAAAATATAACATAGAATTAGCTAATAAAACGGTTGGATTAGCTAAGAAAACAGAAGGATTACATAGGTACGTAGGTCGTAGATTGTCAATAATTCTTATGAAAAGATTTTGATAGCCCTTAAAGTTAACCGTATTAGTAAAGAATTTGTAAACAACACATTATAATATCAGTAATCTTAACTCCTCCTAAAGTATAAATAGATGGGATTATAATACAATTGCAATAATAAATACGGTCGTTTGAATCGCTGGTTATATACCAGTTGGGAGAGCCATTATAAATTCATTATGCATATTTTTAGTAAACAACCTGTCGATCACAATACGGCGCGGGCGCAGCGGGTGTATAAAATGGCGCTCAACGTCTTATAGATGACTACACCGTGTTTATAAAGTAGGTATTACTGATAGTAAGTCTTAGAATATAATAAGTAGTATCTAAATGGTATTTTAACCCATGATATTATTTGTTATGGGTTTAAATTTTTTATTATTAGCCCCATATTAGAGCACCGGTGATCGCGACAACAATAGAATAACAATACTTTTCCAATAATCCGCAATTGAAGGATTAATAGATAAAAAAGTAACTAAAATTTTCTACCTAGACAATTTGACATCGATTGACATTGACAAAAACTTAATAGATTAAGTTTGTTACATTGCGCCGTAACGATAGATCGTTATAGCGCAATGTAACAAACATACATAGACTGACTTCATAAGTCTTGGCTTCGCTTTATCCAGGTATAATATTATGTACCTATATTGTATTATTCTGTGAATGTCATGGAAAATGAATCCTGTAAGCTATTTAAATGAGTCGGTACACGAAATCTGTCCGCAGGAACTCCGACAAAAAGCTCGCCCGCACTTAAAATTAGCGACCAAATTATACGACATCAAAACCACATTACGCGCACATTAATTAAAATAACGAGCATATCGAATACCTAAGGTCGGACTACCTGCAGGCACTGCGCGTCCAGGTATTCTGCGTTCCATACCACCTTTATTCCGACGACTTAAGGATCGTTCTCGTAGAAGCTCGGAGGTAAAACTACTCGGAACGGACGGTATAATGAGAAAAAAAAACCCAAGGATCATCGCACGGCGCGGCGCGGGTGCGGTAACGCGAGATAGATCCGCCAGATATTTATAATGGCGATCAAATTAGCCACAAAAGTTTATAAATCACGGCTCTTGTGTCTCGTTTGAGCAATTTGGGGAGAAACGAGAAATTGAAGCGATAAAACGGAATCAATTCCAATTGAAACAATCAAATTCAGAATAAAATTCCACTTAAACTTTGATAACACTTTATTTTTGTATTCGTTTCCCAAAGGATACCGACCTATCATTTACAGCTGCAAAAAGGTGCGCATTATACTTCCATCGAAACACCTCATTTGTAGGTATGTTTATCTTAATGTGATCAAAATTTCATGCCTTAAATATTACAAGAATTTTGTAAGAACGATGACTAGTTGCAGATTTATTTCAGTAAATATAGAGACTATAGATTCCTGTATAGAATTTTAAAACAAAAGAGATAATATGAAAGCATGATTACACAGTTACATTAGCTAGATTTATGATAAGCGATAGTCGGAACTTCCAATTTAGTAAAAAATTCAATGCCAAACATTTTTATATAGAGCTATGCAATATCGTGATAGTGGTATAAATAAAAATACATAAAGAGACCGAAACATTAACGGGCGGCGTCAAAAAAACTGCCCTTAACTTTGTGGTTTCCACAAAACAAAAAAAGGCGAATCCAAAACCAGTCATTGGTCGGTTTTTCGACTTCTGGCCTTGTACAAAAAACGCCGTGTTAAGGAATGTAAAGAGCCGTTTAATTATCCTAATATATCGTTATGGGCGCTGGGGGAGGCAGTATAAATTAGTAATATGTCCCCCGACGACTATCTACAAAGATTTAGTCTGGGCTCCCAAGTATTAATTTGTTAACTGCTTAAAATTTAAATAGTATTTTGCTTTCTCTCTGACCGTTTTCTATTTTATTTTAAAGAGGTTTTATATTAAAGGTTAAAATACAATTTTGCGAGATTTAGAAAGAAGCGAAAGAATTATGTCATTTTTTATTTTGAATGAAGAATCGCTTCACGTCAATCTGTCTGTATTTTATGCCTATTGACCTTTAGGTGCTTTAATAGCTTTTGACATAGCTACACCGGAAATTCCAGCAATCCTTATGTAGATGTAACTTTAAAAGAAGACACGTGAATAGTATATTCACACATTAACACGTTTTGTTTTAGCTTAGACGTAAAAGTTATAAAAAAGAAGATACTTGAGTTTTTCCAAAGTAAGAAGACGGCTGAAAAATAATTCTTTGCTAAAATAAAATAAGGCGGAATATTTAATAATAATTATCAATGTAAACATGTATTTTTGTCATACCTATCAAGCAATATATTATGCACGAACGAAATAAATAAAACTTCAATCAATTTTTGTCACTTCAATAAGCATTTACAGTATCAATAAAACTCAAAATGGCCTTACAATAAGTTAAGAAGCATATAACAGATTCGCATGTCGAGCTTTTGTTGGCCAGTTTATATAAATAACTTGTCCTGTCCTTATACTACTTCATTTAAATAACAAAAAGTTACAATAAAGCATTAATTGGTTTTTAATTGTAGTCTGAAACTTAAGATTTGTAAATGCACTTCCGTAAAAAAAGCCCTTTAAAAATAGTAAGCTACTAACTTTAAATATGATTTAAATTGGAGCTTTTGATTTATAGTTTTTAAATAAGAATATTAGCAATTAATTTCCACAATTAAGTAAGCTACAGTATGTTGCTACAGCGCCGTAGTTAAGCTTATTACTGAAGTTTTACTAAGGGCTTTACTGTTTCAACACTATCTGATAAATTGCCGAATAGGCTATTCACAACTTTTTTGTCAGATTCTCCATACTTCATTTGTCAAGTTAATTGGTGGATAGCATATTTGTCACGTATCAGGATGTGGTGAAAAAGGCCCTTAATATATCTACTGTATTACCCAATGGATAAATTAATCGGTAATTTTCTAAGCCACAATACAAATATTTCCCGGTGTGTACTACTGACTACAGTTGGTTTACAACAGGGAGGTGTTGTTTGTCCACACTGCTGCACTGTACTGTCGTAGAACCTGTCATGTATTAGTAGTATGTTGGTTTAAACGTTTGTAAACGAAAATTATTGATTTTAATTACATTTTCATAAATAGATATGCGGATATATTTGTTAATGCTAACTTTATAATATCTGAACGAGAAGGAAATTTTTTTGCACCAAAAAAATAAAAATGTATTATGCAACTCATATATGTATGTATCAATACGCTTTCGGTATAAAGTGAGATTCAAACAAAATACCTCGATTAAAGTTCAACAATTTAGCATTAACAATTTATTATGCGAATAATAATGCATTTCAAAAACGTAAGACAGCTTTCACAATATTTCAAAATAGATTACTTAATAAATTCCAACAAAATAGTGCGAAAGCGTCTATAGCGTGCAAACAAATGCAGGTAGATCTTTGAAGTATTTTGAGGTTTTTTCTCATAGAGCCAACCGCTAACGAAAACAGTCCACAAGGCTTTTAAGGAGACCCAGCCACCTTTCACTCGTTTAAAAAACTCTTTTGAAACAAGACACCGATCCGTGTGCACTGTGATACAGGCTGTTTATAAAACCTTTGCTTCCTGTCCGGTCTATTGTATTAAAAAAACAATTAAAAAAACATTAAAATGAAAAAGTTTAGAATTATTAAAACTTTTTAAAACGCGGCGCGCGTTTAAGTCTTTTTTACTGCATATCATTACGAGTATAGTTGCGAAGACCTACGACTTTAACAATTCAATGACACTTAAATCAAAATTTTCAAGCCTGATTAACAAACTTACACCAAAAAATAACTTGCACCATAAAATCAGAAACGTAACGATCGAAACGGGCCAATCAGAATCCAGTAATAATTGGTATCGAATGGGAATCGATTCGAGACCCACCTGTTGGTCCTTCGAGCCGTCTTGTTACGTTATTGTTACCCGCGGGAACACAATTTATGATGCCGGGGTCACTGGCGGAGTCAATGAGATCTCCGCTGCAAGTCATCGTGGGGAACCGACAATCGACAATCATATTTATATTTTAGACAATAGACTTTAGATGCTTACCGTACCTTATAGTTGTGTAAGGTAAGATTTTTCGGGTGTATATCAAAGTTTTGAGTTTATTGGTCTATTTGAAGTTTTTGTAAAACTTTCAGGAATGTTTTTCAGATTTAAAAATATCGTTTACTATAGAAAATTCACAATTTAAGGAAATAGCATTGCCAGTCAGTCCGTAAATGGTAATATTATATAAATATTTATATTGTCGCCTACTGCCAATATTCTGCGCTATTAAGTTACTAAAGTAAGTGACAAACATCTATCCATACAAACACGTATAACTCAGGATAGTAAAGTTTCGAGAATTGGCTGCTTTCGGGTTTAAGTGCTTTGCTTTACGAGCGCCGAGTGAATAGAGCCTGCAGGCTTCGCTTGTTTAATACCCCTTTATATAAATACATATTCCTTCCCAAGTGTGGATTGTCTGTTTGTACGTACGTTATACATATTAAATACTAGATATCGCCCGCAAATCAGTTGCTCCAAAATTAGTTAATCTCGTGGGAACCCTACAATTTTTCGGGATCAAAAGTATCCTATGTCCTTTCCCGGGCCTCAAAGTATCTTTGTACCAAATTTCAGCCCAATCGGTTTAGTCGTTTAGGCGTGAAGAGGTAACAGAAAGACAGACAGAGACTCTCGCATTTATAATACATATTAAGTATGGAAGTATGGATAATGGATATGGATTGTAAATCACCGATATTGGCATATATCGACCATAATAATATAAAATGTATGTTTCTAAAAGTTAAAAATTATTTTCATTTTCTGTCTCAACAATTTAAATTCCACTGTACAGTTTGCAAATAAAATGTGAAGATTTCTCGAAATAAGCGTCGTGTCTCAACTTTGAATATTTTAAAACGCTTCGTCGTGTAAGGCATTATTTTATTCGAGTGCTAATTATTTAAAAGAGAACGTATGGGCGGAGTTGTAGACAGCGGCGCGCATGAAAAATAAGGCAGGTACAAGTTTTACATGTGCGTAATTATTATTGATATTTTCAACATATTATCAATAATGTTTTGCGCAATTATTCTCGTTTAAATCGCGCGGAAGGCTGTAAACATTAAAGGCCGGTTGCGAGAGGTTGCGCGGGGTTGCGGGGGGTCGCCGCGGGTTGCTAATTCCCCTCGCCGCCTCGACGATAACTGCTGATCGATTTGCATCCGTAATTACGTCACTTTTAACACGGCGGGTGAAGAAAACCCGACGAGTAAGCGATTGCAACATGTGACGAGGCACCGCCTTTTCCTAACCGGTCGCGCTTTATTACCCGATATCACTCTAAATACACTATCGCCCATTACCGCAGCGTTTCGCTTTAAAAGTGTTCGACGGAAAAGCTGAAAAGGTTGTCGGATAAATTGTTGTGCTTTAGTTGGCATTTGGACGTGTTGCGTGCGTCACTTTTACGTAATTTAAGGCTTGGTTTTTAAATGTCGAACTACTGAACGAAATATAGACAAAACTTTAGTATTCTTTGTCTGAATAATATATACAACATAAAAAATACAAATGTATTTGCTGTCGGTACCATCACGAAACAAATCACCGGTCGTTATGAGCCATTAGATAATATATCAGCGAAATCATGACGCGCTTTAGCTATCGTAATAAAATTTATTGATTTATCAGTAAATCAGAGCTACACAATTCGAGGCGGCCGTCGCATCGCGTCGGTGCGGCCCGCTGCGCGTACGGTCGGCAACGTTCCCAGCGTTCTCCAACAATAATAAAGTTACTTCGCTTAATCGCTCTCATTGTTTGTCCCTCGTCCAGCGATGGGCGTGGGCGTAAAATCAACAATCGCACACGTATCATCGTTTTGCTGACGGTCCCCGAGTGCCTCTCGATAATATTTTATAAGACAAATAACACGATAAAGATGTTTTGACGTGGCCGCGTTCATCGCTCATGGTGGATGCGGCCGGGCGTATACTCGTAAGTCGTAATGCTGTGATTTCGGCTCAAACAAAACAAAGGCGTTCTATTGTAACGCGTCGACGACAGGTCTTAGCGGCTTCGTCCATTAGCATTGTTTTAGGATTAACCGTCGATCGACACGCATATTTTAATGTGTTTTTTTAATCGGTGTGAAATGACTACCGAGTCGTAAGTGTTTGATAAGTGAACTCTTTTTGTTTGGGCCGTAATGGATGTTATCTGCCTCACACCGTCGGACCTCACGGAGTCGAACTGATACGAGTATGTGCTTGCCGATTTAGTGATTTAGACGTGGCTTTGACGTGTTTGATCTTCGAATGAGTCATACGATTGAATTCTCATTTCTGTTTTAGATCAGGCAGAATTTCATGCTTTAGCATATAATAATAATTATAGTACATCCATAATTAAGCATTCCACTTCATCTTTCACCGGATCATTTTTTTATGTTCGTGTAAATAATAATATAATGTAAATAAAGTAAATAAGCCCATGTAAAATTCAGGTACAGTAGCCATTCATAAAAACGCAGGAGCATTTTATCCCAAGTCTCTTTCTATGTACGTAGTAAATTACGTCGATAGCGGGTATCAGGGTCATTTATATATTTTTTATCAACTCCCTAGCAGCTCCCCGAGAGCCATCAAATCTTATCGCCCATCACAAACCGAACACAAATCACTTTGACAATGTTTTAACAGGCCGAGATAAAATATTAGTGTATCAATTAATCGAGTTGCTAACAGGCGGAATTGCTCAGGTGACTGGGAATGGTTCTACCAATGCTTAACCGACAGTTAAACTCTAGTTAGCTGGGGAGGTTTAATCACTGTTTAACAAATACATGCGTGTACTGCACACATGATGACTTGATAATTTTAAATGCTTAAAAGAAATAATAAGGCAGAGGAAATTTGCGCAGTGATAATCTAATTACTTGTGGAAAATATAATAAAGTTGTAACTTCGTTGTGACGAGATTCGTTTATTACGCGGAAACCGTTTATTAGTTAGAAATAAAAACGGGCTTTTCCAGCATTTAAATTTCATCAAATTAGTTTAGCTGTTTTAGCTTAAATAGGTTGAATGTATGATATGGAATATCTTTTCCTCTACTGATATATCGTAAAATGTGAACGCAAGTTAACTGCGATTTAACCTCCGTCGAGACAGCGGTGAACCGGCCCGCTCGTCTCGAGTTACACAAAAGGTTCGTATTGTTTTCGGTGCCCAAATCAAATCTGATATCCTCAATAATTTGACAAACTCTGAAGTTACTGTTTTTGTGAATCAAAAATGTGTTGAGTTTTGAATTGCATTTTGTTGATTTTCTTTATTCTAACAAAAGCTTCTATGTTGCTCTAAACATTTATTTATAGTTTAATCGCAAAAACAATTAGATACATTCCGAAAAAGGTATTAAATAAAAAAATTAAACCTTTTTGGGCCGCAAATTTTCGTTACAAAAAATGTTGGTTTACGTTACGCTTCCAACCGATTAGCGTTACGGGGAGACAAACTGACACGAGATTATGTTGTGGTTTCCGCGCCACCGGGCCCCGGGAATTCGCGGGAATCGCACTTTACAAACGGTTTCTAGTGTCAAATGAGGTTATTACCCGACTGTCCTACGAGGGTTATGTTTTTGTATGTACTAGATATTGTGTTGATGTACCTAAATTCATTTATCGCGGTAATCTTACTGAGATAAAAACTATTTTGCCTTTTCTTGAGACTTAAAATATACTAAACTAGATGATGCCCGCAACTTCGTTGCGCCAAAATTCGTTTATCGCGCGGGAACCGTACATTTTTCCGGTATAAAAAGTATCCTATGTCCTTTCCCGGGACTCAAAGCATCTTCATACCAAATTTCAGCCAAATCAGTTCAGCGGTTCGAGCGTGAAGAGGTAACAGACAGACAGACACACTTTCGCATTTATAATATTAGTATGGATTGTATCACAATCAGTTCTGCGATTTAAGCATGAACAAAACAGACAGATACATCTTTGGCGTTTTTATTAGTAGTAAGGATACAATATAATATAATAGGTATTATTATGTTTCTACTGCATCTCTAGAGCCTAAGCAATATTATTTCGGCTTGAATCTGGATTACAATTCCAAGCGATATTAAAAAATATTTTCTACAACACTATAATAAACCAAAAGTTATTCTTTCCCATTTATTTCTATTCCAAGGTTTTAAATCTCAGTAATAGAATATCGCGGCTTGTGTCGTTTGTCAGCGGACAAAGGACTCCTGTGGCCTCCCATTGTCTGATCCATCTCTACTATTAAGTATTTTGGTTTTCGCGAACCTTTCGTTTTGTCGATACAAAACCTGCGATTGGTGACGTTTAATCCTTTTAAACTTAGCTTAAAGACTATAAACCTTTACGCCAACAAATTATTGCAAAAACGCCAAAAAAGTATATGAGCGAAATGACTACTCAAACTATTGAAATAAAAAAAAAAAATTTAAAACTTAAAAGCCACTGCATTTTTCCAATTTGAATTTTAACTGTCAAAAATCACGTTTGTAGACTGTTTAAGATTATTGTAGCTTAACATTCCAATTGACGAGAAAACAATTAAAAATATTTGCATAACTGTGACCTGATTAGGGTCGGTGGACACTCGCAGATATTTCGGCGCGATCAAACGCGGCGGTCGGCAATTAATTACCAATTTGTCGTGGGTGCCAACTGGCGGGATATGTTGCACCCACATCAGCCAAGATAACGATAACAAATGTTTAACGTTATCTCGACATCGACACGAGAGAGCTTTTTGCCACCGTCCCTTTCAAAATGTCCCTTTTATTGAAAACTTGCCGGATGTTTGAAAATTGATTTAACTCTGGAATTTCACGGTTCGTTTAACATATGTTAAACTGTTATAAAATTTTCATAAATGTTTATTCAATGTAAGCTGTCAACAAATTATGATTAGAACCTGTTGTAAAGTGGACTCATCAGGTCACGGTAATGTCATCAGCATGCAAATTGCCCACAACAAACTAGATTACCCGATTGCCCGGAAGAAAATTGGCTCATTATTAAGGCGTACTCACACCCTCTACGTCAGTGCTACGGCGTAGAATGTCCCTGCGTAGCACGCCTAGTGCGAACCAACCTTTACCGTCTATTATCACAAGTCAATCATTGCAGTATCGATGGCAAGCTATTAAACTTAAAATTAATCATATTGACAATGTATTCATCATTGTCAATGTAATGCGCCAACTAATAATATGTCACTCAGTTTGGCGGGATCACCTCGTGTAAAGTGTATTAGATGGCGCAATTTTAATAGGAAATTGGCCCGAAACCTGACTGTACTAAGACTTTAAATAAATATATTCCAATAATAAGTAAGTTTTTAAATAGGTATGGAATATTTTACAACATGAACAACGTGCATCGGTAAAAACCCAGTGCAATTTCGACCTTAGAATTATGACGCGCAAACCGGACCTAATGTATATCAACCTATATATTTCCAAGATGGCGGCCTGCTAGGGTATAATTATCATCGTGTGCAAAATTGGGGTCTCACCTCGCCTCGCCGTAAATAAAATAAAAGTTATGTGGGAGGAGTGCAGCGCTACGCTAATGTGCAGCAACGTTGCGCAGCGCAGCGGGGGATTACAATTAATTGATATTAGCTTGTGAGTTCCTCGCAAAATGGTAACTAAGGGATGTTTTCGCATGAGAAGTTGAAAGGTATAGAATCTGTGGCAATTTTGCTAAAGTATTTTAAACGTAAGGTTCTTAAAACTTTGCTTAGCAGTGTAACTTTATAGGTTACTAAAGATTAAATGAGCTAACTTCATATAAATATCAATTGGCCTACCTATTAGAATTTACAATATTATACTTAAATCTAATGGCGCTTTAAAAACCTGGTAGCCATATGAAGGACAGATTTGTATTGTGCGTGTAAATGTCAAAAATTACTCAACTTCAGATTTAAATATGAATAGAGAGGCGCCACGTTCGGCGCAGGTACAGTCTTGGACCTCATCTTATTGCTATATACATAAGGTTGAAAATCGTTTAACGAATAGGTACATAAAAACCGGCCCTAAATAGTATAAATGTCTCGAGCACAATGCGCTATCATGCCTGATCGATTCAGTTTATGACAGGCTAATTCCAGTCTCGAATGTTCGAGAAACCTTCAGAGTTATTGATATTGTTTAACACGTGTGAAGCAACAAATGCAGTAAAACATACAATATTATGATGAACCTAAGCTTGTTTAAGACGCAACAGTCTAACTTATATCGTGGACATGTTCACTGTTCAGTCAGAAAGCCTGGTCAGCGTCAGGAGACTTGGCTCCTCTTTAATACTAAACTATCTCCTCTCTATGATATCACCTGCTTCTCTTCTTTTCTTTAGCTTGTAAAATTGTTGCAAAATGGTCTAGTATAGTGTAGACTCTTAAGTTTACAAATTATTCATCGAAGACCTTATAATATCAGAAGCTAAAAACGTCAAAAAATTACAAGTCAAGAAATGCTTAACTAGAAAGCATTTCTTGACTACTACATTTTAATTTTCTTGTTGAAATGTTTAAGAAATGTAGAGGAGTGTAAACATATAACCTGTACATTGGCCTAAATAAATCGTATTAGCAAGGCCTTACAAGCGACATAATATTACTTAAGCAAACCGTGGTAATATAAATCCTAAGATATGTCATCGCGAGTCGGTTGTTTATCGCTAAAATGATATCTTAATGCGCTAACTATTCAACTAAGAGCGAAATCAAACTGTCATTTATCGTAATTATTACTACTGTAAATGATTTACGTCATTATTACTTAGATTTAATAGAATTATCTATGAGAATAACTATTAAGTCCTAGTAATAACTCTGTAGTTATTGACGAACTTTGTGTTTCACTTGCAAGTTTTTAAATACGAAGATGAATACATTCATTGCAGGATTCAAAGTCATTGTAGATAGCTGTTTAGTAATTTAATATTTAAAGTTTTCAATTTAATTAATCATGCAATAAATGATATCAAATCATAATTGATGGTGCTTTTCCAAAAAACTGCACTTAAATCGATTGTGTAGACTGTAGACTGTAGTCTGTAGACAATTGTTTAACCTTGCTTGTCGCAATTTTTAAAATAAAAATATAAAAAACTAGATGACGCCCAAAACTCGTTTATCGCGCGGGAACCGTACATTTTCCGGGACAAAAAGTATCCTATGTCTTTCCCGGGACTCAAAGTATCTCCATACCAAATTTCAGCAAAATCGGTTCAGTGGTTTGGGCGTGAAGAGGTAACAGATAGACAGATAGACAGACACACTTTCGCATTTATAATATTAGTATGGATAGTATGGATTTTGGGGGAATTTTGATATTTTACAAACTCAACGACAAGTTAGCGTTTATTTTGCAGTAGTTTAAACGCTATTTAGGTTATGATTTGGTTCCGATGTTATCTCGGCGACGTCTCAGGCGTCTTTTGTGTAACGTATAATTTATTGGCACCAAACTCGAGATAAGTTTCAAATGAAAATTTATTTAAATCCTCGCCTTAAACATTTATATTGGTGTTTAATTTGATGATTTGACTTTAATTTTCGGAAAATGTTGGGAACTAGTAATATATACTTAGTTATTGTAACCACCCCATAAAATAGACGAAAGTTTGTAAGTTACATTGTTATGTGCTCGCGAAAACTACTGGGCGGATTTCGATAAAGTGTAGTAGTAATTTATAGGCACTGAATTGACATTTACACAGCTTGAGTGCCCTGTAACAATTGTTACAGAGCACTCAAACTGTGGATGCCGTGTTAACAAGGCTTTGTCAATGTTTTTCAAAACAATGCACAGTGAAAACTAGATATAGTTCATCATATTATTTAGTATGAAGTATTTGACAAAACAATTTGCAAATATTGCATACAATTTATTGCTGTTTGTTTCTAATTATTGTGACTATGGACAAGTGTGTTGCATCACATTTTACAACGCTAAAGTTTATATTTTCACACTTTACAAATGCTATTTTCCTCAACAATTACATACTATTTAAGTTGATTGAGCAATAGCAACTGACAACCTAACACTAATAACTTGAGGACATGTGGTACATCAATTTAAAATTATCTACATGTTATTATAGAATAAGAGAATAGAGAGAGACTTTTTATAAAAAAAAATCCTACTTTTCTAACGTGATTTGAATTTTATTGTTTAAACAAAAAGTTATTTGCCTTTGTACAAAAAACACAGCCTTCGTGTACAAAAAGCAATTAACTTGCAACTCCAAAACAATTTCAAAATAATGTCAATTTTATGTGACAGTAAAAAACGTATAAACCACGCCGTTTAAAATGCCGTTCCAGTTTTTTGGCAGCTAATTAAATTGACATGATTTTTTCATGCTACATCAAAATGTTAATTGTTACTTCAAACTTTTAAATACTTGAAAAGTGGCGGCTGAAGTTAATAAAAAAATAATTATCCTTAAAGTTAATTGTATTTAATTATACTTAAGACGTAATGTATGTCTTAATTGAAAAGTAAGTTTTATAAAGAAAATCAACTGTAATAACTAAAACATATTCTTCCTAAAACAAAAGAGATCTACACAAAGATATTGATGAATATTGATACTCTATTGACGATCTTTGTGATTATTACACGATGTTTTGTCCTTGTTTGATACGTTCAAAATGTAGGTTGACGGACAAAAAAACTATAAGACAGTGGGAATCTTTTTAGGGCAAATGCTACAATAGTAACAGTGGTATAATGTCTAGGTATTCAGTCAGCAATTAGGGGAGATCTAGGCAAAAATCTGGACAAAGTCGAACAGTATACTCCGGCATTCAGGCCAACGCATCCCGTATTTTAATGGTCACGACGGTGCGTCGATTCTTGTGCTAAAACAATGACCAATAATTCTGCTTTTATGTCTCATTGCCCGGCAAAAGTAGCCGTTCGAGACATTTCTATGAAGATTCACGGCCGCTTTCGCAGAAACCTAATTAATATTTGAAGAGAGAGTCCTAGAATATTAAAGTTTGTTGCAGCGTAATTGTTTTACTTTTGAAATTGATTTTGCATAATAACCTAAAGCCGGTATTCACCTTGAGCTACAATGATCATGAATATCATCAGATTATGAAGTCGATCACAGTTTATGGGCAATCATAGACGAGTAAGATATGATCATCACTGACGTAGAGATCTCTTGGTATGGACCAACGTAGTGAGACCGCTAAAACAGAAGAAAGTATTTAAGTAAATAAAGTAAGTACTTAGGTGCATTGTTTATAGGACTTATTGAATCTGAACCTACAGCCGTCAATGAATGGAAATATAATGAATAGTCACATAACGTAAAACAAAACACGCGCAGGAAGTACGAAAAGTTTATATAACAATAGAAATGAAAATGAACGTTATCAAGGCACGAACTGGCATAGTCAAAATAATTCAGTAAATCAATGGTACCATTAACCATTGTTCTGGACAGTGCTAGACCAAATACACTCGCGTTACACTTGATACACATTGTTACTGGTATTGTCAAGGATATAAGGAAAAAGTTAGTTACTATAGACAGCGGTTTTTCTAACTCGAACCTTCCAAAATGACTACCAGCGCAGAGATATACAATCAAGAAAATCACTGAAAGTGTACGAAGCTTATGTCCAATTAGCATTCAGTTATCATTAATTTTTTCTATCTGCGGGCTCTGCGGCAGTAAAACAAAATATCTAATCTGTTTTGGCTGTAGACCATTCCAAATTATCTTATATTTTATACAAGATATTATAATAAATTAAAGGGAACAAAGGGACGTGAGGGAAAAAAGCGACCTTGTTTTATAATATGTATAGATAAACAAATTTATATAAATCTTTATTCCTACTTTAAATAGTATGTTTATTTAAAGTTAAATATATAGTGAGCTTCACGTAGAGTTTTGGGGGAGTAAAACTACTGTAACTACTATAGCTATGTAGTCGGGTAAAGTTGCTGATGATATTATTGTACGAACCTACGACAACTCGCGCCGATCTAATGGTTTTTCAACCAAACAAGGTAAGGTTACACATAATATCGCATGTCGGCGCAAAAACAGACAATAAAAAATGACGTGCAATGTCACTTGGTGCAGGTAACTATTATTATTATTATCGAATATTAGATTATCTAATTGCATTCTAGATCTTAAGATCTGATTGCAGTGATTGAACAAATAGCTACTTTTGATACAGTCACAAAGAAAATCTAAATTTCGGCTGAAAGTTTTCTCATATTTTAGGCATGCGTAGAAAGTTTCTAATTTTCCTTTTGAATATTCCGTTTTGAAATATAGACAAAAATTCTAAACGAAAAGTAATAACTCATTAAATTAATAAAACTAGAAATATTTACATTTAAACAAACTATGTATTTCTATTTAATTTATTTTTGTAAGTCCGAACGCTCTGATGGTAACCAGTAACCACTTCAACAAAAAACTACAAAGTTTACCTCTTTACAATTTTATGGTTAAATGTAGATAAAAATATGAGACCCGTGAGAACGAATCGCGTGCGGTTAGACCTATGTGCATGATTTGTTACATCGCATGCATCACTTATGTATACTGCTGTGAGAACGCGTTCTGTCTAGCTTTGAAATGTCTCCAATGCGAGATATTGGTGCCAACCAACGGTCTATGAGGCTCGAGTATTCCGAGTAAATTATCATTTTATTGCAATAGTTTTATTATTTCATTGCGATTGCAGCTTCATTAATTGTTCGATTCAGTCTGTTGGCTACCGAACTACAAAATACTCAAATAATCATCATGATCACATGTAAAAACCAACGTTTACAACGAAAATACAACTTTGTAGTTTGATAGGAAACACATTGGATTGAATCAGAAACAAAGCTGCATTTTTATTGCAATGAAATATTAGTAGAATTTAGGTACAGAATGCTAAGTCTGCGGTGTGAAAAGACAAAGTGGCGATACTCATTTTAAGTTTATGTGAAATGTTCCTACTGACTCATCCTTTCTTTTGAAACACCTCGTGTGTATGTACTAACTACTTAGTACATGCGTACACCCCGTAGCTATTTCCATTCACATACTTTCGACGACACCATTGAACCAGTTTCTAAATACGAACCAGCCCAAGATATTCTCGTAAGTGACCTAAGATGTTTGTAAACTGAAACTGTCGGCGTAATCGAACCAAGAACATGGCGTAATGACTCAAATAGCTTGTACAAAATCAATTACATGCTTATGAAATTAATAAACAAATTGTAAACAAGAGCATGTGATTAAGCTCGCGAACAGAAGCGAATATCAACAAGTTATAGATACGCGCATAAAATTTCATAGTTTATGCCACACTAAATTTAGATTGTTATACATCTCGTAGTTCGATTAGTGCTAAGTTCTTCAAGCATTATTATCTTACCTTACAAAATAATTATGAATTATGATAAAACTAAAATAGATACTGAATACACTAAAATACATAGCTAGAGTCATCTACATTCTGAAGAAGGTACAGAAACCTCAAGCAGGCATAATTTTAACGTGAAGACGCTTCTATTCAGATACTTATTCGGATGAGAGCGAAGCATAAATAAATATCATCAAAACTAATGAAACCGCTAGGCGTTAAAATTACTGAAATCGTAAAATCTTGTTTGAACTGCGTCCTATATTACGCCTAGATAAACATCGGAGTGCGGTAGATTTTTATCTGACACATAAACACAAGTTATGGGTTAAAAGATCGAGATAGAACGTAATCGAATATTACGAAACAGAGGAAGTCTATATACTTTAAATAAATTATAAAGAACCAAATTAATTTCTTTCATGTGCTAGTATACCAATGAGTGATGAAAGACGAGCCCAGAGTTTACTGGATGTAGTAGCCAGTAGGAACACTTTAGTCTCGACTCTTGGGATAGTTTTGTGAAAAACATGAACAATTTCGCAGCTAGAGATCTTCCATCCTAGTTTCCAAACTTTATCTGTCACTTTTCCAACATACTAAAGACCACAGACCTTATCTAGTTCCCTTATACTCCGATCAATTTAGACATCCAAGGTTACGTAAATTCCGACAAGGCTGAATATTGGTAGGATTGTTCAATACACTATAATAAAGGAAGTGTGAAAAGTCCTCATCGATCCGGCACGTGCAAAAAAATTTACTCGGGGTCAAAGGTCTTTTTTGCAATTTTCAGCAAAACGGTAAGTTTTATCATAAAATCAGCTCCGACAAAATTTGTAGATCAGATAATTATCTATAAAAATGTCTTTATTCTTTTTTTTTCTTAGAGCCACCATTTTTTAGATATAACGATTCAAAAAGTTAAAAGAGTTTGAGGTATAAGTGTACTTTTGTCTACGAAGATGTATCGCATACATCAGACTAGATACACCGCTAGTCAGTTTTGTCGTTGATGTACACTTAAAAGGTGTAGCTTGAAAAAAAAATGTTCTGAGTACACTTATACCTCAAACTCATTCAACTTTTTGAATCGTTATATCTCAAAAATGGTGGCTCTTAGAAAAAAAAGTCTAACGACATTTTTATAGATAATTATCTGATCTACAAATTTTGTCTGAGCTGATTTTATGATAAAACTTACCGTTTTACTGAAAATCGCGGAAAACCCGTTTTTGTAACCTTTGACCCCAAGTAAATTTTTTTGCACGTGCCGGATCGATGAGGACTTTTCACATTTCCTTTATTATAGTGTATCGAATAATCCTACCAATATTCAGCCTTGTCGGAATTAATGTAACCTCACCCCTATTTTTTAGTCTAATTAGACCGGACTATAACAAGAATGGTGAGTCTATGCGACAGTTTTTGCATTTACATTGCAATAATCTAAATCTTGCTACCATTGTGTTTCAAATGAGCACTCACCCTGAGATGACCATGTATATAGATTGATCTAGAGAATCGTGACTTCAAGTACGAAATTTTTTGCTGTCGGCCGGCAAGCGAAACTCATTACTCACATACTTTGATACGAGCACCATATGGGAAACAAATTGATGGTCGTAATAATGTAAACAGTTGAATCAGCTTCACCCACGCGCTCCTACCGCGGTTTTGGGCAGGACGTTGCTCTATCGGTGTATAATTATATAACCGACTTCACTTTCTTTTATAAAGAGCAAAAAGAACAAAAGAAAGCTACGTGTAGCAGTGGCCTTGAGTCCTATATCTAGAACTATCAGCTCCTTGAATGCAGGTTAGGGCTTTCTTCTAAAGAAGATCCATCCTTTCGCCATTAATACGCAGGACCTAAATTTCCTCTTCCTCTTCTTTTCACATTTCATAGGATGCCTGTCAACTATAGTTATCAATATCATCACAAGAGTCTTAGGTATACTAAAAAGCTATAACTGCTGAATTACTACAAGCATATCTTATCTGAAGATTATGGATTTAATACAGACAATGTAAGCTTGCAATATCAAAGAAATTTAAATCAGATTGAGATAGTTTTATGTCTTGAGCAACCACTACTGCATTTAAAATGTATGATTTCAAGAATAGAATTGCTTGTGTATTTAAATGTTTAGACAGTTAATATATTATGTGAGGACAGTGATTCACGCGTTCATAGCAATTTTGCAACGTAACTTATTAACATGCCTTTTATATTCGCACATTCTTGTGAATTGGTTTTGACCAGAGACTATAATGTGGGACAGATATTCCAGGCTTTAAGTTTTTTTTAACGGTCTTTGGCCCACCATATAGTCCCACAGCTCCCACTGTATCTCCAGTGTTACCAGGATCGACAGCGGTATCTACCCAACCATGAAAACTCTTTGATCCCAGGGCTTTAAGGTTGAGAAATAACTGTATTTTTTCAACAGCTTGCCTATATATGCAGTTGTGTACACATTGATGTAATTGCTAGAGTATTTACACTGGCGCGGGATTCCTATTATATCATCTTCATCCAAGTATTTTGTAGAACAACCAGTTTCACTAGGATCCAATGATTTGTCACGACTACATAATAAACCATTACGTCTAGTCTCTAGAACTCTGCACTGTGCATTTTTAATTTCTACTTTCAAGCCTCTTGTCGGTCTCTATGAGATCCTTTGGTCCTTAATTCTCCAGCCACGTCTATTCTTCATCACTCTGCCGGTTTAACCAACTTACACAAGAATGCACTTTGGCACGAGGTCTCAATCAGTAATATGTTTACGTTGGCACAACGATATATAAGACACCACATCACAAGATTAATATTAAAGGTGGCAGATCGGAACTTAAATTTATGATCGCCCATTGTCTCTGTTGCGTCATCTGAAGCATTCGGTGACATCCGATCCTAAATTATTTTAAAAACCTTAAAAGCTCACATTGAGCCTTTTTTGTTTTTATACAATTTAAACTGTTTCTATGAGCTTTTAAAATAGACTGTTTCTGTCAACGTTAGTTTTTCGTCCTATGTTTATTGTTTACCTTTACCACACCTTTGCTTTTCGGACCAGGCGTCGAAATCCGGTGCGATTTTTTGTCTTTGGGTTTTGCGGGTTTTTTTCGTATCCCAGACGGGATCAGTTTAAACCGATTCTAAGATAAAACGAGAATTTAGAATTGATGGTGAAGTTCAAATCAGGATAATTTATTTGTCGTTTACTTAACTTTTGTATCTAGACTAAAAACTTCAGTATTACAGCCTCGTTGCATGAAGTCTAGTTTTACGTCATAATTTCATCTACTTTTTTTATTGTGTTATATTACTTTTGCCTCCTTTCACGTATTTATTTCATTGTTCCAAATGTGCAAGTATGAGGTTAGAGATATAGGCGCAAACCGCTGCTCTGCTTGTGTTACGACCGCAGCCTCATGCAACCAGTCAATGAACCCTGGACAGTGGACATATTTACTCGATTAACCAACGTGTTATTGAAAACTTCGACTACCAATTCTCTGGTTAGGTTAGATTTAGTCTATTGAAAATAGAACTTCATTGAAATCAGAAATAGAATCTTCAATCATTAATTGATATACTTACTAATTCTGATTCAGAATTCGCTAGCGATTAGATCCGTTATCGCTTTCGTTCAGCAGTCGAACATCACGCGGACGTTGACTAATCACATTAAAGCGTTAACTAAGGCCTTTAAAAAAGCCTGTCAGAGCAACAAAGGGCCGCTAGGAGCGGGTGGAGCCATGTTTGAGTTGTGTGTTGACACTGGTGTTTCTCACCTGAACAATGCTCGTTTGCATTAATGTAAATTAGGTTAGGCCGCCTACGTTCAATTAGATGTACCCCAGTGTGTACATACCGCGGCCCGACTAATAGCATACACACAACAACTTCCACGTGTACTTATCAACAAACCAGATGCTTTACAGAAGTCTGAAGGAGTTCTACACGCATTCTTCTCGCTGGGTGAATAAGCAACAATTTATATTCTGTAGGTATTGGCAATATATTGACGTGGTGTGAAGCGTCCAAAGATATTATCATTATTATTTAGAAATTAGATAATTAGAATTGGAAGTTACCATTAAAAAATTTGCTGGGGCATCATCAAATCTAAGCAAATTTTAGGTAAACTTTTGCAACCAATGGCAAAATCATGGGCTGAATAACCCTGAGATTATATTCAGCTCATGACATGAGATAGAAGACGCTTTAACGGAAATCAATTTATCTAACGCATAAGTATAACAAGATCATTTCCAGAATTAATCCAAGGAGCACACAAGAACCTTCTAGAAATAACCAACAAAATATAATAGTCGATTGTTGCGAAGTATTCTAAAATAGTGGCGGATGTTGTCAAAGTGTGCGCGCTGGCAAGTATCTGTCAGCGGGCCGGCTCATCGCGTAAACATGCCGAGGAACGATTTGCGTTTTTACGGGAATCCGCGCCCGTTCCCATAGTTTTGTACAACAAGATATTGGAGATTGGAAATCTCGCAAACGAAACAAAAAGGTTGAAATTGAAATGAGTGGTATAAGAGAAACAAAAGATGCTATAGCGATAGTAGGTATAAGTCAAACAGGTGTAAAAAGGAAAATAACGTGAAATGTGAATCGTAAAATGTGTAAGCCTAGTCTATTTATAAACGATATAAAGAACACGGGCGATAAATATTCACAAATAAAACCGATAGATACACATAATAATACATTTAATTATGCTAAACATAAGATAGGACCATATAAATGATAATTAGCGTCGTTAAGTGCTCCAAACATGCCAGTCAATAAAATAGCAGTAACGAAACAAAAACCGCAAGCAAAATGTCCCATTAACATTTCCTAACGTCACAAATCACACCAAAACGCAAGATCTATAACCGAAAAAAGATCTATGCTGGGAATGATTTTTTTTAGTGCGCAGTCGCACGCGCGGCATGATTGAGGCTGTGTGGTCCTCGCTAGCCACTTTGTAAATAGCGCGGTTTACCTTTTTCAACTTTTGTGTTTTGTTACCTTTTGTGCTGTTATACGACCAATATTACCATAGCTATTTAGGCGCGTCGGATAAATAAATACGTCATTTATCACGATAACTGATGCGCACGTCGTGTCGGCCCAATGGGGTGAAGATTTGATCTTTAGCCTCCACGATTTGTAATGTTGCCATTGTTTTATTATCGAGCAAAAAATATTGATACGCAAGTGCCTACCATAAATAGTTTAATATTTATTACCGACGTTTTGTATTCGTATTGGTATAAGTTTTCCTTATTCTATGCTTTTTCAGAAATTAAGTATTTCAGCTTGTAACCCTAAACTGCCATTGAATATTTTCCATGCTCTGGTATGTAGCTTTAGGTATGTAGTATGAAGACTACTATTTTAATGTTAAAAGCTAAAGTCAAAACAATTTTAAAGGAAACGCGACGAGCATAAACCTCGTCGGCAATAAAAAAATCGTCATGGAAGTCGAACAAAAATCAAAGCACAATAAATTCACTCAAACCGCAGGCATCTTTCACAATATTTGTATCGGGGTGACAAAAAGGGCCGAAAGGGCGGCCCTTCGTTGAATGAAGGGAAGGTAAATAAATATAAATAAAGGTTAGGGCGGCGCGGGGTCCGGGGCTCGGCGGGGCGCCTGCGCGGGCGCATCGCAACATAAAATGCCCACATACCTTTTAATGAGAATATTTTATATTATTATTTTTCGAACCGACAATGCCGTAACGGCACCTTAATGTTTCTTTTATGTGGCTTTGTAAACACATGTATTGTTTGGAATTCGATTGGTTTCACCGACGACACTATAGCGCATTTATGAAATACATAAAAGTAGAGCGGGCAAAAAAAATGGTTTCGATAACCATAAACAATTTTCCGGTGTAGAATTCCATTACAGGCTCATTGTTGATGTTACACGTCGTTAAACTGGCCCAATGAGAAACGTAAAGTGGCGGGCCCGCAGTACCCCGGCCAATTACAGGTTAGAACTGCGCGCACTTTTATTGGGTGTAAGCCTTAAGTGCCAATCGACACGGCGAGAACGCTCGTGATTTTTACTGCCTTAAAATATTACTAGCGTGAAAGTCATCTATTAAACTGGATGCAATTATCTTCTTGATGTTAGGTTTAATCTTAATAATGTATTATGATTTGGATGTTTTGTGCTCGATTTTCATCGCCAACGTTACGAGGTTCGTGACTTTGTTATCATTATCATCATTGCAATGATCTTAATATGATTATATTAAGATCAATTTAATTTAATTATTTGATTTAATACTTACTATCTTCCAGGGTCATTTCGAATATTTATGTATTTTTTTTTTCAACAACCGTTTTATTACCACTGAACAGTAATTTCACTTGCACTTAAAAATCTGTACTTATATTATTATTTGCACACTCATCCATCTACACGTCATACAAAACACTGCATAAATAAGTTACAAAATGGCCCTTAAAGATTGCGATCAAAGCATGAAAGTACTGTAGTATCGAGTACTTTCATCGGAGCTGTTAATAATTTCGCAAGTACCCATCAATTTGATGTAATAGATTTGTTTGAGGAAGTGTGGTTTATCTCGCACCAGTAAAGGCGATTAAATTAAACCCTTTCATGCCCATTTGTTGTTGCGGCCCATTTTACCCACGCCGCCGGATCGGAGAGTATTTACGTTAACGCCTGTAAACGGTTAATGGCTTTTTATAAATACCCGAGGAATATTATTTGGGTTATTACGAAATTTTTCCCCTTTTTTGACGATTATAATATGACACAAATATTATGTACCATCAGAGAAGTTGATTCCTAGGCAGATGGGGGACCTACCATGGACCTACGTAGTTTGTTCACGTTACGTCAAACTCAGCCGACAGATCACAATCAACATTGAATTGACATGTCACATGATCCGACCAAATGACATTGGTCTGTCAACGATGGTACCTAAAGCACCCAATTTTATTGGCACTGAGTTTAAACTACAGAAAATCCTATTATTGGCTATTCTAGTATTTTAAGATAAGAAGGTGAAAATAATAGGGTGACTGTCAACGATTGGGTAGTTTGAGCCTCCTAAACCCAGCATCGCTAGAATTCTAGAACCAACAACTTTTAAAATAACTATAATATTACTAGCTGTCCCGGCAAACGTTTCTTTGCCATATAAAGTATTTTTTTTAATTTGATCGCAGCGCTAACTGTCGAGACAGACTAAAATTAAAATTCGATTAAAATTTGACACTGCGATGGTAGCGCCGTCTGTCGGATCCAATGTAAAACATTCCAAAATCAACAACTACTAATAAATTAAAAATTAATTAAAAAAACATTGTCCAGCGGACAAAATTGTGAATCTAAACCATTCCCAGATCCCCTTGAACACACACAAAAATTTCATCAAAATCGGTCCAGTCGTTTGAGAGAAGTTCAGTAACATACACACTCACAGAAGAATTATATATATTACTAGCTGTCCCGGCAAACGTTGCTTTGCCATAATATAAAGTATTTCGCCCATATTATTTTATTATGACTAAATAGGTATGTCGCCATGGCAACGTCGATCGCTATCTTGTCGCACAAAAATGGTCGCCGTCAGTCTCAGGTTGTAATAATTTACTATCATTTATTCAACAAATGCACTTATCAATATATAAAGTACCCAGTAGCCGATTCTCAGACCTACTGAATATGCATATAAAATTTGGTAAAAATCAGTAAAGCCGTTTCGGAGGAGTTCGTGGACTAACATTGTGACACGAGAATTTTATATATAAGATAAGAAGATAACATTTCTAGCCAAGCAAGAAGTTTACCACCCATTTCAAATAATTCTATTACAGTAATGAGACGTTACCTTGACTCTTCAAACGGAATTCTGACACGAGTGAGATAAAAAATGGGAACACAGGGCCCCGTAAGATTATGTAAATATATTATTAAGTAATATTGCTCGTCAAATACTGGCTAATCCCGGTGCCCGTGCCCCAGCATTGACTGTGGTTTGACAGATAAGAGGAGATAAGAGACAAATATTTGCGGGAATGAAACAGCTAACAAACCCACTTTTAATTGTTTCACTGTACCTAAGTTATGGACAACTGTTTTCAGATTCGTGTGGCAGTCGAACGGTTTGTGTAATTCGATTTAACAAAAAAAAAATATTCAAAATTTTTCTTGCAATAAAAGAAAATGGCAGATTATGAAAACAAAAAAAAATTCGTGCAGTAAAATAAAATTGCAGAAGATGAAAAAATAAAAATGTTTTTGTGTAATCATTACAATCTCTGATGCACAGACAATATTAATATCAATAACAAGTAAATGGATGCTGAGTAATACGACTTATGACTTTGTGTCATCCAATCTACTTTAAAGTAAACTCATATACCTACTACATAATATTACCTATTATGTAGTAGGTATATGAGTTCACTTTAAATTAGATTGGATAGCACTTATAAAAGGGAAATCCCTATAATGAGTATCAATTGGCAATGAGCATTTGGCAATGAGAAATTGGCATTCTCCAGCGCCATGGCTTACTGAGGACATTAAACTACTAATTAAGCAAAAGCATTCTGCGAAAACTAAATACAAAAACTCCAACAGTAGGGAGCAACGAGAGAAATACATCCAAATAAGAAATCGATGTAACAGAATGTGTAGGGACGCTCAGCGGCGTTACATTCATGCGTCTGTGGAAAATGGGGAGCCCAGTCGAGTATGGAGATTCCTGAGATCCCTAGGAGTCGGTAAAAGCGCAGATAATAATACCAACATGCCTGACCCAGACACCCTTAATTGTCACTTTGCAGCTCCTACAACTCTACTTAGTGCGCATCTAAAGTGTCAAACTATTGACAATCTAGAAAATTTTCCCACTCATGACTTTCCTTCATTTGTTCTTAATAAATTCAATCAGGATGATGTCAAAAAATATGTTGCATCCATATCTTCTAATGCTATTGGCGACGATGGTATTAGTCGGAAAATGATTACCCCCGTTCTTGATATAATTTTGCCTATACTTGTGGATATTTTTAACCATGCTGTCGATACTTCAATTTATCCTAGCGCGTGGAAGGATGCTAGTGTAATTCCATTACCTAAATCTGTTAGACCTAAGCTGGTTTCAGACTACCGTCCAATTTCCATACTGCCTTTTCTCTCTAAAGTGTTTGAACGGTTGGTCTGTCATCAGCTCACTAATTACATAATGCAAAATAATCTTCTAAGCTCTTTTCAGTCAGGTTTCCGACGTGGTCACAGTACCACTACTGCGTTAATAAAAGTAACTGACGATATACGACTTGGCATGGATAATAAGTTACTTACGGTACTAGCCTTATTCGATTTCAGCAGTGCATTTAATACTGTCGACCACGATGTATTGATTGGAATTCTAAAGACTTTAAATTTATCACCACCGGTAATTAATTTGTTCCGAAGCTATCTTGTGGGACGCCGCCAGAGAGTAAAGTTGGGCAACTCTTGTTCTAATTGGACTGTTATCTCGACTGGTGTTCCGCAAGGTGGTGTTTTATCCCCTCTTTTATTTGCCCTTTTTATTAATAACATCACTCAAAATATTCTGTCATCCTTCCACCTTTACGCTGACGACTTACAGATCTACTCTCAGACGACTTTAAATAACCTATATGCTGCTTTGAATAATTTGAATAGAGATATTGATGTTATTTGTAACTGGGCGATGCGTCACGGCCTTCGTATCAATCCAACCAAGACACAGCTGATAGTTATTGGTAGCCCTGGCCTTGTTTCTAGAGTTGACTGGGGTAGCTTACCACCGGTCGTCGTTGATGGTACAATTGTACCTTTCAGTCGTTCTGTAAAGAATTTGGGGGTTTACCTTGACGAAACCCTGTCCTGGGGAGAACAAATTAAAGAAATTAGCAGGAAAGTGTTTGCTACTTGGTACTCCATTTCTCGATTGCGTTACGTTCTTCCCATACCAACCAAAATAAGGATTGCAGAGTCTCTGCTCTTATCTACCCTCGATTATGCTGATACTTGTTTTGTCAACCTGACTGAGGATCAGCTCAACAAACTGGAGCGGCTACAAAATCTTGCCATACGATTCATTTTCGGACTCAGAAAATTCGATCATGTATCCGAATACCGTAAGAAACTCAAGTGGCTACCAATTCGCCTTCGTCGTGATGCTCGCATTCTGTCACTTGTATTCTCCATAATTCACGATCCGTATCTGCCATCTTACTTAAAGGATAACTTTTCGTTTCGACAAGCAGATAAAGAGTTACGTTCTGTTTCAAATCACCTATTATATGTGCCTGTACAACATACAAAATACTACAACCGTTCTTTTGCTGCTACGGGAATAAGGCTGTGGAATTCATTGCCAACCCATATAAGAATGACGGCGACACATTATCGGTTTAAGTTGCTGGTAAAAGAACATTTTCTTTCTATTAATGATAATTGATAATACTCAATCCATATTATAAATTGACATTCATGGTATAATTAAAATTCAAAATTGATCATCAAATTATTATTGTAGTCTCAAGTTCCAACCTCTAATTTGTTTCTGTACTTTTTAAGTTACCTATTTGTTAAATATGTATTATAATAATGTAGGTATGTATGTATTTGTGTATGTATTATTAAAAATTATAAAATCTTATCTAATATAAATTATAATATTGCACACTCATATTATAATATCTATAATATACTGTCCTTTACCTGGTTGCCTGGAAGAAATTACTAATTAGTAATAAGGCCGCCATTGTGGTACACTGTATTTAGTAATTAACTAATGTTGTAATTTTACTTTTACGTGTGCACAATAAAGAATATTTATTATTATTATTAATGATTCATAATTTCTTAGACCTTAAGAGGCCGGGTACCCTTGGAATTTCTCATACAAACGTAATACCAAAATCATTTTCACATATGAAAATATTTAACATGTTTGAGTTATTTTTCAGTTTAGAATAGTAATCACCTAGGTTCCTGCACAAAAATTTACTTCAAAATATTTAAACACAATTTTTTTTTTGTTTTAAATTTTTTTTTAGTAAATTTACTACTAAATATTGAAACACTAAAAAATAGAGTAAAACACTAAAAAATATATAAATAAATACTAAATTTACTACTAAATATTTAAATACTAAAAAATATTTTTAGAGTTTAAATATTTTGTAGTAAGTTTACTATTTATTTATATATTTTTTAGTGTTTTACTCTATTTTTTAGTGTTTCAATATTTAGTAGTAGATTTACTAAAAAAAATTAAAACAAATTTTTTTTTTTGTGTTTAAATATTTTGAAGTAAATTTTTGTGTAGGAACCTAGGTAATTACTATTCTAAACTGAAAAATAACTCAAACATGTTAAATATTTTCGTATGTGAAAATGATTTCGGTATTACGTTTGTATGAGAAATTCCAAGGGTACCCGGCCCCTTAAGTCTTATCTCATAATATTGAGATTTTTTTATCATATAACTATATCAAGTGTTGAAGCCTACTGTTTCTAGCTCTTCAGATTTACTAGACATGTCAATGTTGATAATGCTTTTATGTTGATTTTTGGAGTGTAAGATCTTCAGCTTTAAAAAAAATTAAGTACATTTTTGGATGTATTGGTTATTACTTATTAGGTACAATGCCATGAGCTCATGATGATGAGAAAACTTTCCATTTATGCAAACTCGACGTTCACACGTCGTATTGACATACAAGTGTCAGCACATACTATACACTACACACTGGAGACACAGTATAAATGTTATACAGTAAAGTAGCTCATTCATGTCCTTGAAAATAATCTCGTTTAGCAAAGAGACAAGTTTTACGTGATTTCATAACACTTTAATATCATTTAGCTAATTCCAGTTATCTGAAATCACGCTAATGTGTTTGTGCCCGATTCAAGCAGTCTAGTATGAAGATGGTCTACTGTTTATAATTAATATTGTGATACACACTACACAGGAGATGCAAATCGGTAATTTATCGCTTAAGCGAGTATAAACACAAACACAGGTTCAAAGACCTATTGAACAGTATTTGAACAAGTGGTAAAGGCTTAGGCCTTAGGGGGATTTACACGTGTCGACTTTTACTATAGTCGATTCAAGTCTCCTCAACTCAGTCATTATTTTGCGATCAATTAATAGCTTTAGTGCAACTTAAGTCACCCTCTTTCGAGAATCTTTCGATCGCGGATTTTTCTAAATCTATTGGTATTCTATTGTTGTCGACTTGTCGGTTGTCGCGATCACCGGTGCTCTTATGGGGCTTGCCACTTGAAGGATTAATAATATACAAAAGAATACAACTTAAAGATTTAGGTCTATACCTACTACTTACCACAACGGATCTATGATTAGGCTTTAGAGTTTAGACTTTAGACCATGCCTCAAGAGACACATTACAGCAGCAGCCATTTTTTATAAGCAAATTAGGTTATCTTGTTATTAAAAATTCTATGCAATAATTCCAAACAGCTTATGATATTATTAAAAAAATACAATATTTACTTTTATATTACCTAATGAAATGACTATGAGAAATTTTCAGGTTTACTTAAGAGCGGGCAGGTTTCTTTGCAGATAATTTATAAGTCAATAATATTAGATATCATTAGATAATAATTTGATCAATAAATTTTAATAGTCAATTAATATCTGACTAGCCAAATAATAATTAATTGATCCGTAGCTACTTCGCCATTTAAATAAATATTCTGTATAAAGGTTAATACAAATGGTAAACACGGTGTTATGATAGGTCGTTAAAGATCTTTATTACACTATACAGCGCCGTAAACCAACCGTAGAATTTTAGGATTAATTTGATTATGGTCAATTATTCACCAAACGATCTGCTCGTTTTTTCTTCGCTAATAAGCTAAAAGCGTCTAATTTGGCCGGCGGTCTCTTTGCCGAGTCCCGCGTATAAAACTTGTTCAAACAATCGATAATTAGGTGACCTTAGTTTTATATTGCGCTTATTTATAGGGGCAGTAAATTATCACGGAATATCGCGCATTTGTACCGTTTACGAGGGCCGGCGCGGGCGCAGGCAGATGCCAGTAAAAGCTCATTGTAATTCGAGCCTCGAATACCGAATTGAATAATGCTGACCTATCCCGCGGCCGCCTCTGCCGTAAATCACGGAGATATTTATGTCGCCCCCTCGCCCCGCGCCGCTCGCGCCGCCATGTTAAAACCTACATAAAACTGTAATTCCTAATGGAATTGGAAGTCTGCGATGCGGTCTGAAAACTATTCTGCGGTCGCCGCGACTAACGCTCGAAGGTTTTAGAAATAAAAACACACGTGAAAGGCCACGTCACTCTGGTTCGGTGCGTTTTGTCGCCGTGATGCAGTGTTGTGGCCTGGCCCAACAAATTGAAACGCCGTTGCAACTTGCAGCGTTGCGACGACGCGCGTCAAAACTATTATTTTGACGCGCGTCGTCGCAACGTGGGTTATGCATACTCCCACTTCACATTCTGCCCGTCATTTCAAAAGTCAAAATACTGCTGCCGAGGACGCGTCAATGTATTATAACGCGGTCAAATTAACTCGACGCATGGTTTGATCATTCATGACGTTATTATGGAGCCGATATGTTAAATAACAAAATGATCTACCTGATATTTGTTAGTGTGTCTCATAACAAATTGTAATAAGATATTATAACACGGTCACATCAACTTAACGCATCGCTGGAATGCATTTTGCATCCTAGCCATGCGTCAAGTTAATGTGACCGGGCTATACATCATAAAACGTCGCATGTCGGAACGTTGCCGCTGCGGCAACTCAACGCAAGCAATGTGGTTTGGTGTCGCTACGCATGCGGCTAATAGTGACGTTCATCCATGTCCTTCCTTCGTATTTATTGTTTCGTTTCGGAACGTTCGAATTATTTCAATTTAAATATTCAAACGAACGTTCGGGAGCAATTGTATAAATACTGACGACGACAGGTTTATCTTAAACGCACACGGAGACGCATAAACTTCACTTATGTTTCTTATTCATGAGAAATAAATAATACTACGAGGAGATACCGATTCCCGATAAAAAGTGGGACCGAGTTAAATGGGAGGCACGGTAGAAAGAAAGTAATGGAGGCGCAGGGAACCGGTTCGGATTTTTACGAATGCAAGGTTGAGACGGCGGCTATGTGCGGTACATAGCCGGCAGATTCGCGTCGGCCGCCGGTACATAGCCGCATAGATGGATTCTACAAACATGCTGGTTTGTCCGTCAGGATTGACTGAAAATACCTGAAAGAGGTTTTACTATTATTATTTTTTTACGTGGATGGATGTGTTAAGGACTATATTTTTATATTTTATTTATTTTATTCATCTTATTTTCTGGTTTTTTATCATTCAGGCTTAAGATACTGAAAAGTTGCTTTGCTTGGTTAAAGTCTGTAGGACTGCAATATTCTTTTATATTCAACTTGCTTTCCGGTACAGGGTTTTCAACCATCCGGGACAAGCAAAGCCATGTTTGACCAACAAACACTTAATAATCTTATGCAATTATTTGCGAATTGCAGAACAAATAACGGATCCTCGCAGACTATTTCGAGGAGTTAGCGAGGAAACTGGATTTCGTCGAAAAGCCGTAATTGCTTTTAAGGTGAGGTGCGAACCTCGTATCCGAATATTCGAATCGAGTAAACGATTTTAATCGATTGCAGACGTATTAATTCGCTAACCAAATGCATGTCTAGTTTATGTATGAACTTTGTGTGTTACTTTTTAAGATTTTTGTTCTGAAAGTTTTATATTCAAGGTCTCAACAACTCGATCCGCATGGTGATATTTGTGGTTTAAAAAGCTGCGACAATAGTATTGTAACTTTTACATAATTTGTTGCACACTATTCCTGAAAATGCGCTACGGAAAACGCTACTGAAAATGCAACTACACAACGCGTTAATGCGTTTTTTTAGTCTGTTTAGACCTTACGAAAGGCTGATGTCAAAAATTATAGAATTTAACAAATTTTGCTACGGAAAAGTACTGCTACAATGGACATTACTACTGCTGAAAACGCGCCACTCAAGAAGCTCCTGAAGCACAACAAAAACGCAGAATGCGTTTTTTTTCTATTCTTATCTTAAGAATTGCTCAATGAGAACTTCATTAATTCCTAAAAGGAGTAATTTTTATACAAATAGGAATGCGCATATTATGGTAAGTGATCTTAAACGTAAATGGTATTTGCCTACCAGAGTTTTCAACAGCCTTCATGTGTGCATTAGGTGTGAAACTGTACACATTTTACTTGTAGTAAATAACCAAAGGACATTAAATACTTAACATAAGACCACTAATGTATTATGTAAGATAAGATGTATACATATTATTGTATATTGTATCTTCCTTACTTAGTAACGATGTGTTAGGTTAGGTTAGTTATTCTCGTTGAGTAACTAACCTAACCTATTTATAACTTACTGATAATAATAATCACTTAAAACAGTATAATTGTAAGCCTGAAAATTTATAAACATTATAGGAAACTTGGCTTCGTCTAAGCTTAACTTTCAAAATTAGGTGAACACAAAATGAAATTGATCCTTGAAAAAATATTGTAATGATGAATGGAATTATAAAAAAATAGTAGGTACAACTTTAAAATCATGACTGAAAAATTACTACTCCAATAAAAGCAAAAGCTGTGATTTAAAGTTAACACATAGTTTTAAGAAATTTAAAATTACTAGCTCACATTTTCAGCTCCAACTTTTCATGGATTTTCCGGAAATATCCCTAGATTTTCTATTATGTAAGCTGTTGAATAATAAAATAAACCTAATAAAATAAATAAGATGCTATTTATGTAACTAATTATGTCATTAAATAACTTGTGAAGTGAAAAACTTATTGCAGTGAGAATTTCGCAAACAAGCCAATGTTTGTTGGCCATCTTACTCCATATTTGCCATCCCATTAGAGCGAGGTCATCTATGTTGACTCGAACTCAAATACTTGATTTGGCTAACATCCATACTTCCAATTACTAATAATATTATAAATGTTAAAGTGTTCTATCTGTCTGTCTGTTACTTCTTTACACCAAAACCGCTGAACCGATTTTGCTGAAATTTGGCATGCAGATACTTTGAATCCCGGGAAAGGACACTTTTGGCGCGAAAAATGTACGGTTCCCGCGCGATAAACGAGTTTTGGCGCAAAGGAGTTTCGGGCATCATCTAGTAGGCAATAACCTTAGCCAATCGGCTGGAGTCTAGAGTCTAGACTCTAGAGGCATAAGTCCTAACGTACGGACCAAAAGAATTGCCAGTTTTTAAATAATAATTTTACCTCTACTGTACTTAATTTTACTCTGCAATTTTACTCTACTATACCTTTCTCTAACTGAAAACAATGCGATGAAAATTAAAATAAGAAATTATTGATACTTATGGCCTGTTTCACCGCTTCCTGATAAGGTGCCCGATAGGGTTATTTGACAGATTTTCCATACTCCATCTGTCAAATTAAGTGGTAGATAGCCTTATCAGGAAGCGGTGAAACAGGCCCTTAATGTTTAATTAAATGTTTTTTTTTCGAAATATTTCATTTTATAAAGAGTAGGTAAAATGCTAAAAATGCCATAAATTTAATGTACTTACCTGACGTAAACTTTTCTCAGGTCTTAAGTAGCCACTTTAGTCTTTTGATATCTACCGTAATAAAACCAATATTAAAAAGTCTTAAAGTAATAATACTTTAAGACTTTTTAATAAAATCACGTTATTGCTAATAGATGTTAAGGGCCCCCGAGACGATCAAACGGTTTGATTCAAACCTTACGTGTTTGATGCAACCGTTTGATGTCGGTTTGAACGGTTTGTCAAACGAAACTGCGCAGTTTGGTTCAATACGCGCTGTGGAGTACACGTCTTGTGACGAATTAATATTATTTTTTAAAAGATAAAACCGACTTAAAATTGTACGAAATTGAGAATTAAATTCCCTATCTCAAAAACTACTAAACCTATTTTGATGAAACTTGCAGAAGTCTCCCAAGTTAAACAATACCTATAATATAGTACAACAAAAAATATTTAAATCGGACTTGTAGGTAGTTCCGGAGATATATTGTGAACACAAACATAATAACATACATAGTACATACACTTTTGAAATTTTGCACATTTGTTCAGATAGACTAACTTATACGAAATACTTATACGAACTGGGCAGTTCTGGAAATATTAGATACATACGCGTCGAATTTACAGCCTCCTCTTTTTTAGTCGGTTAAAAATAATGTACCTACTCCAAAGAATGGTACAAAGTTTGTTCAAACGCACCGGAACACGATCAAACAGCGCGTCCAACACAACAAAAATATGAAATTTCATCAAACGAGCTTCAAACACGTAAATGTTTGACAAATCGTTCAAACTAGCTTTGTAAACGATCAAAATGTAAACCATTTTGATCGTTTACAAAGCTAGTTTACGTGTCAAACCAAAATTTACGTGTTTGAGTCAAACCGTTTGATCGTCTCGGGGGCCCTTTACTTATAAAGGGCCCCCGAGACGATCAAACGGTTTGACTCAAACACGTAAATTTTGGTTCAACTTATAAAATAATATTGTGTAATGAATTTCTTAAAATTCATTACACAATATTATTTTATAAGTTGAAGCCTGCGCCATCCATTCACCGTCGGTAGATCAAATGGCGCTCATTAAATCGATCATTTTTACTTATATTTATTCTATAACAGCTATTTCAAGTCATTTTAAATCACTTAGAATGTCTAGTAATATATTATGATTGATTTTTTTTTATAATTTATAATTAAAAAAAAACAATTACTTATAAGCATTGACCATAAGAAACTAGTATTTGCTTATAAGAATTTTATTCCTTTCGGTAGGAAAATTAACTTAATGTATTGAAAAGTATTATACCTAAGGTAAGTATACATTTTTGACAAGTATTGTGGAGCATGTTTTTTGACGGAGTTACTTTTCCTTAGTTTTTATTATTCATAGGTTGCTACATTGTTTTGTTTTGGAATTTTAGAAATATTATCTTATTTATTTTTTATTGCAGATTTGACAAGGTAATTCGTTTTACTACGAGTGGTGATTTTTAACAGAAGATGTAGCACCCTGCATATTCTGTTCGAAACCTTACAATGTCTGTCCATAAAAAATTAGGCACTATTTTCAATTAAATTTTTACGTACTTGATACTACGTTCTTGTCGATCTAATTTAAAAAAATATCACATACAATTCAATTTAGGAACAACTAAATTACTTAAAGGGCAGAATATACAAAACGCCTGGATGTATCCAGACGTTTCTCAAATCTCGAGACTCGACTTGAGAGAGAATTGACGTCACGGCCGCAGCCACCTCAGCCTTCGACCATGAATCCGTAGTACCTCGATTCAACAACGATCGTACTACATTTCGTGAGCAAACATTGAAAACATTATCAGCATTTAAACAAACATCGAATTCTAAGGACCGTCACGCGCGACTCTAAACATTCCGTAAAACGATTTATACGCTCAACGTCCGACCACGCTAATTATGCAATCCCGAAAAAATAAAGTACGACCCCCGTAAAGCGCATTCGCTTCGACCCGGCCGGGCGACAATTTCTCGAAAGTACGTAAAAATTGAAAGGGATCCATCATTCATACATTAGTCACAGGCCGCTCGGTGCGCCCAGCGTGATCGCGGGCACAATCGCGACACCCGCTACGAGGCTACCGTCCCGCCCGCGACCCGGCCCATTGTTCCTCGTGTTTACACCGCCCGCGCCCTAAACTGTTTCCAAAACACCGGACACTTCAGCGCCCATTGTCTTCCCGCGGCTGTCACTCACCTGCGTCATCAGGCGGTCGGCGCCGGTGCCCTCGTCGTCCTTGAAGTCGATGTCCGGGTTGTAGTTGGGCACCAGGTCCCTGAACTTGTCGTCGTCCCTGGTGATGCGGCCCTCGGGCGGGCCGCTCGCGGACTTGGCGTTCTCCCCGATGTTGGGGTCGTGCTGATTGAACACTAGGGGCGTGATGCGGTGCGGGCCGTGGCGGCGCGTGAAGCCGCGGCCCGGGCCGCAGGCGGCCGCCGCCCCCAGCCACAGTAGCACCAGGCCGAGCCTCATCTCGGGGACATCACTACGCGCACTCCGCACTCGCACGACCACCGCGCGCCGCGTTCGCTGCGACACTGGCTCGCGGCCCGATGCATCCCTCGTCCAGCCCCCTGGCCTTTTGTATCCGACATGAATGAAGTGGCCGAGCCTATCATTGTTTCCCGAAAATGCTTACAAGAAATTTATTGCGCTTTTAACTTTTTATGACGCGCCTTTCCGGAGTGATGCACTCGTCCTGCTCCGCAGTTGACTCGCCGCAAATCCGCTCTGAAAGCCTGAAAATTGCTCGACTCAGTCCCCACTCGACGCGGCCGTCCATTTTATTTGCTGCTGTGACTTTATTACATTTAAAACATAAACTACATTTATGTAATCACTAATCAGTTTCACATCACGTTCCACCGAAACATCAATGAAATTTTCAGCGACACAAAATATCAACTTTTTCAGTTTCTCTAAATTATTATTTTTTTTTTTTTTTTAACCAATGAATAACCTCCCCTACTGTCAAATAAACCAGTGTTTCTCAACCTCGCCACGGACCCCTTGGAAATCAGGCACAGTTTTCACGGACTAACTTAGTAAAATAAACAGCTAAAAATTCGAATAATGTATGGTCCAGAGATGACACCGCGGACCCCCATACATATACTCGTGGACCCCCAAGGGGTCCGCGGACCACAGGTTGGGAAACACTGAAATAGACAATTAACGCTAGAAGTTGGTTTTCCCTTTGACTCTGAATCCCAAATTGCTCATAACGGTAAGATTTTTCAGTTTTTGGAAAACCTGCAGATTCAGTGCTGTCGGTTATGTTTACCTAGAATAGAATAGTATAATAATTTGTTTGGCTAATAGAAAAAAAAAATGTTTATTCAAAAAAACCCACAATATATTTAGTGGTTTGTATTTAATTCAAGAAATCTATGCTACGTCAAATACCTACTTTTGTTAACTTTATGATGAAAATTATTTGTTCAAACTTTATCATTTTCTTGAATTAAATACAAACCACTAAATATATTATGCCCACCAATCATAGTATCATGTATCTAGGACATTCCAGAGCAATCTATGATTGGTCACTTTTTTAACCACGTCGCTAGCAAAGGTGGTGGATTTGCTCAAAATATTTGCAGATTAGATTCTAGTCACGATTTTTGGTCCGGCCTGAAAAGGATAATTGCGGTTTTGGTGCCAATATAAACACCTTTTAGATGTTTCTTTATAAATATGTATGTCAAGGTAGTAGGTTGCCCAGGTAGATACTAAAACATCATATTATTATGCCTGGTATATCCTCTGGCAACAACTTGGTATCACAAGTTTGATAGGTACCTACTGTACGGACTTTACACGTGGGATAGCTGTTTCGCGACGAATTAGCCGATTCCCCTGAATAAATACCTGTGCCCTTTTAAATAAATTCTTCGAATAAAAAAATGGTTACCTACTAAAATAAGCAAGTAATTTAAGATAACGTTTGAGTTTAATGACTCGGTTTTCCTGATTTGTGGTAGGAAATTCTACCACATAGTAATGAGTAAATCGAGGGATAGACAAATAGGCCAAAAGTCACAAATTTTATCCTCTTTATGAAATATAGCTAAGTATTACGGTGTACTTTAAATAAGTTTTTCCTTTATGACTAAAGGTAAATACTTATAGGTTATCCTTCAGCCGAAAATTTTAATTGTGAAAAGTTGCATACTAAAAAACTAGTAGGATATTTTTATATGCAACGCCATTAACGAAAAATTCTTACAGGAAACCACAATATCGCCACCTGTCAAGGAGATTACCAGAAATTCCTTCCATTGGTCATAAGGAGGGTCATATCCCAGGCTTCAAAAACCGTCGACTTTTAAACCTTTAATGATGCAGATGATCAACGGAGTCTTATCAAGTCAATTCAAGGTTATCCAACTAGCAGGCTTACTTAGCACACTGTCTCAGCCCCGGATTTGACTTGACTTGACTTGACTTGAGCCAATTGGACTCTTACTATTGCATTTGCAAGAGCCAACTAGTTAAAGCTTACTGGATAATGGATTAACGGTGGCGACGTGACTAAGTCTTCTACCTGGAGATAAATATTTAACACCCGATCGGAAGTGATTAACAGACAATGCGTGTGAAAACAGAACACCTAGACTGATAACTTCATTGATTGTTTGAACCTAATGGCCATTGTACAAAACAAAAGGTGTTTAAGCTAACAGGGGGTGACTAATGCGTGAAAATTGTCTGGCTTGATATTGATAATTTTAGGGTAATTAAAACAATAGCTCGGGGTTTGCCAAAGAGCAATGGAGCGCAGCATTAGGGGTCAGACTAGCCGAATAAGAAATAGCACACTGCGCTCCATAACTGGTATTGCAGACGTCGTCGGAATAAAAGCTGCCAAGCAAAAATGAGACTGGGCGGGCCATACAAACCGTATGCATGATGACCGCTGGACAATAATGATTACCACAGAATTAGTACCAAACGATGGACGACTCTGCCGTGGCCGGCTTCGAAATAGATGGTGCGATCTAGACAAATACGAGCCGAGCTGGCCTGCGGCTGCGTTGGATCGCATACTCATTGGCAGCGGGCATAAGATACTAGGCAGTAGGCTCTTGAAAAAAAAACTATAACAATTAAAACAGATAGAGGAGCAGTTACCATTTTTACGCAGAACAGATTTTGTAATTTGTATCGCCTATAATTATTTATTTAAATATTTATTTCTACGTTACTCTTGCTTCAATAAATCTGCAATAAAATTATTAAGGGGTTAATTATTTTTACCATTATTTAAATTACATGAACACGCTTGTATCCTATAAAGTTAAATAAAGAACTACATACTTAACCCTTAATTGATCGCATGGGGTCAGATCACTTTCAAACCGAAAAAAATATGTGCTAGTGTTCCAGGAATGCAACGACGCTTTTGTTAGCTTCCTAACTCCTATTGAGGTATCCTAATAAGCGGTAGCCGGTCAGCTAACAATGGTGCATGTGTCGCTACTCTCTTGAGCTCTGACCCCATGCGACCACTTACGTGACTTTTTTTGTCACAAGACAAGTTTCAATTTTTGTAGTATTATGTTTAATTGTTAGATTATTTTTGATGTAATTTAGAATGATTTATAAATATATGAGTATGTCATTCTATTGACAAATTTATTTTATATAATTGCACTGTAAAAAATTTAATATAGATCAAGATAGTGAAATACACTGGCGGCTGGAAGGTTTCTGAAGACAAAAGAGATTTTGCGAGCCTATAGCCTCCGAACTTCAAAACTATGCACCGATTTGTGACGGGCATGAATCGGTAGACAAGATTTAGAAGCCTAGAGATGCCTAAAATAATCCCTGACCTCTGGATGGTGATGATGATGATGATGAGGGGGTGATGGCCAGAAGTGCGTAACAAATCATTCAAATGAGGAAAATATATTTGTCAGTATTAGCTCATGACCTACTTCCTTTGGTGCTGCAAAAAAAATCTGGTCATCAAAGTTAATAATAGATTTTTTAAATCTCGATCTTAACCATAGTGATTTTTATGAGATTTCGAGACAGAGCAGTAGTTGATTGATTTTTTTAGTTGTATAGAAGCAAATGAAGGTTTTCGCTTATTAAGATTAATTATGATAAAGCATTCTAACAATTTGCATAATAATTAATACTTCATTTTATTCATTTCTTCAACAAATTCAAACTTCAACAAATCGGATCAGTAGTTTTCGTTTTAAAGCAAAAGTGTTATACAAAATCTGACCCCCTCTTTTGTCCCTTTAGAGGGGTGGGGGGAAAAAATTTTATACACCAGATGTTAAGTTGGAAGAAGACAAATATATCTGCGAAAACTGCATTCAAATCGGATCAGTAGTTTTCGTGCGATAGTGGAACAAACAACCCCTATTTCACCCCCTTCGGGGTAAAATTTTCAAAATTCCTTCCTTAGTGGGTGTCTACTTAATAAAACAACCCTACTCACCAAATTTCGTGGCTGTGACTTTAACAGTTTTTGCTCAGCGATGATGAATGACTGATTCAGTCATTCAGTCAGTCAGTCAGGACATGTAATTTTATAAGTATAGATAAGCCTTAAATCAAATAAGTAAACACGAGCATGGAGCTATTTGGCCTATTTATTATAATCTCATCATAAATCCGATGACACAACGAGATAAGGAAACAATGAAATGCAAATAGAACCTAATAACATCCGTTCCATTGTCAGAAGGGCGCCAGGTTTGCTGGGGAAACGAAACTTGTGGAATTCTTGGCCTCCTCGCATTATCAGGGTGAGCGAAGCGAGCCTTAGCATATTCCACAACCAGATCACTTTTGTGGTACACTTTACGGAAATATTACGCCTATTGATCTGTGCTTTAACATAGTAATTTTTATTTACATGTAGTTATTACGTGTGTTATCATTGATCAGTCAGTCAAGGTTTGGTTATTTTTAAATTTTAAAATATCAAAAACTGCCACGAGTTATGCCCGGGACACACGAGGCTAGTTTTTCAAGCTAGGAAAGCAAGCTAGTTTTTAACCAAACTGTCCAGGCTTGCTGACCTAGCTTGGAGCATGCTAGTTCTGTTTACACGAGGCTATATTATTTTAAGCTACTATTATTGCTGAGACTGGGGTGAGCACATGTCCAAAATGATCTGCACGCGAAAAAAAAAACACAATTCGACTGAAAAACGGCTACCTCAAAAACTGTGCCAATTCGCACTAGACGTACTAGAAGATGAATTACAAGAACGGGTGTGGACACGAACGTGAATTTTAAGAAGAGATGAACGTGGACCAACTGCTTTACTTTGGAAGAATTTCGCTTTAGGGCTTAGGCAAATATTAGAGTGTTTTGCGAATGACGCCTGTTTTGTTTGATATTCTGTTGAGTCTTGTGACGCCAAAACGCGTGGTTACTGCTTACGAGTCAACTGAAAACTAGCTTCACCGGACACATGAAGCTAGTGTACAAGCCAGGATAGTAAAATCAGTGGTGGGGGGGATGCTACTAGCCTGAAAATAGAACTCCATCCTATTAAAACTGTCCTGGCTTATAAACTAGCTTACTAGCTTACAAATGAAGATAGTTTTGTCTACACGAAGCCAGAAGTACTAGCTTGCTAGCTTCTGACGCCAGAATCAGAGATTATTACCACGCAGAAAAACGACGCGAGCCCTCACAAAGCTCGGCTTTTAGCTGGTTCACTTACCTTCGATAACACATGCAAACTACAATCATTGTCACATTGACTCAAAAGTTACCTCCAGAGTCCAGACTATTTGAAACGGCCATATTGGCTAAAAAGCTACCTACCTGTGTCTAAGCATACTAGGCCGAAAATACGCAGCCGAAGTTCGGCATGATTATGCTTGCAATGCGCTGCGCATACAATATAACGCGACGTAATTTCGGCATGGTGTGTAATTGCAGGCGAACTTCGACCACGTTTTTTCGGCCTAGTGTGCTTAGACACTAAGGTTGCCTATTAATCCTTCGATCGCGGATTCTTGGAAATCTATTGTTATTATATTGTTGTCGCGATCACCGGTGTTCTTATGGGGCTTGAAGGATTAATAGTCCTTTAGCTGAAAAGCTACCATTAGCTAAATATCACCGTTGAAGATCATAACTATTGATATCAAGATGGCTACAGAAGCTACTTCAGGTATTGAGCATTAGCAGCCCTGGATTTATAAATAAGTAGGTAGTATAGACTGCTGCCTAGGGCAGAGCCATGAGGGCGGGCGGCTGCGTCCTATTCCTAGGGCTGATTTCGAACATGGGTCGGCGGAAATAAAGTGGCCTACACAAACATGAATCCGGCACTGGGTATTAAAGGTAACTTTCAGGCAACTAATGTTATATGGGCGAAAGTAGTTGCTTTCCATCAGGTGACCCATTTGCTCGTTTGCCTTCTTATTTAAAAAAAATCCTAAAGGCTAGCAAATAAGCTTACCTACTCTATAGCACGTAACTATTTTAGATCTTTTTATGCTCAATGCTGAAAGAAACCTACGTCATCTTCTTTGTATTCTACAGCGTAGCTGCTGAAAATCATGTAATTGTTAGTACTACTTTGTTAGTTTTTCAGTCGTTTCAGGACTATTAGCGACGTATATGTCGCAGGGAAAAGAGGATATCAGGGATTTCACGATATCCCTAGGGATGTCACGAACTCCCGGAAGATGCCGAATATTCTTGTTCGTTACGTCTTCTTACTAAAACTAGTGATATGTCATTTCACTAAACTAAATCTAGTGAAATGTCAGAAACGCGGATACCGCTGAATAAAAATCGAGCCACTCATTTCTCTCGCTTGCTCTAGTATACACACACAGATATTTTTAGTAAGAAGACGTAACAAACAAGAATATTCGGCATCCTCCGGGAGTTCGTGATATCCCTAGGGATATCGTGAGATCCCTGATATCCTCTTTTCCCTGCGACATATAATATATTCCTAAATATTTCAGTCGACAAATAAAATATTATGCTTCCGTGGCATCTAGTAGCATCAAATACGTAAGCCGATCACCAATATTATGTCAAGCTTAACAAAGCAAACCGTGAGACTGAGAGTGTCGCGGCGGCACCTCGAGCAAACATTATTTGGTGAGGTGTCAGCTAATGGAAGTGCTCGGCCAATATACCCACTGTAGTGTTTTAAACTATTTACTTTACCATAAAGCTCTTTACATACTTGTTCACAACCGAAAAACGCCCGACACTTTGGTTTTGATTGACTTTTTTGTCTAGAGTTTGTATACTACGATGTGCGTTTACCTACTATTTATACGCTACTGAAAGTCGATCTACCGAATTTGTTACAACAATTGGAATATTTATTACTCTTGAAATATTTTCAACTTTTTAATCTACATAGTGTAACAAAACTAAATGATAATACTTTAGGGTGTGTACCTGTAGACAGTTCACTGCAAAAGTTGCAGCGCTGAAAGATCAAATTTTTTTTCACTTTTGTATGGATAAACTCGTGACGCTCGGGGTTCGGGCCCTTACAAAAGTGAAAAAAATTGGTCTTTCAGTGCTGCTACTTTCACAGTGAACTCTCTACAAGGAACACGTACACACCTAAGTTTTGTTACGCCTGTATACTGCCACAATATTTGTCATAACTACATAGAAACTGTTCTTTCTAAAAATATCAAACAGAAAGCATTCTTTCCTTGAGGTATAGTTCTTGCAATCTAGGAGTGCGCGTCGCCTTTATTTGTAGTTGGAAATGTGAATAGACATTTTCGTTAGTGTGCGTACCCGACGGAGCAGTCAGTAGCGAGCGAGCCATGTACGCGTGTATAGATATGGTCACTCACACAACTAAGGGCGACGCGCACTCGTAGATTGCAAGAACTATATCGACGGGTGAAAGCGGAAGTGGCGTAACTTGAATTTTGGCCAAAATCACTTTTTAATTGATTGTTGTATAAAAAAAAATTCTGCGTCGAATGGTCTATATCTCATCTTTCTACGATAAATTCTAGTAAAGATACGACCATGGATTTTTACCACCTTTTAGCACAGACCTTAAAAAAAATTGTCGTAACTAGACGAAAAACTGTAATTTTTGGATAAAAGATAGATACGACAATGCGTGAGAAATTAGAAAAAGATACGACACAGATTTTTTAACCCTCTAGTTTGATTTCAATAAGTTACGACATTTTTGTCACCTAAAATACAATATTTACAAAGATACGACAATTCATTTCATGCTAATTTTATAGGTATGAGAAAGTTATTACATTTCAAACACATAATTTTATTCTTAAACCTATACTTACAACCAATGAATATACTTAAGTAATGAGTACAGAGATAAGTAACGCCATTTCATCTCCCCCCCGCCCCTGTATGATACCTTCGCCGGTGCACCTTATACGCCGTTCTTAACGCCTTTTAGTAGATTGTTAGCGTCGATTTGAGAAAACGTGTTTGTGTGTATCAATGCACGTTTATTCTGAATGGAACTGAACACGTTTATTCTTAAATGAACCTTAAAGACGTATAGTGAAATGTTGCATGTATGTGTCCACGTATATTTTTTTCCCCTGAGCATAGCTCTGGACATCTACACGCTTATTCTTGTATACATATTTTGTTGATTTTACACGTTTGTAAAGATAAAAGCCCGTATATTTTCTGTTAACAATATCGACTCATTTTTTTTATGTAAATTTGCTATTTTTTTTTTGTTATTGGTTCAATAAAATATTGTTGAGCTATAATTGTTGTTGTTAATAAATATTGAGCTCCTTTGGGTCTATGTGTGGACACACACAGAATATAAAATGAAGTAGAACCTTTCCTCTAGGGCCTTCAAGAGAGAAAGATGTCTCTGTCTGTGAGAGACTCGAGACTCTCTCCGGGAACCCGTACATGGTTTCTGGCCAAAGTTATTAAAGGGAATTTCTGCAAGCCATCCCTACCATCCCTACAAGTAGAAAATGGATCGCTAGCCCACTATGCAAAATACAAAACTGATCTTCTGGGTAAGCTCTTTGCGTCAAGCTCGACCCTAGATGACGGGGGATAGAAAACGCCGACCATACCACGATGCACGAGCATCATGTCGGAGTTTCATTAGCGCTCAATCCTGCGTTCCCTTAATATCCAAAAGTAGAGTTGGCCTGACGGAATCCCTCCTATTGTGTTAAAAAAGTGTGCTCCAGAGTTGGCTCCGGTCTTAACGCGTCTTTTTCGATTCACCTACTCTTCTGGCATTGTCCCGGCTTCTTGGAAGACAGCCTTGGTGTAAATAGGTGACCGCTCAAATCCTTCCAGCTACAGACCAATCGCTATAACCTCCGTCTTCTCGAAGATTATGGAATCCATTATCAATACCCAGCTCTATCGATACTTGGGCGGCAGGGACAAACAGTACGGGTTCCGAAAGAGTCGCTTGGCTGGTGATCTCTAGGCGTACCTAACTCGTCGTTGGGCTCAGGTGATTGAGTCGAAGGGAAAGGCACTGGCTGTTAGTTTGGACATTGCAAATGCCTTTGATCGGGTTTGGCAAAAAGCGCTGCTATCAAAGCTTCCATCATATGGGCTCCCCGAAAATTTATGCAAATGCAGATCATGTTACAGACCAACGGCATTTATTGCTAAGCGGATTATAGTACGGGCGCTGCCCTATATACCGGCTACCCCGATATTTTTCTAGATATAGAGTCGAAACGAACTTGTGTCTAAATAGAGAATTCACAGGAGAAAGTATCTGAATGGGATAGACGTTACTTATTCCAATTCAACCCCGCCAATATACAAGGCTGCGCGTCCACCACTTAAAAAACGTTGAAATACTTGGCGTAAACATATCGAGCGAAGTCCAGTTCCGATGTCATCTAGAGGGTGAGGCCAAGTTAGCCCCAAAAAAGCTTGGTGTCCTTAACAGAGCAAGACAGTATTTCAGTCCGGACTAACGACTATAACTCTGCAAGGCGCAGGTTCAGCCTCATATGGAATACTCTTCTCATCTCTGGGCAGGGGCGCCAAATACCAACTACTCCCTCGTATATAATGAAGGGCCGCTCGCATTGTTGACTGCCATAGTGTTTCAAACAGGCTGGACTCCTTGGAAATACGCCAAGATGTAGCTTCACTCTGCATCCTCTATCGGCTTCATGATGTATCACGGGGAATGCCCTGAGGGATTATTCAGAATCATACCTCCTGCAACTTTTCGCCATCGTTCCACGCGAAAAATATACCATACTCATCACCTCGATGAGTGGCAGTCTTCCACCGTGCGTTTTTCACGTAACTTTCTGCCGCTCGCTGTAAAATTGTGGAATGAACTGTCACCAGCAATATTTTCAGACCTATACGACCTGCAAACCTTTAAAAAGATAGCGTATTAGTACCGGGTAAGGCCGGCAACGCACCAGCAGCCCTTCTCATGTTGCTAGTGTCCATGGGCTACGGTAGTTACTTTCAATCAGGTGACCCTTGTGCTCGTTTGCCCCCATATCTTATAAAATAAAAAGAATAACTTTAAATTCATGAATTTAATTTTATTCATGCTCATGAGCATGAATAAAATATTAGGGCTTAAATCTTTATGAAGTAGAAAAAAACAAGAGAAAAAAATGTTTTATTACATTAATTTTCATTTTATTACAATATTTTCATATTTCAATGTTGATTAATGATTATAAAACAAATTTTAAAATATATATAAGAAAATAACATACCTTTATTTTCTTATATTATAAAAAAATAATAGTAAATAGTCATATTATTTCTTTTAATTTCTTATAATGAAATTTTTTTGAAACAAACAATTTATTTAGTTTAAGATACAGCATTTCATTTTCACAACGTCTGTCGCCGATTTTGCACTTGAACCAAAAGTTGTAAGGCAATTTAATTAAGTAAAAAAGATACGGCGAAATTAAATGTGTAGGGGCGTGTTATATTTGAGATACGACAGATCCGTCGCTCAAAAAATTATGCTTTTTTAAGTTGTCCATACATTTCCTCTCAAAGATACAACATTTCTGCTGCGTAAAATAAAAATATTTTTTGTCGTAACTTGTTAAAAATCAATGAAATATCAACTTTAGAAAAATTTTAACAAACTTATCGTATGGATCTAAGATTAATTTAAATAGGTTCCAATTTTTAAGTTTCTACCTTAATAAATATAGAAGTTATGAATTTTTTAAAAAGTTTTTTGGCTCTCCTGTAAAGTTGGGTTTTTTAAGTTACGCCACTTCCGCTTTCACCCGTCGATATAACGTTAGAACAGCATCAATTTTGAGAGGCACAAAATTCACCGGTAGTATAAAAATAAAATATGCAAAACCTGCATCGGAATTTGAATAATTTTGCGGAGCGTTTGAAGGGTCGCGGTTCGCGGCTGAGAATTTTATACTAAGTTCTCCAAAATTAGATGAATCGGGAAGGTAAAATGTGTACTAAACGTGTTACGAAATAATACAAAACTGGCTTCAATTAACTAAAGTCATGTACTAAATGACGCAAAATAAAAAACAATCATTGTCAATACAAGAAAATCCAAAACTTTATTCAAGAGAGTCAATTATAGATTTTGAGAAGCTCACAAATTACCCGTATCGTACATAAGGTGTAAAGAAGTAAAACCAGTTCTGCTCATGCGTTGGTCCCTAATTGACAAATTGGAATCCCATTAAAATAAAATTCAAGTTCCCGACTGAAGGCGCTGGCGCAAAGGTTTATGTATGTTTATGTTGACGGAGCCGATCTCAGCCGACGATTGCCGACCGCGCACGAGCGCCGTTCCCGCGGCAGAATAAAAAGTCGGCAGCATTCGAAGCGCGTGCCTCTACGTGTGTGGTCCACTGCGGAGGTCTCGTTCGCCTTTGATTTATTGAAATCTGATTTTCGCACTTTGCTTTCGGGTTTTGCTTCTTTTTTTAATAACGTAATATCATTTCATTTAATTAATTTGGTAGCACGTTAATTTCATTTTTAATGTTTGGTGATTTTTTTTCTTCGTTACTCTTGGTCGTTAGTGTTTTTGGATTCTTTGGATGGAATCGTGTTGCTAGCTGTATTTAGTAAAATATCAGGGTACAGTGGTGAAAGATCGTACTTGCTTGTATCAATGTCACGTTTCTCAGTCTTCCAAGACTCGGCGATCATTTTTAATGGTTCCAGACATTGTAAGTTTTGTTTTATACGCAATAATTCAATATTACATTGATTTTCTACCTCCAGGAGCTTTAACTTAAATGCTTTAGCGAGCATTTGTTTGCGAATGGCATTCTTTTTAACATTTTGAGCGACATTTAATGTCCTTTGGTAGGATTGTAATTGTTTTTCATATTCTTTTAACTTTTTGTCAGAACAAAGTTTGCTTTCTACAGTAGTTGTAAAGAAGTTTGTTGGATACGATAGATCATCTAAAATGTCTTCAGTAGTAGCAACCTCATTATTGTTATTGATTTCATAAAAATCGTTGAGCTGCCTCGCACACACTTCACATTGTTTTTTACTTAAAAAAATAGCATTATTTTTGTCACCAAATTCTTCCACCATATTTTGTTCCATTATAATATTTTTGGTAATGCCTTTCTCTTCGTCATTTTTGCCAACTTCTTCAACTAATACTATTTTATCTCCAGATCCACACGATATTCTGTTCATTTTAGCTTTGTCACGATTTAAAACTTTTTATTATAAGACGATGTGAATACAAATTCCATAAAAAGGTAACCTAATTTGCAATTTAAACAAAACTTACAAAGGTCAAAGTGAAAATTAAGTTCAAAATGAAGTCAAAATTTTGACAACTTTTTTCTCTAAAAAACATAAGGCGTTTTTCGACTAACCAGCCCGGCACCGGCACCGGCGCTGGGGCTTCATTTTTCCACTTGCCGATTGAAAATGCGAGTTTCTCTCCCCCCACTCCGCATTATCCTCCGCGCACACTCGCACACATAGTCAACGGCAACAATTTTTACTGCGTACCTACACAACATAATATTATGCAGATTTGTCGGCCCGGCATGGCACCGGCGGGTGGGAAGCTTGCTACCCCGGCGCCGGCGGGACCCATGCGCCGGTAAGTGAAAAAGCGAGCCATACATTTTCATACATTTTTGCCTCCCCGGCACCGGGCCGCCTAGTCGAAAAACGCCCATTCCATACAATGCAACTAATGCCCGGTTTCTAAGTTTTTTTGACAAGAGTTTACCTTTTCACTAGCGTTGTTGGTTGGTTAATTTTTTGGCGCTAGCCAATCAAAAGCAATAAAAAGATAAACTCCGGTTAATAAAACTCAGAAACTGAGAATAAACCCAGTAGCGGCGTTAGGGGGCGGCGTCGCTAGGCGTAGGCGACCGCACAGGGCGCTGGATAAAAAGGAGCGCTGAAGGCAAACAAATTCTACCAGCACTACCAAGAATTCCCAGGGCGCTGGTAGTGCTAAAACCGGCACTGACGAAACCAATATGGCGCTCCCTCAAGTGAGCATTCGCTGCTTACAGTTCGTAATGTAACGTTACAGAGTCGAGCATTACATCAGGGGAATAATAACATAGTGAGACGTGACGACGTGCAAATCTGTCAAATTATGCATGTATTTCTCGACCAAGCCAACTAGACGAATGTCAAAGCTTGCTCTCTCGCACTTGCGCACGTCGCTAGCTATGCAGACGTGCGAGAGAGCATGATTTGACATTCGTCTAGTTGGCTTGGTCGAGTAGTAGGTACACGGCACTTTTCGTTTCCATTCATTCGTTAATAAAATCGTTCTTTTTTTCCATTGAGTTGATGGAAAAAAAGTCCCGTACGAACACATCGTTCGTGTGTGGAGGAGTGAAAACTGAAAACGTGTACCTACGGTGTAGCGCCTACGGCGTACGTGCGAGAGCGATGAAGTCGCAACTCGCAACTCGCAACTACTTTGACACTCATTTTATAAAAAAAAAGACTATCCGCAATAAATTAATATGAAAGGAAGACTAGCAGATTACGGACTAAGAGATGGCTTCTGAAAAGACATAATATTCTCATTTCAATTTTCTCACATCAATCTTCTGTAAGGATTCTGGATTAGGTACGTTTTCATCCTAAATATTGACATAACTACCATAGGAATTAGGATGTTAAAGAAAACATTAGAGCTTTTGCGGTATCTTCCAATAATAAAAAAAACTTGAGGGGTGTCAAGGGACACCTGAATGGAACGGAGTTATATTTTCTTATGTTCAAAAAATATGTACATAATATATAATATACTCAAAAAATTATTTCAAAAACGCCATCTATTGACGCCCAGGAATACTAACAACGCATCGCTGTTTATTCTCAAAAAAACGCCATCTAGTTGATCCACAGGAATACTATCATCGCGCAACGCCCTCTGCCCCTAACATGCAGGCACTAATAAAAAAGTGCCGTTACAATTTTTTCGGCCTAGCCCCCTTTCGCAACGTGCGAAAAGGAACTCCGTTCCAAAAATGATACCAATGACTGACGATGATCGCATCCGATTACGCCATACACGTGCGATATATTATATCGTACGATGTTCAGATCGCAAATTATATTTTCGGGGTTGTCTGTTGAAATTGCCAGTCAATCTTTCGGCCACAAAATCGAATGCGATATTGCCACACATAATACACGTACAATAATTTGTCGTTCGATTGTAACAGGAGCATAATAGTATAGTATAGCAAAATAGGCTATGAGCCTATGAAGTGTGACATAGCCTCATAGGCTCCTTTTCCAATTAGTTACAAAATGGAACTTTGACATGCTGATATAAGATACAAATTTAAAAAAATCGACCAGTGCGACTCGGACTCGCACACGAAGGGTTCCGTACCGGTAAAGAGTGAAAGTGGTCAAAAAAATGTGTTTTTTGTATTAGTAAGTAATTGTGTTTTTTGTAAAGTAAATATTTAAGGGGGGCTCCCCTTAAATATTTACTTTATTTAAATTTTATTATTTATTATCAAAGAACAAATATAATTAAGGATTTTGTAAAAATTTCAAGTGCCTAACTTTTACCATTATTGATTACGAGCAAAAAAGGCCAAAAAAATCACGTTACTTGTATGGAAAAATTCTTGCTTCACGTTTCTTCCCTTAAATATTAACTTTATATTATTTTTAGTATTTGAAAATATAGCGGCAACAGACAATATACATAATCTGTGAAAATTTCAGAAGTCTAGCTATAGCGGTTCTTGAGTTACAGCCTGGAGCCAGCCAGACAGATGGACAGACAAACAGACATCGAAGTCTCATGAATAGGGTCCCGTATCACCCTGTAGTGAAAATGCAGCCTAAATAGCTCGTAAATTTATAGCACTCACTGCCAGTCACTGCAAGATGTTTCCCGCCTTTTACTTGACACTAGCACAGATATTTTTTAAATTGAATGGTGCTGTGGCTATTTAGAGCCACAGCACCATTCAATTTAAAAAATATATTGTCACTTGTGACAATCTAATCTGTGAATTGTGATTGTCAATATGACTAACTGTCAGTGTCACTGAAAGTCAAATTTGCCGCGATAAATTTTCTGTTCGTTTTCAAAGTTTAGCTAAAAATTAAAATTATAGCAAGTAAAATACAGAAACAGAAATAAATCAAAATGGGTTTATTAGAATTGTGTGAAAAATATTTCGATACGCCAAATTTGTATGAAGTGCTCCAAATTTCAGAAAGCGCTAATGACAAAGAAGGTTTGTAATTTTTATATGCAAATCTTTTGAGAGCATCAACTCTTTTCCTTACGGATTGTTTCTCTATTTTGATATTCCGTTTCAGTTAAAAAGGCATACCACAAGCTATCTCTTAAAGTTCACCCGGATAGAGTAAATGAAGACGAAAAACTAGAGGCAACTGAAAAGTTCAAGGTACTAGGAAGTGTCCATGCAATTCTTAGTGATAAAGAAAAGAGAGCGCTTTACGATGAAACTAAAACGGTTGATGATGATGATTACAATGTCGTACAAGACAAAGATTGGACTATTTATTGGAGGCTTTTATTTAAAAAGATAACAGATGAAGATATCAGAGCATATGAAAAGGAATACATGGGTAAGCCATTGATGAAGATTAAATTAATTTATATGAGTTGGTAGAAAATGTTCTTATCCATATTTCCATACTAATATTACAAACACAAAGTGTGTCTGTTAGTTACCTTTTCACGTTCTAACCTCTGAACCAATTTCGCTGAAATTTGGTATGGAGATAGTCCCAAGAAATAATTTTTATCCTGGAAAAATGTGGCAAGTTTTAGTGCAACAGAGTAGTAGGCAACTTCTAGTTAGAAAATAATTATAATATTTTCCTTGTTCTATTTCCTTTTTAAAATATTATTGTTTCTCTTTCTATTAAGGATCTGAAGAAGAGAGAAAAGATTTAAAAAAAGCATATTTAGCTGGAAAAGGAGATATGGACATCATCGTTGATAGAGTACAGTTTGCCAGATCTGAACAGGAACCGAGATTAAGAGGTATCCTGACTGTAAGTTTCTTTACAAGTTTTTGTCAATGAAATTGGGCAGGAGTAAATCAGGGGCTAGAACAATACTCCTGCCCAATTTCTTTGGTTCAGTGAGTTCATCTTTTAGATACCATTGTTGTTGATTTGTTATGCTCGGGCCACACTAACGAGAAGTGCCCTTAATTATTGTTGATACGAGGGCTGCTATTTATGTATCCGGAATTAAAAAAAGAAACAAACATATATCATTTAATATGGTTTTATTGCTTTTCAAAATATTCGCTGTGATGATTGACACACTTTTGCATACGCTGGAATCAATTTTCATAGCACTTTTTCCATTCTGATTGAGGTATCTCCAAAACGTGCATTTTGAACGCATCAACAGCCTCTTCGCAGCTCGAAAAACGTTGACCACATAATTTGTTCTACACGTATGGAAATAAAAAGAAATCGTTAGGTGCCAAATCAGGGCTGTACGGCGGATGACCAGTCAATTCCATCTTTTGACCCTCCAAAAACTGAGTTGTTTCAGCTGAGGTGTGACAGCTAGCATTGTCGTGATGTAATATGATTCTGCGTTGTCGGTTGTCCTTTCTTATTTCTTCAAAGACTTCTGGTAAACAAATGGTCGTATACCATTCAGAATTAACCGTTTTACGATTCTCTAATGGCACTGTAGCCACATGTCCATTAATTCCAAAAAAACAGGCGACCATTTGCTTCAAAGTACTTTTTGCATGAGTAACTTTTGTTGGTTTCGGCTCATCTTGGAACACCCACACCGTTGACTGTTGTTTAGTTTCGGGGTCATATGCATAGATCCAAGATTCATCACCTGTGTAGATATTAGAAACGGCTTTTGACGTACCACGGTTGTATTTTTTATCATTTTCTTGCACCAATCGACACAAGCCCGTTTTTGATCGATTGTCAAGTTGTGCGGAATCCAACGCGAACATATTTTTTTTACAGCCAAATGTTCATGTAATATCTTATGTATGCTCGTCATGCTTATGCCTAAGGACGCCTCTATCTCGCGATATGTAATGACCGCTGTACACTCTCGCCGAGAGCTCTCGGGCGAGAGTCTCGTGCGAGAGCCCCTTGCCCGAGTGCGATCATGTACATTCTCGCTTAGTTCAATCGCAGTTAAGAACTCAGACAAGATGGACGAAAACGACCATTCACCATTCACCATGCATCGAAAGATATCATTGTAATCCAAAGATTTATAATCATAATTAATTTTATTTCTCACAGATAATGACTGATAATGTCGTTTATTATTGTTATTTTTCTGTTCTACACTGTCCAATGGCGGGACTAGTACTGAAAGACGCGAGAGTGTACAGTAGTGCGCTCGTTTTCCTCGCGAGACCCTTTGTCTCGGGCGCAAAATACCGACAACGGACCGAGAGGGTCCGAGACAGGCGAGACGAGGCGAGCGCACCCATTTACACTCTCGCACTCGGGCCGCCTCGCTGTGTCTCGGCGAGAGTGTACAGCCGGCTTAACATGACGATCACGCATTATTAGTTCCCGCACAGCATCTATATTTTGTGGGACAACAGCTGTTTTTGGGCGACCTTTTTTATTTTAATCCGTGAACATAGACCGCCCACGATTAAACTCACTGTACCAGTGATAAACAGTGGTTTTTGATGGTACTTCATCTCCAAAAGTTGCAGTGAGTTGAATAAAGCACTGTTGTTGATTTAGCCCACGCCGAAAATCGTAGTAAATCATTGCACGAAAATGTTCACGCGTTAAATCCATGGCAAATGAAGACACGCAATTTTCAAAATGACGCCACAATGGAAAAATAATTGACAGTCACATGAAACAAAATGTATTCTTCAACCAAAGAGTTCTATTTTCAAATGTTGTAATTACTTTTTAAATATTGTTCTTGTAAGTGGCCAGTTCCGGATACATAAATGGCAGCCCTCGTAATGCTAAAACATGTTATAGGATTATCGCCATTATGTGCCTTTAATTATAGGTGATAATGCTATAACATGTTTTAGCATAATCACAATAATTAACGGCATTTCTCGTTAGTGTGGCCCGAGCATTAGCATACCTTACATCAAACAATTAATAGTGTAAGTGGATATTTATAAACAAAATAAAACTCAGAAAGCAGCTACACATCTTTCTAGCTGGGCAACTAAGCTCTTGCTTCAAGTTCAATTATGTGGTTGGAGCATGTTACACAGCCATTAGATCTTATAGTGGAGTTCCCAGAGCGTAAAAATCGTGCAAACCTCCGATTTTTGCAATAATGGATGAAAATTGAAAAGAAAAAAAGGAATGTGTAGGTGATAACATAAATAATAAAGTTTACCTATTGAAAAGTTGTGCTTTTGATTTTTAAATTATTCTCTTCCACTTCAAGTAAACTCATTAACTGTAAAATTTTGAAGAAGATTTGCATATTTCTTTCTTTTAAATATATAGCAAAATTATAAAATATATTATTATTTTTTGATTTGTATCGTTGCTTATAATATTCCAAAGAAAGAAAATTAGTTGAAAAAATATATAATTCAGATTTGCTTCAAATGTGCTTGTTGTGTGCCTCGCCAAGTAAATGGCGTTCCTATTTTTCTTTGGTTTTAAATAGGAAGTTTAAAATTATTTTTTAGGCTAAACAAAGCCTTCTATTTCTTAATGTGTATAACTTTTTAGCTCTTACTTTATTAAATTTTCTGAAAATGTAGCACAAACTTTTCACGCATATTTTGAAGAAAATCTGTATTTTATTTCTTTTGGTTAGGTTTTTACAGAATAAAATTGATTTTGTATTTTTTTTTTCATTAATTATATTTGCTAAAACATACTTAAGAGAAAAAAATACAAATTAGGTTAAGAACTGATATTTTTTGTATTCAGGTAAGTTTGTAGCACCCAATTTTTTTTCTGGCCTTAAGTTTTAATATATTTCAAAGAATAGGAAAAGTCTTTCATTTGTCGCTGCATTTAATGTTTTAGCTCTCTTAAACTTAAATAAATTCTCAACAAATATAGAAAAATATTTTCGGTCTATTTTACACATTTTTGGAGATATTTAAACGTTTTTAAGTACTTAAAAGTTATCATTTCTCTAAAAATTAAATACGCACAACAAGTAAGTTTAACACACTTTTCGTTACAACCCTTAAATCCACCCAAACCCTTTTATCTTGGTTACGACGAGCGTTAATCTCTAAAAACTTTGCAAAAACCTTATAGTTGTATTTAGCTTAGCAAAGCAAACTTTCTTTTTTAAAAATTGTGTAAGTATTTGGTTAATTTTCAACGTAAACAATCGGATAAGAGTCATTAAATAACAGGAACAAGAAAAAAAAAATTTTTCTGGACCGGTTTTATATGATGAAATATTTAGTAACTAAAAAATTAAAAGCACAAAAAATTTTTTGGTAAACTGCAAGTTATAGTGTAAAAAAGAAAATGACACCTCAAAAACAAAAATCCATTCACCATTACAATTTTCGAAGGTTAAAACCTCTGGCGACTGCACTATTAAGCTGAAAGGGATATTGTAGTACATACAAAATACACAAACTTTGTTGTACGTCTTTATATTTGTATTCATAAATAGTTGTTACAGCAAATCACATTTAAAATGTATCATTCAATATAATTTTATCTACAAAAATGTATGTAGTAAATATAACATCAAGTATGCAAGTTTTTAACAAACACTGATATAATTTTCACTATTTCGTTTGAATAATTTGATATAATCAAAACATTTAAGTACAATTTATGGAGTATATTATTTTAGGAAATGATAGAACAGGGTGAGATTCCTGCTTACAAAATATTTACACATGAACCAGCCAGGAAGAGACAGAAAAGACATGCCAAAGAGAATAGAGAGGCTAAAGAAGCGGAGGAAATACAAAAATCGATGGGCTTAAATTCAGGTTGGCACAGTTTTATTTTTGCCTTGTTTATAAACACCACATCCATACTAATATTATAAATGCGAAAGTGTGTGTCTGTCTGTCTGTCTGTCTGTTACCTCTTCACGCCCAAACCCCTGAACCGATTTCGCTGAAATTTGGTATGGAGATACTTTGAGTCCCGGGAAAGGACATAGAATACTTTTTGTCTCGAAAAAATGTACGGTTCCCTCGCGATAGACGAGTTTTGGCGCAACTTGGGGATTGATGGGTTAATATAACTTGTCTTCTTATTTTCAGAATCAAACAGCTTGGAACTGATGATAAAAGAAAGGCAGGAGTCCAGAGCTAAACAAATGGATTCCTTAATTGACAGTCTTGCTGAGAAGTACGGTGGGAAATCAAAGGCAACCAAACGGAAGGCAACGAAGGAGGCTGGTACCAAAAATAAGAGGAAGTAAAACATTTTAATCGCTTTCTTCGTAGGCTACTTCCATGATGGTATCTTTAAATAATGGTCCCTGGTCAACATACACCTGGCATCTTGCTACAATATTAGCATCAAACACCGTTGATGTTGCCAGCTTTTTGATGACCTCGAATTTAGCTTCTTTTTCTTCTTTTGAGAATCCTCCAGGGCGATCTAAGAGATATTCTATGAAACCTGTAAATAATAATTTTAGCTGAGATTTGCTTTGAATATAAAAACACTTGTAAATTTAAATTAATTTATGTATTGTAAAATGACTAGCGATTGGACAGTACCAGTCATTGGACAAAACACAAAAACACAATATTTATTAGGGTTGCTCTAAAAACTGCCTGTTTTTAAAGTAATAGAACATCTGATTTTAAAGAAAAACAGGTTGTTTTTAAAGCAAGCTTAATAAATATAGTATTTTTGTGTTATGTCCAACGACTAGTACTGTCCAATCACTAGCCATGTTCACCCTAGTTTGCAGAATATTATTTGTATAACATGAATGGGCGTTTTTCCATTAGCCGGCCTTGGAAGCTTGTTATCCTGGCGACGGCGCCGGCACCGACGCCTTGCCGGCTAATGGAAAAACGCCTAATTTTTCTGGACGCATGATGAATTTTTTAAAAAGCGATCTTAAAATAATTGTAAACTAACAAACTGAACTGCATATCTGTATATTGCTGATGATGCATGAAACCTAGCCAGTTTTGATAATATAAGAAACAACAAGACAATTTACTAGAGCCACTCAAGTTTCGAAATCTCGTTTTATCATTATAGTTGATAATTTTTAAGTTATTTTTCAGTAAATAGGTATAAATTTTTTAAACTGTGTTTTTTTTTTCTTCATTTAATAAGTAAACATTGTTTAAAACAACTAACATTCCCCAGGGCTAGTAATAACCTATAATCTATATCATAAAGATTGTAACTTAGATGTTAGAGGTGTAAAATCAGTATTTTACCACTGACTTCACAACTTCTAAGTTTTGTATGAAATCTATGTGTTAAACTATTTATTTTTAAGGCTTTACAAAGTGTTTTACATTGAGAGTGTAAAATATACTAATTGTAAAACCTTGAAAAGAAAACAAAAAATAAAGTATTACCTGCAGCACTAGCAATCATTTCTTGCCCCCAATTATGTTGGCAAATAGCATCAAGTAGAGCAAAGCCTGAAAGTTTGATGTCGGAAAAGGGATTTTTGCATAACTCAAAAAGATATTCTATCGATTCATTCTGTTGTTTCAAACATCTGAACCATTCTCGCGTCATTAGCGTGATCCTTTGGTCGACATTTTCCGTTTTTGTCTTTGGGTCTCTGTCAATAGCGATGAGACTTGATAAGCAATGTGTCGCTCGGACCTTCACTACTGAAGAACTGTTTCGGATATACTTGCACACTCTATCAACAGCCACTTGGAATGAGCTCCCTGAAAATACAATCTGTAATGCTTATTTATTTTTACAAGGACGTATCACGTAATATATAGCTATTAATAAGTCCACACCACAGCGACGATTGAACAATGACGTGACGCGACACAGCACACACTTTTTAAAATGGATGTATTAGGGGGGTATTACATTATCATTTATAATTATTGGATCATTTATAGGATCCAATAAAAATGATCATTTGATCATATCTGCATATTACATTGTCATTAAAGGTAAGACCGCACTAGGCGTAACTGAACTGCAGCGGAACTGCGCGACACGACGCGTCATTTTTGGGTATACGGTATACCGCACTTGAACTGCAGCGGCGCTACAAAAATATATTCAGTATCTAGGCAACCTCTGCTCTGAGCAAAATGAACGACGAAATGGATACGATTATTATTTCCTTATTTTGTGCGAAGAAGAGGAAAGGATCGAGCAAGAACAGGCAAGAAAAAAACAAAGGATATGGCTTCATGGACATTTTAACTGATTATAGCGCTTCCAACCAGCTGACTAACTATGAAAATGAAGTTTGTCAAACCGCGCTGCGCGGCAACGGAACTACACGTCGCGACACTTTTGGTCAGTTGATCAACTTTGCCGCGCAGTTCAGTGCAGTGCAGTTCAGTTGCCGCGTAGTGCGTGTTGTCTCATATAATTTCATACAAAGAATATTTTGACGCGTCGTGTTGCGCAGTTCCGCTGCAGTTCAGTTACGCCTAGTGCGGTCTTACCTTTAACATTGATCCTATTTTACGTCATATGTGGTTTCAATAGCCAATGGGGAGCGCTAACGCTGACAGGTATTGACATCAGTGATGCTAGATCTCAGAGAATTCGATTTGTCAAAAGACATCGTCATTTTTAATATGGCTTGTTTTATGTTATTTCAGCAAGATTATTCAAGTATATAATTAAAAAAATAATTACATTAAATTATTTGAAACATATTATTAACGATCAAGAAATTAAAAACTTTTTTATATTAAATAACTGGCAACACCAATTTCTGTGACCGTATTGGATCCAATCTCACAGCAAACGTCAAAAATCTATGATCAAGGAAGAAATGAATCATTATCTATATTACATTATGCAATATAAATGATAATCTAATACCCCCCTTACACGAAAAAAGCGCATTAGGGTCAGTTCACATGAAGCGGAGTAAGATAACAGAGGGCCCGTTTCCCACGGCTGGAAGAAGGGCATGGGGGGGTTTTAGTCGGTAAACCTCCGGCGCACCAAGCCGGAGGGAGTCCGACATACCCCCGTCGTCCACCCCCGTGCGCGGCGGGGGATACGTAACGTATTTCCCCTCCTCAACAAAAAAAAGGGTCAGTTCACATGCAATATGATGTTATGTTATAAAGTATCTTGTTGTATAGTGAACTAAGTTCAGTTTTTTATAGCTCACTTAAAAATGCATCGCAAAAATGGACTAACCCTTAGGCCCTTAGTTGTGCTACAGCTATATCAACATGTTTCAGCTTCTTGGTTTAAAAAACTATTATAATGTAAGCACCAACCTAAAGCAGCCAAAGACATCTTCCCTTCATGTGTAGCTCCAATAAATCCAAGTGTATCAAGAGCAATAAGCAGGATGACTTGTTCATTTGATTCTATGGCATTGAACAATAGGTCCGTAAGTATGGGGTACTTCTCAAGTACATCCTTGGGATAGTGGTATGCAATAGACCCAAAGAACCTCATGTAACCTGAAACAAAGTATTTGGATAATACAGCATAGTGTACAACACTGGTTGCTTTAATTTTTAAAATCAGCCTACACATTTCCACTACTTTGTTGTGCTTGAGATGATCATAGTAAGTCACAGTTAGTCAACATTTTTAAAATATTTGGATAAAACAGCATAGTGTATAACACTGGTGGCTTTAATTTTATTTAAACCGGCCTACATATTTCCACTACTCCGCTGTGCTTAAGATAATCAAAGTAAGCCACAGTTAGTCGACATTTTTGTATTTTCGAAATTTAAAAATATTCACTTCTTTTTAAATCCAAACAAGCTTAAGCAGACAGTTAGAACCAACTGTGACAAGCACTTTCCACGATGTCAGGAGGTGTTCTCAAGCTCCATCAAAGACATTCTGTAGCTTTATTGAGACTATGAAATTAATTATTATTATTATTATTATTTAGTGTAACCACACTAGCAGCCATTAAGCTGATGCGTGTGTGTCAAATCGTTTGAAGATTTCATCTCCCAATTTGTCCAGTTTGTTTTTAAAGCAGTTCACAGAGGTTGCCATTACAACACTTTCAGGAAGTCTGTTCCAGACCACTTCCACTCTGTTAGGTAAAAAGTGCCTTCTAGGTAACTTCTTGCAGAGATTTTGGCATAGTTTTAAAGGATGTCCTCTTAGGTGCTTATTCGCATTCAGGGTGTATAGTTCTCGGAGACGAGGCACATCATAAATTTCATGCAGTATCTTATAAGTCTCGATGAGTCTTCCCCTCTGTCGACGCTGTTCGAGTGAGGTAAGGCCAAGGATTTCGAGTCGCTGTTCGTAAGACTTATTGCGTAATGTGTTTATCATTTTTGTAGCTCTTCTCTGTACGTTTTCAAGTAGCTTGACGTCTTTTTTGAAATAAGGGTCCCATATTACATACGCATACTCTAGAAGTGGTCTAACATAAGCCTTGTACAATTGAAGGAATGTTTTTGGTGTCAGACACTTAAACGCTTTGCGAATGATATAGAGGATGGAGTTTGTTTTCTTGACAATATTCATTATATGCATTAGGCCCGCGTGATGTTAAACACTTTTGAAATAATATTCACGTCCACCGGCAAAGTAACGTAGTCTATGTGATAGTCGTTAAATTTTTTCCACTTTTAAATCATTAATTTTCAAGAATGCTATTTTTTAGCCCTAAAAAATTTTTGTTGGGGCCCACGACACCAAGACCAAAACATGTTTGTGGCACGCATGAAAAAAAGGTTGGGGACCACAGGTTTAACATAACACAACCAAATTACATGTGTCCAACATCTGCCTATGAATCATCTTTCCTGATAGTACTTTATATGTAATAAAGTATTAAACTGGTTCTACCTGGAACCAAAAGGTTCTTCAATGGGTTGCGCTCCAGATCTTCAATAAGTCCAACAATTTTCTGTATTGCCCCACATTCAACTAGATAGTTGATGCCATACGGCTTGATTGCCAATTGGGCTAGTAACTCCAATATGTTTATCTGGTACAGGAAGTCTTCTGTGTTCAGCTCAGATATCATGTAGCTTATGTATTCATGTTCAACACATAACTGGAACAGCTCTGCAGACTTGGCTGATATGTTGATTATTACCTTAAAATGCAAGATCATTGTTTCTATAATTTGATAAATAATAATCAGGGAGTTTATTTATAATGCACATAATATTATAAAAAAGTAAATAAAGTACTGTTTTATGGTGCTATATTGAAAGTAATTTTACCGCAAGGGCAATTTTATACATAATTTGTTTGACTATAAAGTCGTGAATACGCTGCGGCCAGAAGCTATCGGCTCGCTCGGAAAACATGTGAAAAACATAATTTTAATTATTTAAAAAATAACAATGAGCATTTAAGCAAAATGCTTCTATACGATTTTGAGTTGCAAAGGTGTCTATCAATTTTAAATTTGTAGACTATTTCCTACAATACATCTATTTTCGTTTAAAAATAATCTTCAAATTTCGTATTTTTAAGAGATCATTTCGATCAAGAAATGTATCGAGGCAAAATACATTAATCGTGTTTCTGGTTCTTCTTAAACCTAGATAAGGCTATGAAGATATGTATATCTCATTACCAGATTTGTAACATTTCTGAGGGTCCTATATTATTACGTTAAAAAGGACAGTTTTTTCAATATAGCGCCTTTACTTAAATTATTGCTCAAATAAGGAAAGTGGCCTTTGAGTATTATCTATAGTGGGTAAGTAGTAAAGTTTATCAAAAATAATAAATACCTCAATAAGGTTACATCTCAAACTAGCCGGGTAATCTAATCCAATTTTTATCTCTTCCAAAATTTTCGGGTAGGCTTCTGGCTCCAAATTGGATGTCACCATTATAGCTTTGTTTGCCAAACCTACATCCTTGTGGCAAACCAACTGCGCCACAGCCACAAACATGTCAATGAATTGTGGCAGACGCAGAGGGAAAGCTACCTCGGTTATGGCTTTGTGGACCTGCAAGTAAAGAAAAACTAATTGTGATTCTTATTCAAACCATCAATCCCCATGCGGCACCCGATCATCGCATAACAATTGAAAATCTATTGTGTCTTCGATTCCCACGATTGAGGTATATAAATTTACATAGGTATCACAGTTTCTATTTTTTAACACTGATGTTTTTAAGAGCTGTAGTTTCTATTTACCTCCATAACAGCGAGTTCCTGTACACACACTGCTTCATGACGCAACAGGTACATAAAATAAGTTGGGTAGCTTTGAATTATGTCTCCTCCATCAAATTTTTCAAAGCATTTCTTCAATACTTCAGTTGTAAGATCTATAACGGCCCTACAACAGTTATTTGTTTATTACCAACATATTTTCATTAATTAGAATATGTTTTCTTGAAAAAATGCGCATAATTTTCATAGATATACATACTTGTCAGTAGTATCAAGGCAGTATACCATGGTCGCCAATCCCAATTTCCTAATGATTTTGACCACATCGTTACCAGGTGTTGCTTCAAAGAATGATTTCAGATCGTTTAGTATGGGTATTTTCACTTCTGCGTCTTTTAAATTCGTAATTAAGCTTTTGTATTGATCAAAATTCTGATCATAGTTTTCGGATTCCATGTTTAATGAAACTTAGTTGTTAGAAAGATATAAAAATGATTAAAATACACAGTAAATATACCCCAAGTTTTTTTATTTTGTTATTACAATAATTTTATTTTTCTGATTTCGGCGTTTTTGTTTTGTGTTTATAACTTTATCAAAATTCAAATCATTACAAATGACAGACGTAGGGTTGCCATAACATAATGGCTGCGTTCCAGATGACGTTAATAACGCTCACGCTCAAGACCTTCGTTTCTCCCGTTCCATTAGCATGTGAGCAAATGTGAGCGTCAATGTCACAAACCCAAGTGGAACGGAATGAGGAATTTTCTTAGCTTTTTAATTTGATTGTCAAACAGCTTCCATTTTAGTAACTAGATGGCGTATGGGTAGACAACTATCGGTAATACCAGGGAATACCATCAATAATTGCTACATAACTGGGCAAAAGCATGTAAAACTTGATACATTTCAATTTGAAAAAGACACAATAATATTCCAATGAATAGGATAATAAAGTTATAATAACGATGTTTTAGTTAAAACTCGCGGAAGAAATAGCCCTATTTACCGTTGTTCACACCAAATGTCACAGGAATAATACATTTTGGATTTGACAACATCTTACCTGCACTTGTGCAAGATATCAGATATTTAGTGGCTAATATTTTACCAATAATGAACGTCAAAAATCCAAATAACACAATTTGGGGAAAAATATTAAAAACCACACCGACAATAAAAAGTAGAAGTAGAAAACTCTTTCAGTTATCATGTTTTCAGTTTGACAAGTGCAAGCGTGTTCCTAAGCTGTTACCAGTATACTGGCCTAATTGCTTAAGCCAATGATCGCTTAGTAGTATGATATTGTGATTGATATTACACTTGACAGTACACTGATATTTTTTAGAAACACGACCAACATGTAGTCAGTAATGCCAACCTGCAGATAATTTCAAATCGGTGGGGAACCAATAGAAAATTAGTGAGTGTCTACCGTCGCGCCGTCTGGTGGAGATGATAAAAAGAAAACATCCCATTATGGAGCGTTTTGAGCGCTCTGGCGAGGTGACAGTGACAGGTGACAGCTGAAAGAGGTTAAGTTAGAATTCGAGTCTACCGCTTTTATTTAAATAATATTTAGGTACCTATCGATTATCGAAATGGATATTTTTACGGCAGTTAGACATATTTTGCAGGTGCATCGGAATAATGATTCAGACATTTCTAGTGAATCTAGTTCAGATGAAGAGTGGAATGCACTTTTCCACAATTATGATCGCGAAAAGCGAAAGTTTAGACCACGAGTCAATGACTACGAAAATGTAATCAATCTTTATTCTAATGAAGAATTTAAAAGACCAGGAGAGACGATAACTTAGTATTTTATAGAAAAATATTTGATCTTTCATTTAAAACAATTTCTTTTTAATCAAAATATTTTATTTAATTATATTTAATATATTTCAATTAAAAATATTATGTTTTGCAATGAGATTATATGAAGTTTTTTTGTCGCTACTCGCTCCTGAAAACTTTCCGAATATGGTCTTTGCGATATTGTTACGTTAAAATAAAAAAAAAGTAGAACGCCCACTTCGACCCATTTTCGTCGTGGGTCGTTTTGAGCGTTGCTTGAGTGAAATTGATGACGTCATGAGTGACGTCATAGCCGCTATCAAAACGACCCCGGTCGCCAAAGGGAACGGCAGAAGGGGACGTTTTGAGCGTTTTGGTCAAAATTAACGTCATCTGGAACGCAGCCTTTATTGTGCCAAATAACCATAAAGTATAAACTTTAATCTTTAATCCATGAATGTACTACACATACGGTAATGATAATGGTACGATACACATGCTCAAAAATATCATGATTCATGCTTAAAACCTAAAACCTCACATTTAAAACAACATTAAAACAAGCATGCTGCTTGAACTCGATATATTTGCTTCTATTACACATGCTTATTATAATTTTTAAGAGAAAAACTAATCGATACTACTCATACTAGTTACCACAAACCTGTCCACACGTGCTAAAAGTTAAAACCACGCACCTCGGACCCCGCCACCCGCGCCGCAGGTAGTTAGCATGCTCAAAAATGGCACGTGATTTTTGAGCATGCTTGTTTCGAAAAACACGCGTGCTCGAAAGCAGCAACTGCTCGTTTAAAACTTGAAGCATGCTGCGTGCTTAAAATAAGCATATTGCGTACTTTGTAGGGGAGCCCAAGAGGGGATTTCGCGACGCGATACAAATAAAACAATCCATATTTTAGGACCATCAAGTCAAAGTATGAAATCCTTTCTATCTCTGTTAGAGCTACCACTTTCGAGATTTCTTGCAAATAAAAATGTTGTTCGTCTTATCAAAATGAAGCTACTCACAAAAAATTTACTTGTTAGTAATAAAAAAAAATGTTCTAGGGCTCCCTTACTAATAAGTATCTTACGAGTTTTTATTTTTTGCAACAGGCGTTGGACAGCTTACATCAGATATAATAGAGATCTTTGGATATAATATATTGCTGTATATTATATTATACTATTATAATGATATTATATTATTATAATGTAAATTATATTACTGCAATTTTTACTCTAGATGGCAGCACCAACACACACAGTAAACAAAAAGGTTTGTTCTACGTTTGACAACGTTTCAGTTAGTATTCTGAAAATGCTTATAGTACAACATGTCGAATTACGGTCAGATTATTTGCTGTATGAGTTAGTAGAGTCCTCTGCTTCGACCTTTGAGCAATATCCTGTGTTATAATTTACAGGCTACGTAAGCATTGCTGACGCAAAACATAATTTTATGCAGAAAACGAAGAAAGTTGTAAAAGAACTTAAGAAAATTAGGAAGAACGTGTATTTTGTATACTTAAACTAAATAAGAGTAATCATTTTATGTAGTTTATTAACTATGTTACGCAATAATATTATTATGTTGTACAAAATATATATTTTGCGTTATGAGTAGGACTTTTTCGCTCGCCAGTCCAGAAATTCATCCAAATCTGTTTCATTATCTGAATCATTATCATCATTTTCACTTGCCATATCTACATCTTGGATTTTTTTCTTGGTCTCTTCTTTTTTGAGTTCTAAATCTAAAACTCTGGAAAAAATAAATGTGGATAATTGTTCAATCTGCATATTATTATATTATTCAATCTATATTATAAAACGAAATAGTTTGTTTGTTTGACCGCGCTTATCAGGCACTACTGGTCCGATTGGAAAAATTCTTTCAGTGTTACATAGCCCATTTATCGAGAATGGCTATAGGCTATATTTTATCACGCTAAGACTAATGGAGCGAAGAAATAGATGAAAATGTGGAAGAAACGGGGAAAATTATATAAAATTGCTTATGATCTAAGTAATGGAGCAATTTTTATGTCATTTGGCACACATGAAGAAAAGGCCTCGTGAAAAATGTACGGTTTCCCTGAAATTTCTAAATTACGCGGGCGAAACCGCGCAGAACATCTAGAGAAAGTATACAAAAGAAAGAAATCAGAGAAGCAATTAATCCTTCAAGCCCCAAACGAGCACCGGTGATCGCGACAACAATAGAATACAATGGAATTTCCAAGAATCTTTGTTCGAAGGATTAATTATATAGGTTTTAAGTTTTAACACATAATTATATTTAATAAAATGTGTACCTGGACCAATTTCTAATTTGTTCATCAATTTCATCTATTTGTCTTTCAGCTGTAGCTTCTTCTTGTTCACCTGCAATAATTTCTGCAGAGGTGCTTGTTTCATTTTTGATTTCTTTTTGAAATTTCTCCCATTCTTCTTCTATTGGATCTTTGTACTCGATATTTCTAGCCTAAAAGATAAATGTTTTTGTTTATTGCCAAAACAATAATTAACTAAGAAATATACAAGGCTGCATAGAATTATAACATCGTTGCAAGGCTGCCGCCAAAACACTGCTAAAATTTTCATTTACATAGTAACGTCATTCGTCTACCTAATTATATTGATTCGATTGACTTGATTCGTTGACTGTATTATATGTAGACTTTTACTTAACCTTGGAATTAACTATAATGTGTAGTCATATCCTTATGAAAGAGTTTGTATGTAGTAAGTATTCAACCAATCACAGTACACGTAATATTTCTGTTAATGTTACTTATTACCAAGATTTGTTGGTCAACAAATCATAATTCATAACTAGCCTACCGCGCAAGACAACGCACTTCAAACGTTTTGACAACGCACTTCAAAAGTTTTGAATTTTGGAGGGGCGCGCCATGTTATATTAATTCGTAGTTGACCTCTACGCGGGTTTTAAGTTCGCGAACTTACTCGGCTCGCGTCGGTGACACACGAGAATCGCTCACACTGGCAGAGTAGACAGAACACTGGATTACCATGCCCCCAGGCTTGCGGCTCGAGTCGCGGCTCTTTGCTGCACACAGGCGATTAAGATCGTCGAGCCATAAGTCCGCGTACTTACTCGCGTGTCTGTCACCCCCTTCACACTAGCTATGGTTTTTTTAGCCATATTGCCATATTTAAAAAAGGGTCTTGTCACTTTTATAGCTGTCATTATCAGCTGTTTGACAGCTGAGAATGACAGATACAAATGTGTGAAATCAGAAATGTCCAAATTGTTTTCATGTTAACAATTATTTTAGAATTTTGTAGCCAGTACCTTACGGTAGTTAATTTTAACAACAATTATTAGTATCTACATTGAAAAAACTGAATATTACAACAAGTAAACTGAATATTACAACAACCCGGAATCGTAACGTATTTTTCGTGAGAAAATGAATATTTTGGAAAGGAAAACTATGTTAGCTATAATCAAGTCGTGTATTCCACCGCTAACGGGTAGCAGCCACAAAGGTCAAGCCGGCAGAATAGGTATTGTCGGCGGCTCATTAGAATACACCGGTGCACCTTATTTTGCGGCAATAAGCGCACTTAGGGTAAATAAGTTATAACTTTATAATATAGTCCGGTCATTTTAGACAATTGAAATAAAGAAAATTCCGACAGAGCCAAATCTTCGTAGAGACCTTAGGTTTACCACAAGGAATAAAGTGTCAAAAGTCCCCATCAGTCCCATGTGAGCTTAGGGACTTATTCGGGGCCCAAGGTAAAAATTTTAGTTTTTTTGGATTTTTCTCGAAAACGGTAAGTTTTATCGAAAAAGTACCTCAGAGCAAAGTTGTAGATCTTAAAATTCTCTATAAAAATGGTCCCTATGATTTTTTCTCTAAGACCCACTATTTCCCAGATATTACGCTTGTAAGAATCACGTTCTACATAGTATGCACACATAATATGCCACGTATACCGGGTGCAATTAAACCTACCTGCCAAATTTTTTTTGGGGCTTAGGTGTCATAAGGAGAGTCCATTAAACCACAAAAAATAGGGTGATAATTTTTTTACCATAACATATTTTATCCCAACCTAATTCAGTACAGCTTGGTCACTACACGCACTCGCAACGGCGCCACTCTGTCGCCCGAAGGCGGCAAAAACCAGCTACCGGCAGGGGTCACCAATTAGTTTCGCTCGGGGTCCATTTTAAGAAAAGAAATGACCTTCGCGGTCCGCACATTTTATAATAAAAAAAAAATTATGAAACAAAGGTAATTATGGAAATTACAAAGGTATTTATTTACATATCAATAAGAAAAGTGATAATTTTATTGCTTGCTTGGAGTGAAATTGATGCAAGCTATTGAAATTAAATCCAGGATGTTCATCAGTAAGTCAAGACTGAAATTTATTTTTAAAGTAGCCCGCAAACGATCAAACATCAAACATGTCAAACACGTACAAATTAAGTGTTTGACGTGTTTGAAGAAAATTTGGATTTTACTACGTGTTTGACGTGTTTGATGTTTGATCGTTTGCGGGCTACTTAACGAAGTTCACCTTCGAAAATGCTCGGTCCGCATACAAAGGGTCGGCGGTCCGGATGCGGACCGCGGTCCGCCATTTGGTGGTTTCGAGTATACTATCAAGTTCAGACATGGCAAGGCAATGAACTGAACCCTGAAGACTGGGGTTGGAAATTGATAAATAATACTTTGGAACCGATTCGAACTTTACTGCCCCCTGCTCCAGAAAAACTTCTTAACACTATTTTTTGCAATTGCAAGAAAGGTTGTAGTGCCAAATGTGGCTGTAAAAAAGTAGGGTTGCAGTGTTCTCCAGCGTGTACCAATTGCCAAGGTGTCTCTTGCTCAAATGTTCAATTAAATACAAGAGAGGAAAATTCATGTGATTTTGATGAAGAGACAACTTCAACAAGCGTTCATCAACAGGAAGGAGAAGAAGAAGAACAAGAAGAAATTGAAGGAAACATGATTGTTGAAGTTGAATATGAAGAGTATGAGTCAGATTAAAGTAATAAAAAAAAGTTAGAACGACAGTGAAACTCAGTAACCCATATCAATAATCTTCATAGTATTAAATAATTATTGTTCCTGAAAATAACGTCATAAAGGTTCGTGGAATAGGCCTACCGGGGATACCACGTTAAAAAAAACGCGCCGAGTACACTACCTCACAGGTGGTGTGGAAATGTGTGCATATTATGTAGAACGTGATTCTTACAAGCGTAATATCTGGGAAATAGTGGGTCTTAGAGAAAAAATCATAGGGACCATTTTTATAGAAAATTTTAAGATCTACAACTTTGCTCTGAGGTACTTTTTCGATAAAACTTACCGTTTTCGAGAAAAATCCAAAAAACCTAAAATTTTTACCTTGGGCCCCGAATAAGTCCCTAAGCTCACATGGGACTGATGGGGACTTTTGACAGTTTATTCCTTGTGGTGAACCTAAGGTCTCTACGAAGATTTGGCTCTGACGGAATTTTCTTTATTTGATCACTATTTTTATGTCTAAAATGACCGGACTAAATATACCTAATAATATTATGTATTATAAGATTTATAAGTTATACTTTATGAAGCATTATGATGTACAAACTAAAATTGAACATAAAATCTGGTGTCCTTGTTTTAGGTGGGGGCAGATTTAGTTCATGTTTTCTGTTCAGCATCGTCAGCCCCAATAATAAAGTCCTATAGCCCAGAACTGATTGTTCATCCACTGCTTGATCACAAGGATGCAATAAGTGAGATTTCACTCTGGCTAGATAGATTACATGCTATTGTTATCGGCCCTGGTTTGGGGAGAGCTGATAAGACGTTCGAAACAGTGTCACAACTTATTGGAATTATTAAGGAGAAGAAAATACCTTTAGTCATTGATGCTGATGGACTCTTTCTCATAACTCAACAGCCTTCACTGATCAAGGATTTCTCCTCTCCAATCATTCTAACTCCAAACAAAATAGAATTTGAGAGGCTCATCCAAAACACTGATGGTATATCAGACCTACACGAATCCAGTAAATACACTACAGTTTTAAAGAAGGGAGAGAGTGATGAAGTTTTAAGCCCAGATGCTTCTCTACAGTGGCAGTCAAGTGTTGGAGGTTCGGCTCGAAGGTGCGGGGGTCAAGGAGATTTGCTCTCTGGTTCACTTGCAGTATTTCTATATTGGTGTTTACTGAATGGCAACAAATTGCAAGGCAGTGACAGAAAACTATCTGCATCCTCATTTGCATGCTATGCTTCATCTGCTCTAGTAAGACTATGCAATGAAAAAGCATTTAAATTGAAAGGAAGAAGTATGTTGGCAACTGATATGATAGAGCAGATACATGATGCTTTTAACCAGTTGTATGGTGAATAAAATACCTGTTTACCTAATACAAGTAAAATGTTGACTTTACAAGCATTTATACTTTATAAGGATTAATAAAGATTTATTATATGTTAATTACTTCAATCTTGCTTGCTACATCAGTAAACAACCCTGTGTCTAACATGTCTTTCATGGCTGGTTTACACATATTAAGTAGATAAGTAGTTAACTAAATTTTAACTTAATTTTAAGTTACTTAATTGCATGTAAACACACAATTTAGTAGCAAGTTGCAACTAAATTTTAACTTGCTACTAAATTGTGTTAACTAACCAGTCAAACTAAACCAGCCCTTAGAGAAAAAGTAATGATTTCATATTTCATCTGTAAAATTACCACCTGGACCCAATTTAAACTGAAAGAAATAATTGGGGGCAAATTAATATTATTTTGGCATCACCTCTTGCAAGAGGCCCATAATTAATCAGGTTCTATCTATTGTCAATGAAGGGTTGCAGTATAGTATAATTTATTAATTTTAAACTGAATAATACTATGAGGCTGGCATAGATGCCAAGTGCATTTTTAAGCCTCGTCAAAAATTTGATAAAAAAAAAATAATTTTTATTTCACACAGAGCAATCTGTATAGATTGCTCTGTGTGAACTAAAAATTATTTTTTTTAATATTATAAATGCGAAAGTATCTCTGTCTGTCTGTCTCGCTTTGACGCCAAAACTACTGAACCGATTGTAATGAAATTTTGTACACAGATAGTATAAAGCCTGAAAAAGGACATAGGCTACTTTTTAACCGGAAAAAGAGGTTGTAAGGGGGTGAAAATGCGTAAATTTGTTCAAATTAAGTTAGTTCCAAAAATTCATAATAGATGGCGCCGTGCGTCTCCTACATCGCGCTATCGCTTGCTCATGCATCTTTCTATAAGAGATGGTACCATGTTAAGTAACATTTTCCGATTCTTTTGATTGTAATACACATCGACAATGAATTACTCACTACTCAGTACTTTATATAGTGACGAAACCTTAAACCTACCAATGCTAAATAGTTTCTGGGTAAAGCCAAAGTTGTGTAATGGGAGGGCTAAATAAGCTTTAGGTTTAATTTAAAAAAATGAAATATTATGTGCGCAATGCACAGCTTTTGGGTATTTTGATTTAAGGGGTACCAGAGTTTTAAAAAGCTTTTAAATTTGACACCAATTTTGTTGACACCGCGCGCTATAAACTCCACACGGACGAAGTCGCAGGCAACAGCTAGTACTAATTATAAATATTATTTAAGCAAAGGTGTAAGTTCATTTGTTACTTCTTCACACTAAACAAAAAAACCATTAAATTATAGATAAGTTTGGCATGGAAAAACTTGAAATACTTCCCTGGGACTCGGATATGACCAGTAAGTTAGGATTAAGAACCCCTGTTCTACTAAATTAAAATACCAATAAGCTCAAGTAATTTGTACCTACCTTGGCATCAAGAATTGGATCATCAAAAAATCCCTCAGGAATAGGTGCATTAACATCTTGTACTTTAGAATCCTGCTCTTCTTGTGATGTACTAGATTTATTTTGAGCATCGTCACCTAATATTCCTGAAAGCAGAGACCAGACATGTATATTTTCCTTAGTCTTAGATGCTGAAAGCAGCGTGTTTTATTATTTTCAGTTTATACATAATAATTAATATAAATATCATGGATTTATCAATTCTAAAATAATGTTTATTTACTCAATAACAAGTAAATTATCTTATATCAGAATTTATAACAACATAACTAATAAAAATAAACATCATAACTAATTACCTTTGACTTTGCCTTCTTTACTCAATACTGCATCCAGGTTAACCCTTTTTATTTCCTCTTCGTGATATGAGTAAATAGTTGGTGCATTATTCTTAGGTTTAGATGCTACTACAGGTATTGGTGTACCAGCATTCTTTAAAATACCTTTTGGCTTCTTCTCTTGGGGTGCATCACTTATAGGAGGCCCAGGCCTTTTGATTTTGCCCTCAGTGAAGTTATTTGTTAACTCCTTTAATTTCTTTGCTTTCTCAACGTTTTCCCTGTGTTGTTTACTGTTTAGATGGACTTGCCAAACGTTCTCAGAACGTACTATTGATGAACATAGAATACACGTAAGTTGCCCTAGGTTATTATACTTAGCAAGAGGATTATTTATTTTCTGGGGTTTTTTATCTTTGTTTTTTCGTTCCAGCATCAAACGTCGCATTTCTTCCTGAGTTTTTTTCTTAGCATTTTGCATATGCATGGACATTTTTGAAGTATATCAATAATTTTAATTTTTTGTAAAATATATATTGGTAAAAATAAATTAATTCATGTAATAAATAAAGTGATATCAGAATTTTAAATTTACTTTGTAGACAAATTTTGACAACAAAACAGGACCACCTGTCCCCCTGTCACCCTTTTGACTGTGACGTTGTGGTGACGATAAAAAATTGACAGCTTTGGCTTTGACATTCTATCATAGACAAAAAAAATATTTTAATGTATTATTATAATTTAGGCACTGATTTAAAGGGGCAGTTGTAAATTGCAGTTTTGGTAAGATAAATGGCACGTTTATTGTTTAATAACTAGTTTAGACTTTAGCAGTTAAAACTAAGCAGTAAAGTAAACAAAAATGAGTAGTAAAAAATAATGAAATGGATCATTGAAAACATTATTGAACAATGAGGCATTTTCTTATTTTTTTAATTTGATTGTCAAACAGCTTCCATTTTAGTAACTAGATGGCGTATGGGTAGACAACTATCAGTAATACCAATGGGGCATTTTCTTATTTTTTTAATTTCATTGTCAAACAGCTTCCATTTTAGTAACTAGATGGCGTATGGGTAGACAACTATCGGTAATACCAGGGAATGCCATCAATAATTGGTACAAAACTGGGCAAAAGAATGTAAAACTTGATACATTTCAATTTGAAAAAGACGCAATAATATTCCAATTAATAGGATAATAATGTTATTATAACGATGTTTTAGTTAAAACTCACGGAAGAAATAGCCCTATTTATCGTTATTCACACCAAATGTCATACATTTTGGTTTTACAACATCTTACCTTTTTTTTTTTTTTGATGTCGCAGGGGAAACCCATCCCCATGGGTGCCCCGGGTTGGGTGCCCCGGGGGTATGTGAGACTCTTACTCACTAAAACCACCTGCGGTTCGCCTTCAGCCGTATAACGGAGGGAAATCCCGGATCTGTCTAACACAGGACTCCCTTCACGACTGGCCGGTCTATCTCGGACCGGACTTCCACCAAAGTAAGGGAACGCTTAGGCGAACTAAAGCGTTCCCCTCGGCGCCGGGACTGACAAAGCCGGGCAGGTTCCCATCCTGACCCGGAGCCCCGTTAGACGAGAGATTGGAGGTTCGCGTAGCGACGCCTCCGCACTCCCGTCCTACGCCGGCGGAGCGGCAGAGAGGTGGGGTCATTCTCTCTGTCCCGCTCCGTGGCCTCTTTCTGCGACATAACAAATTCGCAGAAAGAGACCGCCGCCTGCCAGACCTCGTCGCTCTCGAGCATGCAGCGCACCATGCTCGGGAGCGAGAGGTCCTCGCCCAGCACTGCCACCAGATCGTGGCGCTGCACGGCATTGCATTAATTACCCTGCTAATGGGGAAATTTAAGTAAATATATTTTTTTCAACATTTTGTTGTTTTTTAACCGACTTCAAAAAAGGAGGTTATCAATTCGAAGCGTAGGTATGTATGTAATATTTCTAGAACTGTCCAGTTTTTGTATATGTTAGTCTAGATCAGTGTCTGAACAAATGAAACAAATTTCAAAAGTGTATGTATTTATGTATGTATGTACTATGTATGTTTTTATGTTTGTGTTTGCATATCTCCGGAACTACAAGTCCGATTTCAGAAATTCTTCTTTTGTTGTACAGTTTCAAGTTTGGTATTGTTCAACTTAAGGAATATTACAAGTTTCATCAAAATCGGTCTAGTAGTTTCGAGATATTTTAATTCTCAATTAATATATATTTAATAATATTAATATATAAGTACAATTCTTTGAAGTCGGTTTTATATTTTTAAAGTACTATTCCAATACAATTATCATATATCCAATTTTTTTCCAGATTTCCTAATGACCCTGAAATCCTTAAATTATGGATTACTGCAAAAAATAGACTGAATGGGCATTGTCCAAAAAAAATCACATGTACTTTTTATATTTTTTTTCGTTGAAATAGGGTATTTTAAGAATATAATTTAAATATTTTTGAAATTCATTGGCTAGTTTTTGTAAAATAATTTTTTAAAGTTTTCGGATCTATGACGTCATCATCGGCGGCAAATTAACCCGTATCGTACTGAAAAAAAAAAACAAAAAAGAGCATTGTGAAATGTCAAGAAGGTGTTAAAACTAAATGTCATTTGAAATACTAAGTACTAACCTCCAAACTGTCGTCTACTTCATACTTGTCTACATCTCGTGTTTAAATATTATATTTCTTTAGTAAAATTTGCTTTTAATCGTATTTACAATGGCTGGTTCTTCAAATGCAAGTTCTCTTGTTTATGTGAAGGCTGATTCGAGAAACTTACCAAAAGTTCAAAACGTAATGTTGGTCGAGTTTATTGCTACGAGTAATCAGCATTATTTAGCTGAAATCAGAGGTGCAAAAATGTTGATGTAAGTATTCATCGTTTGTTTTATTCTAATCCCTACGGATTCCCACTGACCGTTATTTCTAATACGTAAGAAATACCAGAACTTGTGAAATTGTTTCTTCGAGTTATTAAAATGTTGTTTTTTCAGGTCATCCCGTGATTCGTATTTGAATACTGCTGTGGGCTATGTTCAAGTATGCAGAACAGCAAATTTATGTTCAGTAAAAGCAAAGATAGTGCCTGAACATAGAGTGACAGATAAAATGTACACCGTAGTATGTCAGATAGATGAACAAAATGATGTGATTTTAGAATCAGTATGTCAGAGTTGTGCAGCTTCTGCAGGTAAATCACATTTATTTCTGACCATTTTAGTGGCATTGGGGGGAGAAAATCATATTTTATGCAAGAATACACAAATACAAAATATGTACATGTATTATAAATAGACTAATCTTATAATTTATTACAGGTGGCTGCAAACACTCTTTGCTGCTTCTTTTTTGGCTAGAAAAAAGAAGCTCAGAGCCGTCATCTACAGAAGTCCAATGTTACTGGAATAAACCAGCATTATCTAACGCTCGAACACAACATGTGACCAGTAAAGATATCTTTAAGAAAGCGAAGAAACCATCACTTCAACCTAAAAATTTTGCAGTCCTCAAAAATTTTCACGAAGAGTGTGCAAAAAGGCAAATTAAAAATTCCTTAACCGTACTGTTTAGTGAAACACATGCCATGCAGTCAAATAACATATTTGATTTGATGGTAGCATTCGTTGACGGAAATCCTGTTCACGATTATCCACATTTTAAGGAATATTTGCAAAACTACCTCACAAACGACATCATACAAGACATTAATAAAAAAACAGAAGACCAAGCTAGCAGTAAATACTGGCACAGCATCCGTCAAGGGAGATTGACAGCCTCAAAACTATATGAAGCTGCTCAATGTAGAACAGATGGTTCATTAGTGGAACAAATTCTTGGTGGTTATAAAGTTCCGGAAACTAAGGCCATTCAACGTGGAAGAAAGTTGGAAAAAAGTGTTATTAGAGAAGTTGAAAAGACTCTTAATATTCACATAGAAACATCAGGATTTGTTTTAATTAATGGCATACTAGGGGCATCTCCCGATGGTGTTACAAATGATTTTGTAGTGGAGATAAAATGCCCAATATCTGAAAAGAGTATAACTAAATACATAAAAAATAATGTAATACAAGAAAAATTTAAAACGCAATTACATTGCCAAATGCTTGCATGTGGTAAAAGAAAAGGAGTGTTTTGTGTTGCGGATCCACAATTTGAAGTAACAAAGAATGTCCATATTTTGTGGGAAGATTATGACGAAAATTTTATAAAGAAAATGATCAGTAAAGGGGAAGAATTTTGGAAGACATTTATATTTCCCAAATTATTAGAAAGTGCGAAATAAATTCTATAATAATATCTTAAAAACTTTTTATTATTTCATCCTGCAAATTAATTAGACCACACGCTATAATAACTATTTCATCTAAATAAGGTACATATTTGTAATTCACAACTGAGTGTGGTTTAAGAATAGAAAATTCTCTTATTCGTCTTATTACTCTTTCTACATGTACTCTTAAACTAGCAATTACTTTACTTTGAAGTGCCTCAGTTAGTGATTGTGTTACTCCAGAGTAAACAGTTGGTGGTCTTAATAGTTTTATACTACGAGGATTTAATAATGATTCAATTTCCTTGAAACCCCTGTCAGCTAATACTACACTATTTTGTTGAAGAATACTAATGAAATCACTTTTTTCCACTATAGCTTTATCAGACATTCTTCCACCAAAACCTTTCGATATAAAACTTATTAACCCATTTGGAGTGCAACCAATTAAATATTTCACAGTATTGCAGTTTTTATATTGTGACCATGTTTGAGCTTGCTTTAAAGGGTCTGAGGGTTTAGAAATTTCTATCTCAAAACAATCAATAATGATTTGTACATTTGAGTACCTTACTTTAAATACCAAAGGTAAATTGTTTTTTATTTTTTTTGGTTGCGGGTTCAAAATAAGATTTTGAAGAAAATTTGCCAATGATTCAGTACCTTGTAAAATCATTATCGAGAGTTTTGTACGAGAAATCTCAAGTTGATCACTAATCCTTTCTATGGTATCATTTTGTTTTATTTTCAAGAAAGTGGCAATTATACTTAATGAATCTATTTTTGGTATACCATTAACTACTAAATAATCAATAAGCCACAAATATTGTTTAGGTAAGCCTAAATACATTTTAGGTTTATTATAAATAATTTCTAAAATCTTATTTCTAATCTGTAATTTATATTTCTTTTTTTCTGAAGTGCTCTCTTCAGTTTCTGATGTACATCCAAATAAAGAAGGAGTGGCTGTAGAACTTTCTTGAGAAGACTGTACTTCAAATACTTTTGTTGTCGATGCTGTACTTTTTCTTGTTTTAAAGTTTGTGCTTTTGTCAACCATAATAGGTTTACATTGCACTCCGATTTGTACCTGAAATAAAACACAATTTTCCTTAATAATATATAACATCTTATATCTTACCTTCAGAGCCAGAATGTCCCAAAGGCAAACTAGGCAAGAGCCTAGGGGTGCAAGGTTACAAAGGGTGGAAATTTTTCACTTATATACAACATTAAGTGACAACTACTAAGGTGCTCAACGATCAACATAGACAAGTTATATTTCTGAACTTCAGCTTATCAACCAAATAATTAAAAGCTTTTTAGTTCTTTTATTAGTTTAAACTTAAGGAGGCTCCAATAAATGAAATGCCTCTGTAGTATAATTGGATTGCCTTGACGACAATGTTTATATTATGTACACTTACCTTCAAGGGAAACATAATAGTAGAAGATGTACTAGGCATTTCGTCTTCATCTTCAAATTTTCTTTTTTTAGCAAGTATTGGATCTTGATGTGGCAATAATAAGAGCTTCTCTAATGCAGTTTCCTCTAATCTAACCACTGGAATCTATTAAATAAAAATAAATAGTTAATACTTATTCAAAGTATTAACTCATTTAAATTAGTATGGGTCTATGAATAATTAAAACTAAGGAAACAGAACTCCCATCCTAATAACTGTTTTAAATTTGGTTCCTTTGCACTGTCATGTATCGTCAGCTTGATACTGCTGAAGGCCACCTAAATATTGCAAATGTAGGTAAGTACACATTTTTGACAAGTATTGTAGAACATGTTTTTTGACTGAGTTACTTTTCCTTAGTTTTTATTATTTGTAGGACCCCATTCCTATAAATAATAAAAACTAACTAAATATTATAAATGTAAGTAGTAAGATAATACATACCTCTGGCTTTTGAGTGACATGTTTTAATACAGCCTTAGCATTCAAAATTGGTTCTTGGTTCATCAATTTAGTTTTATGGTAGTTTTTTAAATCCACCACAGGCTGTAACAACAATAATAAACAATTTTAAACCCTTCGAGCCCCAAGAGGCTAGCTTTTTTTAGTTACCAATTAACACTTTTAGAACGTCGAGTCTACATGAGGCCTACCACTGGTTCGGGAACTAACCCGGCGAGAAGAACCGGCGTAAGAAACTCGCCCTAGGTTAGCAATAGAAATTCAATTGTGTCTGTAATTAAAACGTAACTGTAGATAGCTGATGATTTAAAACGTAATCACATGAAGAGACTTGTACTATCAAATGAGCATCATATTATAAAAAATAGTACTTACATCAATGTGGTCTTCACAACAATACATAATAACTTTACTAGCATAGTTCACACCTGCATCCTGACACCATTTTTTCCTCAAATCTTCTCTAACTTTAACAAAAATCTTTCCTGGGCTGTTCACTGAATCATTTTCGCAATCAGGAATAAAACACTTTCTAAAATCCATGACTAATGCAGTATTTTAGAAAGAGATAAATTCTGGAGTAAAGAATTGATAGTATTATAACGAGTGAAGCCAATGTTTATGTTTTGGCCAAACAATAACAAAATTTTAGGTTATATTTTTGACACTTTGACAGTTTTGACATTCCTCGCATAAAGTTTTTTTTTTAAACGGAATGAAGCAAAGATTATGCCTTCCAGTGATGACGTCATTGAAGGTCAAACTAAGGTTAAACGTATTTGTTTAAAAATATACGTAACTAATGGGTATTTTTCTAGTTTATATACAGAAAAACGATCACTGACCTTATTCCTCGAAATGTTTTTGTAATGGGCACAATTTAAAAAAAATGGACAATCCCCATTGGGGCCCACCACGTGGTTCAAGAATATACAGTAAACATTTTAATAAAGAAGATGTATTAAATGTTGGAAAGAAAACATTTCTTTTTCTGTGCCTGTCAAGGTAATTTATTTATAATTCATTAGGTCTTTTTTGTCTGTGTACAGAAATTAAATTAATATTTTTTATTACAGGTCCTAGATTCTAAGAGCGAAGCATCAGGTAACCCATCGTGTGAGACCTCCTGCTTTGTATGGGGAGGGAAAATGGGAATATTTCCTACTCCGCCTAACCTATGACCTATTTTCTTCTGATTAATTTCGTTACGGGTCCCAAGATAGCTTTAGCATGTATTTTGGGCTCCCAATATAGGGAGATCATATCAAAGGATTTTCGTGGTGGTGGGAATATGTGGTGGGCCAAAGCCCGTTAAAAATACTTTTTTAAATACTTACTGCCGTACTCAGAGAAATTTAATGATTAGGTATTAAACTTCAATTTTATGAAGAGTTTGACAGATAAATAAGATAATGTAAAGATAAGCCCCATGGCTTAATTCAATATTTTTATTCAATCACAGTTAGGTAATTATTGATACTCGTCTCTGAGTGCGGCCGTTAGCTAGTTAGTAGTTACCCTTTATTTGATTATGAATCCCTGGCGCCAAAAGTAAACTGCTAACTAAGCATTTACGTGTGAATTACAATGTAAACAAGTGAAGTTCTGTATACGGCCTGATAAAAATTTTACACATATATATTCATGCAGATAACTTTAAGAGGTGCGCTTAGCCTGTAAGTTTAAAAATTGTGTGTTTTCAGTATAATTGTGTCAATCCAATTGTATGTGTACTTATTATTATGATTAATAAAGAATTTTGAAAAACAAAACAACCCTTTATTTGATACGCATATCAAATGTATGTTAAATAAATATGTTAATGATTGAATTGTGTTTTTATTTATTGGTCAGATTTTACCCGCGGGATTGCCCACGTAAAATTCTAATTGATTGCTAGTCTTTATACGCAATAAATCATAGTATTATACTTAAAAACTGGACCTCATAATTCAAACTTGTAAGTTTGAAGTAGTTTACGACCGAAAAAATGTCACAATATATATTTTTTCCTAATAAATCAAATCAAATCGTTTATTTCGGGCATCAGAGGCATGGGCCATATAACAAATACCTTAAAATCTAACATACATATAATTATATAATAAATACCTTAAAACTAACATAAGTACATATTTTATATATACTTAAAAAACTAACACTGTCACGTTTTGCCGGCGTTTTGATTATTACTAATAAGTGAGGGAGTAATTATTTATCGTAAGTTAATTGAAAGTAAAACATCAACAGCTTTTAGTTTTGGATAGATGATGATTACTGAATGCATCCGTTAGACGTCAACAGTATGTAATAGGCCTTAATATACGCAACTGTAGTTGCGTTAAGTAGATAGTTTATAATAATTATGAGATCCGTGGGTAATTTTTTCATATTCCTCGTTACTGGTAACACTAACTACTTTTCTTCCTGTCCCTTTCAGTGACACGCTGACCAAAGTTCTACCCAATCCTTATTCTTTGGCGACTTTATTGTTGCCTGTGCGCGCACTTGCATAGAAACCAATAGGGAAGGAGACAGTTGCGTTGCAACCAAAAAAGTTGCCCAGAGTTGCGTCGCGTCGCGTCGCTACGTGCGCGCACTTTCATACTAGCTCCTAGACTTGATCAAGAGACAAATAAATCGCCGAGCAACTAAGTTGCTCGTGCGCGCAGGGCCCTAGGGGCCCCCGCGCACGAGCAACTTAGTTGCACGGCGATTTATTTGTCTCTTTCGAAAAAATTGCGGCCATGTCGCAGGGGTGCGCGCACGAGAGCGACAGCAACGCAACTTTTTTCTGATTTTTCTAGACAGTCATCAACATGGATTTAGTCGAGACGGCTGTGGTTGTTGCACTCGCAATAAAAAACCGAAAAAAGCGTCGCAAAATAGAATATTGGGTGCATCCATTATGGAGCGATCGCCTGACTCTTGAGAAATTTCATACTGTGTTTATGAAATTGAGAGCATACCCAGAAAAATTTTACGTTTTCTTTAGAATGAGTGTCGAAAGTTTTGATGAACTGTGCAGAATCTTACGACCTGGCCTCGTTCATGAAAATCTAGGGGAAAACCCGATATTTTGCCTCTATTTTGCCCCTATCTTGGATGAAAGCTCCCTAAATCTAGGGGGAAATCCCCTGATCTGGCAACACTGGGCCGGTCGGCGACTTTATTGTTGCCTGTGCGCGCACTTGCATAGAAACCAATAGGGAAGGAGACAGTTGCGTTGCAACTAAAAAAGTTGCACAGAGTTGCGTCGCGTCGCGTCGCTACGTGCGCGCACTTCCATACTAGCTCCTAGACTTGATCAAGAGACAAATAAATCGCCATGCAACTAAGTTGCTCGTGCGCGGGGGCCCTTAGAGCCCCCGCGCACGAGCAACTTAGTTGCACGGCGATTTATTTGTCTCTTTCGAAAAAATTGCGGCCATGTCGCAGGGGTGCGCGCACGAGAGCGACAGCAATGCAACTTTTTTCCGATTTTTCTAGACAGTCATCAACATGGATTTGGTCGAGACGGCTGTGGTTGTTGCACTCGCAATAAAAAACCGACGAAAGCGTCGCAAAATAGAATATTGGGTGCATCCATTATGGAGCGATCGCCTGACTCTTGGGAAATTTCATACTGTGTTTATGAAATTGAGAGCATACCCAGAAAAATTTTACGTTTTCTTTAGAATGAGTGTCGAAAGTTTTGATGAACTGTGCAGAATCTTACGACCTGGCCTCGTTCATGAAAATCTAGGGGAAAACCCGATATTTTGCCTCTATTTTGCCCCTATCTTGGACGAAAGCTCCCTAAATCTAGGGGGAAATCCCCTGATCTGGCAACACTGGGCCGGTCGGCGACTTTATTGTTGCCTGTGCGCGCACTTGCATAGAAACCAATAGGGAAGGAGACAGTTGCGTTGCAACTAAAAAAGTTGCACAGAGTTGCGTCGCGTCGCGTCGCTACGTGCGCGCACTTCCATACTAGCTCCTAGACTTGATCAAGAGACAAATAAATCGCCATGCAACTAAGTTGCTCGTGCGCGGGGGCCCTTAGGGCCCCCGCGCACGAGCAACTTAGTTGCACGGCGATTTATTTGTCTCTTTCGAAAAAATTGCGGCCATGTCGCAGGGGTGCGCGCACGAGAGCGACAGCAACGCAACTTTTTTCCGATTTTTCTAGACAGTCATCAACATGGATTTGGTCGAGACGGCTGTGGTTGTTGCACTCGCAATAAAAAACCGAAGAAAGCGTCGCAAAATAGAATATTGGGTGCATCCATTATGGAGCGATCGCCTGACTCTTGGGAAATTTCATACTGTGTTTATGAAATTGAGAGCATACCCAGAAAAATTTTACGTTTTCTTTAGAATGAGTGTAGAAAGTTTTGATGAACTGTGCAGAATCTTACGACCTGGCCTCGTTCATGAAAATCTAGGGGAAAACCCGATATTTTGCCTCTATTTTGCCCCTATCTTGGACGAAAGCTCCCTAAATCTAGGGGGAAATCCCCTGATCTGGCAACACTGGGCCGGTCGGCGACTTTATTGTTGCCTGTGCGCGCACTTGCATAGAAACCAATAGGGAAGGAGACAGTTGCGTTGCAACTAAAAAAGTTGCACAGAGTTGCGTCGCGTCGCGTCGCTACGTGCGCGCACTTCCATACTAGCTCCTAGACTTGATCAAGAGACAAATAAATCGCCATGCAACTAAGTTGCTCGTGCGCGGGGGCCCTTAGAGCCCGCGCGCACGAGCAACTTAGTTGCACGGCGATTTATTTGTCTCTTTCGAAAAAATTGCAGCCATGTCGCAGGGGTGCGCGCACGAGAGCGACAGCAACGCAACTTTTTTCCGATTTTTCTAGACAGTCATCAACATGGATTTGGTCGAGGCGGCTGTGGTTGTTGCACTCGCAATAAAAAACCGAAGAAAGCGTCGCAAAATAAAATATTGGGTGCATCCATTCTGGAGCGATCGCCTGACTCTTGGGAAATTTCATACTGTGTTTATGAAATTGAGAGCATACCCAGAAAAAAATTACGTTTTCTTTAGAATGAGTGTCGAAAGTTTGGATTAACTGTGCAGAATCTTACGACCTGGCCTCGTTCATGAAGATACAAATATGAGATTAGCTGTACCCAGAAATAGGTACCCTATTTTGCCCCTATCTTGGTCGAAACCCCCCTAAATGTAGCTAAATCTAGGGGGAAAACCCGATATTTTGCCTGTATTTTGCCTCTATCTTGGTCGAAAGCTCCCTAAATCTATCGGGAAATCCCTTGATCTGGCAACACTGGGCCGGTCGGCGACTTTATTGTTGCCTGTGCGCGCACTTGCATAGAAACCAATAGGGAAGGTGACAGTTGCGTTGCAACTAAAAAAGTTGCCCAGAGTTGCGTCGCGTCGCGTCGCTACGTGCGCGCACTTCCATACTAGCTCCTAGACTTGATCAAGAGACAAATAAATCGCCATGCAACTAAGTTGCTCGTGCGTGGGGGCCCTTAGTGGAATACTATAATTATTGTAACGATTTTCGCTCGGTATGAAATTACTTTTTTAACTGAGCGCGACCTCCCCTACTAATAGTAACAAACCAAATTAACCATCCGAAGCATTGTAAAAATATATTACCTATGAATGAAGACAATAGCTGCTGCTGGCTGTAATAAAAATCTAAATTTAGGGGAAAAATTAAAGTCAACTAATCTCGGCATAAAAATAGTTAAGTTTATAATAATTATTAGTATAATAATTTGAAATATCCGCGAATGATGGCGCGTTGCCCAACGGCCATGTGAAATTCAAACTAGAACCATAGACATTATTAGTCTATTACAGATTTTGTCATTTTGGTGGAGTGTTTTCGGACCCTGTGTGAAATATACTGAAATCAGGTTTTCTATCTTCAGTTGAAAAACGACATGAAATTTATAAAAATAAGCAATCTAGCATTTAGTTTATAATAATTACTATAAGTTTATTATCTAGTGGAAAATCGAATCAATAAAAACACGTCAAATTTCAATATCCGTATTTTACAGAATAAACAGTGGTGGTTCCTTTAATTTGTCTCAGAACGTTTCATAAATACAGATTTGGTGTTAACGCTTATTATTTCGACTGCTTAATGTGTAATTACTGTTACAATGGACTTCGATGTCAGTAAAGAAAACATCCAACCTTTGAGAGGAGGCAGAAATTTCGTGCAGCTGGGGACTGCATTGCAAGCACAATCGGATGTTGATGCTCAAAGGCAGTTGCAAAATCAGAAGGAGTAAGTTTAATTTAGCTACCTTACAGGTTATACCCGTTGTAAATCGGTATTAAAATTTTTTATGATGTTCTTAACAATTTGGTCACATCAAGAGAATTTTTAGTCATAAATTTGTATGTTTTAAGGGAGCATGAGGCTGCAATCAAGTATTACCAGGGTCCTGATCCTTTGGAGCCGTGGTTTAATTATATCCAATGGGTAGAACAGTCTTTTCCTAAGCATGGACATGAGGGGCATATAGACAAATTAATTAAAGATTGTTTGCAATTATTCGAAAAGAATGAGCATTATTTTCAAGATCGAAGATTTGTGAAGCTCTGGATTAAATATGTATGTATTATCCTTGAATTTTACTACTTAGTTGTTAACGTTCTATACCTGAAAAGGACAAAATGAACCTTCACAGTTTTATGCCTATAGTATGCAAGAATTTATAACAAATTGCATTTTATATTTAGGTGGATAATCTACCTAATCCAACGGAGATGTATCAGAGGTTGTATAACACCGGTATTGGTGTGGAGTGTTCGGAATTCTATCGAGCGTGGGCTTGCTACTGTGAGGAGTCAGGAGACTATAAAAAAGCTAATCAGGTGTATATGCTTGGACTACAAGCTAAAGCTCAGCCCATGGATGAGCTTGAACAAGCACACATGTAAGTTTTTCACCAGGTTATCATTTTGAATATAGTAGAATAAAGAAGAATAAAGTATTTTGGTTTGTAGGTTATTTCAGTAGTATTTTCTATTACTATTCAGTTTTATTTTTATTAAACTTAGCCATATTTTGATATTATTTGATTTAAATATCAGTTGTTAGTCCTAAAATAAGTAACCCAATTACACAATATGAAGTTGTTTAGAAGGTATCATTAAAAAACCAGAATCTATGGTCAGTTTTTTCAATTGGAAATGGGAATCACATAAAAATATGAATCACCAAATTAATTTAATCTCTTTGAAGTATTTCCTTGGCTCAATGCCACAAAAACTTCTGGGAATTTTTTGCACAACTTACATAAAAGTTATGCCATGTTAGATAATTCATTTTGTCACATTTCTTATCATTATTTATTGAATGCATATGGCAGACCTATGTTGGTTATTTATGTCAAGTCAATGTTAATTGTCGTATTTCTAATTCTAAGTACTGACATACGGTTTTACTCCATATCGAGCAATAACCACTGTTTGGGCCGCAAAACTGACAGCTCGAAGGCTCGCTTTGAGCCGGTTCGATGGAATCAAATGTGATAAATATGTCATTTCCTTCGATTCGGAGTAAAACTATCGAGCAAAACCATATGTGAGTACTTAGCATAAGTGTGGCTTGAGCTTGACATAGCTTGACTGAATTATGTAGTCTCACTATGAATAAATATTAGTATAATTCAATATTCCAAACAAAGTTACTAAGTGTTACAGGGCTACTTTACAACTTATTTGTTTTCACATTCAGACTCAGAATATTGAAAAATAAGCAGTCTCATTCTGACAATAATTATAAGACTGCTTGTTTTTCATTTTGTTGCAAATAATAACACATACAATTCTAGGTGTCAGCAGATTTTTTATTTCTGCGATTGTTTTGCTATTTTAGGAACTTCCAGTTATTTTTCGCTCAGAGAATGTTACATGATGATTCTCCTACAAAAAGAAAAGCTGCTTCAGCATTAGCTGAGACAAGGATGGCGTTAACATCACTCAAGTCCTTCAAGCGACGGAATATAGCTAATGCGCCAGTACAGAGGGTGGGAGAGAGTGTAAAAAGCTCTGTTCCCGGAGTTGTGAGACAACAGGGTAGCAGGCAACCTAATTCTAATGCTATGATCAATGTTTATAAGGTATGTATAGTTTTCTCTTTTATTTGTACCTTACCCTAAAACAAAAATCATTCCAATTTAAAAACTTGATCTCATTATAACATGTATCCTACACATATTTGTTGTGCTAAAATTGGACTATGTATAACGTCTGGTTTTCTTATACAAAGAAGGTCTTTAGTACTTCGAAGGAGACTGAATAAGGTCTTACAAGACTTACTTAAATATTATGCATGTTGTGTTGTCTTTGTCTTTTAATTTAGAAAACAGTGACGTGATTTGTTATTCCTGTTCTCAATCTTTGCCTAGGGGCTGCTGGCTTTTGGATCTTTGCTGCGAACGACAGCGAATATGTAGGTATCATTTTCTACTGACAATAGCGTGGCGGCAATGGTGGTGTAAAAGCTAGTGGTAAAGTGAAATGAAATCCCTTGCCCTTGTCATAAAGTGGCATTTCGTTTGAATTTTCGTTGGCCGCTGTCGCTCGCGGCAAAGATAGAAATTCATCTACGCATCGCGTTGCGGTCTGAATTAACCAAGATTTTCCATTTAATTAAAAAATTTAACATATATATTTTCTTTGCTTAGGATGCACCATCGACTTCACAAAGTTTTCCAGTGGCTGAAGACCCTGGGCCTGCGTCATTGGTGCAGCCGACCTGCAACATTCAGAATGAGAAGGAGGTTGGCATATGGACCAACCCCAAAACGAAAATGGTCCACTCAAATGTTGTTCCCCATCAACCACTGCCTTTTACTCGTAAGTGTTGGATTTCTTATTATCATTGTTTGTTATCCTCAAATACCGATTCACGATTGCTCATTGAGGGAAAATTTATTTTAAACTTATTGAGGGAAATTGAGGGAAAATAGTAGGGGAAGTGGTTCTTCCCCTACTATTTTCCCTCAATTTCCCTCAATAAGTAACATTTTATAACATACGGACAATTACTTATTTTTTCCCTCAAAATTAAAACAAACCTTGTAATTTATCTACTTTGTCATCTAACTAATGTATTTGACTACACATAAAATCCATAGTTCTTTAATTTCATTTCTGACCCTAAAGCTTTCATTTATGCAAAAAAATAATTGCTACTTATCTGGTTCTTCCACTCACGTCTTCAGTTCATAACGCATTGTGTTTATAACACAGTCAAATTAACTAGACACAAGGTTTGATGTTGTCATTTTTTTTTTAATAATCCTTGAATCTTGCAATCAGCCTTCAGGCTATAAGCAGATGTGATGTAGGCTTCAGTGTAGGGTGGTATTCCCAGTGGAATACATCCCTTTATTACTTCGACTGACTGTCTTGGTCAAATATTTCACGTCTCTTTTTCAGACGACGATTTACTTCTGGGATTGTTAGCTGTCCAGCTAGTACATTTTGATGTTTCTGGAGCCTGCATTTGTATGTGCTAGCAACGGCATTAATCTCCTCTTTTACTGTTGGCATGTTGAGAATGTCATGTAGCTCTGATGTTCTGAGAAACCATGGTGCATTTGAGGCCTGTCTGAGTGGGTTATTTTGGGCTCTTTGTATGATGGATTGGTTGCTAGCACTGGCAGTACCCCAGAGTTGTATGCCGTATGTCCAGATTGGCTTTATCACTGTTTTGTACACAAGAATCTTATTCTCAATAGACAGTTTGGAGTTTCTGCCTATCAGCCAATTCAGACCCCTGATTTTGAAGTTAATTTCGTCCCTTTTGGCTTTTACGTGGTTTTTCCAAGTTAATCTTCTATCTAGGTGCATTCCTAGACACTTAACAGTGTCTTTGTGAGGCAGTTGTGTGCCGTTTAGAGAGACAGGTGGACAGTCTTCTTTACGGAGGGTAAATGTGACATGAACCGATTTGTTGACGCTTGCGGCTATTCTCCATTTTTTTAGCCATTTTTGGATCTTAAGCAGACTCGCTTGTAGCGCTTGTAAAGCTTCAATTGGACATTTGTTGGAAGCTATAAGAGCAGTATCATCAGCGAAGGTGGCGGTGGTGACATTGGATGTTTCAGGTAAGTCAGATGTAAATATAAGGTAGAGGAAAGGTCCAAGTACCGATCCTTGAGGCACACGTGGTTCTATGTTATAAAACTGAGATGTTGAGTCGCCTTCTCTTACTTGAAAAATTCTGTTTGATATATAAGATCTGAGAATTCTATAGAACGTGTGGGGTAGTAGGGACTTTATTTTAAATAACAGCCCTTTATGCCATACCTTGTCAAAAGCTGCTTGTATATCAAGAAATGCCGCTGGGCAATATTCTTTGAGTTCAAAAGACTTTCTGATTTTTCTACATACTCTATGGACTTGTTCTATAGTTGAATGTTTACTTCGAAAGCCAAATTGGTGGTCGGGTATTATTGACTTCTTATTTGTTGCAGAGATCAGTCTTTGAAGCAGGCATTTCTCAAACAGTTTCGAGAATATCGGTAGCAAGCTAATGGGTCTGTAGGAGGTAATTTCGTGAGGAGGCTTTCCAGGCTTAAGGATCATTATTACCTGAGATACTTTCCATAGGTCAGGGAAGTACCCTATTCTGAGCATGGCGTTAAAAATCAATGTCAAAAACAAGCTTTGCGTGGAAGTTCCTCTAAAATTTTCTTGTCAATTAGGTCAAATCCAGGGGCTTTTTTATTATCCATAGACTTGATGTTTCTTTTGATTTCACGGGGCGTTACTGGGTTAAGTGGAAGGTCCATCTGGAAGTCTTGATTAAGGACTAAATCAATATCAGATTCGTCAGCAGCAGACGATGGGTCATTTGGTTTGAACACTTGGCTTAAGTGTTTTGCAAATAGTTCCGCTTTACTTTTCGCCGATCTAGCCCATTCTCCGTCTCGCAATCGCAGTGGCGGCTTATGATGCAGGGGTCTATCAAAATTTTTGCAGGCTTTCCAGAGTGAATAGTCAGTATCCTTTGTTGCAGTCAGTCCTTCTAGGTAAGTTTCTACCGCCGTATCGTTGGCTTCCTGAATTAAGATTTTTAACTCTCTGGCTGGTTTGTTAAGTGCTGCCTTATCTATAGGGTGTCTACTTATATGCCACACGCGTCGCAGTCTGCGTTTCTCCTTAATTTTCTGTCTAATGTTTTCAGAATATACTTTACTTTTCGGTGGAAGTGCGTTACTTACTGGTGTACAGTGCCAGCAGTATTTTTGTATCATTGTGGTGATGGTATTTGCAGCTTTATCAATGTCGGCTTCTGTTTTTAGAGCTATATTTAGGTCTAGCTTGTCATGTATAAGTTCCCGAAAAGACGACCAGTCTGTGCGCTTCTTATATAGCTTCGGTGTTCTTGTTACTTTTAACGCGGTAGTACCGAGGGTCAGTAGGACTGGAACGTGGTTTGTGTCAGCATCCAGGCATGTCTCTAAGCCGTGATTTACAGAACTTCTACCCTTGATGATAAAAAAGTCTATCACATCTGGTAATCTATTTGGGTCACTGGGCCAATTTGTAGGCTCTGCTGTGGAGATCGTGGTAAGTTTGTTCTTATCCAGGCTTTTCTTTAGGACTCTTCCTCTAGTATTTGTTAATCGGGAGCCCCAGTGTAAATTTTTTGCATTCCAGTCACCCCCAACTGTGAACAGCGGTTTTGTTTCCTATCAAGACTTCATTATACTGTCGTCGATTTTTGTCGTTATTTTCGTCTGTAGGGACATTTTTTTCAAATGTCTTAATATTTAGGTTGGCAAATGTCTCAAATATTCGGGTTAGCAGGTCTTGTGAGATTTGTTTTTCGGTTAATGCCAGTTTTGATGGATTTTCTGGATAGTATTTCTTTATATACCTCACAACCCTTATAATTTGCTGGATGATCACCAAGGCACAGTGCACATTGAGCTGGAGAGTTGCGATCAATTTTCGGGCAGTCTGCAGTTTTATGAGGTTGTGCACACTTCACACATCGATATGGTCTCATACAGTAATTTTTGTATGGCCATATTGCTGACATCTTTGACATTGAACAACTGCCTTTTGTTTACGTGGATCTTCTATTGTTATGGATTGGTGATATATTATGTATTTCAAGTTTTTTACTAGCTTTTTATTCGGTCCTTGAGCTAAGTTAGCAAAGAAAGTAGATGTCGGTTTCTTTTCAGGGCCATACTTAGCGTTTATGATTTCTCCAACAACAGTATTGCCTGTGCCTTCTAGTGCATCCTTAATAATGCTAAGAGGTGTTGTGTAATGTAGGTTTCTAATTACTATCCTGTATGGTCGCTTCTTTTCTGTTAAATGTGTGTCCTATAAGGCCCTTTTCTCTAACAGTATCAATAACTTTTTTGTATGTTTCTACGTTAGTGCAGGAAATTCGGAGTTGATTTTTGTTTACTATTTTGTAAGTAAAGTCAGTTTTGCTAATGACATTTTCTAGGACTTCTGTAAGTTTCTTAAGATCTATGCCGTATAAGATTATGGGTGGAGGTTTTGGAATTTTCTTGATATCTTCCGTGACTTCTTTTTCATCTGTTGGAAGTCCACTGAAGCTATTTGACAGGTCTATTTTTTCAGGGGATGGTGTTGAGACTTTCTTCCTTTTCGTGCCTCTTATAGTTGGCACTCTTTGCCATGGTGGTGGTAATTTGTCGATATTTTCTGTAGTATTTTGTGGACCATCATTGTCGCAGTCAGTTATTTCACTGCGAGGGTTGTGTTCATTTTCAAGTCTGGTAGATGAGATGTTACTAAGAGAGGAGGACCGAGGCCGAGTGAAAAGTGCTGGGTGAAATATTTGTTGCACAAGTGCTTTTTCTGGGGGTTTTGTTTGTTCATTCGTTTCTTTCATCATGTTGTTCTCACGAGTAGGGTCGAAGTATATGGTCGCTAGGAGGGTGACGCCCTTTCCCCCTAGAAGGCGATTCAACGGTGTTTGCCAGGTCCACCGAGGTTGTCCGCTAGTGACTGAACCTTCCGCCAGCCATGCATCCTATTGGCGCGTAACTCACCGTAGGATTGGCTTTCTTCCTCTCGGCCCGGGCGGTTAAGCCAAGGCCCCCGGTCTCGCGAAACATGACCACGAGATAACGGGTTGTGCTGGTCATTTCCTACCTATACTAACAGCTCAGCTGGTTGTGCTGGTTGATCAGGTTACTTGACCGCCGCCTGAGACTCGGCGTTGTTCTTGACATGAAGGCTTGTACTCAGAACCACGGTGCAGAGCCACAACGCAGAGACGATACCACAACGGCCATGTAATGGCTGCGCGAGACCGCCCCCACGATGTAACTCCGCGGCCTAGTTCCGCGCACAAGCCCCCATGTTGTTACCCGTTTAGCACCACCCGGGGGACATGTGTAGGGTAGGCCTAGGAGAAGGTGGTAAGTCCTACGGACGCGGGTAACTCCATCCCCCATATGATGATGTCATTACAGAGCTCGCATGTTATTGCATTCCAGCGGTGTGTCAAGTTAATATGACCATTGACCGTATTGTACCATCGAGGAAATTGATTCCTATGCATTTGAGAGACCAACGTCATTTGGTCGATCATGTCAATTCAATGTTAATTGTGATCTGTCGGCTGGGTTTGACGTAACGCAACCAAACATCAAAATCGCGAAATGTTTTAATACGGGTTTAAGTTAAACCTAAAAGTTATGTCTGTTTAGCACCACTTTCGTGCACAACAAAAAATAGGTTTTTTTGTCGTCGGTAGGTTAACAGAGATCATTCATTTTGATTTTTGTGGCTACTATGTAATACCACAGTTGTGAGCTATTTTGTCCCTCAAAGTCAAGCCATATTGGTTTTTTAATTATTTATTTATTGGAAAACAAACAGCATTTTAACACATAATTATAACAATAATAAATAATAAAGAAGCACATATGAGCCAATAAAGTTTTTACAAATACATATTACAGTATCATAGAACAATTTGTGACACAAGAAATTAACAGTGGATTTATGCAATGATTGACAATCAATAATAACTATACATTACAACACAATGTTCAAAAAATACATTCTAAGAAAACAACTACATTTCTGTGATTGTGGCAGCAAAAGCTTTAAATTTTAAGTTGAATATATCAATTTCATTAAAATAAAAATTATGTTTTTACACGCTCTCACAATAAAGCGATTCTTTGCGCAGTTTGATCTGCACAAAGCTGTGTCAAATGTAGAGTTATTACGGGTACGCGACGGGCACCGAAATAGAATTTGAGCTAAAAGATATGGAGAATCTATCATATTGTGGATAATTTAGGTATAAGAGGATTTCATCTTTTAAGCCTCTCCGCTTTTCTAATGACAATATTTTTGTTATGTCAATGTTTGTAAATTTGTATTGCAATCTTTTTAGAAATTTGTTTTGAATTTTTTCTAACATGTCAATTCAATTTCGAATAAAAGGAATTTTGAGTGGAATATTATGTACTAAGAGTGGGTTTTTTTTGCGATAACACCAAGAGATCAATGGTTTACATTCGCTATGACATTATGAAGTTCCGTGTCAAAATATATAATTCGATATAACTCGCACCAACACTTTTTGAATTTGATAAACAAGACCTGCATTAGACAGTTTAATTGTTATTTGACAAAATATGTAGCATAAAGCGCTGTATTTACGAATTACGAACAAAACGCAATAAAAATAATATCGTGAATAGGTATTGGGTATTGGGTTAAGTGACACATCACACAATACAGAAATGAGTAGAAGCAGAAAAGCTTTTCCCGCGAATTACTTATACAAAAGTAATACTCATTAGCATGAACTATTTTTTTACACTAATTTAAAAATTGGTATATACCTATCTATACTCTATACTAATATTATAAATGCGAAAGTATCTCTGTCTGTCTCGCTTTCACGCCAAAACTACTGAACCGATTGTAATAAAATTTTGTACAAAGATAGTCTAAAGCCTGAGAAAGGACATACTTTTTAACCGACTTCCAAAAAAACGAGGAGGTTATACGTTCGGCTGTGGATATATATTTTTTTTATGTATGTTCAACGATTACTCCGCCGTTTGTGAACCGATTTTCAAAATTTTTGTTTTGTTGTATTAGGTTTCACTCCAATTTGGTCCCATTTTCACAAAAGTGGTGACCTGATGATGGGATCCATTAGTAATCGAGGGAATTCCTCAAAATTCAAATGGAAACATATGGTTTTTTGGGTTTCATATGAAGTATTCCAGGCATATGTTACCAAAAAGTAAGATTTTGCACCAAGATATACCATGGTTCGAAGGTGGTGAACAGAACTCCTTACTCCTTATAGATACATGTTTGGGGGTTTCGGCGTTGTTTTAAGAACTGAAAGCATATACTACTAAGCTTATTACATTAATCATCATCATCATCATCATCATTATCATCATCACCACCATTCCACCATACACCTTCACATTATGACCCTATTATAATTGGTGGGTATTTTTCATAGTATTTTTAGATAAAACGGATCACGGATGTCTTTAAACATTGTTCTGTAAAAAGTTAAGCTATTTTGAAAATTATTTTATTATTTCGACCTGATGATAAGATCCATGAGTGATAGAGGGAACTTCTCAAAATTTATATGTAAACATAATATGGTGATTTCGATTTTATGAGAAGAATCCTAAGCAAATTTTGCACTAAGATATACCTTGGTTCAAAAATTATGTTGTTATATCAAATTAATCAAAGTAAATGATTCAAACTTGGTGATCAGGTTACCAAGTTAGCAATTTGATCATGAGATCTATGAATTATGAGGTATGTCCGTATGTAGGAAACTCCTTATTATTGGGACAAAATAAATAGTTATATTAACGTAGTTCTAAGTAGTTTAAGCATAATATTATATGAATATTATAGCACATTATAGTGAGCTAATGACTTTCCAGGAGTGTTGTGATAGAAATAAAGTCACTGAACAGAACTTTAGAGCCTTTAGAGATAGGCGCATGAACATTAATTTTATCATTGCTTGATTAACGCCAAGCTTATATTATTAATTATACAGTGATACGAGTATATTCTTGGAGTTTTTTATGCAATTCTCTATTCCGAGAGATATGATATTCAGATATAATAAATATGTATCCTGGCTCCAAAGTCACTTAGTAGAACACATTAGTATTTACAGAAAACCTTATAAATTACTTAAATTACTAAAAAGAGTGAAATTATTATTTTTAACAAAACATTAAAACCGACTTCCAGAGTAAAAAACAATAATAATTATTATATAATGAACAAAAAATTATGAAATAATTCTTACTCTTAATAGTGCCTTAAACAGAATACTCCTAAACCTAGTATTTCTATACACAATCTTCATAATTTTGAAGTCGGTACCAGTCTATAAAATTAAAAATATTTTGTCTAAGAACTCACCATTCTTAGCTGGTATCGACTTCAAAATATTGAAGATTGTGTACAGAAATACTAGAGGTTTAGGAGTATTCTGCATAGGGCACTATTAAGAGTAAGAATTATTTCCTACTTTTTTGTTCATTATATAATAATGATTATTGTTTTTTACTTTTGTCTTTTTCATCATTATTGTTTGGAAGTCGGTTTTAATTTTTTGTTAAAAATAATAATTAACTACAAAGAGGCGTTTATGCGTAAATTTGTTCAAATTAAGTTAGTTCCAAAAATTCATACTATAATATGTCGCTCTGCCGTCACCTACATCACACAAGCGCTTGCTCAAACGTGTTTCTAAAGAGGTGGTAAGGATAAATGGATCTCTTTTACGTTTTTTTGAAGTTTTAAGAAGATTTTTCTGAATTGAAGTAATCGTACCGCGGCACCAGCGCAGCGGTTGCAACTTTGTTGTGGAAATTTTGCAGTAATGTAGCCTACATGGAACCGTGAACTACCGCGCGCTATAAGCTGAAGTCCGAAAGTGGCTGAAGCGGACGAAGTCGCAGGCAACAGCTAGTATTATTATAAGGCCGGCAATATGTCTGCAGCTCTTCTGAAGTAGAGAGTGTCCATGGACGACGGTATAGTTGCTTACCATTAGGCGACCCGTTTGTTCGTTTGCCCCCTTATTTTATATTAAAAAAAAACATTAAACTTTTATACGGGTTGTTGTAGTTTCTGTAATGTTTTTAGCCTACGAGGATGCAGATGATGAATTGAAGCTGCCGTCGAACCACATGCCTTATTGTCTGGACGATTTAGTAATTAATGTGCCTCTATGTGTACCTGATCCTGTAGATTCAACTAAAATTCCTTGTTATAATAAAGCACAGGTAAGATATTAAATAATATGTGTTATCTTCTTATATATAAAAATGGATTTTCAAATGTGTTAGACGCGCTAAAACTCGAAAACGGCTGAACAGTTTGGGCTGATTTTAGGCTTAAGGTTGAATTTTTGTTGAAACATTTACGAAGTTCTTATATTAAATGACGTTAAATACATTTCAAGTTTTACGTTTATGGCAATTTTAATACTAATAATAATTAATGTTATATTGGCGATAGAACGATAATGATACCGTTATTTCGCTCTCAAATATCAATGACATTTTTCAGGTTTACGTTAGCGACAAAGAGTATAGTTTAGAAGAAATTAGATCACGTAAATATAATTTAGAAAGAAAAACAAATTCCGAAACTGTAGAAATCAAAAAGGATGTTAATCATTATAATGAACAGAAATCATTTAGTGAGACGCTAGCTCAGTGCAGTGCTTTGGAGACGCTAGCGAATTGTGCTTTAGATACCGAACAAGATCATATGGCTCAACTCATGCCGTTGACTATACCAACTCTTCAAAACATAACAAGGGTAACCAACATGCATTCACCTGGAGAACCGAAGGTGCTGGTAAATTTGGACTCGAAAGAACTCAGCGAGCATGCATCGAAGAAAGAAGACAGTAAACAAAACAGTTACATGTTGGATAAAGAGAATCATATACAAGTTACATCAGCAACGGAACAGCAAGCCAATTATGAGAAGAATCATCTAGTAGAGGACTTCAATCGTAGTTTAATGAATAATTTATTAGGAGACTCCGTTACTGTAAATACGAAGGAGGCGAGATGGGAGTTACGCAATATTTTCAATGACAACGGTAAATATAATTGTTTTAGGCTCCTGTAAATATAGATTTAATATTGTTTTAAACTAATTTTAAGTTGCCATGATTGGCTAGCCACATCAAAGTAGTTGCAACAGCATTGCTTTTCTTTAATGAAAGATTTGTTTCCTTCCTTAAATTGATTAACATCTCCATCATGGGTATTGCAGAGACAATAGATTTCCAATTGTTATGCGGAAGCTGGCTCAATCCCCAATTGATGGGTTAATAAAAAATCTGAAACTTATATACATAGTTTATTGGGAGTTTGTTCTAGAGTTTTGTAGAAACAATTTATAGAGTATTGTTAAAATGTCATAAACATTTTTTAAAATTATCTAGAAGCTTCAATGGTGCAACCAGTTGTTCAGCAATTTGAGGTGCAGCAATTCGACATCCACGAAGACCATTCTATGACCATGGCAATGAATGTGAAGAAAAACTACGAAGTACCGGAACCGAGAGCACTTCCCGAAAACAAGGAAAGCGCAAAAAACTTCAACTCCCCTGTTGCTCCACAACAAGTAAGGTTCTTTCTTCTTAGGGCCAGGGCCCGTACCACGAAAATGTTTCGAGACTCAAACTATCGAACGAGAATGCTTCGTTCGACTCTAACAAACGTGAAACGACGTTGTTAGAGCAGGACGCAGCATTCTAGTTCGATTGATTGAGTCTTAAAACCTGGGCCTTGTTTCACCACTTCCTGATTAGTGCCGCACAGGCTATCCACCACTTAACTGCTATCCACCACTTAACTTGACAGATGAAGTATGGAGAATCTGTCAAAAAAGCTGTGAATAGCCTATTCGGCACTTTATCAGAAAGTGGTGAAACAGGCCCTTATTGTTTCGTAACTTTATTTGTCTCTAATTGTTGCCAGTATTATTTTGTTGGCCGACCGTTATAAAACGCGTTCAAAGAAGGATGTTGTATTATTATTTTTAGATTAGTTTACTCATTTATTAAGACTGAGACAAACAAGGATTTTCTAGACCTGCTTGCTTTTAGGCATTATCGTGAATTTAATTCCATGTTGTCTCGCTCATACTTTGTATGATATTTTATGAAATAGTGAGCAATGAGCATAGTATAACGACAAACGACATACCTTTCAGTAAGTGTAATATTTTCCACAGATGAACAAAACAGTTTGCATAGACGAGGAGCCGTCGTGCACGCAAATATTCAACTTCAACATCAAAGGGGGTACCAGTACTCCGAACATGGCTCAGTTCAAGAAACCCAACAACGTTGACCAGTCCAAGTTCTCCGTACCAAAGTTCTCGGTGGATGAGAGTATGATTGACCAGACGTACCAGCCAACGAGGGAGGAGTCGAGACAGACTCATGCGACCGTGGACCAGCATGGGGCGGGCTTGTCTATGATCATGGAGGCTACTAGGGAGTATAATAGGTGAGTAAATAACAAGATCCAACATCCATACAATTTTGGGCTAATTTTAAAAGTGCCGGCCAACGCAAATAAACCCATTATTTAAATAGAACATAATCTAAGGAATAATTTGGACCTTGTCCTTTAATTTGTTTAGGTTTTTTGTATTATAATGCTCTTGTCTCTGATTTTTATTCGAGGGATTTATGTTCTGAATACAATTTCTACTGTCCTTTGTCCACACACTATATTATTTAGGTATAGGTTGGGAAAAATGTGTTACTTACATGTTTTAACTCTTGTGTGATACAAGTTGGAGATTTTAGAAGTAAAAATATATTATAGATTTTTTTATTTTCAATCGCGATGGAACGGAGACTATTTTCATGCAGGCCGAGGCTTACCTCATTTTCAAATTAATCTATGTTTTCAGCAAATCTGGCTCAAGTTCGTCCGGACAGTCGCGAACAAGTGTCACAGGTTACACAACCAATTTTGATTCCATGTACAACAACCACGATCCACAATACACCGCGTCCAAACGAAACTCCGTGTCGGCGCAGAGGCATCCCAATGGCCTAGCCAGGGGTTACCCTCAGAAACACGAGGAAAAACCACAAGTAGCATATCACAACCACGATCACCAGTACCAGAAACCACCAGCTAACTACGGCGGATACTCCCCTCAGAGGTTACACTCGCCCTACCAACAGAACTACAGCTTTCAAGGTCACCCCAACCAGATGATGCAGCAACCGGGTTTCAGTAGTCCCAACCCGTACCAAAGCCCCCAACATCCCAGTATGCAGCCCCACGATAACCCCCAAGTGCCCTGTGGGTTTCAGAGTCCCAATTACAATAACGTGGGCTACCACAGTCCCGGGCACATGATGAGTCCCCAACACTTTCCAGGTCGCCAGGAGTACTACAATCAGTCTGAACGACCTCAAGCGTATACTCAACCCCAGATGTTCCAAAGTCCTCCCCATCAAGCTCAATACCATCAGTATTCTCAATACCCTAGGCCCAGTCAACCCTCACCCGCTCCCAACCACAATCAACACTACATGAACGTACAGAATCAGTATAGCAACGCCAATATGTATGCGCACGCGAGCAGCCCGAATTATGTACAGAGTCCATACAGGCAGGCGCCTAAGCCAATGGAGAATTCCCCCTACGGAGCACCGAATCAACCTTTCCAAGTTTATCAAAGTCCCCAAAACAGTTACCATGCGGGCGTCCCCAATTCCAGCCAGGAAGCCCATGAGGCACAAAAGCATGATGCAAGTAAAGCACCAAACCACGATTCGAGCGAGGCAGCGAAGAACAGGTCATTAAACGCCAGTGCCCAGTCCAAAAACGCGACAGTCAACAAAAGCGCCAACAACTCCCTAAGGAACGTCAGACACGATCAGCCCCAACCGAAAATGGGACAAAACGCAGAAGTAGGGTTTTCAAGTCAGTTTGTCAACTTCATAACGAACAGGAATGAGCCTAAGGACAACGCGAATACACCTAAATTCACAAACAGCCCTAGCATATCCCAGAAAATGCATAAAAACCTCTACGTTTCTAGTCCCGAACAGGCGCAAGGTCCGCCTTCCTCTGGACTTTCGGACTCCGACAGCAAAGATGGCATGACCGCCCAGACTGCAACGCCAATACAGTCAGCGAAAGTCCACGTAGAAAAGCACAAGGACGTTTCTAAACGACAGCTAGACTTTGACCATAGACTCGAAATGCAGTCCGAAGACAGTAGAGACTCGGTCGGTAAAGAGAGTAAAATATCGTCAGTGTACTCCAGACAATCCGACTTCCAAGATGGATACGGTATGGATGTTGACAGCGAAAATTCCATGGAAAGTAGCGCATTCAAATCTACCCATTCTATTTCTTTAGTAGAGACCAGCGAAATACCTAGACCGGCCGATATAGACTTCCCATCTGTGATCGATCCGTTCAACAAGAAAACCATATCCTCGCTGCTAGAGTACGTTAAGTTCCCGAATAAGACGCACGCAGATGGCTACGCGGAGGTTAGGTCTATTCCGAAACTTCAGCTAGCGACTGTCATGAGTTTCGGTCACATGAAGTTTTCGATAGACAAGCAGCTTGGCAAAGGAAATTATGGCGCAGTGTTCCTATGCCAGGAGCTACATAGTAACAAAGCAGTGGCTGTGAAATATCAGAAACCGAGTCGTCCGTGGGAATTCTATATTTGCCAGGAAATCAAAGCGAGAATCAAAGATCCCTTCATGGTAAGATTTCAATTCATACTTCCATACTAGTATTTTAAATGCGAAAGTGTGCGTTTGTCTTGTCTGTCTGTTACCTCTTCACTTTTTTATTGAGATTCCCTTTTTTATGGAGAGTCCCGGGAAAGGACATAGGATACTTTTTATCCCAAAAAAATGTACGGTTCCCACGCGATAAACGAATGTTGGCGCTATCGTTATCTAGTATAATAATATATTGTTATCCTTTACTGTTTGTTAGAAACGATAAGAAACTTATTTTTTATTTGTTTTTCAGCTCCCAGGTTACATGGACATAACCACAGCTATTATAGCCGATAATGCGAGCTTATTCGTATCAGAGTATTCAAAATACGGATCATTGTTAGATGTTGCCAATAAAATTAAAATAGCTACCACAAAATGTATTAATGAATTCATAGTTATTCTGTTAACTTCTGAAATGCTTTCGATAGTTCATTATCTGCACAAAGCACAGATTATCCACGCTGATATCAAACCTGATAATTTTCTACTAATGAAAATGTAAGTAGAAATTTTATTATATTTACAGTATAATCTATCTGCCAAGAAAGTCATGACAGGCGGGAAATTTTTTAAATGAAATAATAATATCAGAACTTTATTATTTCGAGATAAAAATGTGCAAGGGGACAATATTTAAAATGTAATAAGCGTTCTCTGTGAAAATACAAAGAAAAAATACACCATAAAAGCGTGATTACGTTTAGAAAATTTTCCCGCCTGTACATCGTAATGTGTCAGTCAGATAGTATGTAACATAACTACAATATATTTTTATCTACATTTAGATTTTGGTTTAAAATAAAATATATTTTTAATTTTAGACCCGCAGAAGAGTGGCGAACTCCATCGTTACAACTAATTGACTTTGGATGTGCAATAGACATGTCGCTGTTCCCGAAAGAAACGACGTTTAGAGAGGTAAGCCAAATCCATTAAGTACTTCTTTTTTTATTTAAATACTTAATTTAATATCTTTACACTGTTCAGATTAGTTTTGATCTCAATTATCAATGTTCTTTAAAAAGAAACGTACAAGGTAATACCTAATAGACACGTTTTTATGATTTGATGGTGTTATCCGCCTATAATGTTAACTTTTTTAGCTTTGTTTACATTTATATCAAAATATCTCGTATATTTGAGTATACGGTAAGGGTCAATCTATACTAACGCAAATAAGCGAATTATTAAAATTTAACGTTAACGCACTTTATTGTTTCTGAGAATTTAAAAAGGCGCGTGCATCCTCGCGAATTCGCGTGAATGCGCCCGACCAACGCTGATTAGCCTCGCAGAAGTAATGTATGCGTTACGCTCTGGAGTTAGGGTACCCTTGGAATTTCTCGTACAAACGTAATTCCAAAATCATTTTTCATACGAAAATTTTTAACATGTTTGAGTTATTTTTCAGTTTAAAATTAATTACCTAGGTTCCTACACAAAAAATTACTTCAAAATATTTAAACAAAAAAAAAAATTTTTTGTTTTAAATTTTTTTTAGTAAATTTACTACTAAATATTTAAACACTAAAAAATTGAGTAAAATACTAAAAAATATATAAATAAATAGTAAAATTACTACAAAATATTTAAACTCTAAAAAATATTTTTTAGTATTTAAATATTTTGTAGTAAATTTACTATGAATAACAAAACTACAGGAAACGTAACTCCCATACTTCAACCGTTTTAAATTTGGCTCCTTTTTGAACACTAAAATATGACAATTCAGATTCTCGCCAAGGTCGTTTCCCAGGTAACGTATCATAACATTGCGCGCTGGACGACAGCCTGCGTGGTTATTGTCACTGTCACAGTTATGAAACAAAGCCGTGGACAATAATTGTCAAAAGCGGATGGCATCATGCAGTATACACCATAAAGGTAATATACCTATCGGAATAGAGAAACAATCCCGAGCTGTCAAGCTTGACCAAAATTTGATTTACATCTGTGTATACAATTATGTTTACGTGTGCGTGTCAGTGATGTACAAACATCTTGTAATTCGACAAAATATCGATCATGGAATAATAATTGTAAGATTGTAAACATAATGCCGGCTGTACATTCTCGCCAAGACAGCGAGGCGGCCCGAGTGCGAGAGTGTAAATGGGTGCGCTCGCCTCGTCTCGCCTGTCTCGAACCCTCTCGGTCCGTTGTCGGTATTTTGCGCCCGAGACAAAGGGACTCGCGAGGAAAACGAGCGCACTACTGTACACTATCGCGTCTTTCAGTACTAGTCCCGCCGTTGGACAGTGTAGAACAGAAAAATAACAATAATAAACGTCATTATCAGTCATCATCTATGAGAAATAAAATTAAATATGATTATGAATCTTCGGATTACAATGATATCTTTCGATGCATGGTGAATGGTGGATGGTCGTTTTCGACCATCTTCTCTGAGTTCTTATCTGCGATTGAATTAAGCGAGAATGTACTATCAGAGAAGTTGATTCCTATGCAAATCGGGGACCTAAGTAGTTTGGTTGCGTTACGTCAAACCCAGCCGACAGCACAGTATATACATATATTATGCCGACAGATCACAATTAACATTGAATTGACATATTCGACCAAATAACGTTGGTCTATCAATTGCATAGGAATCAACTTCCTCGATGGTACATGATCGCACTCGGGCAAGGGGCTCTCGCACGAGACTCTCGCCCGAGAGCTCTCGGCGAGAGTGTACAGCGGGCATTATAAAATGGGATAAAATAAAACTGCATAGATATAATATAATAAAATTGTAATTTTGAAGTAAAATGTGAATTTTCTTCAAAATGCTTGCTGCTTATTTAAGTATGCATGAATTTTTCTTTGGAGTCCAGTTTGGACAGTTAATTATTTTAAGCCATGAATTTCTGGTATCCAGGTCAGCAGGAAATCTGAAAAATTGGCCAAGTGTTAGTCGGACTCGCGCATGAAGGGTGACCGGTTTCAACCGGGCATTTTCTAAAACCCGGTACGATACGTCATACGACACATGTCATGACACGATTCGACACGACAGGTTACGTCATGTGACATCAGTACCTACACGACACGACTTCACTAGACCCTATTATTTTCAATTTACTCTCAATGAGCCTACTGAGCCCTTTTATTTGATGCCCATTTTGCAGAAGTGCTTTCAACTATTTCCCTATCTTGGATGAGCAGCCGTATTGGATGTAGAATGACATTACATCTGTGGAAATTTCAGAAGTCTATTACTATAGTGGTTCTTGTTATACAGCCTGAAGACAGACAGACGGACGGACGGATGGACAGACGGACAGGCAACGAAGTCATAGTAGTAGAGCGGGCTGCGGGACCCCACTACTAGGACTTAATTTTTACCCTTTGGGTGCGGAACCTTAAAAACGATAAATTATGTATGATAGTATATTAATATACTTAAACTAATTATAAACTACGGATGAGTATGTTATCATTTCAACATTCCTAGATAATTACCTAGTATACGTAGCTAAAAATATTTTCATATCGACACAAGTTATCGATAACTTGATACAGCCCTAGTGTAAAATAGATGAAAATTGTTTACACAAAATATCCTTAAATTGTGCACCATGGCTAGTCAAGTTATGTTTTCCATATAATTAAAGATATACAGAAGTGAACACGGACGTAAAAATACCAATAACTCGTAGGGAATTGGCAAAAATAAACTTAAAACTAGGTCCTGTCGATATAGAATAATTCACCTGTGAAATGAATATTTGTCCGGGTTTTTTCGCTGTGTGGATCCAGAATCATTCCACAAACACTTAACCATGTTTCTAGAGCAGTATTTCTAAAAATTTTTCATTATTTAACTTAAAATCACAATTTTTCTGAGAGCCCAAATTGACAACGATCGGCCCAGGGGCAGACAGACTGTCAAACAGATGAAAAAAAAGCTATGCAACCTCAATTCACGCTTCTCTTTCTACCACGCAGTGTTACTGATAGTGACATCTCGCTTGCTCAGGCCTTTGTTTCTCTATTCCGATAGGTATATTAACTTTATGGTATACACCAAACATAACATTATCTACTATCACGAAGAACGGAGTACATATTTATTATTTTAAAATCAAACATTTTCCTCTGATCCTTAAGTCATCGATAATAATAATATATAATAATTTTGAACAAACCTTGTACGACTCGGACGAATTTAAAACTATCCAGAGCACCTAGACAAGACGTTTTCAGATTACATAAATGTATGTGCTAAATTATTATAGAATTATTACAGAATTGAAATAAAAAACTTACGGTGCAAATGCAGATTTTCGTAATCTCTTTAATTTTCGGTCATTACTCATACAAAATATATCATGACTATTAAAGTGTATGCTACATTAACGAGTAATCTGGCTCGGCATCCAATTCGGTTCGTTTCTTACTAAACGAAGTACGAACGGCATTATAAAAATAAGATACTCCATACTGATGTCAGTCAGACCCTCGTTTATGAATTATGATTAAATTGTTACATCTTGCATAGCACTGTCCATGGCTACTTTGTAAAAATTTTGTAATTATATTATTTTTTGATTATTGCATTTTTACAATAACATGTAAACTTAATAAGACAAACACAAAGAGAAAAGCTTAATTTTACGCAAATACCCTGGCATCCAACTTAAATAAACCATCTTTTTGGGCATGTTTTTGGGTCGGAAAAAATACAAGAACTTTACCTAAGCATAATTTTAAAAATCACTTACTGATGAAACTTGAAAGGTTATTCCTGTATTAAAAGTCGTATCTGTATGACTTCTACACCATTTCACAGGGCATTTAGGCATTTTAAAAACGAAAATTTTGTAAAAAGCTACGTAAAAAGTAAGTAAACAAACTGTAAAATGAGTTTGACAATAATTATCATGTCAACCTGGTTGAACGTCACTCGAGTATATATATACGAAAAATGTATACCGAACACATGCATAAATGTGCATGTATTCAGGTCACATTTTGTAGCCTTTTGGTGCACTTTTTTTTGACGGAGTTACTCTTCCTGTAGTTTAAAGTTCACTGTAAATTTACTATTTCTTTATATATATTTTAGTGTTTTACTCTATTTTTTAGTCTTTAAATATTTAGTAGTAAATTTACTAAAAAAAAAAATTTTTTTTTGTTTAAATATTTTGAAGTAAATTTTTGTGTAGGAACCTTGGTAATTACTATCTTAAACTGAAAAATAACTCAAACATCTTAAATATTTTCGTATGAGAAAATTATTTTGGAATTACGTTTGTATGAGAAATTCCAAGATAACTGGGCCTCTTAAGGTTGAATTTTCTGAGTTCAGTTTTTGGGAATTTGCTTCGACTCTGCGCTGTTATAAATTGACCCTGAGGAAAATTGTTTATTTATGTCTTCTTCTTGAATAGGAGTTAAGCATGTTGAAATATACTTTTGTTTCTAATGGGACGTTATATTTTTCAGCTTATTGCAACAGAAGGATTCACATGTACAGAGATGAAAGAGGGAAAACCGTGGACATATCAGACAGACCTGTACTGTTTGGCAGGAACAATCTATGTCATATTAATGGGTAACTACATGAAAGTAGCCAATCGCCTTGGACAGTGGAACATAGACAAGAAATTACCTAGGTATGTGTTATCTTTTTTATTGTGATACTTAATATTATATACTACACTTCTGGCAAAAACTGACAAAAAACCCACAGGACCTCCTTTTTATGGGATAAAAGTTTTAAATGTGTTCATCTCTACATGAACCTCTGTGGCTCAGTGGCTAAGCACGTTGCTAGATCAAGCCGGGGGTCGCGGGTTCGAATCTGGGACCTTGCATGTAAACAAACTTCTCTACTTTGCATGGTTATCAAAAATAGCTGTAACTGCCGCACTCAGAGTGGAACATTCATTACTTAAATGTAATTAATTCAAATTTTTGACATAGGCCCCATACATTATCTGCCAAACTCTTCAGTAAAGAAGTTTAATCATAATTAAATGCCTCTGAGCATGGTGGTTAGTCTCAGGTATTAATATTATGTTTAATTTGTTTTCAGGTACATGAAGAATACTTTATGGGACAAGATATTTACAACATTATTAAATGTACGAGACTGCAACAATTTACCTGACCTAATGGATCTCAAAGGCGAGGTAGACAGTGTATTAAATCAAATTGACAATTTAGGTTTCCATCTCCGCAATTTTGCTAATGTGCTTAAATCTAGGTAAAATAAATTGCCCAGCTCGTATTTATTGCATTTAGATGTTTATTGTGACTGTAAAAATAGATTATGTATTATTGATATAAAATTATAATTTATAGTGTCCAATACATACTGATGACTTTCTATTGGCTGACTGTTTGGTTGGTGAATTAGTCTGAACATCTGTAAAAGTGTCTTTATAATTTTCATCACGAAACTCCCCAATAGACAAACAACCAATTGAATGCCTTTGGTTCAATGAATTGGGCTCTTAAATGAATTTGGCTAACAGATGTCACATTAAATAGCAATACCAACACTGAAATGCTAAATTATTATCCGATTTAACTTTAGTTACAAATGTGATATTGTAAGTGGTTTTATGTTACATATAATATTTAGTCTATCTTGAGTGCTTTTCCACTATGCTTGTAAAGGAAATGGGCAAATATAGACGAAAAATGTTTGTACAGTTGTTTGTTAGTAGGACAAAATTGTGTAACAAATTTTAATTTTGTGACAACCTGTGGGGTAGTGGAGAGCTCTCAATCTTGTCTCATTAGCTTAATGTTGGAATACATTAGGTTTCATTTATTTTTGTACAACTTAAGATATGCACACTTCATTCTCGTTTGAATTGTAATAAAATAACAATTATGTGGTTAATCTTTTGTTTTATTTTAAATATTATACATTCTATGATTCTAAAAACAGTTATTATTAACAAAGTGGCAACATTGTATCATAATCAAATTATGAATTTTGTTATAATATGCAGTAACATTGTTTCAAGATTGTGAGAAAAGAGGTTTAACAAATCAACAGTTCCTAATTACAAAACAATAATAATTACAGGGACTCCAAAAACAAAGTTTTCTAGTTTCCTTTTGCTAGCCTTTGCTTCTTTCTTTCTTGATATTCTTGTACATTATCAAATTTCCTTTTAAACATAACTTTGATTGAATTTAATTCGGAGTCACATACACGTTGGATGCTTTCATTTTCAAATACTTTAAAGTCACCATCCAAACTTACATGTATGTTATCATCTTGGCTGGATATACTGTATTTTAAAACTTTTAAATCAATGTCACTGTAAACTAGCAAGCTGTTCTTGATGAATTTAAACTGAGTAGGACAAAAATCAAAAGCAAGCTCCTTCTGAATTTTGTGGGTAAAATTATCATTAGGCGAATTTAAACTACATAAAATAAGTTTGTTATAAGTGTGAATAGATACAGCAAAGAGGCTCCTTGCTTGTGATAAGCCAGTTATATCAAAATGGACTATTGGTAAATTGTTTACCTCTACTCCTTCCGAGTCCATAACCTTTTTAAAGTCCTCCTTTAACTGTACATTATCAATAATAGTGTCCATATTGAAAGAATAACATAGTTTGCCAGATAAATAGTCCCAACATTTTATAGTACCATCTCCTGATGCACTTATCAAATATTTATTGTTGTGGGGAAGTATTTCAATGTGGTTTACAAATTCTGTATGTCCCAGACAGTAAGTTTGAATGTTGTAAGTATTGGGAAAGTGAGAAACTTTGATCTTCTCATCTCTGTCGGACGTTATAACATATTTTCCGTCGTTTGTCTGGAGCACATTCAGTAGCAGACTTAAATGTCCCAATATCTTCGTTCCATTGTCTTCACTCGTTATATCGTATAGCAAAACATCGCCGGTTTTATCTGCAACGAATATGTGCGTGTTGTTGGCGCCAAATCTTATTTTGCTTGCGCTTCGCGGTAGAGTAAATGTCTTTAAACATTTGAACTCTGTGGAGTCATAAATTAGTAACTTTTTGGACGGTGCAGTTATTACGGCGATATATTTGTTGTCTGAAGATATAACAATATCTGTAATGCTACCTTCTGACCCTGTATCACATTGTAGAACATAATGTTTCTTTGAATCAAAACAATCAATTAAGTTATTTTTGCACACTGCTACGAGTAAGTCACTTGCGGCTATTAGACTCATTTTTACAAGATCATTATTTTATTTAGGATCTTAATTTTAATTTACAAGAACTATAAAAACAGAAATAAAGTTAACCAAGACTCGAGAGCTTTCAAAAATTTCCTAACCTGAAAATGTTTCAAATTTCAATGTCAATGTGATTTTGACACTGACGTCTCACGTCTGACGTTAAGCCGGCTGTACACTCTCGCCGAGACACAGCGAGGCGGCCCGAGTGCGAGAGTGTAAATGGGTGCGCTCGCCTCGTCTCGCCTGTCTCGGACCCTCTCGGTCCGTTGTCGGTATATTGTGCCCGAGACAAAGGGTCTCGCGAGGAAAACGAGCGCCCTACTGTACACTCTCGCGTCTTTCAGTACTAGTTTCGCCATTGGACAGTGTAGAACAGAAAAATAACAATAATAAACGACATTATCAGTCATTATCTGTAAGAAATAAAATTAAATATGATTATAAATCTTTGGATTACAATGATATCTTTCGATGCATGGTGAACGGTCAATGGTCGTTTTCGTCCATCTTGTCTGAGTTCTTAACTGCGATTGAACTAAGCGAGAATGTACATGATCGCACTCGGGCAAGGGGCTCTCGCACGAGACTCTCGCCCGAGAGCTCTCGGCGAGAGTGTACAGCGGGCATTACACGATTTGAAAAAGACATTTTTCAGCCGCCACTCTGACATTGGCAAGTCACTGAGGCCGCCATAATTAAAGAAGAAGAAGAAGAAGACATTTAGTTTTTTTTACTAAAGACCATTTAAGACGATTACCAAAAATTTCGCCAGTGTCCCAAATCCTAATGATCCTGGTGATTACATCATTACAGAACTTGGTGATAGTCGAAACTCGAAAGGCAATGCATGCTTTCGAGTTTCAACGAAGCATGCATTTTGATAATTTTTCTTCCATGAACATAGCCTGTATTGCCTAGGTACCATTTTTGTAAATATTTCCATTTGTATAAATACAAATGGAAAGATTACGGGAATGTTAATTTACAAAATATTATATTTTATGATATATATAATATATCTGCTCTTTCTTTTTTATTTCTCTTTTATCTGACATCATCCTTTCATTTGCCATATTTGTATAACACAGAAAAAAATGTAATGTCAAAATTTCCATTGACATTGACAGGTGTACGTGTGGAAGTGTTTTTATATTTCGTATTTTGTTGCGATCCTTGAATTAAAAATTAACTTTAAAGCCAAGAAAGCATAAAAATAACTAGATACACCGGACATTTAAAACTATGTCTAGCATGATTTCTACTTGGACCCCTGATAAGAAACACACGGATGTTGAGAGGTAAGCTGAGTTCTACAATGGTTTATTTTGCCTTTAATAGTTACGTCGTGTGTTCTCTTTACTTATTGGAGTCATGAATTAGAAATAATAACTTAAATATAATGAATAAATACTTCCAGGTGGATCTGTATATATCCAGCGTACTTAAATAGCAAGAAAACCTTGGCAGAAGGGAGGAGGTTACCCAAGGATATCTGTGTGGAAAACCCGACTCATCAGGAGATTCGGGACGTGCTGGCCACAACAGGGTTACGTATTGGAGTTGAGAATAAACTATATTCACGAGAACGGAGCAAGGTATAGCATTGAGATAAAAATCATCTGTATTACACCAAAATAAGGGTAGTTAAATATTACATTTTTTTTTGGTCGGGAAATGCTATTATGCATCCCCGGCAGTGCTGGGGAGGACAACCGGGGTATGTGGGACTCACTGCAACTGATGAGATGGTAGTACCCACTAAAACCCGACCATGTTCCTTTCTGCATTACCACTGACAGATCCACGAGAAATGTAGGGCCACCGCAGTTCTATCAGTGGGCGTCGGCAGACACGTCTGAGTGAGGGTGCTCGGACACCCCCCAGGCTGAACAGAGACCCTACTAGGGCTTGTCTAGGCCATTCCTCAGTTAAATAATACGGTCTACTCATTGTATTGTTCATACAGCTAAAACTGAGTCCTAGTATTAAATAGCCAATGGTTGTTGAAAGTTCTGTTGAAGTTTAAGATATACATTATGCATGACTTTTAATTTTATGTCTTTTGAATATAACAAAAACTCCAAACAACAGGTTTATTTAGAATTGTTCAATGATAGCTTATAAACAATGTCTAGTTTATAATTTACCATTAAACAGGTCTTGGAAATAACACTCAAAAATCATTTATTGCCAGTTTTACCAAAAAAAAAAAAAAATCTTAAGAAACTTTTATAATGATTATTTTTTCATATTTAAACTATTTTACACTGCACATCTTTTATTATTAAAATTGCATCTTTTTAACTTTAGTAATGCAAACTGGATTTTATCATTTCCAGGAAATGTTGCACAGAGGAAGAATTCGCGTGGAAATAAAAAATGATGACGGTACACCGATAAAATCTGAGTATGCTACTAGAGAAGCAGTCATGAAGCACGTAGTAGAAAATATCCCTAAACTCAAAACAAGGCAGAACAGGTACATCCATACTATTTTGTATACTAAATACTATCCATACTAATTCATCAAGCCCCAAGAGGCCACATCTGGCCGCGATAATAATGAAAAAGCTATTGTGTCTCGTTTTGCCACGACTGATGGGTTAATATTATAAAATATGTGAAAGTGTGTCTGTCTGTCTCTCTGTCTGTCCGTCAGTCCTCCTCTTTACGCCCAAACCGCTAAACCGATTTTGCTGAAATTTGGCATGGAGATACTTTGAGTCCTGGGAAAAAACATAGGATACTTTTTGTCCCGAAAAATATATACGGTTATCAAATATATTAAGTAGTAGTTGATAGTCCTGAGAAAGGACATAGGATACATTTTATGACATAAAAATGTACAAACTGGATTCTGCCGTGATTTCAACTTTTGTTAACTTAATTATAACACGAGATATTGATTTTATTATATTATCATAATATAGTACTTATTAATCAATAAGGTTAGAAAATAACAGAGACTTTTTTTTGCAAAAAATTTGAGTCTGAAATTCAGTTCTTTTTGGTATAATTATTTATCAATCATTTCCTATAATATGTGTATCTATAGTATAATATTATGATTAAAAGTGTAAAACATCTCCAGTTTTTATTGTTATCATTCATTATTCAAGCTCACATGAGAAGGTTTTTTAATAATTTATTTATTGTTGTAAAGACACTTTTTTGAAACGACTTTAAATACCAAAATTAATAAATTCTCTTTTGTTATTTCAGACCAGCAGACCAGCAGCCCCAGTCTACGCAGCAGGTGGCCAGCAAAACCAAAGGAAAAAAGGGACGCCGATAACTTAAAGATTTTTATTACAAAAGTTATACATAGAATATCTTATTATTTTAATATAAACTTCAACTAAGAATGGATAGTTATTGCTTTCTCTGTGAGTGTGTTTTTACCGTTCACATCCCTGGCTACACTATATCCATCGTATATCATAACATATTTGTCATTCTGGTCCGAGTTGGGATCGAAACCTGAACTCAAATTAGATGAGTTTAAACTCACTCCTTCATATGATCCACGAAGTTTTTGATCTTCTTGGGTATTTTCGCCATCTCCGACAATGAACTGTTGATCAGAGGAGTCGCCATTGTCTGTTTCTTCGGCTTGTACTTCTTTGGGGGCTCGTAGTCCTGAATCAGGTTCTGATAGAACGCGTGAGCCTTTTGCTTCGTCTGTTCGAATTTCGAATTGAATTTCTCCTTCGTATTCAGGAACGAGTCCTCCAGGACCTTCAGAGGTTTTATTTGGTGAGGTCTTAAACTTTCGAGATACGATTGATGTTCCAACGAATCCGGGATTAACTCTTCTGGGTCCATGGTCTCTTGCATCGTCTCCGATAGGACGGTGGGAATCTTCTTCATCATCCTCTGGATTGGAGCCAGTTTCTCCGTCTCGGGTATCACGTTCATCATCTCCACTATCCCCGGGGATATGTCCCTCAGAGCTTCCGAGATGTGGGGACCCACTTCGCGCATCGAACCCAATATTGTTTCGCCAAACGCCAGTGGTATTTCTTGTAAATAGTAGGGATACGTTCTGATGCCGTCCGACAGGGCTGACGTTATCAGGGGTAGGAGGAGGGGTTGTCGGGGTGGAAGTCTGGGCAGGAGGCGCGGTCTCAGTGACGCCAACCCTGGTAGAAGCAGCTGCCTTTTGACGCGATTCTCGGCCGGTTTTCTTGGAGACGCAGGTGCATACTCGCTCCTCGCTTTCGGAGTAGTCATAGTTGGTCTCGCCTGAGTCTGGGCCGAGAATATTATCAAACAGCAGGCCGAGATTGCGAAGTAGCGGTATATACTGTTTGTTGATGGCGCCATCTTGGTACGTCTCTCGTTTCCCTGACTGGTTCCGAAGTCTGCTTGTTCTTTGGAAAAGAGTTACCCTCTTCGGTTTTATCGGTGACTTGATTTCGAATGATTTTCTGTAATTTAGCGGAGATAGGTTCTTGTTTTGGGATAATATCGTACCTGAAACTATAAAATAATTAGTAACTGCGGCACTCAAAGCGGAACATTAATAATTACTTAAATCATAAATGTAATTAATGCAAAATTTTGACATAAGCCCCAATTATTTATTTGTCAAACTCTTCATTAAATTGAAGCTTAATAATAATTAAATGTCTCTGAGTACGGAGGCTTAGTTTAGTGTACTTTTCCTTGATTACCTGTTTTTGTTAATTTTGTCAGTCCTGATGCTAAGGGACCTGCTCTCTGTTTTGCAGTTTTATCTTGAGTTGCTGTAAAAAAATTAAAAAGTATTAATGTTGTATTATAATTTATAAGACTTATGATTAATTAAGAGTTAAGGCAAATTATACCAGTGGATATGTGCGATTTTTATTCGATCATACGCATCGAATTTATATTATGGGATCAAAGCAGCGCCATCTACTGGCTAACGTGGATACTGCTTTGATCCCATAATATAAATTCGCGTTTACGCGCTCGATGCGTATGATCATACGTAGTATTCCTAAGTAGTCTGTGGTATGATCGAACTCGCACTAACCCCGCTAGTTTCTCGAGACAAAACGTTTATATGTATAGAGATACAGAAGACTTCTGTAAATACGTAGTAAATACTTGTAACTAGTAAGTATTTACATTTCATAGGTAAAACAATATTTTATTTCCTAAAGTTAGTTTTAAATACCTACATACTAACAGGTACCGGTAAAACATGCCAACTGTGCCACATAGGATAACTTTGCCCTAAGATCCATTCTTGATGTACGGAGGTAAGTATTTTAATATTATGGCAATATTTGTTTAATTTGGCGGAAAATAGGTTATATGACTGATAACATTGACAATACCCCGTAGTGCTAACTTTATTCAGTAACTTGTTGGAACCTCTGAAAAACAGTATGTATTTTTGCGGGCAAATTGTGGTGCAGATTTGCGAGTAAATTGTGCGTGATGGTGAAACCACAGGTTAGTTTGCTTTTGATATATTATAAAATAATATCTATAGAGTATTATAGTGATAATGTAATTAATCAGGGAATTTTATAATAAAACTTATGATGGTGGGCAAACTAACCCAGCAGTGTTCCGATCATCGATTACGAATCGAATCGAATACGAAAAAATCCTTAGGGTTGTCAAATCGGACATTTTTAAATACTTTACTAAAAATCGATGTCATTTTTTATTACTGTATGCCTTGCTCAGCCAACCAAATAATATAATGATGATAATGGGTTTATAAATAAACAGAAGCAATTTAATATTTATAATATATTCCTGATAATAATGTAAAAGATGATTAAGTAATTTTATAGATATGTGGCAGCCCTAGTACTCTTACAGACCAAAATGCAAATTGTATGGAAAAGGAAAAAAATGTAAGGGTAACATTGCCCAGTCAATTTAGTAGGATATTATTCGCGATATCGTTTAAATGTTTATAGTAAACGCCATCTTTTCCAAAATTCTTTCACTGGATTTTGATGCCACATGCCCAAAGTTCATATTTACGTCAAAAATCAAGGTGGGCAATGTTGGCTGTAGCCAACATTGCCCACCTGGAGGTAACTTTACCCGGCATGAAAATCAATCATAAATAGAATTAAATGAACAGAAGTAATGTTTTTGACATTCCTACACCTGCACATGATGCCTTGTAGTTGCAGAGGGCAAAAATAAAAAAACATACACTTCCATACATTTTTTTTACAAGAATTAAAATTATTCGAAAAAAGCGGGCAAAGTTGGCATGTTTCGCGGTAATTATGTATTAGCAAATGCAACAAAAGGAAAGTAACAAAAATATATTTTGTACCTTTTGACTGAATAGCTCTGTGTCGTGATAGTTGCTTGGTTCTCTCTTCTAGGAGCTTATTCAAGGAAATCGGTTTAGCGATGATATCTGAAAAATAGTTTGTTAAATTATTATTATTTATTATAATATGATGATGAATTGTAACTGGGAACACTCGAACCAAGTCAGGTTTTAGGCAAAACCTAGATCAATAAGTCAAAGGAGTTGTCTGACGTTCGGACAGGGACAAAACTTTAATAAGGGCTGGTTTACACGTATTAAGTAGATAAGTAGTTAACTAAATTTTAACTTAATTTTAAGTTACCTATTGCATGTAAACACACAATTTAGTAGTAAGTAGCAAGTTAAAATTTAGTTGAGTACTAAACAAGGAAATTTCAATTTTGACTATTTTCTGTTAAGATGGCAGGCGGGGCTTGTCACTTGACACATTTCGGGCAGGCACTTCAAATTAAGTTAAAATTTAGTTACTACTTATCTACTTAATACGTGTAAACCAGCCATTACTCATGATAATAATTTTATTATCGTCTGTATAATATACAGTATAAACAGCTATTTGCACATATTTTTAAATTTTTATAAATTAAATAGTTTTTTAATTATAAAAAATAGTATCAAGATACAATTTTTTTCCTGTAGTGATAAACTAAATAATAAATCTGAAACTTTAAGATGCAGTGAACTGCGTTCTGCGTAGATCGGAACACAAAAAAAATATTGAAAAAATACGGGTAGTTGAAAAACTTTAGCGAGTTGGACCGTGGACGCCATCACCTCAGTTCACGTGTGACTCTCAGTAAATATACTGTATTATCTATGCGTGTGACCGCGGCCGCTGGAAAGCAGGCGATAATATGTCGGAAAAAAGAAAAGTGCTTGTAGGCGGCCAGTCATAGTAATCTTTTGTGAATGTCCTAATAAAGTCCACTGTATATCACTTAAAGTCACACACACAACAACTGTAGCGCTAGCGCAGCGACCAGCGGAAATGCGAAAGTATAGACAAACTGTGGAAATAAACATGTGGTGCCGTTCCGATCTTTTTTCGTTCCGAAAAATTCAACTTTATGACAGACTATAGTCACAAACTATGAAGATAAACTTAAGGTGTCGTTCCGATCTTTTATAGTTCCGAAAAATTCAATTAAAATGCCACTTTATGACAGACTATAGTCCTAAAAATTCAAATAATATCCTACATTATGACATATACTATAGTCTGTCATAAAGTGACATTTTATTTGAATTTTTGTTGGTCGCGATTAGCCGCGGTAAAGATCGGAACGGCACCTTAGGTTTATTTCCACAGTTTGTCTATACTTTCGCATTTCCGCTGGTCGCTGTGCTAGCGCTACAGTTGTTGTGTGTGTGACTTTAAGTGATATACAGTCCACTGTATATCACTCACCGCCGCACTCAGAGACGTCAATTAAGACTTAATGCTCATTTAACATGAAATGTCCCTCTCAGAGATGACAATTAAAAATCGCTAATTGCAAAGTTTGATGTTCAAGTTTGAGGTTATTCTTGAAATTTTTTCAGTTTTAATTTTTCAAAAGATAAAATTAAGATAAAAATAAAATTTATTTTAAGTGTTAATAATAAATAATAATAATATTAGATAATGCCACAGTAAACATAAAACTTCATAACTGTGATAGTACCTACTAAAGCATTTTTGTGCAATACATGCCTAGTTACTTAGTACAGCTGTTTTTAGGGTTCCGTACCCAAAGGGTAAAAACGGGACCCTATTACTAAGACGATGTCTGTCCGTCTGCCTGTCACCAGGCTGTAACTCAAGAACCGCTATAGCTAGACTTCTGAAAGTTTCACAGATTGTGTATATTTGTTGCCGCTATAACAACAAATACTAAAAACAAAATAAAATAAATATTTAAGGGGGGCTCCCATACAACAAACGTAACTTTTTTCTATTTTTTGCTCTTAATCAATAACGGCAACACATAGGCAATTGAAATGTTCACAAAATACTTAATTGTATTTATACTTTAATAATTAATAATAAAATTTAAATAAATTAAATAATTAAGGGGGCTCCCATACAAAAAATACAATTTTTAGCCTATTTTTGCTCTTTAGTGGTACGGAACCCTTCGTGCACGAGTACAACTCCTACTTGGCCGATTTTTACCTTTTCTTGCTATTAAATAGAAGTATTTTACATGAAGTGTACCTATAGTCACTTCCATAAAAACTAGATATACCTACAAAGAAGTATGAACATTGTTACCAAATTATGTCTTACGGTATATTTATACATATACGGTATATAATATATATACGGTATATTTCAAAGTATGTTTACTATATAGTTACAATATTATTATGATTTAAGCAAACGGTTTTCTTATATTAAAATGGTAGGTAATAGTAACATAAGACAGGTTATTCACACAATCCAAATTGTAAAACATAGAAACTTCAAATGTTGCAAAAAATACTTTTAAATACCTAGTACCTATTATAAAAACAATATAAAACATGTTTTTTTTTCTAACACCTTTTATGTTTGTTACATAACTGTAGTAGGGAGGTACGGTGAAAGATAGGAAAGAATGAAATTATTTTAGTAGTATATATTTTATTATTCCTTTGATCGCGGCAAAACGAGACACAATAGCCTTTCAATTGTTATCGCGGCCCACTTGGGCCAAACTGTACGGGAGTTGAAGCGAGCTGCATCAGTTAATTTGATTTCTTGTTACTTTTTTTCTATATTCATTATTCTGCCTAGCAATGCAAACTTTGTAAATTTTTACTTCTTGTCTTCTTGCATTGTTAACTAAAACAAAAGTATGACGTGATAAGAATTGAAACTGGTACAAAACATTATAAGTAGGTAAGTACTTTATAGTTTATTTATTTAAAGTATATACTGACCAATGAAATCCTGTTGAAATGTATAAAGTATGTTAAAATATATTATGATGTTAAATTCGCCAACCAAAAACAAAATAAAAATTACTAGATACCTACTACTACTACTTCTCGTCATAGTACGAATGATTTATAGGGGACAGAAATTAATCAGTCAATTAATTTTGTCTCTGAGAGGTATCTCTAATGAAAGCATTAAATTTCAATTTGTTAAATGATGTTCAGCGCTATTTTTTCAATGACAGACTCTGACGGCCGCAGTCACGACTCACGCCCAATAAAAAAAAATTAAACGAACACGGCTTGACTTTCCAAGACTAGAAAGCCGTGTTCGTTTCATTTTTCAACTACGCATGCGCGGCTTTTTTCGCATTTTGGCAGCTGACTGTCTACTTCATAATAATTGAGTGTCATGTTCTAAAATATTAACAATTTCTGTCAGGTTTTAGAACATGACACTGACACTAATTTTTAACTTTGCGCATGCGTAATGTGCATTGAAAAACGAAACGAACACGACTACAGTTTGTGAAAAAAGAGTAGACACAGAACAAAAAATTTTCTAAACGTAATCACGCTCAAAAGGTGTTTTTTTTGTGTATTTCCATAGAGAACGCTTATATACACATTAAATATTATTTGCCTTGCACATTAATTTTAACTCGATTGAATAAGGTTTTCGTATATTTTGTTACAATATGATTAAAAAATTGCGTAGAGTGTGTACGGTACTCTTTTTTGACAAGCTATAAATAAAAATCATATAAAAAAGAAGAAGAAGATCATGCCCCCCGTGTATTATATTTCTCTATGTCCTAGAATTGGCTTCGGCCTTCACTATCATTCATTAAATAGAGAAAACATAGAAATGGCTGTATGGGCAACGCTCCCTTTGCCTGTCCCGACCGGGACAAATTAAAAAAAAATCTCTATGTCATACCCCTTTGACAGCAAAATCCACGATTAGCGACTCAATCGAGTTAAATGGTGCTTCTTCTGTATTTAAATTTAATCGCCATTTTGAGGTGTTAATTTATCATTAACTGACTCTGAGAGGGAATTTCATGTTTAATGAGCATTTAGTGTTGCGGTTTGTATGGGCAGCGGATAATTTTGATTTTTTAAATGATGATTTAATGAACGACTCTGAGTGCGGCCGTTAAAGTCACACACACATATTTTATTAGGACATTCACAAAAGATTACTATGACTGGCCGCCTACGAAGACAATGCACAAGTGGACAAGCTATTTATCATCGCATGCGCAGGGTTTCATATTTTTTATACGTGTAGTCCACTATTTCCGCCGCCCCATCTACGAAATCTGCCGCCTACGTAGGACGCTGTCCTTTCTAAGCGCGGCCTCTACGGCCTATTTATAAATCTGATCAGATCTATTTATATCTTCTTCTTATAAATAAAAATGGATTTTGAAATGTGTTAGTCGCGCTGAAACTCGAACGGATTGGGCTGATTTTAGTCTTAAAATATTCGTAGAAGTCCAGGGGAAGGTTTTAAAATGACCTGTGACACGAAGTTCACCGGGACAGCTAGTCTTTCTTTCTCTTATATATAAAAATGGATTTTCAAATGTGTTAGTCGCGCTAAAACTCGAAAACGGCTGAACGGATTGGGCTGATTTTAGTCTTAAAATATTCGTAGAAGTCCAGGGAAGGTTTTAAAATGACCTGTGACACGAAGTTCACCGGGACAGCTAGTCTATATTATATAAAAATGGATTTTCAAATGTGTTAGTCGCGCTAAACTCGAAAACGGCTGAACGGATTGGGGTGATTTTAGTCTTAAAATATTCGTAGAAGTCCAGGGAAGGTTTTAAAGTGACACAAAGTTCACCGGGACAGCCAGTTTAAAATAAAAAAATATTTAAATTCTGTTAGTCTCGCTAAAACTTGAGAACGGCTAAACCGATTTGGCTTATTTTAGTCTTGAAATGTTCGTAAAAGTCAAGGGAAGCCGGAAGAAAGTGATGCGAAGTTCACGGGCTTTAGATAAAAATCCAATCGGACTATATGTGTAAGGGGTTAACTAGGTTAAATAATACCTGGTTTAGTTATTCTCGGTGTATTATCAGACGGTTGAGCTTCTTCGGCCTCGATGAGTTTGTTCAATGACACTGGTTTTGCAGTCAAATCTGAAAAAGAAAAACTAGAAACTTTAACATTACTCGGAATTGCAATTTGTTAACTTGTTGGAAAAAGAAACAATTAAATCATTATGTTAACACGCTTTTATTAGCTTGGGCTGTAGGTATGTATTTAATAGAATCTTTGATCACTATTTTTATCTGACTCCTGCAGTAGTCTAATTAATCCTTCGATCGCGGATTCTTGGAAATCTATTGTTATTCTATTGTTGTCGCGGTCACCGGTGTCTTTATGGGGCTTGTTTGGTTAATTCGAAACTATGCATAGGCACGTAGAGCCAATGAAAATGCAATTTTGCTTAAAACGTGTTTTTTGTTTTTAACTATTTTTTTTCATTACCTAAAGCCTCAGATCAAAATTAAATGGTAGTTCATAAAAATTGTCTAAAAATTAAAAACTATGAAACTCTGTTACGAAGAGTTAACGGAAGGCGGCACTCATTAAACGATCTGCTTGGTTTCTAGTTTTAAATTAATCCTTCGATCGCGGATTCTTGGAAATCTATTGCTATTCTATTGTTGTCGCGATCACGGGTGCTCTTATGGGGTTTGAAGGACTAATATACAAACAAATAAAAACTTACATGGCAGTATCACAACACTAAAAACGCAGAGCCAGATACGCGCTACCATTTTGAAACATCTTCAACAACCACAACTCAACTTATGACAATAACATTTAGAATCGTAATGCCAGTATAATCGTTTATTTATTTGAATAAACTCACAACTCTGTCGAGCAGCACGTTTCTCAAGTATTTGCTGACTCGCCTCTTTCAGTACATTACGTGTTTCCACAAGGCCTTGGAAAAATAAGCAAATTATTATCTATACATATAATAAAACTGTAGAAATGAAGATTCTGTACATTAAAGATATTCAAAAAATAATAAGCGGAGGGTGTCACTACATCGCTATAGAAGCCAAAAATGTGGTTAGTTTTTTGTCTGTCTGTCTCTCTGTCTGTCTGTCTGTCTGTCTGTCTGTCTGTCTGTCTGTATGTTTGTTCCACTATCACACGAAAACTACTGATCCGATTTGAATGCGGTTTTCGCAGATATATTTCGACGCCCCCAAACAAAATGTCGGTAACCGAAAAATCCAAATTTTACAGGAGCGATGATTTACTGTTCTTCTTCCAACTTAACATCTGGTGTATAAAAAAAATTCCCCCCACCCCTCTAATGTGACGAAAGAGGGGGTCAGATTTTGTATTTAAAGACTTGCTTTAACACGAAAACTACTGATCCGATTTGCATGCGGTTTTCGCAGATATATTTGTCTTCTTCCAACTTAACATATGGTGTATAAAAAATTCCCCCTACCCCTCTAAAGGGACGAAAGAGGGGGTCAGATTTTGTATTTAAAGACTTGCTTTAACACGAAAACTACTGATCCGATTTGCATGCGGTTTTCGCAGATATATATTTTGCCTTCTGCCAACTCAACATGGTGTATAAAAACTAAAAACCGGCGACTCTCCCTGTCCGCACTATGGGAGTACGACCAAGGAGAGCCAGCGGCCCGTGTAGGACTATTGCAGGGAATGGAAAATTAAAATGACACCGGGATATAAGGGTGAGGTGCTAGTGGACTGGATAACTGGGAGCTATGGAAGGACTATGGCGTCTGCCGATACAATGTTGTAACATGTATAAAGTTGGCAGACGGTGACTCGCCAACTCTTTGAATGGGCCCTTCAAAATGGTCGCACGCACGGTGCACCGAGGCGGCAACATTGACAGAGCGGCTTGAGGCAGGAGAGGTGTCGCTGGACTTTAAACGCCGATCATTTGCACCCTCAGAGGGTCCCATCACGTCGCCCACTCGCCACTTACGCTTCACATCCTCCCTCCGAGCCGAAGCTCTCATGATGGCAAGCCGGAGATGTAGAACAGGGGCTTCCCTGGGAGCACTTAAGTGCGTGGGGTCGCTCTACTCCCCAACAGCTCGCCACAAGCTGCCCTGCGGGCTTATTATTATTATTACTATTGTTATTATTAATAATAGCCGATGGTGTTCGACTGCTGGGCAAAGGCCTCCCCTCTTTCTTTCCACATGTCTTTATTCTTTGCTGTATTTTGCCACTCTTTATCGACAACGTCTAGTTCATCGCGCCACCTTTTCTTGGGTCTGCCCCTGTATCGCCGACCGTTCGGTAGCCACTCCGTTACTAGACGTGCCTATCTGTCCAGGTGCATGCGAGCGACGTGCCCTGCCCAGCTATTGGAATAAAAAAAAAACTAATTTTCAATGACTCATTTAAAAATGCTCCGTATCGCCTCGTCGCGTTGCATTATGATCAAACCCTAAAGCAGTTAATCGTACGTTGAATGTTTCTATCAATAATAAAATGAAGGCAATAAAGGGGCGTATCTAAGTCGGGGGCCCACTGTCGTTAAAATATTACGAGCGGCCGATATCCAGGGATGAAATCTTTAATCGGAGATACGATTCGAGTCGTTTTTGCGGATAAAACGTATTTTTATTATAAACGATCTTCTGTCGAACGATATGAACGAGAGTTTACCTTATACATTTAAAGAAAGACGTTGATCGATGCTTCTATTAAACATACGATAATGTATTATACCCCTTCTTGAGGTAAAAAACCAACAGGTAAATGTTTGTATAGGAATAGATTATTAATTGACGTTGTGCGCCGTCCCTTCTGCGAAAAAAACAGTAACGCGGTAACCGTACATACTCCTGCGGTAAAACGTATCTTCTTTCTTTAAGTAGGTACCTACCTACCCGTGGTCTACTCTATATTTTCAATGCAAACATTAAGGAGACTTTTCCTTTTTATAATTACTCAGTAATAAACTTTATAAAGTTAATTATACCATTACCTTAATTTTTTTATGTTAAAAATTATGATAGTTGCTAAGGGCCTGTTTTACCACTTCCTGATAAGTGCCAGATAGGCTATCCACCAATTAACTTGACAGATAGAGCGTGGAGAATCAGTCAAAAAGGTGTGGATACTGGACAGCCTATCCGGCACTTTATTAGGAAGTGGTGTAATGGCCCTAAGTATATTGGGCTTATTTACAATCCACCAATCAAACTGTAATTTTCGTTATTAGATTGATTTATTACCATTGAATCTACCGGAAAATACGTTACATAATAGGAAAACAGGCTCAAGGCAATACAAAGAAAAAATTGTTAATTCGTTCCCTAGCGACGTTATAAGTATCTTTTACCTTTCCAGTCAGTTCTCAAAGGGATTATGTTACATAAATATTCCATTAGATTTGCAGTCCACCGAAATTAAAAGTATCTCCTGCTGAAAAAGGTCGTCGTTACCATGACAACGTAATTAATTCCGAATTTAAATGTAAATGCACAGATATTTTTGGAGGTTTTTTCATTTTGGAGGGAAAAAGACGTTTTGTGTTTGGAATAAGCTTAGTAACATAATCGCAGTATTGATTTTTGGCACATTTTTAATGAGACATGGCGCATGGCATGGGGATTTTCAGGGGTACCTTTCACGCTTCGCGCTAAAGTCTGTTAAAACTTAACTGGAACTAAGGTATACCTACATTGTAAGGTTAATTTTTGTAGGAAAAATATTACCAGCCAATAGGGTTGCCGGATCGCAAATAAAAATATTTGCCTAAACTAGCATGTTTAGGCAAATATTTTGTTTAAAAAGTTGTATGTTACTAACATCATATTTTCATAATAATTATTGAACGTCAAAAATCTAATACATCATAAATCTCATAAACATTGTGACAGGAGATATATATATATATACAGGAAATATATATATATATATATATATATATATATATATATATATATATATATATATATATATATATATATATATATATATATATATATATTTTTTTAAACAAAATATTTGCCTAAACATGCTAGTTTAGGCAAATATTTTGTTTAAAAATAAAAATAGCCAGACTCATCTGCTGATGAGTCTGGCTATTTTTATTTGCGATCCGGCAACCCCATTGGGATATTAATGTGTGCTTTTTTCCAACTTGGGAGGTAGGATAGCTTAGATCTTTAATTACAGTCACAATTTTATTTTCTTGCAAATTATTTGTCTATAAAGAGCGACCATTGTTTATGCGACGCGGGTCACGGAATAGGAATAGACGTTGCCATGGTGACATACTTATTTATAGTCACTAATTTAATAAAATAATACGGGCGATATACTTTATATAATATGGCAAAGAAACATTTGCCGGGACAGCTAGTCATTTTATAAAATCAAGTTTTTAAAGGTAACATACAGTTTTGATACCTATCTAGAAGTTATAGATTTTAAATTACAGCGTTAGTATATTACAAGTAAATAGAATCTGTTGCGTTCTTATAACAATAATTGCTAACTTATCAGCACACACAAACACACACACACTAAACATACAACAGCCTTGTTTATTATGGTTTTCATCGGGTTAACAATTTTAACAAACCGGACAGGCAGGGCAGTTTATATTGTCTAAAAACTTAACTAAAACTTAACTGAAAATGGTTCCAGTAAAAACCGACCAAGTGCGTGTCGGGCCACGCGCAATATAGGTTTCCGTAGCTAGTTTTTGATATTTTTTAATGCTCAATGATTGTACATTTATAACGTGTTCACTACTAACAACATCATTTCAGTTACGTTAACGAAAAGTTCCTTTATACTTCTCCGAATACATTTTTTAGTTGATCGACTATTACTCAATAACTTAAGAAGTCTTCTTAGCCGTGATAGTTTTCCTTTTAAATTCAGCATATTTTCTACTTCCGTGAGTATTTTCCCATTTCCAGAAGCAACCGTTTAGCTGGTAGAAAGGGGGGAGGGGCACTGGACTGTAACGATTTTTTCCACTTTAAAACTTTATATTTCACAAATGGACCTCTAAATCGGAAAATGATCTTTTAACACTCATAATATTTTTAAAAAACCTATCCAACGACACTCCACACGGTGGGATGTACGCGAAAAAAATTGCGCCGCTTGATGTGTAGAGGAGTAATTAGTAATAAATAATACCGAATAATATACCTAATATGCAAGATAGATTATAAAACACAACATAGAACGGACGTACTGTTTAACTCCGTGCATTTCCAATCTTCATAATCTAGCTTTAGTCCGTTAGCAAAGTGATTCCTTGCCGCGCCGGTCCAGAGCACTTTACTCCTTGTTTTCCAGCTAATAAAGTGTGTGTTTTATTTGTATTTTGTACGCAAATCCGAAGTCCGGTCGCGGCTCGTTCCTCCCGATTTACGAGGGGCAATCCAGGAGTCACGCTTCGTATATCCACGATTTACACAATACTTCCACTTTTATTGGGAGTCTAAACTTGCCAACATTTTAAAGCTGTTAAATCTCGGTTTCGAAAGAAAGGATTGTCTTTGCCGTAAGTGCCGTAAGGATAGGTTCAACCGTGTATTAAGCGTAAAGTGACTCTTACGCGAGTGCCCCAATGATGTTGGGGGTATTTTTGATTTTTCAGGCCCCGCGCGAGCACCGGTGATCGCGAGAACAAAAGAATACAATGGGAATTCCTAGAACCTTCGATCGAAGTACTAGCTACTATTTGTTTGCCAATAATTGCCGATTGAGGGTATTTTGTTTGCCGATTCAGGGTAAAGGGTGTTTTCCCGCCAATTTCTCGAAAACTTATTTAGTGTTTTTGATAGATGTTGAGCCCTAACTACAGAGACTGCTTATTAATATATGACATTTATGAGGTGAAGACGTATTTTTTGAACCAACATTTACTGCAGTCGCCAGAGGTTTTAACCTCCGAAAATTGTAATAGTGAATGGATTTTTGTTTCTGAGTTGTCATTTTCTTTTTTACTTGCAAACTTGCAAAGTTTACCAAAAATTTTTTGTGCTTTTGATTTTTAAGTTACTTAATTAAAAATTAATACCGCGAAACATGCCAACTTTGCCCGCTTTTTTCGAATAATTTTAATTCTTGTAAAAAAATGTATGGAAGTGTAAGTTATTTTTGCCCTCTGCAACAACAAGGCTTCATGTGCAGGTGTAGGAATGTCAAAAACATTACTTCTGTTCATTTAATTCTATTTATGATTGATTTTCATGCCGGGTAAAGTTACCTGGACTTGTAGCCAACATTGCCCACCTTGATTTTTGACGTAAATATGAACTTTGGGCATGTGGCATCAAAATCCAGTGAAAGAATTTTGGAAAAGATGGCGCTTACTATATACATTTAAACAATATCGCGAATAATATCCTACTAAATTGACTGGGCAATGTTACCCCTACATTTTTTTCCTTTTCCATACAATTTGCATTTGGGTATGTAAGAGTACTAGGGCTGCCACATATCTATAAAATTACTTAATCATCTTTTACATTATTATCAGGAATAAATTATAAATATTAAATTGCTTCTGTTTATTTATAAACCCATTATCATCATTATATTATTTGGCTGGCTGAGCAAGGCATACAGTAATAAAAATGACATCGATTTTTAGTAAAGTATTTAAAAATGTCCGATTTGACAACCCTAAGGATTTTTTTATACCGGGCAATGTTGTCAATCGATGATCGGAACACTGCTGGGTTAGTTTGCCCACCATCATAAGTTTTATTATATAATTTCCTGATTAATTACATTATCACTATAATACTCTATAGATATTATTTTATAATATACCAAAAGCAAACTAACCTGTGGTTTCACCATCACGCACAATTTACTCACAAATATGCACCACAATTTGCCCGCAAAAATACGTACCGTTTTTCAGAAGTTCCAACAAGTTACTGAATAAAGTTAGCAGTATGTTATCAGTCATATAACCTATTTTCCGCCAAATTAAACAAATATTGCCATAATAATAAAATACCTCCGTACATCAAAGATTTGCTTAAGAATGGATCTTAGGGCAAAGTTATGCTATGTGGCAAAGTTGGCATGTTTTACCGGTATGTGTATCACCATATAAAACCGGTCCCGAATTTTTTTTTTCTTGTTCCTGTTATTTAATGACTCTTATCCGATTGCTTACGTTGAAAATTAACCAAATACACAATTTTTAAAAAAGAAAGTTTGCTTTGCTAAGCTAAATACAACTAAGGTTTTTTCAAAGTTTTTAGAGATTAACGCTCGTCGTAACCAAGATAAAAGGGTTTGGGTAGATTTAAGGGTTGTAACGAAAATTGTGTTAAACTTACTTGTTGTGCGTATTTAATTTTTAGAGAAATGATAACTTTTAAGTACTTAAAAACGTTTAGATATAATATCCAAAAATGTGTAAAATAGACCGAAAATATTTTTCTATATTTGTTGAGAATTTATTTAAGTGAGAGCTAAAACATTAAATGCATCGACAAATTAAAGAATTTTTCTAGTCTTTGAAATATATTTAAGTTTCCTACTTAAAGCCAGAAAAAAAATTGGGTGCTACAAATCTCACGTACATACTAAAGACGCATGCTGCGACCTATGTTTGGAAAATGCTTACCTGAATGCAAAAAATATCAGATCCTAACCTAATTTGTATTTTTTTCCTTTAAATACTGTTTTAGCAAATATGATTAATGAAAAAAATAAATAAAAATCAATTTCATTCTGTAAAAACCTAGCCAAAAGAAATAAAATACAAATTTTCTTCGAAATATCCGTGAAAAGTTTGTGCTACATTTTCAGAAAATTTAATAAAGTAAGAGCTAAAAAGTTATACACATTAAGAAATAGATGGCTTTGATAATCCTTCAGTCCCCGCGCGAGCACCGGTGATCGCGACAACAAAAGAATACAATGGGAATTCCTAGAATCTCCGATTGAAGTATTAGCCTAAAAAATAATTTTAAACTTCCTATTTAAAATCAAAGAAAAATTGGAACGCCATTTACCTGGCGAGACACACAACAAGCACATTTGGAGGTATGCTCATCTACATACAAAAATATTAATTTTAAATATAAATTATATATTTTTTTCAACTTATTTTCTTTGGAATATAAGCAACGAGACAAATCAAAAAAATAATAATATATTTTATTATTTTGCTATATATTTAAAAGAAAGAAATATGCAAATTTTCTTCAAAATTTTACAGTTTATGAGTTTACTTGAAGTGGAAGAGAATAATTAAAATATCAAAAGCACAACTTTTCAATAGGTTAACTTTATTATTTATGTTATCAGCTACACATTCCTTTTTTCTTTTCAATTTTCATCCACTATTGCAAAAATCGGAGGTTTGCACAATTTTTACGCTTTGGGAACTCCACTAATTATATTATGCCAACTTTGAGGTTGTTTTATGGTCTTTTTTATATAATGGCGTAGTGACATAACTTTTTGTTTAAATATTTCCCTGTCGAACATTTCGTAGCCTATCCTGAATTTTAAAATCATAAACAAAATTTCATTTGTAGAGGCTTATCCATAGCTTGAAAAACATCGTTTCCACGGAATTAGCAAATGAAAATCCTCGTCCAGGGTTTATGTTGTTTTAATTGTAGTGCTCAAACCCCTGACGTATACTCGGGGAGTTATAATTTGGTGTTTTAGACGGCTGGTATCGGAAGCTACATCTTAATAGGCTAAGCCGCGGACCCCATTTTAGATATAGGCAGTGGCGTTACTACCAAGGTGCGGTGCCCAAGCTCAGGGCCCCCTCAATCTCTAATATTTTGCCATCTTTAAATTGTAGATGTTTTGCAGATGATAACTTTTAAAAAAGGTTCAGATAAAAAGCTGTAAGACGTGTGGTAATCTGATTTTTAATTGCAAAGTTAATCCTTCGATCGAGGATTCTTGGAAATGCTATTGTATTGTCGCGATCGCCGGTGCTCGTATGGGGCTTGATGGATTTGGCACGGGACGTCCTTAACTTTATTCGCCCCTGATCTGAGGGCCTCTAAGTTACGTCTTACAGGCTGCACTGGTCGGGGGCCTACTTTAGTTTTTGTCCCTACCGAGCTACGCCACTGGATATAGGGATTCCGAAGGGAGTTTATTCTCGGCTGATGTAATAGAGTGATACTTCTTTAGGATCGTTCGGGTAACTGATGACACTATTCGGCTTTGCCATAAAAAGTTATGGTATAGTTAGGGGATCTAAATATTACGACAAATAATTTTTGCTATACCACTTACCGTCCCTTCTTTCCGCGAAACAAACAAATATTTAGTTTCATAATCATAATTTCCCCGAACAAATTGTTTTGTTTAATAATTTGATGCCAAGGAGGAAAATGTCGAGCAGATTTTTTGGAGAAGAAGATAATAATTGAGGACTAGTTACTTAATATTTTGTAGACAGGTAAGTTCGTTAAGTAAATACCTAGGTGTTAAACAATAGCATAAAATATTACCATTCAGAAAAAGGTTTTGATCTAAGAATTCAAATTCTTTATTAAACATAGTACAATAATATACAATAGTATAAAAGCTAGGTAGCGTACATTACGTCGTTTAATCCCATGCTAAACAATATAGAGGTATCAGGTAGTGTACAATTATAAGGCTTAGTATTCTACCAAGCCTTATTATTATACACTACCTCTTTATTAGATCAAAACCTTTTTTTTCTTTTCGGGTCTACTAAGACTTAGTTATTGTTTACTAAATGATTTTAATTTGTTAATATTACCAAAATTCTTGAAATTGCTTGATGTCGGGTAAGGTTTTAAGATGTCGACTTTTCAAGCAGTGTTTCCCTTTTTACTCTTGAAGAATATCACCGTTATCAAATACCGAAGTCTATAACATAATCAATACTCCTTTAGCAGGGGTACTCAAACTTTTGACAATGATACTCTATCGGGTAGACTACATAGCCGTAGGCTACGCTGAATTTTGGCTGACTGCTTAAATAAAATATCCAAAAGGACATATTGCATATTTTAGCCAATACAAAAATAATTTACACATACCTGATGTAAATTCTAATAGCTTGTTAACATCATCCATATAGATATTAATATTTTAACTGAAAAAGTGGTTGAATCTGTCTGTCAACTCTTGCTTAATCCGTTGAACCAATTTCATTATAATTTGGTACGGTCATAGTTTGGGTTCCGGGGAAAGGACAAAGGTTAGTTTTTATCCCGGAAAAGATTACGGTATCTACGCGCTGAACGAAACGTGGCACGATGATAATGCGGGCAACATCTACTTAGCTGTACTATCGGAGAAGTTGATTCGTCGCAGATTGCGGATCTATGTTATTTGATCGCGTTATGTAAAACCTAGCCGACAGATTAGGCCCGGGAGCCAGGTAAATTTTTGGTCAATGATTTCCTCCCGGGCGAAACTTTGTACCATGCATAAGAGACTTATACTATGAATACTGGCGACCGTCAGCTGCAACTCCGTGGGTGGGGTGGGCACTGGGCAGTGGCAGCCTCCCACTCATGAAGAAAAAAATTTTAGTCATTTCCTCTCTCTCATTTGAAAATTTATCAGAGTATTGTTTATGTAGTATTTTGAAAGTAAAACATTGTCAGCTGACCATAACACGGTGGATTATTATACGTCAGCTGGCTCCTTGAACATAAAAAAAGTATTGTCAATGATTTCCTCTCAGCTAAAAATTTACCTGGTGATCGTTTATATGCTAGTATGAATTAAAATTAATGTCAGCTTGCTGTATCTCAGTGGAATGTTTGTCAGCTTGTACCTTGAACTTAACGCAACAGCATCTATACCTACTAAAACTTATCAGCTGACGAATTTTCCACTGACTTACAGCTAGCTGATTTTTTAAATTGTTTACGAGAGTATTTTAACAATACTTTGAAAAATTTTCAAATGAGAGGAAATGACTGAAAAAAATTTTTTTTCTTCATCTTTGAGAGGCTGCCACTGCCCTCCCCATCAACGGAGTCGCAGCTAACGGTCGCTAGTATTCATAGTATAAGTCCCTTATTCATTTGACGAAGTTTCGGTTGGGAGGGACTTGGTCATGAAAATCTTTCTCTGGCCCCAGGTCTATAATTGACATAATTCGACCAAATGACGTCGGTCCGTCAACTGCCAATTAATCAATTTCTTCGATGGTACATTGTTTTGGCAAAAACCCGATGACGATGGGCCCTGAGGTTCTCGGAGCGCAGTTTGAGAATCCCTGGTCTAGAAGTTATCTACCAGCTAGATGGTCGGTTTTATAACACATAAACTGCGCGATAGGGACCGTAAAGACGGCGAGGCAATACGCCGACGGCCATTGTGGTCTTTGTTTAACAGATTTACACTGTTTCGTGCCGCAGGTTTTATTTAATCTAATTTTATGATATTATTACGAGTAGGTAATAATTTCAACTTTTTAATTTACTACGGGGTTGTTTGATATCAAATATTTATATTAGGTTTTGTCCACATTTGTATCAAGTAGTCCTATCCGTATCAGGCGTATCGTATAGAGCAGTGGTCCCCAATCTTTTTTTCATGTGGGCCACAAACATGTTTTGGTCTTGGTGTCACGGGCCGCAACCAAAATTTTTTTAGGGCTAAAAAATAACATTCTTCAAAATGAACGATTTAAAAGTGGAAAAACGATTATCACTTTGCGTTATTTTGCCGGTGGATGTAAATTTCAAAATTGTTTAACATCGCACGGGCCACAAATAAAGTCTCGGCGAGCCGCCGGTTGGGGATAGCGGGTATAAGGTATGCGTATCCTAAGTGTGGACGCCTTTTTGACCATAGCGTATCTTTTATCGCGTGAGCAAGAGTTCGGCCAAAAAACGACGTCCACACTTATAGATACTTCGCGTATCGTCGGGCCGATCCTCGTATCGGTCTAGTGATTCATTTATTCAAGAACTCCCAGAGTGCAGACATCAAAATGCGTCCACACTAGATCATTCTGCCGATCATGATACGCGTATCCGATACGCAGCTTATAGCGATCGGGTGTATCATGATACGAAGTGTATCATGATTGCGATCATTTTGCGTCCACACTGGCGAACATGATACGCTATGAAGCTACGCAACGGGGGGTACGCGAAAATGATACAAATGTGGACAACGCCTTATGTATACAGGGTGTACCTAATGAACAATGTGATAATAACTCTAGGGTGTGTCCGAGTATAGATCTAAAATATAAAAATAGTTTCCAGCGTTATTTTAATCTCATCATTGATATTATTGATTAATAGTTACCGAGGTAAAGAAAATATAATTTTCAATATTATGTGAAAGGTCAAACATTTTCTATTTTTGCATTACAAATAAAAGGTTTACTCGCTGATTATTTATACTCTATACAACTTATTATAAAACAAAGTCACTTTTTCCCCTCATGTCCCTTTGTTCCCTTTAATCTTTAAAACTACGCAACGGATTTTGATGATTCTTTCAGTGTTAGATAGCCCATTTATTAAGGAAGGTTATAAGCTATATTTTAGCACGCTAAAATTAATACAATAAAATGTGGAAAAAACGGGGAAAATTATTTGAAAGGGCTAACTTGAACGCGCTAATCTCAGGAACTACTGGTCCGATTTGCAAAATTCTTTCAGTGTTAGATAGCCCATTTATTGAGGAAGGCTATATTTTATCACGCTAAGACTTATAGGAGAATGTGGAAAAAACGGGGGAAATTATTTGAAAGGGTTTATCTCGCGAACTATTGGAGCAATTTTTATGTTATTTGGCACAGATAAGAAGTAGACTAAATGAAGTATCGCGATAAGCTATCGATTTTAATAATTTTTTCAGTGGCTATTTATTTTATACCCGTGCGCCGCCGCACAGTTGTCCGAAATCGCTAAATAGTGGACATTCGGAAAAAAACGTTCGATTTTGGTGTGGAAAAAAATACCATCCGATAAATTTTAAGAGGAGTAACAATAAATCCTTATTAAGTTTTTTATAAAAATGTATATTTAAGGTGAAAAAAATAATTACGAAAATGTTATATGGGAAAGAATCTATAAATAGATTTTTTGCAAAAACTACTAAGTCATTCTGGTTCATCTTTGAAACAAGTAAAGTTCTAGGGGTATTTAAGGTTTAGAAAAAAAAATACGAAAATTTACGTGCAGCCTTTTGCAGTAGAGGGGTTCAAAATTTTGAAATAATTTTACTAACTTTTAGGTGTGGAAAAAATACTATTCGAAAGATTTCCTAAAGAGTAACAATAAATCCTTTATAAGTTTTGTACAAAAATTAATTTTTAAGGTGAAAAAAAAAAAATAATTACGAAAATTGTATGGGTATAATATTATTATATAAAACGAGTCCTTAAAAAGCAACAATACTTGGAGGCGGGTCGCTAGTAAATAATATAATATCATGTGGAGTTTTGGAATTAAATATTTCGTTCTGTAAATATTTGTAAAAATGTTAATGAAAATGTTACTTAATTGAAAATTGCTATCGGCTATGTACAGAGTGAAAAATCAAAATTTTAAAAAGCCAGAGGATTAAAAGTTCAATATTTAAATATTTACAGATTAAATAAAAACGGAATAAAATATGCAGAGTTTAGCTAAAATAAAAATACATTAACGAAATAGACTTTTTAAGCCAAAAAATCACTGTGAAAATGCTTTTGTTAAACCTGAACTTTTTTAACGCAAACACTTTTAGTTTATTGCATTTTAGTTGTGTACTTAAAATATATACTATAAATAATAATATTATATTCATTATTGACATTGGTAGGTAGATATTGGTAGGTAGAGTATCATTAGTGTGGGGACACCGCCCCCCCAGAGTTCCAGAGAGAGCCGTGGCCCGTGATACGCATGGTGCTCCTCACAGACATAGTGCTCCTGCACATCTCGGCTTCCTTGTGGGCTCTTCTAGGCCACCCTGCGGGGCGGCCTAGATCTATACAAGCCTGCACGCTGCGATGAGTCTGCGAGCCGCAGACAACCGTTGGTAGAGTTGCGGTGGGTTGATCGTGTCCGGATGCCTAAGTGGGGAGTGGAGCACCATGGGGTTCTGAGGGTAGAACCTAGGGGAAGTCCTACATACCCCGGCCGATATCACGAATCCGCCGGGGATGCGCGTAGCATTTGCCCATGTAAAAAAAGGGAGATTCAATAGCATCACTTACACGGTCTGCTTGTATTTGGCAATACAATAAATTGCAAGCGTCAAATAGCTTTGTCCAAATTGTGCCTTTTTCTGTTCATCAAGGACATGCCTTATAGCGCTGTCAACAGCAAACGTGAGGCATGCCCGTAACGCGCGTTGAAATCGTAGCGCGCTAATCGCTATGACACTTTTCGATCAATGCGGGTGGATTTTGACGCGCGTCACGGGTATGCCACACCTTCGCTGTTGACTGCGCTATAACGCATGCCCTTGTTGAACAAAAAAAGGCACAACGTGGCCAAAGCTATAGATAGTCAAAGACAGCGAACATTGAGTAAAATATAAAATCTTACTATGTGGAAAGTATGTACTATCGAAGAAATTCATCCATAGGCAGATGACGGACCTATGTTATTTGTTTGGATTACGTCAATTCAATGTTAGCTGTTATCTGTCGGATGGGTTTGACATAATGCGACCAAATTATGTTGGTCCGCCATCTACCTATGAATCAACTTCTCTGATAGTACCTTTAACAATTTACATGCGAACATTTTTATTAGCAACTAGCTGTTGCCCGCGACTTCGTCTATAATTCGCGACTTCATCTATAATTCGTCGAAAAAATCGCGAATATTCAATGTACAGAATTGACTTTCTTACGATTTTATTATATATAGATGTTTCGCGCGGCTTCGCTTGCGTAATTTAGGAATTTCACGCAACCGTACATTTTTCCGCAAAAAATAGCCTACGTCCCTTCACGTGGTCTATTCTTCATGTTTGCCAAATACTTAACATAAAAATTGCTCCAGTAGTTCTTAAGATAATAAGCAATTTCGTATAATTTCCCCCGTTTTTTCCACATTTTTATCTATTTCTTCGCTCCAATTAGGTTTAGTGTGATAAAATATAGCTTATAGCATTTCTAGATAAATAGGCTATCTAACACTGAAAGAATTTTTCAAATCGGACCAGGAGTTCCTGAGATTAGCGCGCACGAATAAGCCCTTTCATATAATTTCCCCCGTTTTTTCCACATTTTCCTCTAGTTATTCGCTCCCATTAGTCTTAGCATGATAAAATATAGCCTATAGCCTTCCTCGATAAATGGGCTATCCAACAGCAAAATAATTTTTCAAATCGGACCAGTAGTTCCTGAGATTAGCGCGTTCAAACAAACAAACAAACTCTTCCCAATTATAATATTAGTATAGATAGGGTAACTCCAATTTTAACTTCTAAAAGTTAAACATCGTTTCTTACAAATCCAGCACCACATATCGGCGTGAACCCAAAACTATTTACTCGAGCACATCTACTTTGTCATTTACCCTTTCGGTTTTACGTCGCGGACTTCATTTGTAAACAAATTCGATCTCCCGTTCGGCGTATTTGATGGCGTCAACGTTACGAACTGGATCTTACGGTTCTATTTCCCCGCTTTCCGCCTCCGCTATTTCCTGTATATTATTCCGGGAAAATTCCGGGAAAGAGTTCGCAACTTTGAAAACGGAATCGAGATGAGTCCGTTTTGTTTATGTTTTTGACGAATATGAGCCATTAGATTCTTAGGAAGATTGCGGACTTATTTTGGTCGGGTTGTTTCAAATCAATGGTAATTGTATAATGTCAGCTGGTTTTGACACAACCCGACCAAATTAAGTAGGCATGCCATCTGCCTACAAATCAACCTCTCTGGTAGTTCATTATATTTATAATAATTATTATAGATTTTTACCATTCATAGATAACTATGACGCCCGCAACTCCGATGCGCCAAAACTCGTTTATCGCGCTGGAACCGTACATTTTTCGGGATGAATTTATCCTTTGTCCTTTCCCAGGACTCAAAGCATCTCCATGCCAAATTTCAGCAAAATCGGTTCAGCGGTTTGGGCGTCAAGAGGTAACAGACAGACACACTTTCGCATTTATAATATTAGTATGGATGGATTTTAGATAATTAATCTTTCTTGTTATGCAATCAGGTTATCAGCCTGCATTGGAAACAGCAATTTTGTCAAACCCACGCCGCTATTAAAAACCAACATTTACTGCAGTCGCCAGAGGTTTTAACCTCCGAAAATTGTAATAGTGAATGGATTTTTGTTTTTGAGGTGTCATTTTCTTTTTTACACTATAACTTGCAAAGCTTACCAAAAAATTTTTCGTGCTTTTAATTTTTTAGTTACTCAAATAAAAATTAATATTTCACCATATAAAACCGGTCCCGAAAAAAATTACTACTATAAGGGTTTTTGCAAAGTTTTTAGAGATTAACGCTCGTCGTAACCAAGATAAAAGGGTTTGGGTAGATTTAAGGGTTGTAACGGAAAGTGTGTTAAACTTACTTGTTGTGCGTATTTAATTTTTAGAGAAATGATAACTTTTAAGTACTTAAAAACGTTTAAATATCTCTAAAAATGTGAAAAATAGACCTAAAATATTTTTCTATATTTGTTGAGAATTTATTTAAGTGAGAGCTAACACATTAAATGCATCGACAAATTAAAGACTTTTTCTAGTCTTTGAAATATATTTAAGCTTCCTACTTAAAGCCAGAAAAAAATTGGGTGCTACAAATCTCACGTACATACTAAAGACGCATGCTGCGACCTATGTTTGGAAAATGCTTACCTGAATGCAAAAAATATCAGTTCTTAACCTAAGTTGTATTTTTCCCCTTTAAGTATGTTTTAGCAAATATAATTAATGAAAAAAAATCAATTTTATTCTGTAAAAACCTAACGAAAGAAATAAAATACAGATTTTCTTCGAAATATCCATGAAAAGTTTGTGCTACATTTTCGGAAAATTTAATAGAGTAAGAGCTAAATACACATTAAGAAATGAAGAAGGCTTTGTTAAGCCTAAAAAATAATTTTTTACTTCCTATTTAAAACCAAAGAAAAATTGTAACGCCATTTACCTGGCGAGGCACACAACAAGCACATTTGGAGGTATGCTCATCTACATACAAAAATATTAATTTTAAATATAAATTATATATTTTTTTCAACTTGTTTTCTTTGGAAACAAATAAGCAACGATACAAATCAAAAAAATACTGATATATTTTATTATTTTGCTGTACATTTAAAAGAAAGAAATATGCAAATTTTCTTCAAAATTTTACAGTTTATGAGTTTACTTGAAGTGGAAGATAATAATTTAAAAATCAAAAGCACAACTTTTCAATAGGTAAACTTTATTATTTATGTTATCAGCTACACATTCCTTTTTTTCTTTTCAATTTTCATCCACTATTGCAAAAATCGGAGGTTTGCACGTTTTTTACGCTCTGGGAACTCCACTAATTACGATTTACGGTGGATAGCGAACAATTATACTCAATAATATTATAGTAAAATTCTTTAATATTACAGAAAATACACGTTCCGCCATACTCAATTGTCTCTATTCTCTACCGAGCAATCTTATAAGTTTCTAATCCTACCATAATAATTATATTATTCCTTACAATATTCGTGTCTTTGTTCGCGAGAAATCGTGTAAAATATTCAAAGACTCTATTATTTTAATTACAAGATGCTTTTGAGTAAGCGATTTTGAGATTTTCATTACTTAGGAATTCCCCGCTTCTTAGTGACTCACAAATTAATAATTATGACAAATAGCGGATTTTCGTCTGTACAGCAAAAACGTGTTGTATTGCGTAAGCTGAAATATCTCGTGAGAATGTTATTAACGTAAGAAATTAATTAAAACCTTATTATTTTAGTGCTCACTAATATTTGCGATTAACAAAATCAATTAGGTACCTATATTACTTATCTATTTGCAATTTTGCGTATTATATTTTTAGTACTTGTACTGCCGAAGCGAGTACAATATTTCCATAGTATATTTTTATCAGAAAAAAGTGCGTCATATCATATACTATACTATAGCATATGTTATTAAAATTAGTTAAAATTTACCTGCATATTTATTTGTTTTTGTCGTAAAAATCTAACTGGTATCTGGTATAAAACTTTGAGATCGATATTATCCAAATCAGTTAAATCTTACTAGCTTATAGATACGTTATATTATACGTTGTGTTATAATATAGCAGTTGTCCCAAACTCTTTCCTAGAAAACAAACAGGCGAACATGGTACCTATTTTTTTTAAAGTTGGTTAATAAAATACTAGACCTCATTGAACTCTTCAGATAAAAAAATTACACAACGGGGCAAGTTCCTTAGTATTTATAGGGGCCTAAATATAAGAATACTTGGTATTCGTACTACAGGCGGGAAGATAAGCTGCATTATTAAAAGTAACGAGGCGATAGGCCGTGGAATAAATAATAGGAGATACGGCGAAAGTGCTATCGCGGGGAGATACGAGCGTTTTTAGTTACACCCCTAATAATGACCTTATTTTGATGCTTAATAGAATCAGGCGTTTGCGGAAATCTGTAGCATAAAATGTTATTTGTAGCAATGTGGAATTTACACATGGTTCTATACGTTTATAGACAGAAATGATCGGCCAAGTGCGAGTCGGACTCGCGTACGAAGGGTTCCGTACCGTTAAAGAGCAAAAATAGGCCAAAAATTGCGTTTTTCGTATGGGAGCCCCCCATAAATTTTTATTTTATTTAAATATTATTATTAATTATTTAAGTACACATATAATGACATTTTTGACAGTTGTCATCATTGATACCGAGCAAAAAATGTTTGAAAAATCACGTTTGTTGTATGGGAGCCCCCCTTAAAAATTTATTTAGTTTTCAGTATTTGTTGTTATAGCGGCAACAGAAATACATAATCTGTGAAAATTTCAATTCTCTAGCTATTACCGTTCTTGAGCTACAGCTTGGAGCCAGGATACTTCTTGAAAACAGTATGCTTTCTGTTGTCTGTCTGTATGAAAGCTTCCTTGTTCGTTAATTTACTATCACGGGCTTGTTAGGTCAGGTTAGTGTCCGATTAATTGTGTCCAAATTAAGCAAGACAGACAGATACACCTTACAAAAACAATACCAACATTTTTTATATAACAAATTCAGCCGTATCTCAATTCTCAGGTATGTATAGTGAAGGGCTGGACGCTTAAGTTTTATCAGGGTTGACCGCAAACTTGGTGCTTCGTGGAAGGTCCCTTGGATTAGGGTGCATTGTATAACACGAAACTTCCGACACTGATACTACTTGTTACTTGTGAACTTTTAATGTATTGAAATGGCTTTGTATGTTTGTATACCAAAGGGAGATTATTAGGGTGTAGTAAAGTCCGGTCAAATGGCTGGTCAACACTTTGAAAACATAATATGTTAAGTGTACGTTTGTTTGGTCGTGTTACATTACTTTGGAAAGTCTGCCAAACGGATTTTTCGTCAATGCGCACAATTCAAGTCTGTTTAGAACTTTTCTGATCGTGGATTCTTGAAAATCTATTGTTTACGCGGCCGAATCCGACCGCTTGGGAATTGATAGCTTAATAGAAACTTCGAAGAAAAATAAGTTAAATCCGATTTTTCTGGACGTCAAATTAAATAATTTGATCAATATAAATATTAAAATATGTTTGTTGTCGCATTGACTGTATACAGCATAATATTTTATGTGATAGTAAAAAACTATCTTCAAAATACTCCGCAAGAACGTAAGTAGTAATCACAATTATTAGTCATCACTCATCAGTCATCACGTAAATATTTATGTTTTATAAATCACTTCACGAAAATTCTTTTGCTAAATGTGACATCAAACTTTAAAAGTCCCGCCTCTAAAGACCATAAGGATCCTTAATAAAAACGACATCTCAATTTCCACCAGGTATGTGTAGGTGCTTAATATTTCACGTGCGGGCGCGGGTGGAATGCGGCTAGGGCGGGCGGACTGCGGGTCGAGGGCGGAACAATTCGCCAATAATCCAACCCGCAATAACTGAGGTGATACCTGAGACCTATTGAGGTTCTTAGTCGATATAAGCGAGGCTTTCTTCGGAGAGAAAAAAAAGAAAAACTTTTCTTAGAATTTTTTTCTTCTTTCAAGATTTTAGTAAATTCTCTACATTTTTATTATTAAATATTTAGTCAAAAAACTCCTCAACTATTTCTGTACTCAATCTTTTTCAATTAGCTCGAAAAATTTCTAAGATCTTTAGGCGAATTCTGAAATAGACAGTAATATAAAATAAGAATTATACTTCGTATCCCTCCCGAAGATGATTACAGATTTACAAGCAGCAGTACGTAGTATGGTGCTGTCCTCGTCACACCTTCGAAGACATTATACAAGAAAAAAACTCACCGAACAGGTTATGTTGCTGTCTCACTCTTACCCCTACCCGACAGCGTTGTATCTCTTTCATCGCCATTACGTTTTTTGGTGCAGTCCGAGTCACACGTAAACTTTAATTTGTTTTCCTGTTACCTAGTTATTATTAAAAATGGGTGGAAAGAAAAGATCACGATCGAAAGAGAATGACTACGAAGATCTTCTTAAAAAAATTAGGAAAATCGAACATTAAGTTAGAAAGAAACGACGTCTTCCCTCAACGTCGTCATCGGAAAGTGAAATCTATCCTAATGATAATATTACGGAAGACTTTTCCGGTAAGCATTAATTTATTGTTCTATTTGCATTCGCAGTGCTTTGTTTCTGCATAATATCTGTTATCTAATAACTACAACGCGCAGACAGGCCGCGCGCCGCCATTGTAAATGCCATTGCGCAATCCGCCATTTGCACCGAATTGTTTACGCTAAATGCGTTGTAACAAACACAGTAATAATTATTAACGTTAATACATAACACAGTTATTTTGTTGGCCGTTTCGACGACTTGAATAATGTTCTATTTGTAATTTTATATTGTCTGTTCCGATCAATGTTCATAACAAAATAGGTAAGTACCTACCTTCAACAAATTATATTGTATAATTGCTCCATGTAAATCATGTTTGAGCGTTTTTGAGTACCAAAATATGCCGAGAAAAATGTTGCTCCGCGTAAACCGTGTCTGAGCGTGGCATAGTACCTATTTAGAAACCAGCTGCTCCACGAAAACCGTGTCTGAGCGTATCTCCATGTAAATCATGTTTGAGCGGTGTTTATCTTGATATTCAAGACTAGTTAGTAGTTAGCTCCACGTAAACTGTGTTGAGCGTAGAAGCATACCCAAAAAATGAGTACACAATAAATACGTTATCTGTATGTATTGCTATTATATTCCATCAAGCCCCAAGCGGTCGCATGCGACAGCGATAACAATAGAAAGGCTATTGTGTCTCGTTTTTCGGTGACGTAGAAACTGTGCAATTTGCATATACCTATAATGTGCTTACAACCCTATAAAATGCACTTTTAGTGGACTTTATATTCATAATATGCAACTTGCTTCAGCGCATGGTTTATAACATATTTATATTTGCATTTTGTTTTAGTTGAAATGCCTTTACAAGAAGAATCATGCGAGGCCGACGATATTATAGAAGGAAACATTGATGCAAATATTTCTGACACGGAGAACCTTGACTTAGAGCAAGATATTTTGGAAATATTAGGAGAAGATCCAACATCAGTAAAGTCTTTTGGGGATGACTTACACAAGGATATTGCTCCTAGGTGGAAACATATTTTATTAAATGGCCTCTCTAAAGAGAATAGATCTGAATTATTAAAAACTTATTTGCCGCCAGAAAATTGTCCATATTTAAAAGCGCCTAAACTTAATTTGGAAATAAAGGCTGCACTTACTGATATAAATAACAAGAAAGATATGTACAGCCAAAGTAAGCAAAATCAGTTAGGCAGTGGCCTAGCTGCGCTGGGAAAAGCGTTAAACTTAGCGCTTTCCAAAACATCTGATGTCAATGGATTAATAAAGCCATTAAGTGATGCAGCTAAGTTGTTTTGTGATTATCACTTCAAAGAATCACAATCAAGACGTTTCGCTGCTATGAATACCCTAAACAAACAAACAAAGGACGTGATAAAAAACACTAAAATAGATGACTTTTTGTTTGGGTGTGAATTGGCCGAGCAATTAAAATCATCAAAAGCGATTTCAAAATCAGGCATGGAAATGCGCTCTCAGGCTCCAACGGCTCGCCCTGCAGCCAGACCGTCAAGCACGACTCAAGCAGGCCCATCTACCGCAGCCCGGCGTGGGGCTTTAAACGCGAGGGGAGCGCCGCGGGCGGCTGCCGAGCCGCGAGCGCCCCTGACTACCTGGAGACAGCACTCGGCGCGCGACAGGAGCTCCAACAAGACCAAGAACCTGCCGCGGTATCGCTCGAAGAGACGCTGACATCTGATTCCGAGGTAAATACTATTGTCGCTGGTAGGCTACAATATTTTTATAACCAATGGTGTACAATAACAGACGACCCTATTATATTGTCGTGGATTAGAGGTTACAAGATTCCTTTTAAAGAGGAACCCATACAGGATTTTCTACCGAGAAATAAGTCTTATTCTTTATTAGAATTTGAAAAAATTCAGGAATGTTTAAATAAACTTCTTGATTCAGGTTATGTTTCTTCGTGTAGTCCTTGTGAAGGCCAGTATCTATCACCTATATTTACAATTCCGAAACCGAATGGGGATAATCGTTTTATTTTAAACTTGAAAAGCTTAAATAAATTTATAGATGTAGAACATTTTAAAATGGAGGATTACCGTACAGCGATCAAACTATTAAATAATGATTACTATATGGCAACTCTAGACTTAAAGGACGCTTATTTTTTAATTCCTGTACATTTTGAAGACCGTAAAAAATTACGCTTCCAATGGAACTCGCAAATGTTTGAATTTAACCGATTCATGGCCAATGCCGCGCCCAGCGCGTCATTCAAAAACTTTTAGTGAGGCCGATGACGCGCCAGACGCGGCATATAAGAATTGTTAAAAAACACGTTAAAACTAATTTATTATACTGTAATTACAATTCCCTTGTCTAAATATACATGTTGAACTCAATTTTATGCGTGGCCGTTTATTTTAGAATTAAAGGCTACTAGTCAGAGATCGTCAATCATTGGTTCACTCGAAGAATCCTTACTTTTCTGCGATTAGCGTTTTTATGAAACTTTTTTTTTTCTTATTAACACTCATCTTCATCAGCGTCAGTAATTTAGCTTCGATGCTACTGTCTGTTGAGTTATTTTTTGCGTCATGACAAATACGAGAACTTTCAATTACTTAATGTCCTTTTCAATGTAAAGTTTTGCAATATTGAGTGACTATATTCTGGAAAACTTTCATTCTCCTTATTGTCGTTTTCCAGGCAATTTTCATTTGAGTGTGTTTGTAAATCGTGGCTGGCTATATTCAGGAAAGTCATTATATTCCTGCTGATTATCCAAAACAAACGTATTTCATTTGTTTAAATTAACGATTTTCTGAGAGCTCTTAAATTTTAATACAAATTTATATTGTCATAGCTACACAACTACTCTAAGTTATTTAATCTTCAACTAAAATGGATGAAGTTGCTAGTCATAATAAATCCCACAACCTTTACGGAAAAACTATCATGCCTATTGATTTGTGCTTTAACATGTAATTAGGGTTCTAACTTCCGTACCCAAAAGATAAAAACGGGACCCTATTACTAAGGCTGGCCTCACACAGCCGGAACATCTCTCTGAATAATTCATAATCGGAAATTCATAATCTAAATTTCGGCACCTTGCCTCACACACATCTTTGAAAATAAGATTGATCAGTAGTCTCATGATTCCTGGCACATATTTAAACGTCTTTATGAAAGAAGAATTAATACTAATAAATATTATTTTCCTTTTACTTTCGTTTTCACTTAATGTTTCCCAATTTGGAATTAAACTTTTAAGAATTTCCAACCACGCTATGTTTTTTTCCCTGTCATGGTAATCCTCAATGGATGTGTCCTATATTTCAATGCTTAAGATTAAATTTTCCGTGTCAGACATCACGCCAGCAGGTCACAACACGTCCAGGGGTTAGCTTCTTGCAGTGTCAACTGAAATAATTCATAATCTGATTCCAGTATGTGTGTGCCGCTCTATTAAAATGTATGGGAATACGCGCGTTATGAAATCATAATCTTAAATTTATCGATCCGGAATTCAGAACGCTCGTCAGTATCATTCTTACAGATCGATCTGAGAACCTCATATCGGAAGAATTGTACTTTCAACCTAAACAAAACCTTTTGTACTCTCCTTTCAGACAAGTCCATCCACTTCACAAGAGCATTACCCTGGTGGCAGCGATCTTATCAGGCAGTCGCTGATGAAACGTGGAGTACCAGGTCAATCTTTGGATTTACTTATGGCCTCACTTGCTGAAAAAACAATAAAGCAGTATAGTTCTTCATTAAAAGCCTGGTGGGTATTTTGCCAACAGAATAATTATAATTTCTGGGAATCAAATATTTCTGAAGTGTTAATTTTTTTGACCGAAAAACATAACGCGGGCGCTAGTTATAGTGTACTTAATACCACCAGATCAGCTCTCTGTTTAATTTTAGGTAGTACAGTGATGTCTCATGATTATATTAATAGATTATTAAAAGGATCTTTTAGACTAAATCCTCCCACGCCTAAATATGATTCGACATGGGACCCCAGTATTGTATTAAATTATTTAAGTAATTATTATCCTTATGATAATATAAATTTAAGTGATTTGTCTTATAAAACTGTTACTTTAATCGCGATTGCATCTGCTCAGAGAATGCAAACTTTGAGCCTCATAAAAATTAATAATATTTTATTAAATAGCGATGCTATAATTATTAAAGTAAGTGAATTGATAAAAACGTCCAGACCCGGTTCCTATCAACCCCTGATTAGGTTGCCTTATATAAACGAAAACCCAAAAATTTGCCCCGCCCTTGCATTAAAGGTATATTTAGAAAAAACCCGTAGTCTCCGTAATAATGAATCGGACACTCTTTTCATAAGCTTTAGAAAGCCGCACAAAAAAGTAGGGTCACAGACATTGTCACATTGGGTGAAAAACACACTCCAGAAGAGTGGAGTAGATGTGACAATGTTCGGTGCGCACAGCACGCGGCACGCGGCTACGTCTGCCGCGCGCCGTGCTGGTGTCAGCCTGCAGGCGGTGCGTAGGGCCGCGGGTTGGACGGAACATTCTAATGTCTTTACCAAATATTATAATAGAGAAATTAATGTATCCTCTGGAAATGATTTTGCAAATTCTTTATTTTCTTAAGGTTTAATAAGTACTTTATTAAGTATATTTTTGTTAAAGTACTAATAAGTATTTTTTTGTTAAATTTTGCCACATATTTATTAAAACCTTTATATAGAAATAGAAAAAATGTGTTTTTTTCTTTTAAGTTGTAATCCAAATTTTCAATCTCTCAACATCTGCTTGTAAATCTGTAATCATCTTCGGGAGGGATACGAAGTATAATTAAGAATTAAACGAACTTACCTGGTGAAGTTCGATTCTAATTATACGAGTATCACGAACCGAAGATGATTACATACTCCCCACCCAACCCTATGAAATACGTTTCCCAAAATAATTAGAAAATTTGGATTTCAAACAGCTCTAAAATAATGGCGATGAAAGAGATACAACGCTGTCGGGTAGGGGTAAGAGTGAGACAGCAACATAACCTGTTCGGTGAGTTTTTTTCTTGTATAATGTCTTCGAAGGTGTGACGAGGACAGCACCATACTACGTACTGCTGCTTGTAAATCTGTAATCATCTTCGGTTCGTGATACTCGTATAATTAGAATCGAACTTCACCAGGTAAGTTCGTTTAATTCTTAATTATTTAATACTTTTTGGTTCATTACGAATATTTTTATTGTTGTTACCTTAGAAGTCGGGTTCAATTTTTTGTTAAAAATAATAATTCGCCCATTCGCCAATTGCCCAAGCACGTATAGTATTCTCGGAACATAGTCGGCCTAGCCCAAAGGGTTGAACTGGTCAATAGGCGGCCAACTATGTGCGGGTTTCACGCGCTCTATAAAGGAATACAAATTACAAAGGCAGCAAGTGACAATTTGTGATCGACTTTAAGCATTTTTTTTTGTGGTAATCTGTGGACTACACTATGAGCTGCTTTCATACATTGTTATTTAAATACGTAGTTAGGTTGTTTACTGTTTCTTTAAAAAAATGACGAAGTTATTTATAATTTCAGCCACGTGCCTAACCTTCCTGAACTGTATTTGTCTGATCACCTTTAACAGGCTTCACTGATGTAAACGGGCGTAGTTATCTCTTATAGGGTCTCTAACGGGCTCATATCGCGTTTACTAGAGATAAAACTTTACTAGATAGTATTATTTAACGAAAATTGCGGTTTCAGTTATGTCATACCTACGTTACAAAGTGTTTGGGTAGAAGAGGTAGCATAGTGGTCAATTTTTGTATCCCATTGTGCGGTTACAACCTTAACCTTTTTAAATCTCTTAAAATTTATCAGGTTAGTTATAAGTTAAAGATTTTGATTTTATGTGATACTAGCGACCCGCCGCGGCGTCGCACGGGTATAAAATATATAGCCACTGAACAAAATGATTAAAATCGATAGCCTATGATCCTTCAGTTGGTCGACTTCTTATCTGTGCCAAATAACATAAAAATTGCTCTAGTAGTTCGCGAGATAAGTCCTTTCAAATAATTTTCCCCGTTTCTTCCACATTCTCCTCTATTTCTTCGCTCCTATTAGTCTTAGCGTGATAAAATATAGCCAATAGCCTTCCTCGATAAATGGGCTATCTAACACTGAAAGAATCATCAAAATCCGTTGCGAAGTTTTAAAGATTAAAGGGAACAAAGTGGTATGAGGGAAAAAATCGACTTTGTTTTATTTATAATATGTATATATTAAAAAAATATATTATTGAATATTTCTATCAAGTGCAAAATATCGAAATCAATAATTGAAGACATTAATGAAGAAGCAAATAAATAATAGTTAAAAATTGCCGTTTTCTTGCGTAAATTTAGATTTTTGGCCGGGAAAATGATTTGAAATCAAAAAAAATGTGGATTTTATATATAGCGCGATATATTAGCCAGAATCCAGGTGAATAAGTAGATGGGTTACAAGGTCTGTTTAAATTATAAGAAAAAAATTATACCTAATTGTACTTTAAATGCTATTAAATGGTAGTTATCTAGTTCTTCCATTCACGTCTTTAATAATTATGTAAGTGTGAGGGTATGCGTCCGTGTAGTAACCGCAGAATGTTATGTGTAATAACCGCTAAACCGATTTTGTTGAAATTGGGGTATGAAATACTTTGAGTTCCGACTTCCGGGAAAGGTCAGTACTGTCATCTATTTCCTTTCTCAGAAAACCTTCATACAAGATAAACGGATATATATGAATATTTCTATAAACTTTCAGGGCCTAGTCGAAACTTTTTGTTGACAACCCTGTTTTTGGACAATGTAAAACAAATGACAGTCGAAACAAAACGTCGTATTGAATGATTCAAAATGAACGCTGTGTTCATTGTTGTACTGATTACAGAAGAGTGACCCCCTGAATATTATATTACGTAACGGCCTGTGGTTCATTTAAAACCAATGCGTAAAACTCAGAGTGTACAGCCAGCATGCCAGAATATATGCATACTAATATTGTAATATTATGAAAGTATGCCGGTGTATCGTGTATTAATGTAGGTATATGTTTGTGCATACGTTTATTTTTTTGTCGCATGTTGCCTTTTCACAATTAAACGAGTGACCGATTATGATAAAAATTGTAAAGGATATTATACCTAGTACTTTGATTTTTCAAGTAGTTTTTTTTTATCTAAAATAGCTCTTCAACTAAAATTTGAGTTAGGGTGAGGGCTCACTTGGGACGCAACTGTTTTAAGACAGGACTATTTTAATATTCTCATATCGTGTTTTGTCTAGTAATCTGACCACAGACATGGATCAAGTCTCAATTTTGCGCGAGTCTGTAGATAACATGAAACTAGTATAATATTATAACACTAATCTGCTGACTACACAACATTAAAGTTAAGTACAAAATTGCGTTAAAATATATTTTATTTCCCGTTTCAGTGGCGGCGTTAATTTATTCGGAGGCTTTCATCACACACGTTAATGTGTCTTTGTTTGTCTCAGTTACATTCAGGTATTCAATGCAATTCTGCTTTATGTGTGACTGTATTGTTTTGTGACGTAATATTATGGGCTTTTCACGTATTCAATAAAGTCCGTTCGTCCGACTTTTAAATATTATGTTTGAATGCGCCGACTTTTAAATACATATTATGTTTGAATGCGCCAACATTCGTTTATGGTCACCCACTAAATCCCGTTGAATCCCGGGATAAAAAGTATCCTATGTCCTTTCCCGGGACTCAAAGTATCTCCATATCAAACAGCCATATCGGTTCGGTGGTTTAGGCGTGAAGACCTCTTCAGATAGATAAGTAGACACACGTATCGTATTTATTTCATAATATTTGTATATTATATATATATACACATCCAGACCCGGGACAATTGAAAAACTTTTTGTTCCGTTGGCGGGATTCGAACCCGCGACCCCCGGCTTGAGCTACCAACGCGCTCACCACTGAGCCACAGAGGTCGTCGATGAAATAACACTAGCTTATAGAGTTGATCCATACTATATACTAAAATATTATAAATGTGAAAGTGTGTCTGTCTGTCCGTCTGACTGTCTGTAACCTCGTTACAGCCAAACCGATGGACCGATTTTGCTGGAATTTGGATACGATTTCCGCGCGATTAACTAAATTTGCTGCAACTAAGTTGCGGGCGTCATCTAGTAACTCATATGATGTTATGATTATGTATTTCTTTTCTTATAGTATTATTTACTACAAGAAAATAAACATGTCGTTACTCTTTTACAACTATAAGCCCGTCTCGGTGCCTACTCTGAATACGCCCCTGATTCAGTACTTACGTTTACAGCGACATCACTGAGGAGGAAGCGAGCTGAAGCTGTAAGTGGGCTGTAAACTGAACAGTGTTTACGAGAATTACGACCGCACCGGAACTACTTTTGTAAACATTCTGGTCTTTAAATTAAGCCATTCTGTACTATCTATAAAATAAGACCGTAAGATGAAAATTTAGCATCGCTGATGAATCTCCCGCATATTATGTTAAATGAAATACATATTTGCAGTTGTTGCGGTCACGTTCTTTGTTTGTGTCTTTCGGCATCATAGTGTTAAGATAAAGCATTAAAGTTTTTGAAATTCGTTACGTGAGATTTTTGTCGCTAATCGCTTTTGTACCTATATAATTAAAATAATTTAAAACTGACATATTTTATGTTGAGGAATTAGACGCGTACAAAATAACATTTGCTTGTATGGGAGAAGTAACTGTATAATATTTATTTTATCCTTTTATGTATTTTTTGTTACAGCGCCACCAAAAATCTGTTAAAATATCGACCGACAAAGTCGGATAGACATCAAGAGCACTTACATAACTAATAAACTCCTTTGAGTATTATCCTAAAATAATTACGGACACAGACAAAAATAGATCAGTCATCCTTCGAAGTCATCAGACTAACCTGCCTAGTAACTGTAGTGCCCGGGACACACGAGGCTAGTTTTTCAAGCTAGTTTTTTACCAAACTGTCCTGGCTTGCTGACCTGGCTTGGAGCATGCTAGTTCTGTTTTACAAATGAAGATAGTTTTGTCTACACGAGGCCAGAAGTACTAGGTTGCTTAAACTTACTAAGACTAGCTTGCTATCCTGGCTTGAAAAACTAGCCTCGTGTGTCCCGGGCATAATACCATTTTGGCCAAGAATGACTAGAATTCCTTCACGAAATTCCCTATAATATTCGATAAAGAAATATGCTTAAGTAAAGTGTTAGATAAAGGAGCCCTACATTTTGTCGCTGGCTCAGCACCGTTTTGTATATTATCTCTCGCTACAAATCACACCCGTCGCGCCGGGGAGGAATGAAATTGAGATACCGGGCCCATTGTTCCGTGAAAATATATCTTTTTGATATTCCTCGCGAACAATCGACGGGAGATAGCAGTCCTATCTGCGGGATTAAAAAGCATTTGAGATACCTGGTTTCGGTGGCGGTGCCTGATTGAAACGGTACATAAGTAAAGTGCCCAAGTGTGTGCGCTGTACACACGCTGTATCTCTCTTTCTCGTTACCGGCTTTACAAAATTGTTACTTTACCCAAAATGTTGTATCCCAGTTTGGTTAGGGCAATGCAGGCTGAATTGTCTGACAGGAGATGATCCACGCGTCAGATGGAATGGGTCGGAACATTTCTTGCCGGCAATCTCATACTTAGCCATTCGTGTCGGTCATCCATCCCACTGGGTTATGAGTGAGGACAATATATTCCTTGGCATCAGTTTGCCAATGCCATTGGCAAAATTATATATCAATAAATTCATTGGCCCAATGAATTTATTGCTATATAATTTTGTGTCAATAGATGGACTACGAGGAAGTGCCTTCACTTCCTCGTAGTCCATCTATCCTCTATTATAAAAGAATAAAAGGTGCTCTTGTGTACTTACTACGCATATACTTGAGCACTAATCAATCAAAGGCCTGATTTTATTGAAAATTGTACCAGAAACAGTGCCATAAACTCGAAAAACCGAACCAAATCGCTAATTCAGCAATATCTTCCATTGATAGCCTCGTGATCCCGAGTTTTAATGTGACGTCATTTGAGGATCGGCTCTCATCTTAAAGCGCTCTCGATTTTTCATTTCCCCGTAATGTGGAAGCAAACGGTGACAGATGTTTGATGGATGTATTGATATTGTCCTTTATCCAGGCCTTCATTTATCAATCGGGATTTCATTTCTTGATGAGTGTCAAATATACAAAGGGCAGGATTACGGAGATAATGGTAGAATTATTTGTAAAAAAAGTAAAAATTGGGGAAAACATGAATTGCCACGGAGAAAAGTAAAATTTGAACGAATTGTGCCTGAGTTTTTAAATTACAAAAACATGAAATTACTTAACTAACAACAACACCAACTACCGTGTGTTTTACACATTTTAAATGATTTATTGCATAACATATTATGTTACAATGTTAACTGACCCTTACATTTATCCTTATTGATTTAAGTACTTTAACAAGTAGGAAACAACTATGAACACATTATAATTCCATCGGAAACTTCTTGCTTCACATCATAATTGAAGATGTAAGTAGATAGGGCCACGGAAGATCAGGCGCCACGGCTTGCCGCGGTCGATGCCTGGGTGGCTTACCCTTTAAACATGCGGTGTGTACCATCGAGGAAATTGATTCCTATGCAATTGATAGACCAATTTTATTTGGTCGAATATGTCAATTCAATGTTAATTGTGATCAATTGTCGGCTGGGTTTGACGTAACGCAACCAAACTACGTAGGTCCCCGATCTGCATAGGAATCAACTTCTCTGATAGTACATTGCACAGCCATAACGGAGTACTTTTTTAAGTTTAAAAGTTTGTTGTGAAATTTAAGTTACCCACTTCATCTACTCCCGTCTTCAATTCAGAAACTCCTTGTTTCTGAACATCATAATTCAGAAACTTCGTATAGAAGGATAGGCAAACACAAACCACTCGCATTACACGGCTCAGCTAAATATTTACCTAGTGCTCTTAGTTAAATCTGTACTGAGATAACACTCCGTCCAGATTTATTTTACCCTTATCTCTACAATAGATACCCTTATTTAGTTAAAATAAAGGTTATCTCGGGGACAAAATAACAATGAACGCAGCGTAAATCCTCGACGGTTATGAACTTAGTTTTATTTTCTGTTCTTGCTGAATGTTGTGTAGGATTTGTATTATCTTATTCAGGGATTTCCGACTTTTTTGACTGAGTAATTTTTTTTTATTTAAGTTTAGATTTTAAGTTAAATTTACTAAATACTTTACGAATCTGAATTCGTAAAATAATCGAAGATTTTGTACCAGAAACTTTTATATTTACACAAGCAAAGACTCTCGCTGAAAATTGATAATCACTTATGAAAGTTTTCTAATTGCAAAATACTTGAACAAATTAATTTTTACACTTCCGTATCCAGCTACAGAACCATAGAAATACAAGAAAATAATGTGTCTATGTATTTGTAAACACTTGTAGGCTACCAGGTTTTAAATAAAAGATAAGTAGACATTAAGTGGACTGTATTCAAGTTAAAAGGTTACAATATTATAAGTACTGGTCGCCTACGAAGACAATGATAGAATGATTGCGATGCATGCCGTTCTGTAGTGTGCGCTCGCGCATAAGGCGTATACCCCGGCGAAGCTGGCAGAACACGCCCCGCGCGCCCCGTTGCGGTGCAGCCGCAACATACTGCCCGGGCCACGTTGAAGGTGGCCGACTTCAACTTGAACTGATGGGAAGTGGGCAAATGTTATTGTAGGCCCTCTGGATGACACCTTTCTTCGTTTTAACTTCAGCAACCCGGCAAATTTGGTCTGGGCCTGTATGTAACTTAGTGACGCGACCCAACTGCCACAGAAGAGGGGGCTGGCTCCTGTCGCGAACCAGCACCAGGGCACCGAGCTGCAAGCTGTCGCCCGAAGTACGCCACTTGCACTTCTGTTGGAGAAGAGAAACATACTCGGATGAGAATCGAATCCAGAAATGTTGTTTGAGTTTCTCAATCCTCTCAAATCGTTGTAGGCGATTGATGTTCGCCTCTGCGAAGTCAGGTCGAGGGACAGATAATAGTGCTCGTCCTATTAGGAAGTGAGCAGGAGTTAGACACGTGAAATCGGATGGATCAGAGGAAAGAGGTGTCAAAGGTCTAGAATTTAGGATACCTTCTATTTGAACCAGACACGTACACATCTCTTCATATGTTAAATGAGTTAGTGAAAGTACCCGTCTCAGGTGATGCTTAACAGACTTAACAGCCGCTTCCCATAATCCACCGAAGTGTGGGGAATAAGGGGGTATAGTTTTAAAGTCTATCCCATGTATTGACATTTCAGTTGAAATATCGTTAGAGTAAGAATTGAAAAATGATGCTATCTCGTTACTAGCTCCGACGAAGGTAGTGCCGTTATCGGAGTAAATGGTTTGAGGCTTGCCACGACGAGAAATGAAGCGAAAGAGAGCTGCCAGAAACGCCTCCTTGGAGAGGTCCGAGACGAGCTCTAAGTGTAGCGCCTTCACTGCAAAACACACAAAAATGCATATGTAAGATTTCACCAACTTAGCACCTCTGCCTTTACGGTCGGCAATCAGCACTGGGCCAGCGTAATCGGTACCGGTTTGCAAAAAAGGGGATTCTAAATGAGTTCTATCACTAGGTAGGTCTCCCATGATAGGTTGAATGGGCCTAGATTTAAATCTAAAGCAACGCACGCAACTATGTACAACGCGCCTAGCGAGGTTCCTCCCCCCCAGTGGCCAATATTTTTGTCTTATGTGAGACAAAAGCAACTGAGGTCCTGCATGCAACAAATTAATATGCTCCTTATGAAAAATTATTTTTGTAACATGATGTTTACTGCAAAGTAATATGGGATGTTTGACATCATAGGCATAAAAAGAATTATTAAGACGACCACCGACTCTTAGTAAATTATTACTGTCTATAAATGGAGACAATGAACATAATCTACTCTTATTATGAAGAGGTTTGCCTGATTTAATTGTAGAGTATTCCTCTGGAAACATGCTTTGTTGAGCCAATAGTAATATAGAGTATTCTGCCTTTTCTAACTCTGTAGTAGAGAGGCAATTAGTTAATTTATTTTTATTTTTACAATTATATATAAATCTGAGTATGTAAGCAAATATTCTAATTAATTTTGTATAATTTGATTTTTTAATTATTAAATTATGTAATGAATTTATGTTTTGGTTATTATTTTCTGAATTTGATAAATGTAATGAAAGTTCTGATTGTAATGCACCTATACTATGTGTATTTGGTGTTACAGGCAATTTAATATCTTTGTGTTTTAAAAAATGTGGCCCCGTCCACCACAGAGAACATTGGTCAAAAGTGTCTGTTGTGGTGCCGCGGCTGACCAGGTCTGCCGGATTGTGCTTAGACGGAACGTAGCTCCACTTGTGACCAGCAGTACAGTCTTGAATTTCCCCTACACGAGACCGAACAAAAGTTTTTAGCTGATTAGAAGATGTATTGAGCCATGAGAGTACAATCGTGAAATCTGTCCAAAAATATGAATTAAGAAATTTTAAAGTAAGAGACGATACCACTTTAGAGTAAAGTCTGCTGGCAAGAACTGCGCCACACAACTCCAAGCGAGGAATTGTTGTAGGCTTGATTGGAGCTATTTTATTTCTAGACGCTAAAAGTGTAACTCGTACATTGCCATGCACGTCAACAGCTCTCACGTAGGTACATGCACCATATGCACGCTCTGACGCGTCTGAAAAAGTATGTAACTCTAACGAAACAGCGTTATCAATACTGATCCACCGTGAAATGCGTAAATTATTAAGTATATTCAATGAGGAAATGAAATTTAAAAATGTTTTTTGATTTTCTTTAGACACTTCACAATCCCAATCACATTTATCTATCCAAAGCTTTTGTATTAAAATTTTAGATGTTACAGTACACGGTCCTAAAAGACCAAGAGGATCGAAAACTTGACTAACAATTGCTAAAATATTTCGTTTTGTTATCTTTTTAAATTTGTTTTCTAAATTGATCGAAAATAACAAATTATCTAAAGAAGGATCCCAGTGTAATCCTAGTGTTTTACATGGCAACGATTCATTTAAATTTAAAGTTTTATTATCACTACTATTTTCGTTCTGATTCGAGCTATCTAAAAATGAATTCAAAATTTCTTTATTATTTGATTGCCATTTTCTTAAGTTGAAACGGGCTGATTTTAACGTAATATCTACATTTTTACACATTTCAATGACGGAGGAAATGCTATCCCCGCCACTCAGAAAGTCGTCGACATAAAAGTCTCTACGTAGAGCAAATTTAGCTTCAGGATGTGAGCAATGGTCAGCTAAAGATACTAAGCATTTCGTTGCTAAGTAAGGTGCAGAAGCAGTACCATACGTGACAGTGTTAAGTGTGTAAGCCTGAATTTTGTCACTAGGCTTAAATCTAAATAAGATTTGTTGTAGAGAACGTTGTGAAGGTTCAACTGTAATGGCACGATACATTTTCTCTACATCACTTGAAACTACGTACTTATGCTGGCGAAAACGTAGTAAAATCGAAAATAAGTCGTCTTGAACGACGGGCCCTACCATTTGGATGTCATTAAATGACTTTCCAGATGTGGTTTTTGAAGAAGCGTTAAATACTACGCGCAATTTTGTGGTAGTACTTGCCTCTCGGATAACGCCATGATGAGGCATGTAATAAGAAAAAGATTTTGTATTAGATGAGTGAGATGGACTCATATGATTTAGGTTTAGGTACTCGGTCATAAAAGCTAAATACCTATCCTTTAAAATTGGGTTGCGCTGTAGCCTACGCTCAAGCGCTAAAAACTGATTTTTTGCTACATAATAAGAATCACCGAGAACCTCTGGGGATTGTTTTAGAGGTATCGTAACGACGAAACGACCATCATCATCACGTCGTGTATTCTCTGCAAAACTCTTTTCACAACATTGTTCTTCTAAAGATAAGTTGTACTTAGAAGGAATTGTCTCTAACTCCCAGAAACGCGTAAGCAATTCATCGGTCTGGACACTAAGGCAAGACAAATTATTATTTGATTTTAAATTATTATTATCTGAATTAATGTGTGTATAACAAATTTTACCCGAAACTAGCCAGCCAAGTTTGGTTTGTTGCAACCTAGGTTGTTGCTCACCTAAATCAATGAAATTAGAACATAAGACGTCCCAAAATATATCTGCTCCTACCAATATGTCTATTGGAGAAGAGATGTAGAATGAAGGGTCAGCTAGTTTAATATTAAGAGGTAATTTTAATGAATTTATGTTGATGTTGCAAGAAGGTAACATATTTGTTATTCGAGGCAAAACGTAACATTGTAAATTAATTTTGTAGTCACTTGAAATTGACTGTAAAGTAAGATTACAAGACTCTGCACTGAAGGAAGTTTGATTATTAATACCTGTCACAGTGGAGCTTACGTTACGTCGCACCAAACCCAGCTTCTCACAAAGATCCTGAGTTACAAAATGCGATGTGCTACCGCTGTCGAGTAGGATCCTGGCAGGATGTAGGTTTCCGTCAGCGTCAGCCACTTTCACCATAGCTGTGGAAAGCAATACGTGTGGTGTTAAATTTGAATCAGATATATTTGTCGATAAAGCAACTGAATTAGAATTTTCTAAGTCTTTGTGTAAAAGAGTGTTGTGCTTGTTAGCACAATACTTGCAATGTGATAATTTGCACTGTTTTTCTATGTGGCCAGGTTTTAAACAATTTCTACAAACTTGAAAATGTTTAATTTTTTGTAGACGTGCATCAACGTCTAAGTTCCTAAATTCCTGGCAATTAAATAAAAAGTGATTATTTTTACACATAGGACATGTGAAAGAATTTTTATTATTATCAGTAGTTTGTAGTTTGTAATTTTTTAGGTTATTTTTACTTTTATTATTATCTGTAAGTTGTAAATTTTGATTATTGTGTATATATCTATGCTTTTGTTCATGTTGCAATGTATCTAATAAATCTGATCTATTTGTTAAGAAGCTTAAGAATTGTTTTAATGTCGGTGTAGAAGTTATTGTATTTCTTTGTTCTTCCCACTGACGATAAGTAACACTGTCTAATTTTCTAGTCATAATATGAATTATGAGAATATCCCAGTGGTCTGTCGGCTGACCAAGTGAATTTAAGGCACATAAATTACGATTTGTGACATCAATTAAATTTCTGAGGGCAAAACAAGATTCATTTTGAATAGGTGGCAAATTAAAAATGGCGTTCACATGATTATTAACTAAAAGGCGTTCATTATCATACCTATTGGAAAGTAACTGCCACGCTATAACATAGTTATTCGAAGTAAATTCTAAGTTTTTAATAATTAGCGAAGCGCTGCCTTTCAAAGACGCTCGCAAGTAATGAAATTTATTAATATCACTCAATTTAGAATTAGAATGAATAAGTGAAAGATACGTATCTCTAAATTCCAGCCAGTGTTGAAAGTCGCCATCAAAGCTTGGTAAATTAATCTTAGGAAGTCTGATGAAATCATGCATAGCATCCACGTGGTCGACGCTCGCTTCAGATTGAGATAATTCACGATTACGGTGACGATCGTACTTATTTATCATTGTTCTTGCTGAAGCCATAAGCGAAAAATACTTTGATTCAAACTCCTCACGTTCAAGAAGCATTTGATCCTCATCATCCGATAACAGCTCCAACTCCGTCTGAAATCGATCAAAATCACTGTGAACATTTTCAATTTTACTCACACGACATTCCAACTCATTATAATGATTTTCACTAAAGCTTTCACATTCACTTAGATTATTTAGGAAGTTTTGGAATATTGTAAGCTTCCCCTTAAGGCTACCACGTTGTTTAATTAATTCTTTAATGCGAGAATCACTCATTTTTAAAGAAAAATAAAGTTTTTTACCTAATGATACACTAATAATCAATACGTTTACGCACTTTAAAGTTTCAATATTGAATGCGACGCAATCTATGAACACGTGGCGCTCGGCCCTTGAAACAAAGGACTCCTTATCAGTAAGGTAATAAAACTGTTTATGGGATTGCAATAAGGAACTTCTTACACTTTTAGATATAAAATAATTTAATATTAAGTGTTATAGATGAAAGTCGGCAAGTAAAAATTAATTTTGGGTAAACTATTAGAGGTCAAACCTTAATTGTCAAGGACGACCATTAAAGAATGCTAAAAAATGACTTTAACATAAGAAATATGAAGAGATCACAATGTCTGATCCAAATAAAAGGCAAGGAATTAGAAAAAAATGAAAGGAAAAGATATGGAACGGACTCACAAAATTAAATGCCCTTGAAATGACCGCGATGTCCTCCGATTGTCTTCGCTGCGTCGGCAAGCAACTTCGCAGTTCAAGGTGCACTCCGGGTAGTCCAAGCTGTCCTCCAAGACCAAAGGTGTCCTCGGTGCAGGAAATATGTCTTCCTGTAGGTATCCTCCAGCGAAATTGGCCAACTTGAATTTTGTCCGTTGTGATGTCCCGTGGTTCTTTTGTTATTATGACCGAAGAAGGACCATTTTATGTAGGCTACCAGGTTTTAAATAAAAGATAAGTAGACATTAAGTGGACTGTATTCAAGTTAAAAGGTTACAATATTATAAGTACTGGTCGCCTACGAAGACAATGATAGAATGATTGCGATGCATGCCGTTCTGTAGTGTGCGCTCGCGCATAAGGCGTATACCCCGGCGAAGCTGGCAGAACACGCCCCGCGCGCCCCGTTGCGGTGCAGCCGCAACAACACTCCTAATGATAATATTATCTATTTAAACAGATTTTAATATCTTTGAGTATTCTGCCTTATTTTAATAAAGATTCATAATAATGTCCATAAAAATAATTATATTCTTACCAAGAAATGATTGTATAGAGATTAAGCCGGATATAGCTTCGCGGAAAATGATTGAAAATATTCCCCTAAATTAAGAAGTAAGAATACTTCCTGCCGTTCTTTTCTAAAGCAAAACATGTACAGATTAAAGTAGAACAACGCACAGTTTGTCAGGGTTTTCTGACTGAAGTTTATATTCTGTTCAGTAGCGATTTTGACTTCTTACAGACGAACGGCACTTAACAGCAATCGACGGCAGTCGACGCGTGCCTGCCACAAGTGTATTGTGCATTGGCCATTGCTGTAAAACAAAAAAAAAACTTAGAAACTAGGCATAAGATTTTGTTAAGTACCTAAATAAAAAAATCACATTATAAAGTGAATTTGTGAGTCTGTATTCATTGATAGAGTTTACCTATTATCAATCTATACTAATATTATAATTGGGAAGAGTTTGTTTGTTTGAACGCGCTAATCTCAGGAACTACTGGTCCGATTTGAAAAATTCTTTCAGTGTTAGATAGCCCATTTATCTAGAAAGGCTATAGGCTATATTTTATCACGCTAATATTAATAAGGGTGAAAAAATAGAGGAAAGAGTGGAAAAAACGGGGGAAAATTATTTGAAAGGGCTTATTTGAACGCGCTAATCTCAGGAACTACTGGTCCGATTTGAAAAATTCTTTCAGTGTTAGATAGCTCATTTATCGAAGAAGGCTAAATAGGCTATATTTTATTACGCTAAGACTAATAGGAGCGAAGGAATAGAGAAAAATGTGGAAAAAACGGTGGAAGTTATATGAAATTGCTTATTATCTTAAGAACTACTGGAGCAATTTTTATGTTATTAGACAAACATGAATATTAGACCACGTGAAGGGACATAAGCTATTTTTTTGCGGAAAAAATGTATGGTTGCGTGAAATTCCTAAATTACGCGGAAGAAGCCGCGCGGAACATCTATATAATTATACCTATTAACATCGTAGGAAAGTCAATTCTGTATATTGAATATTTTATGGACGTGATCTACTATGCTAACGCGGACGAAGTCGCGTGCAACAGCTAGTGGTATATAATAATTTGATTGATCTACTATAATGTTCTATCAAGTAAAGAAAAATGTCAATATTCAAAAAAAAATTACTTAAAAGTTAAATGTTTATTAACAATTTGAAAGGAAATACGTCCATACAAAACGGAACCCCAAAACACTTCTTAAGGTTTCCTCATTAAAAACTTGTAATTATACGAAAGTTGATTTGCAACAAAGTATGTATAATTATAAGAAACTTTAATTGACTTTCCGAATACGGTACGCACTTTGAATTTCCGTTTGTGAACACAATTTGTTCCAGCAAACGTAAAAAACTTGATGGAATCCTTAATTTATTTGCTCCTATATTCGAAACTACGTAGCAAACAAACTAGATTAAGTCGCAAGATGTTCCCTCTGAAAGTATCACTCATATGTGACGTAATGAGTAGAGTTTTCTAGACTTCTGTTTATTTTACGAGACGAAATATTCAATTTCTCAAAGTTTAACTTTCAGTCTTATTAAGACTTTTGAATTTAGATAAGGATTTAATTCTGGTGCGGTTTCAGGAGTTGTTTATAACAAGGTTATTTGTTTAAAGCAGCAAAGAAATTGAGAGAAACGTTATAAATCTACGCAACCAATAATAATTTATTATAACTCCTGCACCGGTTTCGGTGATTGTGGCCGGTTTCAATAAAACGAGACTAGTTACACAGGAGCAATTTTTTAGTGCTCAAGTGTGTACGCAGTGAATAAGAGCACTGCCTCTTCTTTCACTCTCATAACCCAGTGGGACGGACGCCCGACACGACTGATGGCTGGTACAGGATCGACTTTTTACATGCCCCTCCGACGCATGGCTATTCTTACTTGTCAGATAATCGGGCGATCAGCCTACATTGTCCTACCCAAACTTGGAAATAATATGTTTCCAACGCGGGAATCGAACCCACGATCTTCGAGTCAAGAGTCATGCTCTAAACCACTGGACCACGGAGGCGTAGAGTATAGATAGATATTATACAAGGTGGTGATGAACAAGATGCGTTGCTGTCTTAGATATCCAAAATATCTTGGTAACATGACACTCACATTGAACAATACCCGAACTAATTCACATTCCATAAATCGTTAAGTTTCCGAATCGAACCCCAAATCTCGGACTCAAAAATAACAGAAGCGAAAGTCATTAAGAGGCCGAAGCGAAGCCGAAATCTGTGAGTGTAACCGGTCCGGGGCTAATTTGCAGAACGGCGTGAAATGGAGCGGGTCATTCACAAAGCGCTACTAATGCCCGCACAGCCCGCAATTATATTTGCATACCTCCTTCTGTGATCCTGGTACAAAGGGTAAACGATGACGTTTGCATCTGATAGGTTTGCAATTGCAGGGATGTAAAATGGTTGAAATTTGGGATTTTTAACTGTTTTGATACCTCCTGTACGAGTAACTTCTGTGATCCTAGTACAAAAGCTAAACCGATGACGTTTGCCTCTGATGTGTTTGCAATCGTAGGGATGTAAGGAAAGTGGTTGAAATTGGGATCCTTAAATTTTTGTTGCTCCATACTTCTTCTAACTTCTGTGATCCCAGTACAAAGGCATTGACGATTGCATCTGGTAGGTTTGAATTGCAAGAATGTTAAGTGGTTGAAATTTTGGTATTTTTAAACTGTTATGTAACATAATATCTGCTCTCTCTCTCCTTCTGTGATTCTGATAAACAGGCTAACTCGAAAAACTGAACTCCTCAAACTGAGGAAGACGTGATGCCCAGAAGTGTGAAAAAGTGTTCAATTCAAGTGCTCATTTCTAGGCATCACGCCACATCAAGTTTTTGACATGATAACGTCTTATAATTCGATATGGGGTGCGCGCCCGTAAAAACATGACAGTTCGTGCGGCGTTACCTCGCTGACAGCAGCTCTGAGGCGTTCCATTTACACTTTCAAGTCTTTCAACAACCGTAAGGCTCACCTGGGCCGCGCTCTTTGTTTCGATTACATTACGTATTTCGATGACTTAGAGAATACTTTTGTATGAAGAAGTTTGGTTAGTTATGACCTTTGATACATTGACCACACTCTGAATGAAAAATAAATAAAAAATCTGTGAGCTATTAGTATTATTTCGGCTATTCAAAATTGTGCTCTATTTCCTACGTGTCAAGGTATGACTTGTGCTTTGTTCGAAGATTTTACTGGATTTCACGAATGTATGTAGCGTTTTGTATTGCGAATAGTTTATTTTACTCATTATAAATATTTTTAGACACTCATTTGAAAGAAATACATCGAAATAACTAGGTTACAGTCGAAAAAGTTTGTTTCTATTTATAGAGATTCGGAAGCGAGGGTTAAGGGGTTAAGGATAGTTGAACGTGACAATGTCAAACGTTGTCACGTTCAACTATCGTCAGTAAACCGACTTTACAGACAACCGATTTTACAGACAACCGATCTGGGAACATAAAGAGCCTGAGATTGAAAGATTGTTAAAATCGTTGGACTCACCACCAAAAAGTTACTGTTATAAATATTTTTAAAAGTTTAGATTCTATACTCTTTTATAAGCTGGAGGGCTGACGTGTATCTAATATCCGGGAGGGGTTTATCACACGGTGCATTCAATTTAAAAGTAATCGCGAAGTCTTTTGATCGTTCAAATATGTGACATAAAACTAGCGCTAAATACAAGTAATATTTATATTGTAGGAATGCAGTGACAAGTCTTTGAGAAAATCTTCCATTGGGGCTTGTCACAAATTTTTGGCCGAGCGGGAATTAGTCGGTAAGTCGGCCTTACCGAAATGGCTTACTGAAGTCATTTCAGAATTCAGATATAGTGCCACAGATTACTAAATAATTGCAACGATGGTAAGTAGCGTCTATTTTAGAAACTTCAATCATCAATATCGATAATCAGTAATGTCGCTTTGGAGAATCATAATATTATGTATTATGAATTATAATATTCCCTCGATCACCAATTCCAGGAAATATTTTGTTGTCGCGGCCCATATGTGCCTTACGGGGCTTAAGGGGTTAAAATTCATTTTTTTAAAATCCTAAATGGTCACTCTTCTTGCAATTCATATGTCTAGTAATTCGCATAATTCGTACTAATTTGACATTCATCAGTTTGACAGTTTTGACAATCCATTTACCTGAATTGTTTTGAGAGGAATTGCAAAATGTTAACATTTTAGGTCTGCTGTTTGGTTACTGTACATTGTCTGTCTGTACCTTTTCATGCTTAAAATGCTGAACCTATTTCAACGTGGCGTGGAGAATGTTTTGTCATGAAAACGGTTGTCGAGCGATAAACTAATTTCGGTGAAACGAAATTGCCACTATAATTTAATAATGTTTATACAGCTGGGTGTAACGAAACTAAGTGATAATACTTTAAGGTGTAATGTGTCACTTCCTTGTAGAGAGTTTACTGTGAAAGCAGCAGCGCTGAAATACCAATTTTTTTTTCACTTTTGTATAGGCGACTATGTTAAAGAGTATATTTATCTAGGACAGTCAATTTCCTTTAAAGACCAGACAGAGAAAGAAACAGATAGACGAATAGCTATTGCTTGGAAAAAATTCTGGAGTTTAAAAGAAATCATGAAAAATAGAGAGATGAGCATAGACGTTAAAAGTAAACTATTCAATCTACGAATAATAAAACCTAAGGAAACGTAACTCCCATACTAATACAGTTTTAAATTTGGTTCCATTCGAACTGTCATGTAACGTCAGCCTTTATACCGCTCAAGGTCACCAAATGTATGAAAAGTGAACCTAAGGTACACTTTTTTGACAAGTATTTTGGAGCATGTTTTTTGACGGAGTTACTTTTCCTTAGTTTTTATTATTCGTAGTATTTAATATTGTCATTCTACCGTGCTTAACTTACGGCTGTCAAACTTGGTTCTTACGGAGGAAAGATGAAGACAAGATAGCGATCCATCAACGCAAAATGGAAAGGAGCATGCTTGGCATAAGGATAACAGACAAAATCAGAAATGAAACTATAAGGAGGAGGACTAAGGTCACAGATGTTTTACAGAAAATTAGAATGCTTAAATGGAATTGGGCAGGACATGTAATCAGAATGGACAATGGAAAATGGACTAATAAAATAACAGAATGGCAACCGAGGGAAGGACAGAGAAAAAGAGGGAGACCTAGGAAAAGATGGGAGGATATTTAAGGAAAAATGTGGATTAGATTGGAGAAGGAAAGCCAAAGAGGCGACTTCCACATCTTAGATTTAAAGAAATTACTAATGAGATATTGCTTTTACTACTTTATTAAAATTATAATTGAAAATCTGATTTTTTAAAATTAACAATGTAAAATGTTTAAAGTAAATATTGTGATACCAGAAATAGTTAAAATAACAATTTTTTTAAATATGATTCCAATATAATAATTAGTGTAACATAATTCTAATATTATAATTATAATTATTAATGTAGCAATATTTTAAATGTATGGTGGTAGAATAAAGGCTATTTTTATTTTATTTTATTTTTTATTTTTATTTTATTTTATTTTTATAGGCAAGCGCCCGAGTGACACAAGTTTCCCCATACAAAAGTGAGAGAAAAGTTTGCTCTTTCAGCGTTGCTACTTTTACAGTAAACTCTACTTATACACGGGACTCATACACACCCTAAAGTATTATGACATAGTTTTGTGACACCCTGTATAAGTACAGTGTGGTCCGCCAGTCCTCCAGTGGTTAAGAGCGTGGCTCTTGACTCGGAGGTTTTTCCCGCGTTGAAAACATGTTATTTCTAAGTTTGATTAGGACAATGCAGGCTGATCACCTGATTGTCTGACAAAGATGATCCATGCGTCGGATGGGCATGTAAAAAAGTCGGTCCTGCGCCTGATTTCTCGCCAGTCGTGTCGTTAGTCCGTCCCACTGGGTTATGAGAGTAAAAGGTAGGAAGTGCTCTTGTGTACTGCGCACATACTTGGGCACTATAAAGCTGGCATGGTGATAATTTGAGTCCCGGAAATAAATACATTATCCACTGTACATTTGTATTGTGGCAACATAATATATCTAGAGATAGAGAGTACTCCGTGAGATCGGTTACACCTCCGTGGGGAATTTTTTACGTGCGATCAATCTCCCGGATCACAATGGGCTGACTTGACCCACTTACTTTACAGTATGCATACTCCGGTATAGTCTATCTGTATACCTTTTACTGTTTATGTTATACAAGTTCCCTTAGTTCCAGTACAGTGGCACAGTTTCAAGGTTTCCCAAACATAAACCTACAAGACGTAATGTTAGAGAAGCTACTTTTTATAGATATGTGAATGAAAATGTCTTTGCCTGCGTTTTTGCTTATTTTTATTAAGAGAGCGACTAACCCAAAAAATCACACATCGTCCTTCTCTCTTCACACCCACGCCCGTCTTTCATATGCCAGGTGAAAAAAGACGATGCGGATTCATCGCTAAATTAGTTTTTTCTCAATAACTCGATAAATATACAACACTAGCTGTCCCGGCAAACGTTTCTTTGCCATATTTTATAAAGCAATGATATTCTATGTTACTAACGTAACTAGATTGGCAGTCTACGACAGCAACGCGTCACCACTTTGAAGATGCCTGCAGGCATATCTGCCATTCATAATGACATAATAACATTATGAAGTGACATTGTCTTTTGGGCTATCAAGTGGTTACGCATTTCTGAGAATCGTTTGTAAGACATTGCCACTCTAGTATTTTAGAAACTCATTGTTATAAAGTATATCGCCCGTATTATTTTATTGAATTAGTGACTAAATAATTATGTCACCATGGCAACGTCCATCGCTATCCCGTGAGTCGTGACTCGTGACCCGCGTCGCATAAACAATGGCCGCTCTTTATAGATAAATTATTGTTTGCAATAATATAAAATTGCGACTACGAGTATAATAATTAAAGATCTAAGCTATCCTATCTCTCAAGTTGGAAAAAGCACACATTTAAAAAAAGAAAACTTTAAAATCGGATAAGTACTTTAGGAATCCATCGCGGACAAACATCGTGACAGGAAATTTATATATATTAGGTTAAAAAATCCGCTAGGTTGGTTTCTCAAGGATAGAATTTTATACAATATGTTAAAATATTAACTTAGTTAAATGCACGGTTATGGCAAGAAATGAAAAATTCATCAAGATATCGTGTTTTTACTCAGATCGAATTCTTGGAAATATAATGTAGTATCTAATTTAAAAAAAATAACAATTTGGGGATTATTTTCAAGTATAAAAATGAATCATAAAATCGAAAATTTTGGGTTAGTCACCCCCTTAACAACTGCAGTTTGCTAAAATTTTGCACGGAACAGAATATCCCCACTCCATCAATTTATTTCAAAGTTTGAGGATCTGCGGTTTATACTATAAAGGTGTGAAGTATAGCTAAGTTGACCCGGGAAATGTTGACCTGCCGTTTATTTGGGTACGAAAAATAAATATGGGTTGAATGCATTCTGAGGGTGCAAAAAAAAAAAATCGGTTGTCTGTAAAGTCGGTTTACTGACGATAGTTGAACGTGACAACGTCATAGCCTTAACTCTTCAGTTCCGAAAAATTTAAAAATATTTATAATGAGTAAAATAAACTATTAGCAATACAAAACGCTACATAAATTCGTGAAATCCAGTAAAATCTTCGAACAAAGCACAAGTCAAACCTTGACACGTAGGAAATAGAGCACAATTTTGAATAGCCGAAATAATACTAATAGCTCACAGATTGTTTATTTATTTTTCATTCAGTGTGTGGTCAATATATCAAAGGTCATAACTAATCAAACTTCTTCATACACAAGTATTCTCTAAGTCATCGAAATACGTAATACAATCGAAACAAAGAGCGCGGCCCAGGTGAGCCTTACTGAGAGCTGTCAGCGAGGTAACGCCGCATGAACTGTCATGTTTTTCGGGCGCGCACCCCATATCGAATTATAAGACGTTATCACGTCAATAACGTTGAATGATACCATTGAGGAATAATATTTGAAACGCAAAACCACAAAGGACGCATTAAATAAAACCCAAAGAAATCAACTGAACGGTACGTGATAATTCACCTCTTCCATTGTGGAATTTAATATCTATAATGCACGTGATCGCTGCATTATTCAATATCCACAAAGAGATCTTAATAAAAGCGTTATTTTCGATTTTCAATTTTAAATCCCATGCGAATGGAAACAATGATTCGATCGGATTTTGAATTTGTAGAGGTTTAAAATGCACAAAGATTTTTCAGTTGACAACTTCTGATTTGTTTGTTATTCCTTCACAGTATCTATTAAGCTAGAAAGTCTGAATTTGGTTTATATGAATGAAGGCTTCATTTGTCTGAACCAAAAAAGGCTTTCTATTTTAGTTTTAGGTATTATTTAACCGGCTTAAATGTTAGAAGTTATTTTTAAATAAAGCAATTAATGTTTTCATACAACATTAGTAAAAATGAAAAAGCAGCAGTAGGCATACATTTATGCCGCACGGTACGAGTAGAAAGGAAGTGACGTATTGCTTTCCCTAACCACTCAAACGTCCGGGCGACTATAGTCGCCCAAAACTTTTCGGCGTCAACCGTTAGGGCGACTAGAGCGGCCCAGATGACTCGCTCCACTTAAACGTGTTTTTATCTGTGCTAGTGTTCAAGAGGTACACAAATATTTCGCTAGACGGTTCTTTATTAAATTACCCGTCTTTTGAGTTGGTAAAACAGTACGTCGGGCGACACCATCATTAAGAAAAAAATTATTTACAAACACGCGTTGAAAAGTTTTGAACTGACTGAGTGAGTGCCGTCTTTAAAATGAAAGTAAAAATGTATTTATTATACGATTGTATTAGGTGTTATATATTGAATTGGATACTTCCAACTCCTATCTTCTTCTGATTAATTTCTTTGCGGGACCAAGACAGCTTAAGCATGTCCCTCGGGCTCCTTGAGATCATATCAAAGGGTTTTCGTGGTTGGATACCGCTGTCGATCCTGACGACATAGAGATACAGTGATGGGAACGTGTGGTGGGCCATTCCAAAACGATATAGAACTTTTCACTTAAAATAAACTATTATTTAATATACCATAGAATACAGTTTACAATATGATATAATGGAGCTGTGCGTTTGTAACCGCGGCGTGTTCCGGTCAGTCGTCAGGAGCAGGGGACAGGAGACAGGCGCCGTGAGCCGCCTCCTAATGTATGGGGCCGTTCATAAATCAAGTCACATGAGTAATATTATGAATTTTCTTGTTCGCAGTTGGTCGCTTGTGCTTAACGTCAATTTTAAATTTTTGCATGTAGAAGATATTATTAAATTAAGACAGTAGTTTTAATAACTTCCGTCAAAAGACGCTTAAGTCTTTAGTGAGTGTCGAGTTTGATAAATTAAAGGAGGATTAAATATATTTTACCATATTATTATAAGCTTGAGGAATTGTACAGTGTACACGGATGAGTATAGCACAGAGCAGAGAGGAAAGAATATTTAAATGTAACACTGTTTAGATACACTGAGTAAGTGGTAAGTGGTAAGTGGTAAGTAACATTTTGTTTTTCTATACTATCTGTACTATAATATTATAAAGAGGTAAACTTGTGCGCACACGGTGCGCGTGCGAGAGGGGAGTTTAGATCTATAGCCACAGTCCAGTGTCCACACTCCACACTTTCATCTTCAATTTTCGTTATCTTCTTTCATTCAACTGTCGTATTGGCGCATTCAATTATGTTCTTAAATCAAGACGTGAGTGGATGAATAAGGTAAGTAACATGAAAAAACTTCCCGCTTTTTTGCTTAAATGGAAGCTTTAGGGCCGGAAAAATTATATGAAATAGAAAAACTATGGATCATATGTGTAGCCAGATATATTAGCTTGGTTATGAAGTAGATAAGTTACAAGTTTTATTAAAATAATTGGGGAAAAAATGAGTTATTGTCCGTATGTTACTTGTTTGATTTTTCCACTCACCTCTTCAATTTAATATTTGAAAATGTCTAAAAGAGCCAGGTCAGACGACGACAGGCACCATACTTATATTTTAGTCACTTCAATAAATTAATAATATGGGCAAAACAACGTTTGCCGGGACAGCTAGTAGAATAATAAAGATTAAGATTGCACGTATGTATTTATTTTGAGTTGTGCAAATTTTTAAATGAGTCGCCACACAATTAACGTCTCGAGATGTCTCGAGTCTCGACCTCAATGTCACACAACGTCAACCCCTCCTTACAGTCTGAGGTGACTTATGGATGTCCCTTGTGCAGGCGGTACAAGTTACAGACGACAGCGGATGAACTAGCCTGGTTAAAAAGTATAGTAAGATAAAAGGTGGTCGTGTATACTTGGTTCATTTACTTTGGTCATTCCTTTAGTCATCACTTATGTCATTACATAAGTCATTATGTAGTATGTACTTATTTTATTATAGTCTGTGCGAAACTAGTTGGCCGCCCTGCCGGTATGTGAGTATATGGGCAGAGCCGCCAACTAGTTGCGAACAGACTATACCCTTTTACGATACAAAGTTTGACTTATTGTAATGCTTTCACACACTGCCAAATCGCACCTAATAACGTTTCGCCTCTGTGTGACCTGACTCTAAGCCACTTCGACTTCTTAAACCGCAGACTATAGTAATAAATCCACCCTGTCTTCATGACGCGGAAGTCGTGGTACCAACTACTACGCGAGATTACGTATCGCTTTACCAAATTACATACGTGACGTGGTGTGACGGGACAAATATGGAGTCATCATTATCAGGCACGTCGCACTATATTGTAAACAAGTAGCGTTGGCTGATGTCAACTAATGTACAAGCTAGGGTTGCCACTTGGCACATTCTTGTTATTTGTTATTTTACTGATAATGTAAAATTTCCTTAAACTATTGGGTTGTCTCACATTAAAACGAGCTTTGTGAGGGCTCGCGTTGTTTTTCTGCGTGGCAATAATCTTTAAGGCAGTTTTGTTATATTTTAATAGTAACCACACCTTGACGGACCGATGTCCATAATATAAATAATTTTTTAAAGCACAAATCAAAAGGCATGATAGTCTTTCCGTAAAGTGTACCACAAAAGTGCTCAGGTTGTGGAATATACTAAGAGGTCGTTTCGCTCGCCCTGATTATTTCACCGCAGACAAAGTTTTAAATATAATTTACTTTGAAACATCTTTGCACTTCTTTCAGCCTCGTCAAAAAACATTGTAGTTATAGGTCTACCTGCAGAATCTGATGGCAAATTTTGATGCCAGATTTTCAAAAAATATCCTTGATCACTGGATAAATTTTTATATTTGCACGTTTCACACACAGAATTAGCCGCTATAAGGAAAAAAAGGATAAAATGTTTTATTCCACTTACCCCGGTATTGCTAGAGTCAAATTTTTTTCTCACATTTTGCCAGATCCTGGTAGACCTATACATTCAATACGTATTCTGAGAATATTAATAAAGCAAAGTCCGGTTGGAATGACTTTCCGAACTTTTTATTTTCCGTAAAATTCTTAGAACAACTTTCAATTTTGTAAGTAAAATGTAATTAGAAATAGTCATTGGAAAACATAAAACAAGTTTTCTTATTTACCTCTAATTTTGCCTCAGTATCTCTTCCATGGCATTTATTATTCGTAGAAACTTAAACAAATTAATATTTATACCTTTCAAAATAATATTATTAAAAGTAATATATATTTTAAATATTGTGAAGTTGTCAACCCTATTCCGAGGGCATTACGTGTTACTCGAGAGATCTCGTCTGATTCACCGTCAGTGTTTCTGCGATACATTTACTTTAATGCATGCAAATCATATGAGGTCTCGGCTAAATTCAGGATTTTCGAAATTCTTCTATAATATATTTTTCAAGTGAAAACCTCTTTAGCAGCGTTATGCATTTTTTGGGATGGGCTAAAAAAAGGTTAAACTCGTGTGTCGGTAACGGGATACGTAGATTGATCAAAAGTACGTTAGACGGGCGGTAGACGGTAGGCGCAGCGTAGAAAGGAAGTAATATCTCATTCTACCCGAAATCAGAGACAAGCCGTACGCCGGCTCCTGTTGTTTCGTTTTCACTTCTGAAGGCCTAACCAAGTGGCAAGTGACTATCGTAAACGCCAACAAAATGTATGGCATTTGAAATTAGTATTCGCTAGCGAAGCGATGAGTTAATTTATGTCAAATTGCATACATTTTGTTAGCGTTTACGATAATCGCTTACCTGTCGCAGTAGGGGTGCCATCTACCGCGTGGCCGGCGAGACGTAAATGTATGTTTGGCCATAGAGAATTATGTATAATTTCTCTATGGTTTGGCGTTTTATTTCTACTTCTACTGAAACTCCTACGGTGCAACATTTTCTCTGTTTGAACCAGCTATTGCACTTTAGCATAATCAAATAGCAATTATCAACAAGATATTCCACATCAAAAGGCACAAAATCAATGCGCGTATTGGCTGTAACTCAACCGAAAATAGTTCCAACGGAAAATCCTTAGTGGAGCGAATCAATAGAGCAAATTTGCGAGCGTTTCAAATCTGTATTGTCGGGCAGAGCCGGGAACGCCTGACGAGTGTCAAACACAGGGCGGCCGAACAGAAAAACTGATTTCTTTGCTGTCAGAAATCCTATCGGTTATCAATTTGGCTGAAAATATACGAAAAATACACACACATTTTGTAATTGTTTCAAAGCTATGTGTAGATTTGAAAATACAATATTGAAGAATATTCTGTTTCAGATTATTCGTGGTTAAGGAAGAAAGATAATTGCGATTGGAAGATTTTCGTTTATTTTCATGTAGTATTGTACGCTTTCAATATCCGATAAAAAATCCGGAATTCCCCAGACTATTGATAGTTCCTAGTAGGCCAGTCATTAAAGCTAAAACCCGAAAGAAATTAGTAACTTGATAAAATTTTAGGGGTTGTTAAGGAAGGTAAAATAACTTACCGTGTGATTTTGCAGCATTCTGGGGTGTACGGAAAGGGTTGAAAAGGGGTGAAAAAGGTTTTTTGTTAATAACATTGCGTAAAAAATTAGTAACACGCTGCAAATTTGGGATTAGGTTGTTCTTACCGTTTTGTAACGTGTATTAAATTTGCAGCGTTTTGCAATACACGGAACATTGTTTATTATCAAAAAACAATAAAATTTGTTAATAACAGGGGTAAAAAAAATAAATTAGTAACACGCTGCAAATTTGGAATTAGGTTGTTCTTACCGTTTTCTAACGTGTATTAAATTTGCACCGTTTTGCAACATACGGAACCATTGATTATTATTAAAAAACAATGAAATTTGTTATTAACAAGGGTAAAAAATGTAGTAACACGCTGCAAATTTATAATTAAGTTAGAAAACGGTAAGAAAAACCTAATTCCAAATTTGCAGCGTGTTACTAATTTTTTTACCCCTGTTATTAACAAATTTTATTGTTTTTGAATAATAAACAATGGTTCCGTATGTTGCAAAACGCTGCAAATTTAATACACGTTAGAAAACGGTAAGAATAACCTAATTCCAAATTTGCAGCGTGTAACAAATTTTTTACGCAATGTTATTAACAAAAAACCTTTACCCCTTTTCAACCCTTTCCGTACACCCCAGAACGCTGCAAAATCACACGGTAAGTTATTTTACCTTCTTTAACAACCCCCTAAAATTTTATCAAGTTACTAATTTCTTTCGGGTTTTAATTTTAATGACTGGCCTATAGATTATGCAGTATATCATGCTTTTTTGTGTTGATTTTTGTTATGATCAGTTCAATTTAACGTAATACATGAGCGCTACATTAGATGATCATAAAACTTTACGACAGGACACAAGAGGCCAGTCTGTATTTTCCATATTTTTTAATGACAAAGGTCAAAAAAAGTTTACGAAGCCCTTCTCGCTGCGCCCATCCCAAATTACGTACCTTACAACGAATTGAACTCAATGATTTTACAGTAAGGATAGGAGCAAAATATTACAAAAACATTATACTAATTACGAGAAAGCGCTGACTGGATCTAAACCAATATAAGGTAACATTGGATAACGTTACTGCCGTAGCCAGCAAATCGCTTCGTTAAATATCATTATTATGATAATGGCCCCATGCTCCCGGCGATATTATTATAGGAGATAATTAAAAGAAAATTAAAATGAGCGTAAGGTCGTAACGGTCGTACCTCGGTAACTTTTAATATGCAGTTGACACGACTGCAATAGAACTGCAAGGCAAACGCGCAGTCGGATTGCAGTTCAGTTGCAGTCGGCGTGCAGTCGTGTGAACTGTTTGGTTTGCAGTTCTATTGCAGTCGTATTGCAGTCGTGTCAACTGCATTCAAACTGCAATCCAACTGCAATTTGCAGTTGGATTGCAGTTGAAATGCAGTCCGTCTGTGTAGACTCTTAATGAGATGAAATTTTGTGTCGATTAGCTGTAAAAGACTTTAGTGTGTTTTTAAATACTGAGAAAAATCTCAGTTATAATATTATACAAGACAAGACAATAACAGACAAGAAACATTAAATGTAGACAGGAATGTTTATTGAAGAGGTCCGTGTCGGTCCGACAGGAATGTTTATTGAAGAGGTACGTGGTCCGAAAGAGACAAAACATAATTTATAAAGCTTAAAGAATGAACTCTACGAACGTCGTCCGTCCGTTGACGGACGTTGTTCGTAGAGTCCACATCCTGAGGATGCTCCGGTGTTGGAGCGAAACGCGCGTCGAGGTTTTCAACCTGCATGGTGGTGAGGGGCCTTGCACGGATTTGCCAACATTATTGCTTGTGTGGTGGTGGTCAAGGGCGTCGCCAGCCGATGGCGCAGGTGGGGGGCAAATTGACTTTACCCACTACAATTATTTAAACTTTTCTCATTCTCTATGAATTAGTCGAGTTTCGACGTACGGAAATGATTGTTCAAGGCTTGAACTCCAAGCAAATCAACTCAAAGACTTAGGATTTTGGTTGCATTATATTTGGCAACTTTTTTAGAATCTCTAGGGGGGGGCAGCTGCCCCTTTCGCCCCCCCTTGGCGACGCCCTTGGTGGTGGTGTTTGCAAGTTCTTGCATGCGAGTGTACGCATAGGCAGTGTGGGAGGAGGGAGGTGCTGTACGCATGCCTATGCGTGCGCTCACTCATTTACTTAAAGGTGGAAGTTTATTTCGCGGAATATTGCTAAAAATAATAACAAACTAAATTTTAAGCTATTGATTTCCGCAAAGTAACGCCTGATTCCATTAACCAGACAGACGTTGGTGAAATTGGGTCTCAATCTCTTATTAGACCATCATCAGCCAACATGGTATTAAAACAACAATAGCCTAACACACGAACGTCGATATCCGATTGTAGGAGTTTTATTTTCGCCTACCTGACGGAAGATGAGTCTCGCGTCCTCAGGGAGGGACATTAGCATATTTATTAGCGAGATCTGAATAAACTCCACGAACACAATGGCAAAAAATTCCTATTAGAATACCTTTAAAATATATAATTTATTACATTTCGATTAATTTTTGATTCAGAGCTCCGTCGTAATAACTGTAATAACCTTTTTATGCCTTTATGAAATTCAGATTTATGAAAATTTGAAAATCATCACCAATATCATATTCTGCTTTGTGATTACATCGATTTTGTATTAATTGAATAGTTCGTTTGTACAACTCTGATGGTATTAACATATTAATATATTACATATAATATAATGTGAAAATATGTCTCTTTGTGTGTTACCTTTTTACACCCATTATCGCTGAACCGGTTTAGTTGAAATTTGGTATAGGGATAGTTTTAGCCCCGGTGAAAGGGGACATATGATACTAACTTAGCGACGGAGTTGCGGGTGTCATCTAGTGGCTCATGAATGTAAAAGTGTATTTAGTTTATAAAATTGAGATAATTACCATAAACAAAGATTAAATTGCAAATCTCAGTTATCTATAGAATGCATGAATAAACATTTATTTTACGTAACAAAATCGTAATTTACGATTATAATATTAATATAATGTATCAATACAAAACTAATCCGTTGCAATTTGGTCTAATTGTGTTTGCATTAACTGTATGTTAATTCCAGTTTAACCTCTTTAAGCGTAAATCTACGGTGAATAGAGTATACTACATCATTCTTTGCTCGATACATATAAAAGCCACTTTATAATCCTGTCTTTTAAGTAAAATCTTTTGAGCGCCGTTGTCCACTTTTTGGGATGGGTAAATTATATTAAGGGCGTTCCGTCCGGAGATTCCGTAATTGACCGTATTTAAAACCTTATAAACTCATAATCTGAAAGCTACAAAGTTATAATAAAAATACAGGAATAATCTTCAGTATATCAACATTCCTTTTGTCGTTTTAAATTTTCTATTTTTGTTTCTTATACTCATGATATCAGCTTCCAAAGTAATACCAATTTGTTAAAATTCAAGCATACATTCAGCATCTCCTCAGGATTTACAAATTACTTTTATTTGAAACTCACGCCAATAGATCGACAATATCATAAACTACGTATTTGTCGTTTTAAATTTTTTTTAGGACAATTTTGAACTAAGATAAGTAAAAATAATAGGGTTTTGGCGCGATCTCGGCAACGCGGCAAATGTATGGCCAAGGTCGTTTGCTCGGGGGACGGCCTTAAACTCGCGTCACATGTGACCTGATTGAAAATTCGTAAGACTGATGAAGAGTAGACTTCTCGCCTCGCCTTGAGTAGAAGTTGCACTAAAGCGGCGTATGAAAAGAAGTAATATACCTCTCCCTTTTTACCGTAAAATATGTATGCCTGCACCTTCTGTTTCATGTTTTATGTTTACGTTTTCACTTCTCCCAGAACCACTTTTTCTAAGTAAAGCAACGACACAAAAAGGAATCTTTGCGAATAATCCCAAAAAGCTGTGCCATTCGAATTCTGCAAGTGCAAAAATAATAGGCGAGGCTTAACGGATTTTTGATTCGATTTAAGTGGTTGTAAGTGGTTCTCACTATGTGGGATTTTTCCTGCGAGGGATGTGAGGTAAGAGCCAGTCCACACGGCGCGCTGCGTCAGCGTTGCGTCAACGTAGCGCTGCCGTTGCGTTGTTTTACATACAAAATATAACCAAGGTGTTCACACGGCGTGCTGCATCGTCGCAACGCACACATGACGGACAGCAGCCCCCGAGACGAAGAGGGAGGGGGTGTTGACGTTAAGCCGTCATTCCACCGCGGTGCATGGCCACGCAGCGCACGTTTTACTTTGACTACGTCAATTTGTGAGTAGCGTGTCCGTGGGTTACAGTGGACACAGTCACATATTATATTTTCTTGCAACCGAAGCTTGACGCACGTGCGTAGTACCTCCGTGCGCTGCGGTGGACTGACGGCTTTAATATTGTTTCGTAATAACGCTGCGATGGCGCCGCATCCGTGTGGCCGGCTATGCGTCAAAATATTTACGTTGCGACGACGCAACGCAACGCAACGCGCCGTGTGGACTAGCTTTAAGGGCAAGGCCACAACACTGTGATGCGGCATCGTATCGCAAAAACAACCATTGAAAAACAATGTAGTTTCTTGCGATGATGCGACGCCGCAACGCAACGTTGTGGCCTGGCTCTAAGTGGCTATTATATTATACTGTGCATGTGCCAGTCATGTTTTACAGTGATGACGGCTAATGAGTCTGTAGAGGGAACTTCCACACGTGTTTTGGAAAGTTAAGCGGTGTTACGTATTCCCGAGAGGCCCTTTTTTATTGGAGGTGGTAAGCGATTTTTTACTGCTGAAATGCTGTTTGGATTCTGGGATGATGAGTTTGGTTATTCCACAGATTTTCATTTCAACTAAACGATAGTCTTATCTGGACTTATGTGTAAAAGTGAATCTGTTATCTTTCTCATACGCTTAAACTACTAGTTACGATGATATGAATATGTATATAATTACAATGAATACTATGAGACTATAATAGTTTTATCTTAGAAAAAAATATTTTCCCGAACGATAAATGCACTGAGCAACGAACCTGCGTGCATCAGTGTTCAGTGCCCTGGAATTCGAATACATACGAAAATATTCTTAGAAGAATGACTACGGCGCTCCTTTTTCTGCCGCCGCCTAACGGCGCTACTGGACAGCATCTAGCTTATTGTGTAATACTAGACGTTCCGCGCGGCTTCGCCCGCGTAAATTAGATATTTCACAGAAAATAAGTCCACAAAAATAGCTTATAATCATTTACGTTGTCTAATTCTTATCTGTGCCAAATAACAGAAAAATTGCTCCAGTAGTTCGTTTGATAATAGTCCTTTCAAATAATTTCCCCCATTTTTTCCATATTTTCCTCTATTAATTCTTCGCTCCTATTAGTCTTAGCTTGATAAAATATAGACTATCTCCTTCATAATGGGCTATCTAACACTTATAGATTGTTTAAAATCGGAACAATAGTTCCTGAGATTATCGCGTTCAAACAAACAAACAAACTAACAAACTCTTCCACTTTATAATATTAAGTATATATTTGGTTTACTAATTAATGATTTCATAAAATACCTAGCCAAAATTAAATTCGGTTATTTGTAGATTACGTTTATTATTGTAGATACTCGTAGTAAAATAAACCATCATTAATCATTATATTTTATGCACAACATGGCTTGTCAACCATAAAAGTTGAAGAGTTCTTATTATAGGGTTGTAAAGGTTTCAGGTTGTGACGTGGAGAGCTTTCGAGCTCACGAATTAAATATTCACTTTATGGTCGAAGTAAATCAATAGTACTCGGGCTGAAATCTAGAGGACCACGGCAGAGTACAATCGGGACTTATTTTGTATGAAAATCCACAGAGAACTCGAATTGACCGCAAATTAATTCGGTAGAGCCTGGAAGAACAAACTTTGCTTTGTGTTTTAGTAATTTGCAGAAAGTCGATTAAGATTTATGAAACAAATAAAGAAAAGAAAACCATGGATTGCACACAGGTAGCAAAAAACGAAACATACATAATTTTTGCCTATTTTGATTCCTGAGTCCTGGCTCACGTTTGACATTTTTTACCCGAAAAAGTTTACAACACTGTCGATGCGATATAAGAATTGTCACATTTTCTTGACTCGGCTATTTTCAGATTTCTTTACTTTGCTTTCACATCACAAACAACAATTATTATAAATTATCAATATTACTATTTTTCGTATTTTTTACACATAATATCACGTACCTAGTATATTCATCTTAAAATTAGCTATCTCAAAACACCATTTAATTAATCTAATTAAAACCCAAACGAACTTTACTCTTGAAAGTAACCCCACGAAATCTGACCGTAATCATTGTGTAAAAACCGCACCAAACTCCTTCCTTTACTCCTAATCGCAGTCTTAAAACTCGCATAACTTACTCAACATACAAAATTAATACACTTTTGCTGGGAAAACAGCGCGCGGGCTATGAAAATGGCGTATTTAACGTTTAGAGGAATTTAATATGTCGTAAAATATTATTTATTCCCCATTCGCCCGCCAGAGATTTCAGCCTCGAGAGTATAACGGCCGCTTCTCCCCACTTAACTCCTAACATATTAATCCTATTTTTATTCAATACTCTTTCCCACTTGGGAATACTTTTCAACGAGTATCGATTGCAGTGTTGTGATGTTTATGGCTTTATTTATAACAGTTGACACGGCAAATGTTGTTTGGCTATGAACGTTATATTATATTCAAATCAAATGTCTTTATTGCCAGAATGTTGTTCATATTATATTGTACATCTATTATGCATAAAATATCTTCGTCAGATTCGTTTCTTGTGTATTGCAATTTTCTTGTAATGTCAGTCAAAAGCGTTCTGATTGGTCAACTCAAAACCCCAAAAATCGGTAGTTTGGCGACAGATTTTTTGGAATTTTATAAAAGAAGAGGCCTCATTTTGCCCAAAAAAAGGTACAGTTTTTTTACGTAAAATAGAAAATTTCAAAATTCTTACGCCTCCGGACGATAAAAAGTTAGGAAGACTTGACCTGGCGAGATGTCGCCTCGCCCACTTTTCTGCGGCGTTGTTCGAATTAAGTTTGAAACTTTTGACACCGGCTCAAATGCGGTATGTGGGATACTGAAATCTGAAATCAACTGAAACCTAACTGTAAAATTGTCAGCTGCCACAAAACTTTTTAAGTCACATCACGGAACTAAAGAAGTTGAAAATGGTACGCCAAAGTTTGAACACTTATTTTATGAAATTTTAAACAGTAAAATCTTTCGCCAATTGGGAGTATTACGCAAAGAGCGCTACTAGTACATATACTGATACATATTGACCAAAATTCGACAAGTTGCACACGTCATACTATCAGAAAATTGATAGAAACGTTGTCAAACGTCGAACAAAACTTTTTGTTTACTATCTACGCTAGTGCTGCCACTTAAAATATTACTGTAATATCCTATTGTATTTACTTAACTACTATGTAATTTTACTTTAAAATGTCACATGTATCAAATAAATTAAGGGCGAATTCATTGTATCATTGCGATACACTTTTAACCACTCAAATTTGGAACAAGCATGCAATCTGTATAATATTGTATCTTCTCGTGAAGAAAATATTCAGTTTTGAACAGACATTTACCCATTGCATCGTCGTTGCATGACATTATAATGGAAATTGGAAACATACCCTAAATCATACCTTAAAAAATAACAAGAATAGGATATCTACTCCCTCTAATACTTAAAAATTATAATGGAAACATACACTAAATCATACCGCAATACCTCGATCGTGGGAATCGCAGACACAATAGATTTTCAATTGTTATGCGACAGACCCGGCCGCTTGGGGATTGATGGGTTAAAGATTAACAAGGATAGGCTATCTAGTCCCTCTAAAGTCTTAACCATCATAATTAACAAGGATAGGCTATCTAGTCCCTCTAAAGTCTTAACCATCATAATTAACAAGGATAGGCTATCTAGTCCCTCTAAAGTCTTAACCATCATAATTAACAAGGATAGGCTATCTAGTCTTTCTAACTCTACGTTAGCTCGGTACCACTGAGTCGTGAAGAACTCTTCCGAAGTTCCGGGCGCCCGAAGAATTCACCTCCAATAAGTAAGAGGAGTCGCCTATGAAATAACTTGGCGTATCCACCCATAGACAACACCTCAACTTTTAATTCCAATAACAAGTTGCGTAATATCCGCGGCTTATGTATTTACCCTTATTGCATGTCCCAGGCACTGCAGTATTTGAAGAGATTATTTAGCTCAGAAAATACAATATAAATAATCTATAATAGATTATTAGGCCTCAGTTTTTGTTAGGGTCAATTCATATTGCAACACCACGAGGCGCTGCGTTCAAATTTCGAAAAGGCACTCCAACACTGCAATCGGCAAATCAGATAATTTACTGTGTGTCTTCTTGTGTACTAAACGAAGTTCCATTTAGAATAGGAATTGGCGTCTCACGGAATTCCGAATACGGAAAACGAATTCAGAAATCGAATTCGGAAAACGTGTAAATGCGGCGAGCTTTAAAGGACCAATTTTTACATCACCAGCTGACGTTTGACATAGTAGGTATTCAAGTTAAGATGATGATCACTGGATCATCCTGCGTCTTAACTTGAATACCTCGGAGACCAAAGTTTTAAACACTAACGGTTTTACCATAAAATATTAAACATCTATTGAACAGTTGTTTTGAGACCATTTTGTACTGAATTTTTCTCTAATCAACTGTTCAACAGGTGTTTAAATATTTTGTAGTAAGACCGTTAGAGGTTATAAATAGACTAATAGCTAAACAGGGTAAATAAGATGTATTGTAGTGCTAATTATAACTAACTTTCCTCCTCAAAAGCCTGTAGAAGGGTTTTAATGATGTTGTCACAAAATAGGACAATTAAACAAATTCTCTTGTCTATTGCGTGGTAGTTAGTTATGGATTAAGTTTAAACTTGACTTTCTGTTTAGTTCTCATATTTATTATATTATATATCTTTCCGTGTTAATACCTGAGGAATATTAATTTTATTAGATGGTTTTTAGGGTTCCGTAGTCAACAAGGAACCCTTATAGTTTCGGTCCTGTCCTTTCGTCTGTCTGTATGTCCGCGGTTTTACTCAGAGACTATAGGACCTACAAAGTTGCAATTTGGCATGAATACACATATTAATGATGGCATAAAAATGGTACATGAAATCGTAAAGAAATATTTTTTTATGGTACCTCCCCTACACATCAAGCGGGGATGACTATTTTTTTTACGCGCCCACCCCATCGTGTGGGGTGTCGTTGAATAGATTTTTTAAAAATATTGCGAGTATTCATAGATCATTTTCCGATTTAGGGATCCGTTTGTGAAATATTAAGTTTTAAAGTGGAAAAAGTCGTTAGAGTCCAGAAGGAACCCCTTCTACCAGCTAAACGGTTGGTTCTGGAAATGTTAAAAAATTCACGGGAGTAGGAAATATGCTGAATTTAAAAGGAAAACTATCACGGCTAAGAAGACTTCATAAGTTATTGAGTAATAGTCGATTAACTAAAAAAAGGATTCGGCGAAGTATGAGGACCTTTTCGTTCAAATTCCTTTGAAAGTAACTGAGATGATGTTGTTAGTAGTGTAAAACACGCTTTAAATGTACTTTCATTGACCATAAAAATTATCAAAAACTTGCGGTACTACGGAACCCTATATTGCGCGTGACCCGACACGCACTTGGCCGGTTTTTTATTAATATTAAATATTAATACGCTACTCGACTACACAGTACACACCTAATCTGATGAAACGATTGGCATAAAAATTGGCAATTACATACATACTTAGAATCTCGGGAACAAGCATATTTATAGCTTGGTTCCTAGTTCCTACACTATATATTTAAAATATAATCGATAGAGCAAAGTAGCTGGTAACGTCTAGATATCACTACCATTAGCTCATATAATAACATTTTAAAGTTTCGCGTTGCATTATAATTAAATCTTATCAATCGGGACATAATGCGACTTATTCTAGAAGTAATGCTACTACGACTACATACTTTTTCTCGACGTTTCGGTTGTGTTGCAACGGCCGTGGTCACGAGGGGACATCACGAGAGGACATAATATTATGTATGTACTCGTAGTACCATTACAGCTACTAGAATAAGTCGCGTTAGGGTCAATTCAGACCGCAATGCGACGAGGCGAGGCGAGGCGCGGCGCTTCATAAATTTGTATGGATTTGACAGATTTCAATTGCGCGAGACGTCTTGCGAATCTATCAAATCCATATAAATTTAGATATGCATCTACGCGTCGCGTTGCGGTCTGAATCAACCCTTAAGTCCCGATTGATAAGTTTCACTAGCTCATATTTTAGCATCTAACCCGCATAACCTTTGGATCCCTTCCATTCTCGTGAAAAAGCTTCATTCAGTTTTATTTAACGCCGAGTGCACCGAATCAGAGATAATGTAAATTGTCATTACCCCGAGCCTGACCAGTGTCGAATGTTTAAGATTCCCGGTTTTTTGCGTCGGAACGATTTAGTAAGGGAACTCAGTGGGTGGAAATAACAAAGACGATAAAACTGTTCGTTCGGAAAAGGGATATTGAATTAGGTCAGACGTATTCGGTGTTGGGGACAGACTACCAGCTATTGTTAGATGCCAGTCGATAGGAACTAGCATTGAGGTGTTGTGATTTGTTTTAAATCGGATCGGATCCTAAGACATAGTTGTGACGGTAGATGCATATAATCCATAATCCAGAATTAGAAAGCAGACAGGTATAGTAAAGTGAAACAGAGCAAAGAGATGTCACTAAATACTAAACTAACTACTTAACCTATACGACTTTTATTTGATCATATAGGCCTTAAATTAAAGTTATTTGTGATAGGTAATTAAATTAAAGGAGGCAATTAAATTAATTGAGGATCGATTAAAAATCTTGGTAGTCAATTATAATAATTGTTAAGTACGAATAACTCATTATTTGTACTTCTTAGGATATTATGGTAAACACATACAAATCTTCTGGTCTGACAGAATATTTTAACTAAAAATTTAATCGAAAATGTCATGTACATTTTAATATCCTCACATAACACTGCACAGAGCACAGGTTTTAAAATTATGCAGGTTCATTAAATTAGCAACATAAATCAGACACATGGTCGCGAGTGGAATTTATAGCGGAATATAATAGAAATATAATCGTTAATCCGCTCATATCTGGCCGGCTGCCTAAAACTTCTGCCTGAGAGAGAGATAAGGCTGACAGTTTCTGTAGTTTGAGCGGAGTGGCATCGATGTCGGTCGTTGACTTTCATCTATCCATTAGAGATGACTTATTCTGTACTGTACTCGGCGAAACATGGCGGGAGCGGTCATTGACTCCCTGTCAAAAACTTTTTTCTAGACAATGCCGCGATTGAGAACATCTGATACTTCATTGTCAATCGCGGTTTATATAGAAAATGACAAGTTTTTGACAGGGAGTCAATGACCGCTACCGCCATGTTTCGCCGAGTACAGTATAATCTCCACGAAAAGGACCTAAAGTTTTCAAATGTTTATATGTATTATTAGAGACACATAATAACATCATAATAATTATAGAGTTCGCTGTGAAATTAGCAGCGCTGAAAGACATTTTTTTGTGATTTGTATGGGCCCGAGCGCGATGAATTTTTCCATACAAAAGTAAAAAAAAGTTGCTCTTTCAGCGCTGCTTCTTTCACAGTGAACTCCACACAGGGGACTCATACACAGCTTGAATATTGTGTGTTCCATCGGTACGCGTCGAGTTTCCTTACTTCATGAGCCTTGGAAATGCTTTAAAATATTTTTGTAATTGTCATGAAGATTAGAATGCGTCATCAGTGCCCATACATAAAATAATTTGACTTAAGTTGATCAAATAATAGTTTGATGATCAATTCTATTGAAGGCTACGAGTTCACACTAAAAAAAAAATCACCAAAACCATTGACATGTAACTAAAATTAGACAATACAGTAGCGTTTGCGTAACTACGAACGAAGTTAAATTCGTCTACTCAGGTTTGGTTTTGGCTCACGTAATTTTTAGGTTTACGCACGTGGTTATACTAGTTACCCGTAATAACGTTTATGAGTGCGAGATCCGGATAAAGAATTCACTGTGTATTTAAATACGTTGGCATAAAAGGCTAAGTAAATACATTATCCAATTATGTAGCAGTAACAATTGCAGCGACACAATAGCGCTCTCATTCTTCTTCAGTAACGAGACATTTATATTTCAATGTATCTTGCCGAGCATAAGCATTGATAATAAGTTGTTCCTGTCTCCCATTGTGCTTGTAAAGTTACTCGTATTTCTTTGACTCGCTAAACTAATCATGCGCTCGTACTTTGAGTTTGCTCGCATTTTCCAACACGATACTTTTCATGTTCATAGATTTAATAATATAAAACTTATGGTAAAGTAAATAAAACGGAATAAAAAGGTATTATAAAGTATTTTTCGGCTCTATGTTACAAAAATTGAGGTGTTTACTTACGTAGGTTAAACTTCTTTAATAGCAATAAAATGATGGCAGAGGGCTGCCTGTCTTACCGACCGTCTTATTGTCGTCCCGAAAAAACACTCATCTACCTTGTGTTAACAGTTAATGAGTATAAGAAGAGAATTTAGTTGTCGGCCGTTAAAATTCGTTTCCCCCTGCCCCCTGGCTAAGGGGGATTCAAAGGGGGCAGCTCGGTCCCGGCGGGACACTCATCGGATCGGCACCTAAATTGGATTTGAGTGCGAGTCGCAATACGTCAAAGTCTCCGTCAATCGAAGGTCGCTTGTGAGCCGAACACGCATCAATTGTCACACGCGTGCTCGAAATATTACGATACAATGCGGTAAGGTTTGATTAGAAATAGGCTGTATAATTTCACCTGTAATAGGACCTTTATACCGTCGAATTACAACCAAATTATACACCTACTTAATAGTTAATATAGCTATTGATCCGAAAAGCGATATCTTGGTACTAAAAGCCAAAAAAGCAACTTTACTAGAACCCATAAGGGTAAAGCAGAAACATATTATGCTCTTCGATATTTTCTCCGTTGTCGTAAGTTTTAAGGGCCTAAATTAGCATCATTAATGCAATGAAATTGTAGTTCCAACGACGTGAAATTGAACTCAAAGTCTTCATAATATAATATCTGATAAACATAATGCTTTAAACCAAAATTAAAGGAGCTAGTGCGAGCTAACATAACTTTAACGAATATATAACTTAAAAGCGTAAACAATCTATTTTAAATTATTCTAGCTCTCTAGGGTCATTTATTGATCATGTCAGTCTGTCATAGATTCCGGCTGTCAGGCGTCATCTCTGTATGAAGAGGCTTTGGCGGCTTTGAAGGCACTACCGGAAATATATTTGCAGCAGACCTTTGATATGAAAAATATTACTTTGCTGTGTGATAACATCTGCTACAGTGTTCTGCACACGTCTCAGACAAACATACACACACATACATGATAGAAAGAGATAGCATAATAGTTTTCCAGGTCAAACTTTAAACCGGATGGCGGTTAAAAAAGGACGACAATTTGTTGTTTCCAAAAGGTTATTCACTTTTCCGATTTTCGTAACGAATACTTGTTTAAGAAAAATATCAGAAGCAGACAGCTAAACCGCCGTGAAGCGACATAAACACAGACATAGATCAAGATAGATACCGCATGTGTATGTATTCCCACATCGCGTTCCCAAACGACGAGCAATGCAGAATGCTCGTCTTTCGAAAGACTGTTCTTTGGTCTGCTATCGGAATAGGATGTCAATCGGAATTTTAAAAATGCCTAAATGCCTAAAAGTGCCGTATTGAGCTGTAGAAAAAAGAAACGTTGACCTAGAATCTAGATAATGGACACGTACGTCACAGTGGTAGGAAAAACGTGACACGCTCGTTTTCATAGAAACGGAACGACATGCGGTATCTATCTTGACCTATGTCTGTGGTCGTAAATAAAAACATCGCGTATCTATCATTGATCGGGAGATTATTTATTCCGTTGAATAATTCATGAATTTAAATATTATTTTCGCATTATTATGCAGACATCAATTCCGATGTACAGGGAAAATCAAATATCGAAATATTTTCGGATATACTGAAATATCTCTCAATATTTTCTGGAGACGGAACCGAATATAGTTTTAGCTTCGTCAAATTTTTGTGACAGTCAAAGTTCTTTTGGCTTGGCATTTTCACATCATTTATGAACCTTTACGTTTGGCAACAAAATTATTGATTGTTTTAATCTTATATACCTTTCTATATAACTATGAAGTCCAGCATTTAGATTTTAGAAAATATAATCGAGCTTTATAAACTCTAGTAACTAGATCATTCTTCGACCAGAGAACCACGAATTTTTGTTGTCTTCCAGATTCTATTTTACTGCCTCGTACACAAAGAAAACATAAATTTCTATTTACTTTTTAACTCTTTTCTTAAGCACCTATACTTTTTAACTTTATAATTTTTTTCGCCGGTATTCAAGGCCATCATTTATCATACCTATCGTCTCAATCATAACATAAATCTTACATATCTGGAGAACGGAATATCAATGGAATTGAAATATAAATTCTTGGGAATCTTTTGAGATCGTACGGTTGCTGACCTTCCCATAGACCTTATTGCTTGGTAATAAAGTTCAAAAGTGATGATCTGGATGTGTCCGCGACTGTACCTTGAACAAATTGGTTCATTCTTTAGTTCCCACTATCTGTCGCTTGTCAGCTTTTGATTTCAAGTTATTCTATTAGAGTACTCAATTACATTTAAGGCGTTTGCACGAGTAGTTTTAGATAGGTTTGCTTAAAGTGATGCTAAATTGCGTTCTAATATTAACACCTGAAGATCATAATAATATTGTGTTATACGCAGTAAATAGTGTTAACCGCGTAAGTGACTTTATGACTCTAAAATGTTCATAATATTATTATAGTTAGCGTTGTAGTCAGTAAAGCATTTGACATCCCTTTTTTGACCGACTTCCATAAAAGGAGGAGGTACTATCGGCTGTATGTATCTTTTTTTTTGTATGTTCAACGATCACTCAGCCGTTTGTGGTCCGATTTTCAAAATTCTTTTTGTGTTGTATAGGGTTTGACTCGAATATGATAATTTTAGACTCCTTGAAATTTGTATGGAAACATATAGTGATTTCAATTTTTAATTTTTTCTGAAGCATACCCTGGATCCAAAGGTACCTAACAGAACTTTTGAATGCTTATAGGTACAGTCTTATAGGTTCGGGGATTTCGGCGTTGTTTTAACAACTGAAAGCATAAGCCAACACATCAATTTGATTGATCATCATCATCACAACCATAATTATATCATGGTTCATCACACTATGAACCAATTATTGGTACTTTTCGTGATATTTTGCATCGAAGCAGATGTTTTGATGATGAGTTCGCTGTTTGTGGACCGATTTTCAAAATTCTCGTGTTGTTGTATAGGATATAATCTTAATTTTGTATAACAATTACGAAAGTGGTGAGCTGATTATGTGATCTATGAGCAATCGAGGGACATCCTTGAAATTTATCAAAACACTCATAGTGGTTAAAATATTGTTTCTAGTAAGTTAAACATATATTACGAATAAGAGAAATTTCATACGAAGGTGTCTCTTGGTCCAAAGGCACCGAACAGAACTCCTGAACCTTTAAAGATAAAAGTTTGGAAATTGCTGCATCGCTTAGACAACTGCAAGCATTTACCACAATTTCGCTTACAGTAACATAATGTGAATAGTTAACATTTGTATCAGTTATTTACGCATAAAGCCTTATTTTGTAGACAACTAAAAAGAGTGAAATTATTATTTTTAACAAAAAAATTAAAACCGACTTCCAAGGTAAAAACAAAAGTAATATGAACTAAAAAGTATTAAATAACTCTTACTCTTCAATAGTGCCTTTTTCAGAATTCGTCTAAATCACAACTATTTCTGTACATACTACAATATTCATTACTCTGAAGTCGGTACCAGTTCCAAAAGTTTCAGATATTCTGACATTACTGAACTCACTATTAAATTAGCTGGTACCGACTTCAAAATAATGAAGACTATAGTATGTACAGAAATAGTTGTGATTTAGACGAATTCTGAAAAAGACACTATAGAAGAGTAAGAGTTATTTAATACTTTTTAGTTCCTAGTTTTTACCTTGGAAGTCTGTTTTAATTTTTTTGTTAAAAATAATAATTTCACTCTTTTTAGTTGTCTGCAAAATAAGGCTTTATGCGTAATTGTTTTTACCTTGGAAGTCGGTTTTAATTTTTTGTTAAAAATAATAATTTACACAATATTACATTGGTTATACTACACAGTATAAAATAAAGTTGCTTTGTCTGTCGTTATGAATACCGAAATCTTTAAGTGAATGTAAAATATTTTATTAAATGCATATACACTGATTAGGGTCAATTCAGACTGCAACGCGACGAGGCGAGGCGAGGCGCGGCGCGGCATAAATTTATATGAATTTAACAGATTTCAATTGCGCGAGACGTCTTGCGAATCTGTCAAATCCATATAAATTTAGAAATGCATCTACGCGTCGCGTTGCGGTCTGAATCAACCCTTAGAAGTACAGCGTCAGCTTTCCGTACAATACTGCGGCACGTCCCTAGTAGTAGAGAAAAAAATACGTATGGCGCTCGGGGACTGCCACGGTAAAGCTATTGCATAGCATTATAATATATCAACTTATGCAATTATAATTCGCATACGTCAAGTCGCACGCACACAAACACCGTGCCGAAGTATTCCGAAATGAAACGACGTTAGACGATGCACGGCAACGCCGCACCAATCAACACACCGGTCGGAGTGGGGTATGTTAGGTTTATTTTCGTTATTGAATTTCTTGATTCGCTCAAAGTCCGCGATAATAGCTATGCAATAGCTTAGTAATATTTTTTGCAATTTTGATCTATAACACTATTGTTCGATAAACCTGTGAATTACAAATTCGTAGAATAACGCATGTTATGTTTATTATTAATTAACTCGTAATTAACTAGATATAGTTTGAGACCGTGATTGAACGTGAATATTAATGTTATACTGGCCTCATTGCGCCTAAATTAGATTATCGGAAACTGTACATTTTTGTAGGCAAAACTATCCTATGTCCTTTCCTGGGACTTAAAATATTTACCTAATTCAGCACAAAACTGTACATTTAATATTAAGATGTGTTAATTGGTAATTCCTGGATGTCCTAGGACTCAAGGATTATCTTAATTAAGTTCAAAACTCTACATATGAAATACAAAAGGGATACAGACAGATATACTTTAGATGCGTATTAGTATGTATAGGGGGAGCGATCAGCGTCGTAAAATCAGGATGGTTCACTAGGGACACAAAAGTTTGTCATAAAACTTTCGGTTCTAAACCTGGGACCCAAAGCTCACACCACAAGCATATGTAAATGTATTGCAACTGATTGTATTTCCATACTAATATTATAAATGCGAAAGTGTGTCAGTCTGTCTGTTACCTCTTCACGCCCAAACCGCTGAACGGATTTGCCTGAAATTTGGCATGAAGATACTTTGAGTCCTGTATTGTTGTCCTTGAGAGAGCTGTATTTTCGTCAGTGCGTGACACTTACGACTATTGCATTCTGAGCGTATGCTGAGAACGGGAAACGTAGGTACACTTCGCGTTTTGCCTCTTTGTATGGAGTTAAAATACTGTTTCAATAAATTCAAACGGTGAACGGAGGAGAAAGAGAGAACGAAGGCACTAAAACTCATGTATTATATCTAGATTAATTTGTATGAAATTCTGTGCCTTGTTATTATGAATATCCACACTTTAGGTAACTATTGTTACGTGCTAGGGTTCTTTGGATTCGGAGAAAAAGACCTGGTGACTCTCTTGAAGACTTTATTCACAAACACTAGCTCACACTAATCACTAAGTCCAAACACTAAGCACTAGGTCCAAACACTAAGCACTATCACTGTCACTCACTATTGATCACTTTTTCTCACTTTGAAGTCGCCTCGAAGATCGCTCAGATAAAACTGAACTGCTGGGCCGTCTACCTGCGCTTATTTATATGGGCAATCGAGCCCTAGACTGTACGAGAACATTCGCATAAACACGTAAACAACCTTGTTTACTTGAATCATTTGTTTACGTAAACATGTGTGGAATGTTCGAGCATGCAATCGTACACCTCACGCCATCTTGTATCGATTAGGGAATTCGTCTGCGTTTTCTCTACATGTTGCGCTAGCTTAACGCTAGATGGCACTATGTGTCCTTTTTCGTAACACTATTTAGTAATCTGTGACCTTAGTATTGCCGTGTCATGAATCTTGTACCGTAATTATCGACCCGCTGTTAACTATCACTGAGTTAGCACATAGAGACCATCACTTATTCAGTGTGAACGGCCCTTACACCGAGCTAGGGTAATTGAAGGCTAAATGTCTGGGTATTGATCCTGTTAACTACCCTTAGGATTGTAGCACTATCGTATACTTGTTTAGTTATTAAATAAGCTGCGTAGTAAATCTTGTGAGCATATCTATTGCTAAGGCGAACCTAAAATAAGGTACGCATTTAGTATACTCTAGTAAAAATAAAATATGTATATATGTATATGCTTTGGTGTGCTCTACCTAGCGCCAAATCTTATGCAACTAAATGTACCTATTTTCTAGAACAAATTATTTTGTTAAAGAATAAAACGCCGAAAAATTGTTATAATAGTGGTTTATATTATGAGAGGTGTGGCTGGGTAATTTGACGCTGGGTGGTAATTGCTGACCTTATATTTAGGTTTTAAGTGTCTTGTCATATTTACATTTTTTCTATTTTCAATTCAGAATTGTACCCTCAATCTGAATTGTAGATATACTAAGGCCAGGTTCACATGGCACAATCCTGCACTGTTTTTGCAGTATACGTCTTAACGAATAAATAGTGGCGCATACAATGTCACTATCGGTCAAAAGTTTTTGCCCACAACATAATTCATTGATTTAATTAAAAAGATATACGAATTAGTATTTATGTTACTTTAATATTGGCAAACGAAGGTTAAAACGATGTTTTTAAAATCAAAAATAATCGTGTACACTATTTGTATACTATTAAACGAGCGCATGTTTACATTTTGTAGGATAGTGCGAGAAATTAAATTTTACAAGAATGGCTGATTTGTTTAATATTCTTTAACTGTGAATTATTTCTTCCATGTTTTTGATTAGAATTTATTTCCATTTAGCCCTGTGAGTTGCAAGAATCAAGCTTTAATTTATACTCTGTGAACCAAGACACTCTTTTGTAGAGTCTAAATGCTAATGGTTTTCGTTTTCGCAAATTCCGAGTTTAGACATATTAAAAGCTTTAAAATAGGTATAACCAAGGAAGTATCGGTTTGGACTCGTGCATTTATCGTAAGTCTACACAACTTAGGCAAATGGAACCCTATTATTGCCGTCAAATTAAAAATACGTCGAAAAATCGTGGATTACATCGTGAAAAAATACGCTCCACCAGGAGTTTTAGCGATAGCAAGCATTCAGGACAGCCTCGCAAAGTCACAACAGTTGAAGGTAAGGGTAGTGTATTGACCAGTAAACGTGATCGACGACTCATGGGTCCAGAGATTGCAGCTTAGATCTAAGAAACCCACATGACAACAATCCCGAGCTTTCCTTGAAGCTGTACAAACAGCATTAAGAAGAATTGGAAAGGAAGAATGTACTAAAAGTAGTGATTTGGACACTACGGTCGCCCAACCTCACCCCGACTAAGTTGTTGTGGGCTAAATGGGACATGGATGTCAGAAAGAAGACAATGGGACACTCCTATTACGAGTATGATAACACACCTTTGACATATCCTGAGAAATTGAATGGGACCAAATAGAAATCAATTATTTGTCGAAATGTTACTAATAATGCCAAGATTGTGCACCGAAATAATAATAGCAAAAGAAGGTAATATGAATAAATTAAAATTTTTAATATGGAACCTTTGCAGCCTAATTTACTTATCACTAAATTTTAATCCAAATAATATGTTCTATAAATTATAATTATCAAATCGATCATATTTATTTTTTATGTATCACGCAAAATATAGGGTGGGCAAAAACTTTTGAACGGTAATATATATTATATAGGTATAGAACCATTCACACGTCGATTGTGTTGCACGATTTGTTGCAATACAATCGGCGTATGAATGTTAAGACGTATTATACTGCAAAAACATGCGAGATTGTGCCGGGTGAACCTACTACTAACACTAGTCTGTTACTATAACAAACACATGAACTGTTAGCGTCTAAAATAAAGGTTTTTATTTATTAATATATTAACTTAATCAAAACAGAAAAACCAATTTAAACAAACATCAAACGAGCAGCAGCATAATAGATGCGATACAGCCTCGCGAGAATGTACAAACAATCGGGTATTAAAAATGCAATAGCTATCTATCACACAGGGAAACTTTATTAAAGGTCGATTGTTTTCGCTCCTACTTTGTTAGCAGTTGGGGGTGACAGGGCTATTTTAATTTAGCAGAACGTTGCCGGAGAAAAAGACTTCATTTCGCCAATTTCAGCTGCGAAATTCCCGGTTTAAACGTGCGCTTTTTTGCCAGATAAGCGAGCTGTTTTGTGTTCGTTGCATTAGTAATGTTGTTTCATGTGATAACAAATTATTTATTTATAAACACAACAAATAAACTATCTCACTAACAGATAAATAAATAGGCAGAGGAACTACTTTATTTGTTTATGTAGGTTAAGTCAATATTAGAATTTATCTCACTGTAATCCAACCAAATTACACAACTCTGCCAACTTTTTGTCAATAAATTTCTCACTTAATACGACCTATGTACTCAAAGATGACATTTTAAACTTTCGCGTTGCATTTTGATTAAAACTTATTAAATGTAGTACCATAACTACTAGAATAAGTCGCGTTAAGTCCCGATTAATAAGTTTTAAGTACTCAAAGATGGTAAAGAAATGGTGGCGAACCTTTAATGTTTGTCAAATATCGTCCTATATCAGTTTTATTTCGCGAAGTATAAAAAGTTCTTATACAGGACACGTGTACATGATTGAATAGCCTAAAAATCCAATTCTTCTTGCAATATTAATAAAACAATCTAGCATTAGATTAGAGTCGCCTTCGATAAAACTTTTACCTTAATGAATAGTATCATGGACCGAAAACCTTTTAACGTAAATAGCTAAGAATATCAGACGAAATATATTTCTTTAACTTTCAACTAATATCATCTGGATTTATACGACTATTCATAAACTTTAGGACACCTGAGTTCGTTCAATTTTAGCGTGTATCCCCAGGTTGTAGGGTTTAAAATGAAATAGCACGGTTTCAGCCACTTTGCAAGAATACACACATACGTTACTGAAAGCCAGCAGCGAGCTGGTTTTTCGTTACAAACTTTTTCAAACCAATTATCTGAAATAGTTTTTCCTGCCATTGATGAAGAATCAGAGCTATGATTCAAGTTTCCGACCCTGTTATTGATACGGGGAGTTACGTAACAAAATTAGATGGATTTAGTTGAGCTAACAACTATCAAGTATAGATAGAAGACCTACTAAAATAGTAATTATGCCACAGAGAATAAAATGCTTTCGTACAGAGGAAAAACTACATAGAAAACTATAAAGTTCATTACACGCGGCATACAGTGACACGATGTACGTGATAAAATGATGTTTTCACTTGTCGGTCTGAACAATTGATGAGTATAATTATTTTGATTTATGATTATACTCCATGCGCGAGCTCCGAATAAGTAAAGGAGGAGATTAATTTTGACTAATTTGGATAATTGAAGACGTGAGTGGAAGAACACTAACTAACAGTAAAAAATTGCCGTTTTTTTGTATAAATGGATTTTTTGTGTGTAGCCAAATATATTAGCTAGGTGACAGGTGATGAAGTAGATAAATTACAAGGTTTGTTCCAATTATAAGGGAAAAAATGAGTAAATGTTACGGACATTTACTCATTTTTCCCTTATATTACAAAATGTTAGCTATTGTGTTCTTCAACTCACGTCTTCAATTATTATTACTTGACTGGGAAAACCTTATTTTAACCCCATTCCGTAGTACAACTAAGAAAAAAAAAACATAATTTAATTCCGTAGCAAAAGAATGAAAAAATAATTTAAATTTTTTGGTCTCCAAAGTGCATTGATTCCCCCAAACCCGGGGTTTTTTAATACAAGAAAGTAGTTCCTTTAACCCACAGGGTCCCAGCTATCTCAAAGGGTCTGTATCCACTTAAGTAGCCACAATCTCTACACAATTCTCTGGATAAGGATATTGAGCGTGCATTGAACTGTAGTTTCCCTCTACTATCTATTTGCTTCATAGATTCCTGTTTGATCGGGGAATTGCGACGAAAATTCGAGGGAAATACAATACAAACATTACAATATTAAAAGTAAAAGACAACTTTTAATGTCAATTTAAACTGCTTTTGTTGTTGTAACTTGGTATAAAATTCTCGTGTCATATTCTCGTGCTTGTGCGCGAACTCCTCCAAACGGCTCAACCGATTTTAATGAAATTTTGTATGTACCATCGAGGAAATTGATTCTTATGCAGTTGAGAGACCAACGTCATTTGGTCGATCATGTCAATTCAATGTTAATTGTGATCTGTCGGCTGAGTTTGACGTAATGCGACCAAACTACGTAGGTCCCCCATCTGTATAGGAATCAACTTCTCGATAGTACATTCGTTAGGCCTGAGAATAGGTATTTATCTACTTTTTATATTGATAATAGAAATATTTTTGGCATAACAACGTTTACCGGGTCAGCTAGTAACATTATAAATATACTGTATATTATATACAGTGAGCGTATACAGAAACAAGATTAATAGACAACATACTTTCACATTTAACATTAGTAAGATCGTTAGTATAAACATAGAATCATTATCATTTATTCATTACTAACATACGATACTTTACAGTAGCTTCTTTATTTCCTAAAAAACTACCAACGCAGAAATATTTTCTAGAAAATACGTAGGCCCGTTTCGCAAAATTTATCGAGCACTAATATGAGACCTCGTTAGCGCAACAGCCTTCATTAAGACCCATACGAAAACCTAAATGATTCCCGCGACTTAACAAGCTTGCCTACTTGGTATTGGCAAAAAAATCGGCCAAGTGCGAGTCAGAATCGTGTGGGAGGTTCCGTCCGAAATTGTGAAAAATTTAAGGAGATTCTTCGAATTACGAGGTTGTTACGAGGAGAAAAAATTTGGGAAATTTCCTGGATAGTTAGAAAAGTGAATAATCTTTAATTCTGGCGACGTAGCCTCACCGCTTTTGACAATAATTATAACTTCATAGTTAAGACGACGATGCCTGTCGGGCCCACCATGCTGTACTTGGCGAAACATGGCGGTAGCGTTCATTGCCTCCCTGTCAAAAACTTGTCATTTTCTATATAAAGCTGAATTATATAGAAAATGACAAGTTTTTGACAGGGATTCAATGACCGCTACCACCATGTTTCGCCGAGTACAGTATAGTCTCAATAATATACATTCCAAATTTGTATTTATTATGATATAAAAAACGTTTTCATTTGTTTACTTCTACTTGGTATAAAAATGGTTTAAATTTTGTTTATAGTGTGAAAACAAAATCTTGTATCTACGTTACGGAACCCGTTAGAAAACCTAAAAATTTCATTGATCCGTCATTCACAGAAGATATAAAGGAACGAAGTATTGAAGTGTCAATGAAAAAGTGTACCTGCAATACGTATTACGTTTAAAGTGTTCCTTTGAATTTAGAAGCGAATAGGATTCCGATTTAAAGTGTTGAGGTGTTTCAGATGTTGCTAGGTTTAAATCTGAGTAAATATTTACTTTATGTTATCTTTACCATAGATTAATAAATAATATGGTCTCTGCTGATTACCAAGATCTGTTGGTCAATAATCATAACTAGCTGACTGCGCAAGACAACGCACTTAAAACGTTTTGAATTTTGAAGGGGCGCGCTATGTTATCGTAGTTTATCTCTATATGCATACTAATTTTATAAATGCGAAATTGTGTCTGTCTGTCTGTCTCTTACCTCTTTATGCCTAAACCGCTGAACCGATTTTGCTGAAATTTGGTATGGGGATACTTTGAGCCCCGGGAAAGGACATAGGATACTTTTTATCTCAGAAAAATTTACGGTTCCCGCGCGATAAACGAATTTTTGCGCAACGAAGTTGCGGGCGTCATCTATGTAGTTGATGACGCCCGCAACTAGGTACCCACTGCCCAGTGTAGACATTGTAGTCTGTATCACAAGGATAGTCTCTTTGTAGGAGATAGGGTCTTTAGTCAAGATGATATTGTGTTAATAATGTAATATAATTCCATACATTATTAATTTTACACCTCAACTTCTTTCGGTTTTATTGTCATATTCAAGTTATGAACAATCCAAGATCTATCGTGTCACACTTATTCTGAATCCATTTAAATGCAAGTGAAACGCGAGAAACGCTTATTCGATACAAAAAAGGTTCCGCGTTCGTTACCGCTCAGCAATGAATCGTCTCGGAGGAATCGACTCCTGTAACTAATGCTTAGGCGGTTCCACTGCCGTCGTCACCGGGATGTCCCCGACTAAAATTCAAATAAAATCACCTGATTATCTGACAAGTAAGATGATCCATGCGTCGGATGGGCATGTAAAAATTCGGTCCTGTGCCTGATCTCTCGCCAGTTGGTCGTCCGTCCCACTGGGTTATGACTTATGAGTTATAAAGGAAAAGAGAGTGCTCTTGTGTATTGCGCACACACTTGGGCACTATACAGTTACCCCTGCGTAGTTACGCAGAAGTAATTTTATAGTCCAATATACCAGGCCAGTTGCCCTGGTTTCAACGAAACCGTTACCGAAACCAGTGTAGGAGTTATTATTATTATTTGTTTCATTTTGCTCTACGATACTAAAATCAGCGATGGCATGTGTCGCTAAACTAATGTCGGAATGTATATCAGTGGTTTTATTTGAAATTTTGCCGATGACGTCCCGGTTATCGTGGACAAATGGCTTTAGGCGGTTCCACCAATAAAGTAAGCCACAAACGGTAATCTTTGAGTTGTAAATTTATCTCCACAATCACGTGTTTTGTTAACGAGGTTAAGAAAATGTTGTCGATACGGGATTTGTTAAGTTTAGATTTATAAAGTGGTTTAGGTTATCCTGTTCAGTGTTAACTCCTGTAATGTCTCTCTTATGTTTAAGTAATATTACTTTATTTAATAGCAGTATATTTAATCCTGTTAATGTCTAAAATAATAATAATAGCTCCCACACCGGTTTCCGGTTGGTCGGTGGCTGGTTTCATTGAAACCAGGCCAGCTACGCAGGAGTAATTTTATAGTGCCCAAGTGGGTGCGCAGTACACAAGAGCACTCTCCTATTCCTTTACTCTTATAGCCCAGTGGGACGGAAGACCGACACGACCGGCGAGAGATCAGGCGCAGGACCGACTTTTTACATGCCCATCCGACGCATGGATCATCATACTTGTCAGACAATCAGGTGATCAGCCTGCATTGTCCTGACCAAACTTGGAAATAACATGTTTCCAACGCGGGAATAGAACCCACGACCTTCGAGTCAAGAGCCGCGCTCTCTACCACTAGACCACGGAGGCGTCATATATAATGTGTCTAAAATAGCAGTAATAGAAGACAGACTTTCGTTTGTATTTGTAGGCAGATATGGCGAATATGCGTAATTTGGTCACGTTATATCAAACCTGTCCGACAGATCAAAGCTAACTTTGAATTGACATAATCCGACAAAATTAACGTAGGTCCGTCAACTGCCCAAGAATCAATTTCTTCGATGGTACAATGTTTTGTATGGATAAGAGAAGATTGATGCGTAAGCTTAGTTACAAAGTTATGTGTTTTAGAGCATTTATTATCAAGAAAGGCTCACATAATAATTTCTTAAGTTTTCGCGAGTATCACTCATGATATTATATAAGTTTAAACACTTACGGATTTTGTCGCGGAGCACTTTTATTAATCCCGACGTTTCGGCTACTTTGCAGCGGCCGTGGTCACGGGCGGACTGAGGTGACAGGTGTCCAATTTCTTGAAATTATCCAACTACCCAACGACTCATCAATTTTTGTTTGCGTTCCGATCTACGCAGAACGAACTCACAGTGTCTTGAAGCCGAGGTGTCATAGATTTGTGCTTTAGTATGTTCATCACTGGATCCCAACTAGATGGCAGCACCCAACCATCTTCGCGGTTGAAATTAGGGTGTTTTTTAATTTCTATGGCCTCGCGTATCATTATTGGGCGGTATCGTGCTTCTTTTGCCAGTACTTGTGGCTTATCAAATCTTATGTAAGTGCGAGGTTGATCCAGTGTGTGTTCACAAATTGCAAAGTAGCCGAAACGTCGGGATTAATAAAAGTGCTCCGCGACAAAATCGGTAAGTGTTTAAACTTATAATATCAAGAAAGGCTATTGAGATAAATAATATTATGAACGCTTTGTACATTGTTCTTTAAGACCTACGTAATTTAATTGGATTAAGGCCAATTACTCACAGATCACGATTAACATCAACTTGTACTTCACATAATCTGACCAAATAGCGTAGGTCCACCATCTGCGTATTAATGACGACCTCTGTGGCTCAGTGGTGAGCGCGTTGGACGCTCAAGCCGGGGGTCGCGGGTTCGAATCCCGCCGACGGAACAAAAAGTTTTCAATGTTCCCGGGTCTGGATGTGTATTAAATATGTGTATGATATAATGAAAATCTTAAATATATGTATTATGTATAGTATAAAAGTATTAAATATATTTCCGTTGTCTGGTACCTGTAACACAAGTCCTTTAGGTACTTAGCACGGGGCCAGACTGACGTGGTGTGAAGCGTCCGTAGATAATATAATTATTATATTATTAATCATTTCTTCGATGAAACTATTAGAGCAATTGATTCATGATCAGAGCAGATGACGGACCTAAGTAATTTGGTCGCGTTAAACCCAGCTGACAGATCACGATTGAGATAGACTTGAAATTACCCCCCCAAATCACGTAGCTCCGACAATGTGTATCAATTTCTCTAAAAGTTCCATTGGATAAATTATTCATAGGCAGATGGCTACGCGATTTCGTCGAGTTATGTCAAGGTTTTACATCTATGGTTTTAAAAGTAGCTTATGTGAGTCAAATCCAAACAAAAAAGTGGTTTTTGAACTATCTCCAGGAGTTTATTTCCATAGAATACGAGTATGAGACTTTTATCTACATACAAGTCCGGAAAAGGGCCCACTTTATAAGTAAACTTTTACTTATATCGTGTTAATAAAGACCCCTTTAATGCCGTTTACGTCTATATTTCTCCTGCAATTAATCCTGCAAATGCCAATATAAGTAAATTATAGGAAAAAGTGAGATTAATACAAGCCTCGCAATGCTTTTATAAGCTCACATTTTGTGAACAGATATTATTAAATCCTGAGTCCTGACAGACATTCGGTAATACATTCAAATGAAAGGCTTGACAAGTTGTCGAAACTTTTGTTGCGAGATATTCGCAAGTTTAAAATTACAAAGTAAAACACGATAGCGAAACTCGGTTTAATTATTACAAGGCATTGTGCTGTGGAACTCCCAAACATTGAATCGAATTAGAGTTTTATTTCTGTAATTTGAAACAACTTACAGTTTCGTTACACTTTTAATTTGTATTTATTTTTTTCAGGCGTCATATTATTATTTATTTAAATAACACTTATTGTAACAAGTCCACGTTTTTGCATCATATGGATTTTAAAAAGGCCAGTGCAATAGTGTCACTGCTACGCGCGCTACGCTGCTACGCCACTACACCGTAGCGCTACGTAGTCTACGTAGTAACGTAGATCCGTAGGCCAGCGTAGACATCTCTCATCATCATAGTCTCTAAAATAAGGCTAGTCTCTTTGTAGGAGGCAAGGTCATTAGTCAAGATAATGTGTTTATTATGTAATACTAGCTGTGCCCCGCGGTGTTACCCGCGATTCAAGTGATATATACATATAATAAATCACTATGAAAAGTACCAATAATGGTACTTTCATGGTTTGTGGTAGTGATGATAATGATGATGAATGTAATTTGCATAGTAGCATATGCTTTCCGTTCTTAAAACAACTCCGAAACTCCCAAACTTATATCTAAAGAGAACATAACACCTCCTCTATTTTGAAAGTCGGTTAAAATTATAGCCTATGTGTTATTCTGATGTATAAGCTGTATTATTGTAAAGTTTCATTAAAATCCGTTCAGTAGTTTTTGCGTGAAAGAGTAACAAACATCCATACATCCATACATCCAAACTTTCGCCTTTATAATATTAGTAGGACTACATAATGCCCACAACTCCGTTGCGCCCAAATTCGTTTATCGCGCGGGAACCGTGTATTTTTCGGCGATAAAAAGTATCTTATGTCCTTTCCCGGGACTCAAAGTATATTCATATCAAATTTCAGCATTATCAGTTTTGGCGTACAGGGTAACAGATAGACACACTTCAGATTGCTATCTAGCAGGCACGATCGCAGCCTTGATGAGGGATATCTACAGTAAGGTGATATCTTATACGAGTACGAAATCATAAAGATTGATAGGCAAGAAAATTATATTTAAATACACTCACACAAGTACTTACTCACCTAGATTTGTGGCACATCCCTTGTCACTTCCCTTGGATTGCTAATGATCTTAAGTGATTGTTGATTTTGCTATAGAGTGTCAGGCTTTGTACTTATTAGTAGTGCTCAAACAAAAGACATACGATTTTATAATATTTATACCAAATTCCAAATCCAAAATATAGACTTTAGATACTTTAGCACAAAAAGTAACAGAACAGCATCGCGTCCGGTTATGGGATTATTGTAGACGCCCTCGCTCGTCGCCCGTGAAATTTCGCCGTAAACAGAAGTAAACGCTTAATCAGCGACAAATAGGGCTACCACCTAAATACTTCTTTGGACTATACAACTCTTCTTAAATTTAAAAGCTCTTAAGTTACTTCTTAAGCTGAAAAAGTGGTTTCATGTAATTGAGGTTACTTTTACATGTGTTTGAACGTATGTATGCATCTAAAAAGTATGTATTATTATATGCTACAATTTTGAAGGTGACAACCCTAACAGCAAGTCACGTAAGCGGATACTCCAACATTTCCCAGCTGTTTGCTCTTCTTGATCATATTTCACTTCATTGTTAACGTCAGCTTCAAATAAAGAGTTACAACTGAAATTGTGTTACATGCTGGACTTTATGCTCAAAGAACACGTATTTGACAAAAACGGAATAAGTTGCAGGATTTTTATTCAGCGGTCGAGTGATGGCGCTTAGTTTACATGATTTAGAATGAAACCATTATTATGACATACTTTTGCACTAGTTTTTTTCGAGTAAATAAAGTATTCAGAGCTAAACTTTTTAAGTATAAAAGTTTTTACGCTAAAAAAATACATCAAAAGCAATCGATTTAAACTTGCATATTTACTCATTATAACAACTAGCTATTTGACCGAGTTTTGCTCGGTATTCGATAAAACACGAATATAAATAGATCAATTTATCGTCCCCGAAACCCCCTATATACTAAATTTTATGAAAATCGTTGGAGCCGATTCCGAGATTCCAATTATATTATATATTATATAAACGAAAATTGCTCGTTTAAAGATATAAGATAATACGGTAGCGTATCATTGTAACTAACATTCACTTGTTAATATAATACAGATCTTAAATTTTTAAATTACTGCAAAATGTACGAAACGTGATGTTTCATGATGTTATAGAGAGGGATGATGGAAATATTACAATTCTGCGGGTTTTAGTTTTATACTAAACTGTTGGAATAGGCCCATGTTTGCCTTGAGTGTTGAATTTGTAGTTACGACTATGATACAGTTGTGAGCAAATATGTTGACATAATTAATGCTTGGGGTCCGATTTTCACACGTCGAAAGTTTCGAATCTTGCTTATTCTCACTTGTGCGAGAAACCGCATATGTGGGGAAAGTGAGATAGCCTGCGATCGAAGTGAAATTCGTGATACGAGAACACAGACATAGATCAAGATAGATACCGCATGTGTATGTACTTCGCGTGCCATATCGCGTTCCCAAACGACAAGCAATGCTCGTCTTTCGAAAGTCTGTTCTTGGGTCTGCTATCGGAATCGGAAGCCAATCGGAATTTTAAAAATGCCTAAATGCCTAAAAGTGCCGTATTGGGCTGTAGAAATTCAAATAGAAACGTTGGCCTTGATAATGGATACGTTTCTTATCATCGGTACGTCACAGTGATAGGAAAAAATTACACGCTCGTTTTCATACAAATGGAGCGACATGTGGTATCTATTTTGATCTATATCTGTGTACGAGAATCTGACTCACGTTTGCTCATAACGTTTCACATAACTGATTCGCAATCATAATATTATGAAATCACGAGTATGATAAAGACTTTCGTCAGTAGTATTTCCAGACCAATACGAAGTTCATACTTCCATGACGAGAGCGTTTTCCCTCCTAAAAATCCGTATCGCAACTGCAACTCTGATTTTGCGAGTGTCCATGGAGTTACCCGTTTGCTCGGTTGCCCCCTTATTAAAAAAAAAGACTTAAGAACGAAACCGTCATTATCTCTTTCAAAGCTTAGTTCTTTTCAAATTGTCTGAATTCCTCTGTAATCTGAATATTGTAATAAAATTATTTCGATTCCTCAGCTTTATATTTCAGAACTATTCTTGCAGTGCAAGCTCCTAATAGATTCCCGTCTACAGAAATCCGTATTTTATTATATTCCTTAGCAACTAAACCTGAGATTTTATAAGAATAAGTGAAATATCGTGCTGAGTTGGACTCTTTGTGCTAACCGAAGTGAATAAAATTTTGTAGGTAATTGACTTCACTTCTAAGGAACTTTAGCAGCTTAACGATGCATAGCTAAATGTTTTTTCTTGTTATACCTAAAGCTGGCGATGTATAAGCATTTATAAGACAAAATATAATAAAAACTCAGTGACACCCGCAACTCCTCAAAGTCTCAAATTATTCCGGAGATTTTACCCCTATAGTGTCCTATGTCCTTTCCCGGGGCTCATATATCACCATACAAAATTTCAGCAAAATCGATTCAACGGTTTGGGCGTGAAGAGATAACAGACAGACAAATAGACAGAGAAACTCTGGAACGAACTGTCGCCAGCAGTATTTTCGGACCCATACGACCTGCAAGCCTTCAACAAGAGAGCGTATATTATTACCTCTTCAAAGGCTGGCAACGCACCTGCAGCTCTTCTGATGTTGCGAGTGTCCATGGGCGACGGTACTTGCTTTCCATCAGGTGACCCGTTTGCTCGTTTGCCCCTTTATTTCATAAAAAAAGACAGACAAATAGACACATTCTCGCATTTATAATAATAGTATGGATAATGTGCTGCCCGGTGGAACACCACCGCCATACATAAGAACACAAACGCCATAAATAGGAACACCTATTTATGGCGTTTATATTTAGTACCAGATGATGCCCGCAACTTCGTTGCGCCAAAATTCGTTTATCGCGTGGAAACCGTAAATTTTTTCCGGGATAAAAGTATCCTATGTCCTTTCCCGGGACTCAAAGTATCTCCATGCCAAATTTCAGCTAAATCGGTTCAGCGGTTTGGGCGTGAAACAGACAGACAGACACACTTTCGCATTTATAATATTAGTATGGATTAAAGCCAAATCTTGGGTTGGAATATTAAGGGTCAGCTCACATTGCAACGAGATGAAGCGACACAGCATTTTAAAATAGTCATTCAAAACAGAACTTTATTCACTGCACGAGAACATATAGATTTAATTTCTCATTATATAGAGGACTATATATCGAAATCGATAAGGAGGACCATATCGATTTCAATAACGGCGATCCCAAAAATTAGGGATTGTTTATATGAGCCCTAAGATGACTTTCTAGACCGAACTTGGTTTTGAATGTCCTATCACATGTGCTACAGTAGAGTGTACTTTTAGTCACGGATAGAATATGGATTAGTTACTTCAGAGTTCTTAATCACCTTTGATATCTTATATACATATAAAAATGGATTTTCAAATGTGTTAGTCGCACTAAAACTCGAAAACTGCTGAGCGGATTGGGCTGATTTTAGTCTCAAAATATTCGTAGAAGTCCAGGGAAGGTTTTAAAGTGACACGAAGTTCACCGGGACAGTTAGTTATTATAATAATATCTCAGTGATTTCTAATTAATAAAGTGTCGAATCGCATCGTCTTTAAATATACACTTACCTCTTCTTTCTGCCGCTGTAGCCTGTATAATGTCAAGTCTTGCTACTTTACTATTCTTGGAAATGTAAGAAAATAAATAAACATGTAATAAATATTGACTGTTAACAAAAAACTTTGTTGCAAATTTTAAGTGACACTAAAAATAACTTAAGCGATCATTCCTTCAAAATGATTGAGGAAGGTCGAGAAAACACAAAAGTTACTCCAAAGTTAACGAACTCTTATATTATTTAAGGAAGTTTGAAGATTTCAGCAGAAGTCAGAACAATAATAACGTATTGTATTCTTTGTAACTTTAAGATACGTTACAATGGTACGTCCTGCCTTTGTAATGGTAGTTTCGGCGTTTTATACGTTTTATAACTGACATTTCATACGGAATTTAAAGTTAGAAAAGTTGAAACTTCGTCGAGGCTTCTGTTCTATTTTGAAATTTTGAATTTAAGGTTTTTAACTTTTAACCCAATCCATTGCATATTTTAATACAAGCTTTGAATATATTAATCCCTAGTTCATTCCACAAATATCCAATAATATTCTCTTGTTGCGTAATAATATTTAGTTGAAACCTTGTATTTTGATTGTTATGTATCATTAAATATTTTAATAATAAAACGTAATTAATTTTCCCGGTTTTTCACACTTACCAACTGATTCGTAGTTCCTATTGGTCACAGCGTGCTGTTATAATACAGTCTAAAGATTTCCATGATAAAAAACTTTTCAGCAAAAACAAAAGTCAGTTCAAACAAAGAAACATACTTTACTTACAGCTTTATATTAGTTTTCATATTTTTAAATGTGACGTATGTTTCTATTACTATTATACAGTATACACATTACACGCCAACTTGAGTACGAATGCTGGGCCGAGCTTGTACAATAAATCATAACTGAGCATACCTTTTCTTGCAGGCCGATTCATAATTCAAATTTTTGTGTCCGCCCCTTCGCTGTACCCCGCAGGCCGCAACTCCGGAAATATGCTGACCAGCGCCACGTACAACTTTATGGAATTTTAATGTCCGTCAAAATCTTCATTTAATTAAAGTTAAGTTATTATTAAATGTGTCAAAGTGTGACCTGTTTGCCTGTCAAGTTACTCTGTATTTAAGTACAGTATTTATAATATTTATTTTGTTTCGTTTCAGAAAGAGTATATTCCTGAATATAAGCAACCTTATATTGCTACGGTAGCAGTTTTCTTACTTAAAAAAAACTTGGGCCGAACTCTGTCATTGTTGATTGTTGGAAAATTTCAACATGACTTCCTCTTTTACGCCGCGCCGGCATACAGTCTGTTGTCCCTTCATCTTATGTTCACATGTACTGATACGAATTTAACTTCTTTCTCTTTGACTATAATTATTGTACACTGTACAGTATTAGAATGCCTACTGCCAAACCGTAAAAACCATGGACAATAAACTAGTCTTACACATACGAAGGAAATGACGCGTATACAGAATGTAATTTACTCATCCGGGCGTGCGTTTATTTATTGTATTATAATCTTCCTCATAAGTTATTCAAATCATACGCGTGTGAACTCGACAACGTTGTAATATCCCCACTATTACAATATTATGTACCTACTTACATAATAGATAAATTATGTTATACAACTATTGTGATTATTATCTTACCCTGTGATATAATTTTGATAAATGATAATTTATATAATAGTAGATGATGGCCGCAACTCCGTTGCGCCAAAACTCGTTTATTTTTTTACATATTTTCGGAACAAAAAGTATCCTATGTCCTTTCCCGGGACTCACAGTATCTCCATACCAAATTTCAGCAAGATCGGTTCAACTGTTTGGGCGTGAAGAGGTAACAGACAGACAGACAGACAGACAGACACGCTTTCGCATTTATACCTAACTAGATGACGCCCGTAACTTCGTTGCGCCAAATCTCGTTTATCGCGCGGGAACCGTACATTTTTCTGGGACAAAAAGTATCCTATGTCCTTTCACGGGACTCAAAGTATCTCCATACCAATTTTCAGCAAAATCGGTTCAGCGGTTTAGGCGTGAAGAGGTAACAGACAGACAGACAGACAGACAGACAGACAGACAGACAGACAGACAGACAGACGGATAGACAGACAGACACACTTTCGCATTTATAATATTAGTGATAAGTGATATTAGTATGGATAAAACATGATGATCAAAATTATACAGAATGTAACAAATCTAAGTGACAATACTTTATTGTTCTATGTATGAGTTCCTTGTTGAGAGTTCACTGTGAAAGTAGCAGCGCTGAAAGACCAATTTTTTTTTCACTTTTGTATGAGAAAACTCGTGACGCTGGGGTGCTTGCCCATACAAAAGTGCAAAAAAATAATTGGTCTTTCAGCGCTGCTACTTTCACAGTGAACTCTCTACAAGGAACACGTACACACCCTAAAGTATTATCACTTAGTTTTGTTACACCCTGTACTTATTATTACCTGTTTTCTGTTTTCGTGGGAAGTGAAATTAATTTTATATTCAATAACATTTTGTTGAGGCTTTGAAAAGAGAGATAGATATCATGAGACAGAAACTACAATTAACTTTCATTATTTAGCGCTCCAGTTCTTTAACAGTCATAGCTGTTAAAAATATTGATGTTCAAATATAGAAACAACTAGCTGTTTCCCGCGACTTCGTCCGCGTTATCATATTATACCTATATAGACTTTCATTTAAACTTTCAACCCCTATTTCAGCCCCTTGGGGGTAATATTTTCAAAAACGCTTAAACACGTATCCAATCATTTTTCGACGACCTCCGTGGCGCAGTGGTGAGCGCGTTGGTAGCTCAAGCCGGAGGTCGCGGGTTCGAGTCCCGCCGACGGAACAAAAAGTTTATACAGTTCCTGGGTCATGGATGTGTATTAAATATGTGTATCATATAATAAAAATCTTAAATATATGTATAGTATAAAAGTATTAAATATATTTCCGTTGTCTGGTACCTGTAACACAAGTCCTTCAGGCACTTACTACAGGGCCAGACTGACGTGGTGTGAAGCGTCCATAGATATTATTATTATTATTATTATTATTTTTAATCAGTAGCCCAAACATAAAATTTCATGCTTCTAACTCAAGAAATAACGGACTTCCATTGAAACTTTCAACCCCAATTTCACCCCCTTGGGGGAAGAATTTCCAAAAACGCTTAAATACGTATCCATTCATTTTTAAAGATAAAGTTTCATGTCAAAAGTTTCAAAACTTAAGAAATGACGGACTTTCATTCAGACTTTCAAGCCCTATTTCACCCCCTTCGGGGTAAAATTTTCAAAATTCCTTCCTTAGTGGGTGTCTACTTAATAAAACAACCCTACTCACCAAATTTCATGGCTGTAACTTTAACAGTTTTTGCTCAGCGATGATGAATCAGTCAGTCAGTCAGGACATGTAACTTTATAAGTACACAAATGCTACATCAAGTTAAAAGACAAACACGAAAACACAGTTAAATCACAGTCAAGTCAATGCTAAGCCACATCCGTGCAAAAGTTATGTGAAAATATGAATAACACGAATATGGCCGCGTTGTTTATATGGGCATTGTTCGTCGCAGATGGCGCAGCATTTGTAGCCTGGGGCGCTGCAACGTCCTAATATTTCATCCATTGATCACACATACACGAATGTTAATGTCTGGTATTTCTGGACCTACAGGATGCTCCTCAAAATACAGTGTACAGAATATTCAAGTGTTCGGAGAAATAGATACAAAACCTGTCACGTAAGTCCAACTTGTAAATAAGTTGGACTTACGTGATTTTAAGTTTTGTCAGCCGACAGTAATTAGTGTCTAAACACACTAGGCCGAAGTTACGCGGCGTGAATTCCGCATGATTACGTCCGCAATGTCAAACGCATAGAAAATACGGACGGAACGCGTTACGCGACGGAATAGTGTGTCATCGTTAATTTAAAATACATTGCGGGCGTAATCACGCGGAATGTACGCCGCGTAACTTCGGCCTAGTATGTTTTGACACATACACTAACATAGTCTGGTAAAACATCAGATAATGGAAAAAGGTTTTTTTTCTGATAGTATATACCGTCAATATTAGAAATCCATGTGTGTGGACCACATAATTTGTGTGTGTAAAAAAGTGTGGACTTATTTAATTTGGCCAGAACTCAGATCACGGCTAACATAAACTTGCCATAACGTGAACCAATGACAGAGTAAATAGAATGATAGAGTATGCCGACTTAGAACTGATGTAAAAAATTTAAGTTTGACGTATTATGACAAAAGTCGTCGCTAGGGTCGTTACCTACAAATTTAGTTGTTGTTTATATTTTGGCACATGCAAAGAAAACTGTCAGAATTCAATTTCAAAATCGTATTTTTAAAAATAAATTATACCAGCCAGCGCGCCAGCCTTTAACTTATAGGTATTGAAACCCGACGAATTTGACAGATATTGAAACCTGTCCATTTCTTTGCAGTCGAACTACTGGTAGTTATGTCTATTGTGCCAATGACGTAAGGCAGCAAATGCCAAAGCCTATGACTCAAATTCTCTGATAGTACATTTGCAGATAGCTTGGGTAGGTCTCTCTATTATTTAGACACTTTCAAGTTTTAATTACTAAAAATCTTAGACTAAATCAGTGATTCGCGCAGTAATTATATTTTTGGTCCATTTTAATTGAACCTTTTAAAAATAATTGAATGAGTAAATTAATAGCCGGTGCTCAGTAGGTAAGGCCCTACTTAATTAAGCATTTAACGATACGCAAAATTGCTGCTAATATTTTATAAATGATTGCCTTCACGCACACTTAAGAATTCAGAACGTGGCTCCTAATTATAAAACTTAACTGAGAGTGTAAAAAGAACTTTCATAACTTACCTACTGCTTTCGCTAACTACCCATCAAAGTATTGTCTTTTTATTTTTTAATTATATGTTTAACAGTGAAGTACTTTGATTAGGTGAATTGCACAAAACAAATATTACTGTTCTAAAAGTCAGAGTGGATCTGCATAATATTATTATGTTTCGCATACTTTATATTTTTCATCTTAATGTCTAAATAAAAACAGTAAAATTATTTAGCTTTTTTTTCCCAACTCTTATGAGAAATCGCCTGACAAGGTATTATAAGAGATCATCGTTTAGGCTCTGATTTAGAACAAACCTACACAAATATATTTTACACTATCAAAAAATATAACTTCAACTTTTTAAGCCTTGCCGTAGCGAGTGACTACGGCGTCGCGTAGTAAGAAGGAAAAAGAAACGTGATGTTATCTAAGATTAAGTTAGCAAAGTAACATTTTTCCACACTCCCCAATACGCGAAACTAAAAAGTAATTGATATAAGTTCGCCAATAAGCTGTTTGTGTTGGGAACATTATTTGTTTTCGCACAGAGCACCAAATTGGACTAAAACAATGTTGCTGGATAATCCAATCTCAAATACAGCCCCAAAACTCCATTAGGGAACCGATTGAAACATTTTGGATGATTTATTCTAACAAACTCGTTTTTACCCGTCTACGCCGAAGTTGAAAGGAAGGGTAATGTTGAGAGTCTATGTATCGCCTGAAATCATGATCTGGGTATAATCTGATAAGTATACTTTAAAATGTTCGTTATAATAACCTAAAACCTTATTATCAGGATATGTAGTTTGTATATTTTTATAATATGTAGTTTTTACATTTATCCGGGAATAACTTGAAAATAGCTTTATTTATTGCAGAAAATAACTGAAATTTAAAATAACTTTTTAATTAGGCACATTTAGATAGTTAGCTTACATAATTTTATTACTTTTTTGGGAGCTACGATTTTAATGTCTTACTGATTAATTTTTACGAAATAAGTATAATATTAATGTAATATACCTAACCAAATTGTTATTATTGCAATAAATATAAAAAGCGATGACAAATTATAGGCCAGTCATTAAAGCCAAAACCCGAAAGAAATTTTTAACTTGATAAAATTTTAGGGGGTTGTTAAAGAAGGTAAAATAACTTACCGAGTGATTTTGCAGCGTTCTGGGGTGTACGGAAAGGGTTGAAAAGGGGTGAAAAAGGTTTTTTGTTATTAACATTGCGTAAAAAATTAGTAACACGCTGCAAATTTGGAATTAGGTTTTTCTTACCGTTTTCTAACGTGTATTAAATTTTCAGCGTTTTGCAATATACGGAACATTGTTTATTATTAAAAAACAATGAAATTTGTTATTAACAAGGGTAAAAAATGTAGTAACACGCTGCAAATTTATAATTAAGTTGCTTTTACCGTTTTCTAACGTATATCAAATTTACAGCAATTTAGTAATAAACAATGTTCCGTATGTCGCAAAACGCTGCAAAATTAATACACTTTACAAAACGGTAAGAACAACTTAATTCTAAATTTACACAGAGTTACCATTTTTTTTTACCCCTGTTATTAATAAATTTTATTGTTTTTTAATAATAAACAATGTTCCGTATGTTGCAAAACTCTGCAAATTTAATACACGTTAGAAAACGGTAAGAAAAACCTTAATCCAAATTTGCAGCGTGTTACTAATTTTTTTACCCCTGTTACTAACAAATTTTATTGTTTTTTTAATAATAAACAATGTTCCGTATGTTGCAAAACGCTGCAAATTTAATACACGTTACAAAATGGTAAGAACAACCTAATTCCAAATTTGCAGCGTGTTACTAATTTTTTACGCAATGTTATTAACAAAAAACCTTTTTCACCCCTTTTCAACCCTTTCCGTACACCCCAGAACGCTGCAAAATCACACGATTAGTTATTTTACCTCCTTTAACAACCCCCTAAAATTTTATCAAGTTACTAATTTCTTTCGGGTTTTGGCTTTAATGACTGGCCTATACCAAAAGGCTCAATTTGTTAAAAATGAAAGAAATATATTGTTTGAATATTTTTAAAAGTTGGATAGCTGAAATAAAATAAAATACAAATATTCAGTGTTTTCACGTAGGTATTTCCTATTGGTTCGGAAAACAGTTTTTCAGGAATTCAACAACCGGGATTGTTAATTGGCCTGCCCGGTACAGGTCTACTTCTTATTCAGTTTTTTAACAAAAAGCCATTAAGAACAGTTGTTATCGTGGACTTTAGGACTTAAATAAGAGAAGATACTTTTACAGATGACTAAATAGAATTACTATATAAACACTTTGATAATTTTTCAGTGGTAATCAAGATATTGTTTTTATCAATCAAAATAACCAAGAAGGAATTCCTTCTGAGTTTTTTGCTGTGCGTTTCAATTATTAATAATTATTTTTATCTTCTATGACGACCTTCCTTATCTAGCACAAATATTTATTCTACATTCTTATGTAAAAAATAAAAATAAAATAATATTTTTTGCTATCAACGCCAAATCATATAGAATCATATAGAGAAAAATAATTGATATCTAAATAAAATACTTATTCGTTAGTCACGCTCTAATAAACACAACATTATTGCAAGTAATTTCTCACAGAAATCTTATACAAGACAATTTCGAAATCCTGAAGTACAACTTTGTTATTGCCCGATAAATGATTAAAATTGCGACTCAAAATCGAAATCCTTTGAGATTAGAAACAAAGAGTTGTTTAGGAGTTGAGATTAATGAAAACAAATTTCAAGTGTCTCCTTTAATTTGTTGCTATACTAACTTTACGTCGAAGTTAACATTAGGATTAATAAGTTATTCGAAGTTCCAAATCTTAATTTATTCCTCAATTATTCCGTTTATTCGACTGACAGTCTTATTGTTAAACAAATTAATAAACACTCTATTTAATGAGAAATGTTTTTCGTTCGTTCGCTATACACGGGATTTTTAAGTGATTTTGTAAACGATAGTAGGTATCTAATGAAGATAAAAATGCTCGTAATGCAGTGTTAATTTAATTCTGAGATCCGTCCAATATCTTTTTCTTTACCTGACATACAAACGTATGTGGCAAACCAACATATTTTTAATCCTTCGATTGGGGATTCTCGGAAATGCTATTGTATTCTATTGTTGTCGCGATCACCGGTGCTCGTACGAGGCTTGGTGGATTAAGCCAGCTAGTAATATTATAAGTACAAAAGTACCAATAACACGTTCGTTCTGATTGAAAGGCTTATGTTAATTGGTGAACTATTACGAGTACAACGGCAGTTCGTCATTTAATAATAATATATTACGTCATACCGCGCTAATTATTCACTTTGAACAAGCTAATTGTGACTAGATTGAAAATGTTACAATTACTAAAATATTAAATTCATATCCTGCAGTGGAAGCTTTAAATACTAAAAAATATTTGTTAATTATTCTAACAAAAACATTAACATAGGATAATTATGATACATAATAATCTGCGAATATTAAAATTATTATCGTGATTCTTCTCGCAACATATTAATGAATGAACGGGTAGACGGATCGAAAGACGGACAGATAGCGAAGTCTTTGTAACTAAGCGTAGTCTTTTTTTTTTAGTAGCTTGTGCTGTAAGATGTTTTATGAAGTAACTACTTAGGTATTATATCCATAAAAACAATATTCTATAGTTGTCGCACTTAGAAATAAAGTAATTTGTGCGTTGATAAATAAATTTAAATTGAAGGACTTTGTCAATACCTTGTTACAATTTAATTTAAGTATATTTAATTCAGAACGTTAAATCAATAAGTTTTTCATTTACTTTGCAGTGGGACGGATGTTGGCTTTTACACGAATTAAATTTGAACGACATGAAAATAAATTGAAAATATAGTTTATTGCTACGTAGGTAAGTGTTCTTGGTAATATCTTATTGATGTGTTAACTTTTTTATGGAAGGCTCTGTATTTTATTTTAATCAATTAAACATTAAAAAAATTACAAAATTAAATTTTAATCATTTTTTCAGTGGCTATATATTTTATACCCGTGTGACGCCAGGGCGGGTCGCTAGTACTGTATAATATCATAAGTAGTTAAAAAAGTAGCGCTGGAAGTTTTTTTTAACTTTTGTATAATATTTAAGGATCTGTATAATTTTCGACATAAAAATAACTATCTCAAAAATGAAACGGTTCGTGCAGTTCTTTAATGCATAAAGTCGCAAGCAACATCTATCTTCTATACTTACTTATAATATTATAAAGCGGAAGAGTTTGTTTGTTTGAACGCGCTAATCTCAGGAACTACTGATCTGATTTGAAAAATTATTTCAGTGTTAGATAGCCCATTTATCGAGAAAGACTATAAAATATATTTCTTACGCTAAAACTAATAGGAGCGAAGAAATAGAGGAAAATGTGGAAACTTATTTGAAAGGGCTAATCTCACGAATTACTGGAGCAATTTTTCTGTTATTTGGCACCAGACCACGTGAAGGATCATAGGCTATTTTGTTGTGGAATAATTTGTCTGTAAAATATCTAATTTACGCGGGCGAAGCCACGCGGAACGTCTAGTTTCTTTATAATATTGTATTCCTCTTTGTATATCTCTTGTGATCCGTTCCTCGAAGCGGGGATTATCTGGCGGCGTAGCTCGGCGGTGGATAACGTCTTACACGCAATTGCATCGTACACTTCCTGTATATTCGATTTGTACATTTACAACTTGTATAATCTGTACTTATTCCTGATGTTTTGTTGTGAATAAGAACTCTGTGGTTGGCAGGAGATAAGAAAACTCTGGGACAAAATCTGCTAACGTACCATCGAGGAAATTGATTCCTATGCAATCAAGAGACCAACGTCATTTGGTCGGTCATGTCAATTCAATGTTAATTGTGATCTGTCGGCTGGGTTTGACGTAATGCGACCAAACTATGTAGGTCCCCCATCTGCATAGGAATCAACTTCTCTGATAGTACAACGTAAGTTCTCTCACGGATTTTGTCGCAGTACTTACATAAACCTCAGAAATTTTTATGTGTTATCTCATATTATTTGTCATTTCATTGTATATTATTGCGGGAGTTTCTTTACAGAATTACTTTTTGGATGTGTCAAAACGGTTAATCACTCCTATGGCTTGGCTTACAAATTGTAAATTAGGCTAAATATAGTCTTACTAACTTACGAGCACCATCGACACTAATGATTTGAGGTGTGTCATGTATGATCGTTATGTATGAAGTATCACGTAGCGATCTGCTATATCCATACTATATACTATCCATACTAATAATATAATAAATGCGAAAATGTGTCTGTCTGTCTGTTACCTTTTCACGCTGAAACCATCGAACCGATTTTGCTGAAATTTGGTATGTTCTTTTGAGTATGTAACTTTGAGTCCCGGAAAAGCATATAGGATACTTTTTATTCCGGAAAAATGTACGCTTCCCACGCGATAAACGAATTTTAGCGCAACGGAATTGCGGGCGTCATGACTCATGTATCATTTCATTCATTTCAGTGTCGGCCCTGACGGTGGTCAGCACGACAGGAAAATCAGCAATTCAGCATTACATTACCCATTTGACTCATATCAAATATCCGATTAAATCGTATCGCTTTACTTTTATCCTGTCAGTTTGACCAATAAACCTGGACTATAATGCCAGATAAACCGTTTAAAATGGAGTAAAATGATGTCCATTTTATATAAAAACTAATAAATATTCTGAAATTTTAATTGGCGCGTTCAAAAACTAGTTTCCATCAAGGATATTACTTTGCCCGCATCAAATTAACTAAATTGCAAACCAAATATACACTAAACCTGGCAAAGCATAGTCGTAAAACGATTAGATTTTATTTTGCGCGATGTAGATGTATTTTTTTGGTAAAAAAACTGTTACTTAGTAACTACATACACACTATATTTTACCTGAGGTTCAGTTACAATATACCTATATATTATTTGAATTGTTATGATATTATCGCCAAGCACGATAAGTGCGGCCCAAGAGTGATAATAATAAACGAATATTGAATAACTTGCTGTCCCTGCAAACGTTGCTTTGCCGTAATATATTTGCCATATTATTTTATTGAAGTGACTAAATAAGTATGTCACCATGGCAACGTCGATCGCTATCCCGTCGCACAAACTCAATGGTCGGCGTCAGTCTCAGATTGTTATAATTTACTATTATTTATTCAACAAATGCACTTATCAATATATATAAAGTACCCAGTAGCCAATTCTCAGACCTACTGAATATGCATATAAAATTTGGTAAAAATCAGTAAAGCTGTTTCGGAGGAGTTCGCTATCTAACATTGTCACACGACAATTTTATAAATAAGAATACATACTAATATCATCAATGTAAAAGTGTGTCTGCCTGTATGTCTGTCTGTCTATAACCTCTTCACTCTTAAACCGCTGAACTGGTTTTGTTGAATTTTGTTATAGACATATATTTGAGTCCCGGGACATATGACAGTTTTTATCCCGGAAAAAATGTGGGCGTTATCTAGGTCAAAATACTTTTCAGTTAGAGCCTAAGATGCGTGCTCTACCTTTATTCATATTCGATTTATATTCTCTTTTACATTAAAATTTTTACTAACAATAAAACATACAACTTACAAGCGGATTTCTTTTCAGTTAGAGGCGAAGTCGCCCATCTTGCTCTACCTTTATTCATATTCGATTTATATTATTTTCTTTTACATTAAAATTTTTACAAACAAAATAACATACAAGCGGATTTTACAAAAATAACGAAATGCGAAGTGTTTTGTTTGTGCATTTCACGTCAGAAACACGACGCTTGCCCGTCATTTTGCATACGAGGGCGGCGGCGGAATAAATCCAGAATAACTTTATCCCGAATTCCGTCTTCCGGGTTTAAACTGTGCTATGCAAATTCCACAAACGTCCATCTCATTATCGAATTTTGTAACACGATCGCGCTGATCGTACGATTGGTTAATTTATCCTTAACTATTGGATAATCGATCGTTAATGAAAAAAAAAATTACGATAAAAAATACGTGTGGCAACTGGGGGACTCAAGCAATAATTATAATTCGTATACGTCTAGTTGTACGCATACAAACACCATGCCAAAGTCTGGCAACGCCGTACCGAGTGAAGTAAGGTTTGTTAGGTTTTTTCGTTACAAAATTTCTTGATTCGGTCGCCGCACTCAAAGCCCGCGATATGCAATAGCCTAAAACTATAATATAATATGTCCTTTACCTCCATCTAATTCTAGGACATGTGTTTCCGGGGTTCTGGGGGAGGCGTGACCACTGGTAGCTCCTGAGCAGCTTTTATGCAGCAACTTTATCGTGCGACTTAAAGTAAACGTTGAGGTCAGTAAGTGCTCGCAATAAATCGTACTCGCGCATTACCTCCGTAGTTAAAACACTGTAACTGTAAAATCCCCTCGCCGCACGGAAACTTATCTAGCTCGTGACCTTATTTATTAGCTCTTAGACTATATCGATTAGAAAGTGCTCTGCCAGCAGAAATATAATAATAGCTCCCACACCGGTTTCGGTGACGGTGGCCGGTTTCATTAAAATCAGGCTAGCTACGTAGGAGTAATTTTTTAGTGCCCAAGTGCACAAGAGCAATCTCTATTCCTTTACTCTCATAACCCAGTGGGATGGACGACCGACACGACTGGCGAGAGATCAGGCGCAGGACCGACTTTTTACATGCCCATCCGACGCATGGATCATCTTACTTGTCAGACAATCAGGTGATCAGCCTGCATTGTCCTAATTAAACTTGGAAAAAAACATGTTTCCAACGCGGGAATCGAACCCACGACCTCCGAGTCAAGAGCCGCGCTCTATACCACTAGACCACGGAGGCAGAAATACATATAAGTTTAGGCTCCTTCTGGTGAATTCGCAGAAGTAAAAACTTAAAAGCAGAACAGACATAAATTTTATCCACGCGTTCAAAATAGAGGGAAATTACATTGTCTCAAAAGCCGCGCCGACGGCTTCCTATTCTTCCTCTATCCTACGCATGTTTCTTCCTCATTGTTGATGTTCATTGTCCTAAAGCGAGTTAGTTAATTACTATGTGGGCAGCTTGGACTTTATTAATTTAAATTAAAACTACTAGCTGTCCCGGAAAACGTTGTTTTGCCATATGAATGGTGCTGTATGTGAAAAACGATTTTCCTTGTTTTGCTGCTTTTCTCTTTAAGTGTTTTTTACATATTTTTTTCTATAGACCTCACGGAGCCTCACTGCATTCATTGGAAAGATCTCGACCTTTCCAACGAATGCAAAACCGTGGAAATCGGTTCGTAAGTTCTGGAGTTATAACGACAGGAAGAAATACCCGACTTATTTTTATATATTATATTAAAGAAAGTAAATCCGCGATCGATGCTATCGGATGACGAAAATCAATTAATTACAATGAATATTGCAAAACGCGGTAAAAGCTGAAAGAAAGATTCCTTGAAGGTTGACCAGCTGACCAGGTACGTGACGCAGCGTCAGCGGTTTTCTTTAGCGGTCTGTATGTAATTAGATTTTATCCCAGAAAGTAATAATTTTAAACTTCTTTAGCGGCGTTCTGCACCTTTTTGGGGTTATTTTTATATGAATAATGTAGTGATTTGGGACTTGGGAGTAACACAGTAGCTTGTATCTGTTCTCTTGGATGTAATATTATAACGTGTATGCAAATTCGAGGTCCCAGGCTGCGACGAGATGTCGGTTGTGGATTTGTGTTTTCGGAATACTCGGTATCCTTATATTTTTTAGTAACATCAGTATACTACATTATAGATGAGTGTTTTATTAATTATTACTGTATTTTTGCTCCCGGGAAACATACCTATTACGTTTAACTTATCCTAACAAAGCTTTACCGAATCAATTTTTAAATATGAAATTTTAATATGCGTGGGGAAATTTTGTGTAATTATATTCATCCTATAGTAATTTTACGTTTAAGCTGTTTAAACGATTTAATAACTACTTTTAATTATTATTCCTCAATCCTTTAGGCATGAAAAACCAAATAGCTATAAATAAATGCAACTTCTAATTTGGTTTACAATTGAACTTAAACGGGAAACACTTGTAAGAAAAACCTAAAGGAAAAAAACCAATTACAATCTGCACTAAGGATTTGTTCACATGAGCTACCAATAGCAAGACAGCTGTTCGTTTTTAAATTCAAAAAATTGGCTATAGTATCTTTGATAGATCCAAAGCAGGTTTTTACACCTACCATCAATTACATTTTTCTAGCACAAGTCGCATTTTTATTTAAGGTGAGAATAAATACTTGACTATAATACACTTTTCTTATTTTCGTCTGTCATACTATATTCAAACCATAAGACAAGTGACAAGTTACAATATTATACATAAATATTTAAAAAAGACGGTTTAAACCACAAAGAATTTTGGGTGAGAAAATTATCACCAAGCGCAGGTGTATCTTGTTTGAGCTTGCAAGGAAAATATTTGTACACAAAGCGTGACAACCTAATCGGCTCTCATACTGCCGGATATAGTATCCGGATACTAGGATTATCCGGGAGATACATGAGGTCCGTAATAGGGAGCTGTCAAATGTCCGCTGCTCTTTGATACCAGCTTACTCGGAAAGAATGATCCGTTCGTATGTTCGGAGTTTAACGGGGTTTAATTTGTGGTTTTTAAAACATTTATTTTTATATTATTGAAGAGTTCATATTAGCCTGATAAATATTAATGTCCACTGTTAGTGCAGTCGCCAGAGGTTTTAACCTCCGAAAATTGTAATAGTGAATGGATGTTTGTTTTTGAGGTGTCATTTTCTTTTTTAACCGACTTCCAAAAATCGAGGAGGTTATACGTTCGGCTGTGGATATCCGTCTGTCTGTCTGTCTGTCTGTCTGTCTGTCTGTCTGTCTGTCTGTCTGTCTGTCTGTCCGTCCGTCCGTCCGTCTGTCTGTCTGTCTGTCCGTCCGTCCGTCCGTCCGTCCGTCCGTCCGTCCGTCCGTCCGTCCGTCCGTCCGTCCGTCCGTCCGTCCGTCCGTCCGTCTGTCTGTCTGTCTGTCTATCTGTCTGTCTGTTACCTCTTCACGCTCGAACCGCTGAACCGATTTTGCTGAAATTTGGCATGGAGATTCTTTGAGTCCCGAGAAAGGACATAGGATAGTTTTTATCTCGAAAAAATGTACGGTTCCCGTGCCATAAACGAATTTTGGCGCAACGAAGTTGCGGGCATCATCTAGTTAAATCATAACTCTTAATTTGTCGAACGATTTCAAAAATTATGTTGTTATATCAAATTAATCAAAGTAAATGATTGAAACTTGGTGATCAGGTATACCAAGTTAGCAATTTGATCATGAGATCTATGAATTATGAGGTATGTCCGTATGTAGGAAACTCCTTATTATTGGGACAAAATAAATAGTTATATTAACGTAGTTCTAAGTAGTTTAAACTTTAAGCATAATATTATATGAATATTATAGCACATTATAGTGAGCTAATGACTTTCCAGGAGTATTGTGATAGAAATATAGTCACTGAACAGAACTTTAGAGCCTTTAGAGATAGGCGCATGAACATTAATTTTATCATTGCTTGATTAACGCCAAGTTTATATTATTAATTATACAGTGATACGAGTATATTCTTGGAGTTTCTTATGCAATTCTCTATTCCGAGAGATATGATATTCAGATATCATAAATATGTATCCTGGCTCCAAAGTCACTTAGTAGAACATAATAGTATTTACAGAAAACCTTATAAATTACTTAAATTACTAAAAAGAGTAAAATAATTATTTTTAACAAAACATTAAAACCGACTTCCAGAGTAGAAAACAATAGTAATTATTATATAATGAACAAAAAAGTATGAAATAATTCTTACTCTTAATAGTGCCTTATGCAGAATACTCCTAAACCTCTACTATTTCTGTACACAATCTTCATAATTTTGAAGTCGGTACCAGTCTTTAAAATTAAAAAAAAATTTTGTTTAAGAACTCACCATTCTTAGCTGGTATCGACTTCAAAATATTGAAGATTGTGTACAAAAATAGTAGAGGTTTAGGAGTATTCTGCATAAGGCACTATTAAGAGTAAGAATTATTTCATACTTTTTTGTTCATTATATAATAATTATTATTGTTTTTTACTATGGAAGTCGGTTTTAATTTTTTGTTAAAAATAATAATTTTTACACTTTAACTTGCAAAGTTTACCAAAAATTTTTTGTGCTTTTAATTTTTTAGTTTCATAATTAAAAAATGTATATTTCACCATATAAAACCGGTCCAGAAAAAAATTTTTCTTGTTCCTGTTATTTAATGACTCTTATCCGATTGTTTACGTTGAAAATTAACCAAATACACAATTTAAAAAAAAAGTTTGCTTTGCTAAGCTAAATACAACTATAAGGTTTTTGCAAAGTTTTTAGAGATTAACGCTCGTCGTAACCAAGATAAAAGGGTTTGGGTGGATTTAAGGGTTGTAACGTAAAGTGCGTTAAACTTACTTGTTGTGCGTATTTAATTTTTAGAGAAATTATAACTTTTAAGTACTTATAAACCTTTAAATATCTCCAAAAATGTGTAAAATAGACCGAAAATATGTTTCTATATTTGTTGAAAATTTATTTAAGTGAGAGCTAAAATATTAAATGCATCGACAAATGAAATACTCTTTCTAGTCTTTGAAATATATTTAAACTTCCTACTTAAAGCCAGAAAAAAAATTGGGTGCTACAAATCTCACGTACATACTAAAGACGCATGCTGCGACCTATGTTTGGAAAATGCTTTAAACCTGAATACAAAAAATATCAGTTCTTAACCTAATTTGTATTTTTTCCTTTCAGTATGTTTAAGCAAATATAATTAATGAAAAAAATAATAAATAAAACATCAATTTTATTCTGTAAAAACCTAACCAAAAGAAATTAAATACAGATTTTCTTCGAAATATCCGTGAAAAGTTTGTGCTACATTTTCAGAAAATTTAATAAAGTAAGAGCTAAAAAGTTATACACATTAAGAAATAGAAGGCTTTGTTTAGCCTAAAAAGTTATTTTAAACATCCTATTTAAAACCAAAGAAAAATAGGAACGCCATTTACCTGGCGAGGCACACAACAAGCACATTTGGAGGTATGCCCATCTACATACAAAAATATTAATTTTAAATCTAAATTATATAATTTTTCAACTTATTTTCTTTCTTTGGAATATAAGAAACGATTAAATCAAAAAAATAATAATATATTTTATTACATTGCTATTTAGTTAAAAGAAAGAAATATGCAATTTTTTTTCAAAATTTTACAGTTTATGAGTTTACTTGGAGTGGAAGAGAATAACTTAAATATCAAAAGCACAACTTTTCAATAGGTAAACTTTATTATTTATGTTATCAGCTACACATTCCTTTTTTCCTTTTCAATTTTCATCCACTTTTGCAAAAATCGGAGGTTTGCACGATTTTTACGCTCTGGGAACTGCACTATGTGTAGTATACGAGTATTTGTCACTGTGTTGTGTATGATACGTTAGAAAAGCGATTTAACAGATATGGACAAAATATTCTAGGAGTATATATGTTATACTCCTAGAATATTTTGTCCAAGCATTCAATTATAAAAACTGGATTTATAATTGAATGCTTGTATGCAGTTCTCGCATATTAAGTTCTACATAATATTGCATACAAAACCCTTTTCTACGAATAAAAAATTCACACTATACATTCAAATTCTACAGAACTTAATGGAAAATTAAAAGCGATTTAACAGATATGGACAAAATATTCTAGGAGTATATATGTTATACTCCTAGAATATTTTGTCCATATCTGTTAAATCGCTTTTAATTTTCCATTAAGTTCTGTAGAATTTGAATGTATAGTGTGAATTTTTTATTCGTAGAAAAGGGTTTTGTATGCAATATTATGTAGAACTTAATATGCGAGAACTGCATACAAGCATTCAATTATAAAGCCAGTTTTTAAGTACGTTTTTCCGGTGCTGCGTGCTGTGTAGTGGCCCATGCGCGAATCTGGCCCGCATGCGGGTACGTGTTGCCCGTATGGAAAAAAATGAAATGCTATGAAGTATGAAATGATAGGATACGATAGGAGCAACGAAAGGGAAAAGCGCCCTAAGAAACGTTTTGACAAATATATCAAAACGTAAAATGCAAAGATAAGCCTACTTTAACACCTCCATTGTGGGTATCGCAGACACAACAGATTTTCAACTGTTATGCGGTAGCCCGCTGCCGCTTGGGGATTTAATTAAAATACGAAATTATTCTTAAGCTTTTTCTACTTGAAAAATGGATAGTAAAGATACAGGAATTATCTTATTTCCCATAACTTATCAACCCCATCGAATAAAATTTAGTTTGTTATTATTTTTAGCAATATTCCGCGAAATAAACTTCTACCTTTAAGTAAATGAGTGAGTGCACGCATAGGCATGCGTACATGGTGTTTTGGCCGTCGGCGGCACTTGACGGACGTTGTTCGTAGAGTCCACATCTTGAGGATGCTCCGGTGTTGGAGCGAAACGCGCGTCGAGGTTTTCAACCTGCATGGTGGTGAGGGGCCTTGCACGGATTTGCCAACATTATTGCTTGTGTGGTGGTGGTGTTTGCAAGTTCTTGCATGCGAGTGTACGCATAGGCAGTGTGGGAGGAGGGAGGTGCTGTACGCATGCCTATGCGTGCACTCACTCATTTACTTAAAGGTGGAAGTTTATTTCGCGGAATATTGCTAAAAATAATAACAAACTAAATTTTAACCTTTGGATTTCCGCAAAGTAACGCCTGATTCCATTAACCCCATCGAAACTTACATTTTAATAGTAATCTATTAAATTTGTTTGCGTTTCTCGTGGAAAGCTACAGTATCGTGTTTCTTCACGATGTTCAAGTTAATCTACAACCGCATCTGAGACAGATCGCTGATATTTATCAAGCTCCGAGTTAGCATTGTTAAAAGTAAACTTTAATTTACAACGTTGAATAAATGCTTATTCTACCCGTAGAACAATATCTAAGCATGATTCAGACCACATCAGTCTGGCTCCGTGGCTGAAATATTATCTACTAGATGATGCCTGCAACTCCGTTGCGCAAAATGCGTTTATTGCGTGGGAACCGTACATTTTTCCGTGATAAAAAGTATCATTTCTCCTTTCCAAGGGAACTCAATCACCATAACAAATTACAGCAAAATAGGTTTAGCGTTTTGGGCGTTAAGAGGTAACAGACAGACACACATACACTCTTAACGCCTATGCAGTGGCAATTTAACTATTGCGAGGCCCCGGGTGGTAGGTCTTTGCGAGGCTCTTTGGCTGTCTGTCCACCGCCGTCAAAAACGGGACTTCACCGCCAAAAATTCAAATAAAATGCTACTTTATGACATTTTGATTGACGCGAGGCAAGAGCGAGGCCCCAGACGATTGCCCTGTTCGCCACCGCCTAAGGTCGCTACGGCACCTATATTATACGTTTCATACATAGCCTCCCTGAAGGACTCCTGTTGTGGGTACCAGACAGTGGAAATGTAATACTATTAAAAAAAAATACTGTATATACATTTAAGATTTTTATATTACTAAATGACGGCCGCAACTCCGTTGCACAGTTTATTTATTTTATTTTATTAGTAAGGATAAACCTTCACATATTATTGAATTCATTTGTGACCAACAAAAGTTAAAAACTTTAGTTCCGTCAGCGGGATTCGAACCCGCAAGAGAAGACGTCAAAAGAGGCCTTTACTTATTAATGTAGCGAAGCGCCCTACATATTTGCTCGCGAATTAAATTTATTGTGAGGGAAGAAATTTATATTGTTTGCTATGTTAATTAAGCATTGTAAGATATGATTTGTGGATGTGGGAAAATTCATTTTCATGTGCCTTATTTAATGGCGAAGCAGGCGTTATATCAAATGTCTGCTGTCTCGAAAATATTGTTTGTTAGCATTTTGTAACCCTGTTTCATTGCTACGGAGTACGCACACTTTTTGATTATTATATTAAGTATTTTATATTCTAAGTACAAATTACCTTCAATCTTTGTATAGATTATTCGAGGCACATCCATATAATAATATTATTAAAATTAAAGTATCTTTACATCAGGAGTTGTGCAGTATAGACGTCCAGATATTATTAAGGAAGCAACTAAGTTTTTCGCAGATCTCTACAACATAGATGTCAAAACACACCTTCCAGAATCTTGTGTTATAGAGTCTGTCCGTCTTCCTTTGTCAAACAATTGCCCTACAATGACACCAAATATCTTACTATCAGAAATTGAACAGGCTATAAACACGCAAAAGAATGAGAAATCCCCTGGCAATGATAACATTACTAATGAATTATTAAAATCAATGTCCATCGCGCTTCTGAAACCCCTACAGATTCTATTTGACAACATATTAAAAACAAGAACTACACCAGAGCAATGGTCAAAGTCAACAATTATTTTACTCCATAAAAAAGGCGACAGGAATGACCTAGCGAATTACAGACCAATCAGTCTCACGACAAACCTGTACAAAATATTCTCCAAAATAATTCTAGGTAGAATATCAACTACTCTAGATGACAATCAGCCGCGCGAGCAAGCAGGTTTTCGTAAAGGATACTCGACTATAGACCATATACAAGTCATAACACAAATAATAGAGAAATGTAGAGAATATAAAAAGACATTATATATGTGCTTTATCGATTATACGAAGGCCTTCGATTCTCTACATTTTGAAGCAATATGGAAGTCATTGGCACAACAAGGCGTCGATCCAACGTTTATAGATATAATCAAGAGCGTCTATTCTAAGTGCTATGCCAAAGTTAGACTAGAGCGTGAAGGGATAGAGTTCCCGATTAAAAGAGGAGTAAGACAGGGCGACCCGCTGTCCCCAAAAATTTTCTCAGCCGTGCTAGAGTCAGTTTTTAGATCTATGGACTGGGAATCCAAAGGTGTGAATATAGACGGGGAACTTCTAAGCCATCTGCGTTTTGCGGATGACATACTTGTATTTGCAGAAAGCCCAATAGTACTACAGAATATGATTGGTGATCTGGCGTCGGAAAGTTATAAGGTAGGATTGTCACTCAACACGACCAAAACTAAGATCTTAACAAATGGCCCTCAACAAGATATTCAAGTAAATAATGAAAATATAGAGTATGTGACCGAGTATACTTACCTTGGACAGCTAATATCATTTGAAAATAACTGTGGGAAAGAAATACAAAGAAGGATAACTTTAGCATGGCAAAAATATTGGAGTTTAAGAGAAATAATGAAAAACAGCTGTATAAATCTTAATGTAAAAAAACGAATTTACGAAGCAACAGTGTTACCTTGTCTTACGTACGGTTGTCAGACGTGGTCTATAAGAAAAGAAGAAGAAGATAAGATTGCTATCTGTCAACGTAAGATGGAAAGAAGTATGCTAGGAATTAAATTATCCGACAGAATTCGTAACACTGATATCAGAACCAAAACTAAAATTACAGATGTTACTAAAAGAATCCGAACACTTAAGTGGCAGTGGGCTGGACATGTTTGTAGAATGAAGAATAGATGGACAAAACGGTTGACGGAATGGATACCAAGAAACATAAAAAGAAAAAAAGGCAGACCCAACAAACGATGGAGAGACATTTTCAGAGACAGGTGTGGAAATAACTGGATGCAACTAGCCCGAGAAAGAATTATTTGGAAGGATTTAGGAGAGGCCTATGCCGTAGAGGCGACTACTACCAAAAATTTAGTTACATAAAAAAAAAGAAAAATTGTAATATTAAAAATATATACTTACATTCAATGATATTATTTATTATATCATTGCTTACATTTATAGTTGAAAATTCTATTGTAAGAGAAATGTTATATTATGTTGTTATGTTTAGTTAGTATAAAAAAAAATATTGTGTTTATTCTCTAGTATAATTCTGTAAATTGGTGGTAGGAAAATAAAGGCTATTTTTATTTTTATTTTTATTTTTTATTTTATTTTATTATCTTTACATCAACGTCTAGAGTCTAGACTCTAGAGGTAATTACTACATATTATATTAATTAAATTGCCTAATTTACCAACATTATTAATTCACATTAATTTTATAAACAGAAATTAAAAAAGAACCTGTGAATAATTATAATGAATATAATAGCTAGGAACATTTGCAATCACGACATTGAATAAAAAAAAATCAAAGTAATTTCATTGGTTTTGAGCTACACGTGAACATTATTGTTTTTGACGGAAAAATGGGAACCAAGTAGAAAATTATAAGGGCACTTTAATTTAAATTATGGACCAAATGGTCCATAATTCTCATATTTATAAAGCACTATGCACATATAAATTATAATTTAATTCCTCCCTTGCGTCCTGAATCGTAATTGGACCCATTATAATTACATTTTATCATTTCGAGAAAGCAAAATTGTCTCCGAAATTAATAGCAGATTGGTTTAATTTGCCCAACGAGCTCGAACTTCGGGTCTTAACCTCAAAATCGGAATTTCTTTCGCAAGTTTACCGTAAATTATGCTATAAAAGTATCCGAAATGGAAATATGTATCCGGATTTAAATATTTTAATGCGGTTTGCGGGTTATTCATTATTTATGTTTTATTTTTACCGACTTCCAAACGTTCTTTGGACGGTTATAAAAGTTTTTCATCGAATAACGAAGAATTGGTTCTATTTAAGACATCATTAACCGACTTCCAAAAAACGAGGAGGTTATATGTTCGGCTGTGGATATTTTTTTTTTTTTTTTATTTTTTTTTATTTTTGTATGTTCAACGACTACTCCGCCGTTTGTGAACCGATTTTCGAAATTTTTGTTTTGTTGTATTAGGTTTCACTCCAATTTGGTCCCATTTTCACAAAGGTGGTGACCTGATGATGGGATCCATGAGTAATCGAGGGAACTCCTCGAAATTTATATGGAAACATATGGTGATTTTGGTTTTATGTGAAGTGTACTAAGAATACGCTACCAAAAAGTCAAATATTGGGTCAAGGTATACCATGGTTTCAATGATGCTGAGAGAACTCCTGATTCCTTATAGATACACGTTTGGGAGTTTCGGCGTTGTTTTAAGAACAGAAAGCATAAACTACTATGCAATTCATATTCATCATCATAATCATCATCATCATCATCGTCATCATCATCATTACCACGTCGTGTTAAGGCCACCAATGTCTCATGGCACAGAATAGATAATAGTACAAGGCATAGGTATGGATATACTAATAATAATAATTATGTACTGTATAACAATTAACAACACCTGTTTGTTTTTAATACACGGCGGTCGGCGTCGTCGCCGCCACGCGCCGAGCGGCGGCGCTGGCGAGAAGACAGAATATCGAATACTTTACTAACTACTTTATATACAGATCGAATACTTTACTACTTTATAAAATTTTAATAGACAAATAGAATTAAAATAAAGTTATTTTAAAAAGAGCATTTAAACAAAACAAAGTCATTAAGTGTCTTTTTAATTAGTTATACTTATTAATCGATAGATGGTGCACTAAGTACCTATCGATTTGAATTCTTGATAACAAGAACAGCTGTCAATAATTATGATAATATTAAATATTATGCTACGCTACATCCTATGCAAGTTTGTACAATTTTTTATCTGATAGATCCTTCGATCGTGGAAAAACGAGACACAATAGCCTTTCTATTGTTATCGCAATCGCCGGTGACCGCTTCGGGCTTGAAGTATTAAAATTGTTAAATTACTTAGCACAATATGTTCACTTCACTGATAATATTATATTATTTTGTGAGTGTGAGTTGTGACTCTTAACAAATTGTAATAAGATACGTAAAATATACGCGAAGATTTATCTACTAGTGTAACTAAAAAGAGTGAAATTATTATTATTTTTAACAAAAAATTAAAACCGACTTCCAAGGTAAAAACAATAATAACATTAATATGAACTAAAAAGTATTAAATAATTTTTACTATCTAATAGTGCCTTTTTCCGAATTCGGCTAAACCTCAACTATTTCTGTACTCAATCTTCATAATTTTGAAGTCGGTGCCAGTTCCAAAAATTTTAAATATTCTGTCAGAGGACTGAAGATTCAGCTATCTGGTACCGACTTCAAAATTATGAAGATTGAGTACAGAAATAGTTGAGGTTTAGCCGAATTCGGAAAAAGGCACTATTAGATAGTAAAAATTATTTAATACTTTTTAGTTCATATTAATGTTATTATTGTTTTTACCTTGGAAGTCGGTTTTAATTTTTTGTTAAAAATAATAATAATTAAGCACAGATTTGGCTATATAAATGTTTTGCGCATACGAGGTCTTTAGAAACATATTGTGTACAATAATTATGAAAATAATTAGTCAAAGCATAACAAAACCCAATTAAACTGAAAAATATAATTAGAAATTAATTGAAGCAAAAACATAATACCAACCGTAGATTATAAAAATTACAGAGAAAATTTCGCTACAATTTTATACAGATTTTTTCATAAAACTTGACGGAATATTGTTATAATAATTATGAAGAATGTAAATTGTAATTGGGATCTCTGAAAATGAGCGTTATAGCTCGGGTTTGACGAAAACATTTAGTTTATGTTTTTTTTATCGGCCTAACGAAGTTTTTTACGAGGGAGGAGAGAGTCGTAAAGAAGCATCTAAAACGTGATAGCCACGTCACATTCTGTAATGTATTGGAATATCTTTACATTAATAAATACGGTGTGTTTTCACTTTACGAGTTGTTTCGTGATTGAAAAAAAAAACAGAGAACACTGTCTGTGAATGGGAAATTATATTATATCTATGTTATATATGGTAGACCTACGTGATTTGGTCGCCTAATCTAAAATTTAAAGTATTTCCACTTCATCAGTTGATACAAAATCTTATCCCCTCTTTTGTCCCCTAAGAGGGGTGGTGGGAAAATTTATATACACCAGATGTTATTAAGTTGAAAAAAAAACCAGTTAATAATATGAAGTAAGTCCATTAAAGAAAAAAGTTTGATACAAAATCTGACCCCCTCTTTGCTCCACTTAGAGTGGTGGGGGGGATGATTTTTATACGTCAGATTTTGAGTTGGAAGAAGACAAATATATCTGCGAAAACCGTATGCAAATCGGATCAGTAGTTTTCGTGTTAAAGCAAAAGTCTTATACAAAATCTGACCCCCTCTTTCGTCCCTTTAGAGGGGTGGGGGGAAAAATTTTTATACATCAGATGTTAAGTTGGAAGAAGACAAATATATCTGCGAAAACCGCATTCAAATCGGATTAGTAGTTTTCGTGTGATAGTGGAACAAACATACAGACAGACAGACAGACAAAAAAACTAACCACATTTTTGGCTTCTATAGCGATGTAGTAACACCCCCCGCTTATTATTTTTTGAATATCTTTAATGTACAGAATTTTCATTTCCACAGTTTTATTATATGTATAGATAAATGTGTATCTTCGCACTTCCTAACGTTCGAAATTTAAATGTTTCCACCATCGCATGCATCGGCCAGCAGCTAACCAAACAAAGGCACGGAAGCAAAGAACAAAAATTTCCGCTTGAAAATATTTCAAAACTATAAAGGCCTGTTTCACCAGTTCTTGATGAAGTGCCGGATAGGCTATCCACAAGTTTTTTGACAGATTCTTCATACTCTATCTGTCAAGATAAGTGGAGGATAGCCTATCCGGCACTTATCAGGAAGTGGTGAAACAGGCCCTTACCCTTATAACCTTACTTACTATACTGACTGAATCGTTTATAATGTTGTTTATAATCTACTTTTGAGAATATTCTATAAAAAGTTCTTGTTTCACCTAGGTGTTCCAACTTCGAAGAGTTTGGCTGGCTGGTCAGCGAAGCTGCGTTGGCGATTCCTTCAGTCCCACTCTCCAGGTGGGTATTTAGGGAGTCATTTGAGCTCATGTCATAACTAATATCTTATAACAACCTAAATATACCTACCTTCTTTTTTCGGAATTCAATTCTTGTTATTAATTATTTTTAACAAAAAATTAAAACCGACTTCCAAGGTAAAAACAATAATAACATCCTTATAATATGAACTAAAAAGTATTAAATAATACAAAATATAATATCAGCTGCAGCCTGCAGATAATTTTAAACAATACATTTAAAAAAATCGAAGTGAACACGTGTGACGTGCTAAGTAACCGGTCACCGGACTAGTTTCTATAGGCTGGCACTCGCTCGACTTGTCGCACCGCGCACGTGACGCATCGCTGATCGCACATAGTACCCGGCCCGCGCCGCCCGCGCCGCGCCGCTCGCGCTCGCTTGACAGCCCAGGCAATTATATTATTGTACTATGAACGCTAAACGCAATGCAAAAGGTTGAAATTAGGTTGTTTTCCAGAGTATCTCATCGAAGTTTCTGGCCCCACAGGACAGGCTATGCCTAGTGTGGGGATTTGTCTTAATCTTAAGTTGTATTAATATTGTATTTTTCTGGAAATAAATAATTTGTAATTTGTAAGTGAGACAGAATGTTACGTTTAATCGAAGCAACTTTAACTTCTCAGAAGTAATGTCAAATGTGTGCCTTATGCTCTGGAGATAAGGTTAAATTTGGTGACATTGGTGACCCTGACGTGGTAATGAATTAATGATGATGATGATGATGAATGTAATTTGCATAGTAGCATAATATGCTTTCAGTTCTTAAAACAGCGCCTAAACTCCCATACTTGTAGCTATAAGGAATCCGGAGTTCTCTTAGTATCTTCGGAACCATAGTATACCTCGGTGAAAAATCTTGCGTTTTGGTAGCATATGCTTAGGATGCTTCTCATAAAACCAAAATCACCATATGTTTCCATATAAATTTCGAGGAGTTCTCTCGATTACTCATGGATCCCATCATCAGGTCACCACTTTTGTGAACATGGTACCAAATTGGAGTGAAACCTAATACAACAAAACAAAAATTTTGAAAATCGGTTTACAAACGGCGGAGTAATCGTTGAACATACAAAAAAAAAAATATATATCCACACCCGAACATATAACCTCCTCGTTTTTTGGAAGTCGGTTAAAAATAAAACAGGCACTGCGTTAACTTGATGATTGTACTTGTGTTGTACGAGGTTGTTGAATTGCTCAAATATAGAAAAGTTTTGGTTTTCATTCATTCTTATTCTTTTAGGTTTATATAATAATTATTAAAATATCATTAACTAGAAAATGAAATACTATTTACATTTAAGAATTAAGAACAACGTTAGCATATTATTTCTGATACTAAATATAGGAAAAATCGACATAGAAACAATATAAAAGTAACATAAGCATAAGTTTTCGACTAAACTTCTCCGTTCAAATTTTTGCCAGTAAAAATAACGTTTGCTTTATAATTAAAATATAATAGATATTTCGTCGGAGTAGCCGCCTCAGTTTTCTTAAGCCGGGAAAATATGCAAAATTAAAAAGTATGAAGTTCAACTTATAAAGTTTGCTCAAATATAAAACTTGCTAGGTTTATTATGTTTGTTTATGCTCAAGTGTTCGTACATATTTCCTCAAGTTTTTAGGATTCCGTACTCAAAGGGTAAAAAGGGAACCCTATTACTGAGACTTCGATGTATGTTCGTCCGTCTGTCTATCTGTCTCCAGGCTATATCTCAAGAACCGTTTATTTTTGTTGCGGCTTTACCAACAAATACATACTAAAAACAAAATGAAATCAATATTTAAGTGGGGCTCTCATACAGCATATATGATTTTTCTACCTTTTTTGCTCGTAATCAATAATGGAAACATGTGGGCATTTGAAATATTCACAAAATTCTTAATTACATTTGTATTTTTCTAATTTCCCATACAAAAAACACAATTTGCTTATTTTTTATTAAAATGGTGCGGAACTCTACGTGCGCGGGTTCGACTCGCACTTGGCTGATTTTTTTACTTTATGGAAGATATACAAGAGTGCATTGAACAAAAGCGTGTGCTTGAGATATTATATTCCGGGTTTCATCATAAAATTAGAGGATAAAATTTCGTTTTATATTTTTAGAGTGAAGTAATAATATTCTGAGAAGGAAGTTTACGCTTATAATATTGAGCCGTTTTAAAAAATATTACAAGAATAGCTATATATTTTAATTTTAAAATTATATAACTATTATATTCTAAAATTAAAATGCATTATATAAAATAGCAGCTGCTTGGGTTAAGGTTTATTTGAAATTAATGTCTTTATTGCAACTAAATAAGTAGCATTAAAATTAGTATCAATGCAATATTCTGTTTACATAAGATAAAAATGCATCGAAACAAAGTATTCATCGTTTCTTACGCCGATATTTCACGCCGGTCTAGTTCTCGAACCAGTGGTAGAATTATCATTAAGGAAAATTAAAAAGTGTACCTTACCAATTCATGCTATGGACTGTCCTTGCTATGGACGCATCCAGTTAGTATGGACAGCAAAAAACAAACAAAAAAACTTTTCCTCTATATAGTTCGTATAAAGAGGAAAAGTAATTTTGTTTGTACTGAATTGTCTCCGAAACTACTAGGCCAATTTTGATAACATTTGGCATAGGCCTATAGTAAGCCACAGGGAAGGACATATTATAATACTTTCAATTGCGGGAAAATATACGGTAACTGAGGCATACTGTTTTGACGTGGATCCGCGAACAACCTTTAACTTCAAAAATGAAACAAATAAAAAAATTAGAGAGGTGCCAAGGGACACCCGAATGAAACAAAGTTATTTCTAATGTTAAAAAAACCTATATGTAACATATACACTTTAAAAAAAAATATTAAAACAATGTATTGACGCCTTGGAATACTATCAACGCCCTCATACCATGCAGGTACCAATAAAAAATGTCGAGGACAAATATCGTTCTGTCTAGCCCCTTTACGCCGAACGCGCGATAAGGAACTTCGTTCCAATAAAAAAAACCTATTAGGATAGATGAAGACATTCGTTTCCCTAACTTCAACGATGACCCTTCCGTGCCTCACCTACATCATTTATCAGGCGTCGATCCAATAATCTTCTTTACATGCAAACCTCTCTTTTCACGTTATATTAAAACGCTTCTAACTTACTCTACTGATTTTTTTTTCTTTTAAGATAAAAAAGTTATACACTGGATTTTGAAGTTCGAACTATACAATGTCTGGCCTTTGTCTTTTCCATGGTTTTTCTAATTTATCCGACAACAACTCAAACATATACAAATATGTTTGTTGATTTAACTTTAAGGAGCATTAACCATAATCTGTTTAAGTTGATTATTTTATAAAATTATTCGAATTTAACAAATACGAGCGGAAGCTCACTGTCTCTCTGTTGATACGCTACTTGTCACTAAATTGATACGCTACTTATAAGTATGCTACTAAAGTACCTTTGAAAAAAACAGCATCTCGAGAATGATCCTAAGTATCATCTTAGGGGTAAGCGCGGTCTACTAACATGAGCCAGTCAAGGAATCAAGCAGTCCTAAAAGGAGGTCTTTAACGCAAAATACTTTTTAATAAGACATCAATGACTTGCAGAAACGCTCAACGATCAATTATCCCGGCCCTAGCAAATGGCGTGGAAGCTATATAAATACCTCAGAGCAACGACTTGTAGAGAGAGGCAAAGTGCTAGTTGTCTTCAGAGATATTGACTCGGAGTCACAGGAATTGTGACTTTATTTTAATATTAATAAGATACCTTTCAAGTTGCTAGTGATAACGATTTTGAACTCAAAAACCGAAAACGTGCGTAAAAACACACACGTCCTTTAGAATGGGCGCCGACTGCTTCTTGTTTTACGTTAGTAAGTCTTGGTAACGGTCGAGGTCGTCTTAGCATTTCACTCTTTTAGAGCGCCTTCACATTATGTCGCAAGCAGTGCGGCTGCCGCAACACTTGCAACGTAATGTGAAGGCAGCCTTAAGTAAAAAAATTAAATCTATTATATCTATACTTAATATTATAAATGATAAAGTGTGTCTGTCTGTTACTGCTTTTTGATAAAACAGCTGAACCGATTTTGCTGAAATTTGGTATATGGACATATGATATTTTGCATCCCGGAAATATTAACGGTTCCCACGTGACAAACGAACTTTGACGCAACAGAGTTGCGGCAACTAACTAGTGTGAAATAAATAGCTTCACAAGGCTTAGCTTTGTATTCCATGTTTTATCACTCTTCCACCATAGACAGAACGAACCAGTAAGCCGACTTCAAGCAAGCTGACGAATCGGTGGGTTGTACCACGTGGTACCGCTGCAAGCAATGAGCAGACTATGAATGGCTCAGCAACGCATTAAGGCTGGTTTTATTGTTAAGCGTTTCAGCAACGCCGTTGGAGCGCCGCGCGTTCGAAGATGTATGGGGGTAGTAGTTGCGTTTCTAAGTCGCGCTCTTGAGCAGCGCCGTTCGTCCGTTCATTCGTTACATCTTCGAACGGGTACGCTTCAACGGCGCTGCGAAACTTAAACTTAACGATAAAACCAGCCTAAACAAGACGCGAGACGGTCGATATGACATACTGCGTCAAAAACATTACTGCGTAAATGAGAACACTTCTAAGTCGACCTACTGGTTCGTTCTGTCTATTGTGCCACTTCTGTGCTAAATACATCACTAATCATCGCCGGGAACTGCCAAAGAAGGGAATCTAATTGATTAAGAGACGTTAGGACTTGCCAAAGTCGATCCAAATCAAATCAATTCTCAAGTTTGTCTTTCCATAATCCGTTGTCTTATGTATAATTTATGGGGGTCAAACTTGGAAGGATTAGGGTAGTGGCTACTTTTCTTGAAGCAATAATTAGATATCTTATAATATGGACCTACTCGGTTTGTGGTGGATTTAAATCTGTATTTCTGTTGCTTATAATTATTATACTTTCAAGTATTAATCCTTCAAGCCCCATATGGGCACCGGTGATCGACAACAATAGAATTCAATAGCATTTCCTCAAGGAATAATGTGATTAATTTCACGTTTAGCAAAATAGACGACTGCTTCTTCGTAATGTAAAAATAAATAATTCATATCGAGCAATATACAATGACGAAATATTTTAACATTTGATAATTATCTAATCCTAATAGTGAAATAATTTTTTATACCGATAGCAAATTATTGGGTAAATAACCCATTGGGACTTGTCAAATTTTATTATGAACTGCTAATCGTTTCCCGAAATTCGGAATGTAATTACCATCAGGTAGGTTAATTAATTCAATCATGCGCCTCAACGGTTCTGGGCTCTAAATATCCCAGGCGATTGCTCCGAAATCTTTTGAAATTATATCGCATTTTAAGGTTACTACGGCCATCTTGGTTTTATACAGGGTGTGACAAAACAAAGTGATAATATTTAGGGTGTGTATGAGTCGCTCGTAAGTCGTATAGTATTAAGCACTGTGAATACGCTGCTGTCGCCGAAGAAGTAACTTATTTAATTTTGTATGGGTGTTACGCTCAAAGACCGAAAACGCTCAGTGAGCGAAAAATGGCTCACAACGCGTTGTGGTAATAGTGAAACGACCACGACGCGAAATTCGCATCGTGGCCCTAGTGAAAACGGCCACGACGCGTTCTGGTAATCACAGAAATACCACATAGCGAAATTCGTGTCGTGGCTGACGTGCTATTCGACCACAAGGCGTTGTGGTAATCGAGAAAAGCCATGACGCGTTCTGAGCATTAAAAAACAGCCACGACGCGAAATCGTCTTGTGGCCCTAATAAAAACGGCCACGACGCGTTCTGAAACCAGGTCGTGTTACGCAGGAGTAATTTTATAGCGTCCAAGTGTGTGCGCAATACACCAGAGCACTCTGGTTTCAATGAAACTAGGCCAGTTACGCAGGAGTAATTTTATAGTGCCCAAGTGTGTGCGCAATACACAAGAGCACGTTACGCAGGAGTAGTTTTATAGTGCCCAAGTGTGTGCGCAATACACAAGAGCACTTTGGTTTCAATGAAACCAGGCCAGTTACGCAGCAGTAATTTTATAGTGCCCAAGTATGTGCGCAACACACAAGAGCACGTTACGCAGGAGTAGTTTTATAGTGTCCAAGTGTGTGCGCGTGTAAAAGTCGGTCCTGCACCTGATCTCTCGCCAGTCATGTCGGTCTTCCGCTCCATTGGGTTATGAGAGTAAAGAATAGTGCTCTTGTGTATTGCGCATACACTTGAGCACTGTAAAATTACTCCTGCTTAACTGGCCTGGTTTTATTAAAACCAGAGTGCTCTTGTGTATTGTGCACACACTTGGGTGCTACAAAATTACTCCTGCTTAACTGGCCTGGTTTCATTGAAACCGGAGTGCTCTTGTGTATTACGCACCCACTTGGGCGCTATAAATTTATTATTATTATATTACTCCTGAGTAACTAACCTGGTTTCAGAACGCGTCGTGGTTTCATTAGGGTCACAACACGAATTCGCGTCGTGGCTGTTTTTAAATGCTCAGAACGCGTCATGGCTTTCCCCGATCACCACAACGCGTTGTGGTCGAATAGCACGTCAGCCACGACACGAATTTCGCTTTGTGGTATTTCTGTGATTACCAGAACGCGTCGTGGCCGTTTCACTATGACCACAACGCGTTGTGAGCCATTTTTTCGCTCACTGAGCGTTTTCGGTCTTTGAGCGTAACATGGGCAATTTAATGACGCTGCATGAAATAATGCTTGAAATCACAAAGAAATTCTCTTTCAGCGCTGCTACTTTCACAGTGAATTCAATAAAAGTGACACATAAACCCTTTAACGTATTTTGGCTTTGTTTTCTGTGTATTGTTACTTTCTGTATATAGGATTAAAAGAAGACTTTAAACTAATTATTTTTACACAATATTATAATTTAACATTGTGTTTTTATTTAAAAATACATTCATAAAGAATTATTTCATTCACTAAACTGTTTTGTAATACCTCTAGAAGTCTCTGCTCACTAGCATTCCTGATAGACGTCCCCCTTGGGAAGACCGAGCAGTGGATGTTACGTGTGTGCATCTTTGACTTAGCACTCTTAGCGCGAGCTGTCATGTCTACAGTGTACTCGATGTGCCCTGAGGACCTTACAATAATACAAGTATGGTTGAACTCATAGCCAGGAAATAACGCTGCTATATTGAAAAGTATCACTTATTTCGTCCACGCAATGCCATAGAAGTATTTTGAAACAATTCGAGTCCTAAAATATCGCCGACGCCTTTTAAAAGTTACACATAACTGCAATTTTTTCATGCTAGCCGGCAGCACCAGCATGGACAGTAAAAAAAAAGTTTGGTTCGACGGTTGATAACGTTTTCGTCAATATTCTCGTTTGCTCCCTTATTTCATTTAAAAAACTTAAAATATTCTGTTATGACGTGTGCAATGTGTGCGGATTTTGGACGGAATATATTTTACTGTATGTATTAGTACCGCCCTCTTATACGGTGAAGGAAAACATCGTGAGGAAACCCGCACATAGTTGGTCCCAGACGTATTGACTAGTTCTTTCCTCTGGACTAGGCCGACTATGTTGCGAAAATGCCGTATGTGCTTAGGCAACCATACGGTCATTTAAAAACCTTGTCCCAGGCACCACAGTATTTGAGGAGTGGTTACTTCGCTCTGAAAGTATTGTATAAATCATCCACAACGGATGAAAAGGCCAAGTTTATTTTTAGTACGGTAGCGCCCTCTTAGACCTTTACGTTTAATATGCATCCTATTCTCGTAGGTCTGTATAAATTATTATTAACTCTTGTAGCCATTTCTTTGCAGTACTGAAGTTGGATGTTATATGGATTATTATAAGTCCAATGGAACGGTAACTCGCAAATGGCTGGCACCGTTTGTATAATTTTGATCTTGATATTAAAGTAATTTTATAAGCTCTAAAAATATTTTAAAGTTTTTAAGGTTCTATACGTAAAAACGGGACCCTGCTACTAAGACTTGGTCGATTTTTTTTCTAATAATGATTTAAAAAAAGTTAAAATCTATTTTAAAATAAAAAGAACAAGTTCTTTTCAAACACTAAAAACAGATTGACTCTATCAACAAACTGTCTGAACCACTGGGCTAGATTATTGGATTTTTATTTTTGTGTTTCGTTACGAAGTTATTTACAACGCGTTCGTTTATCACGCAGAAACTGTACTTTTTAACCGACTTCCAAAAAACGAGGTGGTTATATGTTCGGCTGTGGATATTTTTTTATTTTTATTTTTATTTTTGTATGTTCAACGATTACTCCGACGTTTGTGAACCGATTTTCAAAATTTTTGTTTTGCTGTATTAGGTTTCACTCCAATTTGGTACCATGTTCACAAAAGTGGTGACCTGATGATGGGATCTATGAGTAATCGAGGGAACTCCTCGAAATTTATATGGAAACATATAGTTATTTTGGTTTTATGAGAAGCATCCTAAGCATATGCTACCAAAACGCAAGATTTTTCACCGAGGTATATTATGGTTCCGAAGATACTAAGAGAACTCCGGATTCCTTAAAGTTACAAGTTTGGGAGTTTAGGCGCTGTTTTAAGAACTGAAAGCATATTATGCTTTTATGCAAATTACATTCATCATCATCATCATCATAAATTCATTACCACGTCAGGGTCACCAATGTCACCAAATTCAACCTTATCTCCAGAGCATAAGGCACACATTTGACATTACTTCTGAGAGGTTAAAGTTGCTTCGATTAAATGTAACATTCTGTCTCACTTACAAATTACAAATTATTTATTTCCAGGAAAATACAATATACAACTTAAGATTATGACAAATCCCCACACTAGGCTTAGCCTGTCCTGTGGGGCCAGAAACTTCGATGAGATATTCTGGAAAACAACCTAATTTCAACCTTTTGCATTGCGTTTAGCGTTCATATACAATATTATAATTGCCTGGGCTGTCAAGCGAGCGCGAGCGGCGCGGCGCGGGCGGCGCAGGCCGGGTACTATGTGCGATCAGTGATGCGTCACGTGCGCGGTGCGACAAGTCGAGCGAGTGCCAGCCTATTGAAACTAGTCCGGTGACCGGCTACATTAGCACGTCACACTTGTTCACTTCGATTTTTTAAATGTATTGTTTAAAATTATCTGCAGGCTGCAGCTGATATTATATATTGTAAGTGTGACTGTAATAAGATACGTAGAATAATAATATACATGTGTATTATTCTACGTATATTACGCGTTGGCTTACTAGGTAACTAAAAAGAGTGAAATTATTATTTTTAACAAAAAATTAAAACCGACTTCCAAGGTAAAAACAATAATAACATCCTTATAATATGAACTAAAAAGTATTAAATAATTATTCCTATCTAATAGTGCCTTTTTCCGAATTCGGCTAAAACTCAACTATTTCTGTACTCAATCTTCATAATTTTGAAGTCGGTGCCAGTTCCAAAAGTTTTAATTAATATTCTGCCAGAGAACTGAAGATTCATCTGGTACCGACTTCAAAATGATGAAGATTGAGTACAGAAATAGTTGAGTTTTAGCCGAATTCGGAAAAAGGCACTATTAGATAGGAATAATTATTTAATACTTTTTAGTTCATATTATAAGGATGTTATTATTGTTTTTACCTTGGAAGTCGGTTTTAATTTTTTGTTAAAAATAATTACGTCACAAAAAGTATTTTATGCACACTAAATTCCAGAAAAATCGATTCAGTGGAGAGCGGAACGGAGGTTAAGCGGTAACTGCTGACCAACAGACAGATAGACACAGGCAGTATTTATATATGCGGACGGAAGCCACGGAAGACATGTAATAGACCCTCGTGTCTCCGTCCTGCGCGGTAGTAGGAATACGGTCGGGTTTTAATGGGTAGTACCCACTAAAACCCGAAGAGATTACATTCTCTTTAGATACCATCTCTTCGGCCGTAGCAAGTCCCACATACCCCGGTGGTCCTTCCCCAATGCTGCCGGGGATGCGCAATTGCATTTCCCGACCAAAAAAAGGCAGTATTTATATATTAGTAAGCATGGATGGTAAAACTTCCCTGTAAAATTCTTAAGACTGCAAAGTTTTTTTTTTAAGAGGCTCTGTCATTTTATTTTTATAGGCTAATAATATAATAACTAGATGTTACCTCTAATTGAAAGGAAATAAAGTTAGTTTATTTTGCCGCAATCTATGAGTTTAACGGTTCAAGCATGAAGTGAAAAACACAGAAATACATATTCGCATTTATATATAATAAGAATAGATCATGCAAAACATGGCCCCTTTATTGTAATAAGACAATTTTAATAAAAAAAACAAAAAATAACGCTAAGATTTTTTCAAAACACAATAATAATATCACGTAAACTGACGTTTTTCTCGTGAAATAATTATGAGAGACGTCTGAAAAATGTTTATTTTTGAAAATTTCAGGAAAGCGAGTTGTGAGATTAATTTACTGAGAATATTCAACAATCTCACTCCCAGCGGGTTGCTACGTTGTTTTGGTATGAATAGACAGAGTGATGGATTTTGGGATGAATAGATGGAGTCACTTGGTACTCTAACGTTGTTCGTGGCGGCCGAAAAGGAAGATCTTCCGACCGAGCGAGATAGCATGCTCGGTCAGGCCGAAGCCCACTGACGTCATATCAGACGCTGTATAAATATCTTGCCGTTCTCCGAAACTTCGATAGCGCGATGTAGGATTGTTAGGCGAATTGTGGGTACCGCCACATCACTCCCCCACCCGAAGACCGGTGGTATTCTTCAATGCGCTTGTGTTGTCAGGTGTGGACCGAAGCTACGCGTGCATTGACCAGGAGAGGTTCCCGTGCTCTGCTTGTGGACCGGTCTTTGTAGCCTATGGCCGCCCCGTTCAGCCCAGACGTGGGTTCGACCGGCGCGGATGCCCAACGCGGCTTATGGTCGAGGCGACCCGGTTGTGCTTGATGTCTGCTGACGTGGTGCGGAGGGGCGGGGAGTGTTGATGATGACTGATGTCCAGAAGGATGCGTGTTCTTGTCGGTGGTCACCAATTTAACGTTGTTCGTGGCGGCCGAAAAGGAAGATCTTCCGACCGAGCGAGATAGCATGCTCGGTCAGGCCGAAGCCCACTGACGTCATATCAGACGTTGTATAAATATCTTGCCGTTCTCCGAAACTTCGATAGCGCGATGTAGGATTGTTAGGCGAATTGTGGGTACCGCCACAGTACTAATCAACACAGACTTTTATCTTAAATAGAAGTCTTTGCTACTCAAGCGTGAAGTATAAAATCATTGTTTTATAATCCGCCCCCGTATCACGTATCTTGCGAGAGCAATGCGATAGCAATTATTGCGCGATAATTGCTCCAAAATCGCAATTTCGTATCACATATCAGCCAAAATAATACGATTGCAATCGATCACTAATAGTCCATTGAAATGTTACATTTGCTTTGCATTTATTAGAGGGCGCAATTTTATTTTTGGAATATATTGGAGGGCTCAATAGAAGCTTAACCTCAAGTTTGTGGGGTCGCCATTCTTGTCCTTCACAACCTCAAATTTGTCCCGGAAAAATGTACGGTTACCGTGCGATAAATGAATTTTGGCGCAACGGAGTTGCGGGCGTCATCTAGTATTAAATAACACAAGTTTTCAGAAACATCATCAACCATTCTGATCTTGGGAAGTCCTCTTATCCTCTACTACCTTCAAATCGTCGTATCGGTCTGTCAAGCTACAGGGCGTCCTCTACTTTGTTTGCCTAATCACAGTCTCCACTGTCTCGTAAAAGGCCTGTATTCACTTTGATTAGTGATAAATGCAGGTGATTAGTGAAGGTGCTTAGTAATCAGGAGAAAGTAAGTGTGGACAGCGATTGATCAGTGCAAGTCCTTTAATTTCTCCCAATCATTAATCACCTGCACTCGCACCAATCAAAGTGAATACAGGCCCTAACTTTCTAAAAGTGAATAACTTATCGGTGTGGAGTTTTCCCGAAATAGCCTGATGCTACTTATTAATCTTTCTACGTGTTCCTGCAACTCCTTAAACCGTAATCGGTCCTGAAGCTAAAAGTGAAAACAAAACCAGCGACATTGTTTTCACTTATAATGTTTGTTGGGATTTAAGATTAAATATAACTGAATTTAAATTCTGGGAATTTTATGGGACAGCCCAGAATAGATGTTTGTTGAAGGGCCTAAGGTAATTAATTCCCAAGCAGATTTCGTTCAAACACCAATTTCTTGTTCGTGCTCGGAGAATTGTTTAAATAATCATACTTTTACAACGATAGCCAATTAATTCTGAAATTATACTTTGGTTGTAGGCATCGTAGTCCAGACGTTCAAAAAGTGTATTTAATCGTATAATACCTATTTTGAATAAAATTTTATTTTATTGCCCAGCGCGAGCTCCGTGAAATCGGATGCAGAAACGCAGATTCGGTACTGAGTTTAACTAAGTCAAAGGGTAATTACTCGTATAGTGGTACACAGTGTACTGTCGGGGTACTATGGTACTCCATTATTAATATGAGGGTCAGCCTCCGTGGTCTAGTGGTGCAGAGCGCGGCTCTTGACTCGGAGGTCGTGGGTTCGATTCCCGCGTTGGAAACATGTTATTTCCAAGTTTGGTTAGGACAATGCAGATTGATCACCTGATTGTCTGACAAGTAAGATGACCCATGCGTCGGATGGGCATGTAAAAAGTTGGTCCTGCGCTTGATCTCTCGCCAGTCGTGTCGGTCGCCCGTCCCACTGGGTTATGATAGTAAAGCAATAGAGAGTGCTTTTGTGTACTGCGCACACACTTGGGCACTATAAAATTACTCCTGCGTACCTGGCCTGGTTTCAATGAAACCGGCCACCGTCACCGAAACCGGTGTGGGAGCTATTACTGCATTACCACTATGAGGGTCAGTTGTTTGTCGCCTTCTCACGCAGCTGTAATGTGAACTGACCACAATTCTTCGAAACTGGCATGCGGAGTAGTGGCACTAGCTGTCCTAGCAAAACTAAAAAGTTTATGTGTGTATGTTTTTTTCCTTTATAACGAAAAAATTACAGAACTGATTTGATAAAAAAAATGTTAATAATAACTGTATTTTATTTAAAGAGATAAAACAGACTTAAAAATTGTACTTACGTAATTGAGAATTAAAACTAATTTCCAAAACTCTGAACCGATTATGATGAAACTTGCACTATTCCGTAAGATGAACAATACCTAGTACAACAAAAAAGAATTACTGAAATCGGAGTAGTAGTTCCAGAGATATGCGAACACAAACATAAGAACATACATACATACATACACTTTTGAAAGGCACATTTGTTCAGACGCTGATATAGACTAACATAATCACGAAAATTGGGCAGTTCTGGAAATATTACATACATACGCGTCGAATTGATAACCTACTTTTTTAAGTCGGTTAAAAAGGCTATAAGTAATAGCCTTCGCGTTAAAGGCTGGTATTATCTATATTATATAAGAAAAAATGGTCTATTCCTGTGTATACTGTACCTATTTAAGACAAACAATTTAACTGACAAACTATTAAAGTTTGTTGTTCATAAATTTTAACATTGACTTGACCCAAATCAAAGTCTTCACATCACTTAAACTATATTAAAACGTTAAAGACTCAACATAAAATCTCAGCACAACGAGACAATAGTCTCAGGAATTCTTTTCAACTACGGGCCTTTGGGAGCTTGGGTGTAAAGAATTCACAGGCCAAGGCAATCCAATAACATGCTTGTACGTACTACGCGACAGAAAAATACAAGCAGTTCAACAGTACTTACACAACACGATCCGCCAACAAATCTTCTATAGATGAATTTACAGATGTAACAAAGTAACAATAAGGGTCATCAAATGTAGTTTATTTCGTGTTGTAGTGTGTACACACACTTACCCCACGCACATTAAACCCGGCTGTATAAATGGGGATCTCGTGTGTACTCGGGACAAGATTGAACCACTTAAACATTAAGATTTATTTACATTAGCATTTTCAAACGTAAAATATTGCGGATCGAGTAATAATACTGGATACGCTTTTGGAGTGGTGTGTGTATACTAAATGGATGCAAACAAACGCACTTAGGATATAATAAAAAAGATACCTCCTCGAAAAGGCTTTTGGACTTTTGTCTCGTAAGTCGTACGTGCTGTCTTTATTAGCCTTTTACGAACTTTAATTTGACGATGGATTGATTGTGAAGCATGTATTATTATAGACGTTAGTCATGAGCAATCATAGACGTTAGTCATGAGCAATCATAGACTTATATGCCCATGTGTTTGCCCATCATCGACCATCGTGTAGAGACATAGAATTTGCGTACAATGAGAGAACAGACCCTTATAAACTTGTACAAGCTTTTCTCACATCGGAGTCAAATGTCTGCCCCAAAATAAAGGAATAAACTGCGAAAGTAGTATTAGTATGCAGCGCCATTTCTCGCCGGTCGATAGATTTTCGTTTTGCACAAAAACCGCTTGTTTGACTTTTCCACGGACTCGCAGTACAAAGGTTTTTTATCCGGTTTTCGTTAAACCCGATAAATGTTGAAACTCGCTTACACACCACGCCATTGTCTCCGATTTGACCCTTTCACTGTACCCTCAATTTTCTGTTTGTGTATAATATATCTCCTCTAATAGTGGCCTTTGTGTATAGAACTCCAAGCCGCATTGTTTAAACTGACACACTTTTATTTCAGTGTACTAAAATGTATTTGTTTATTTATTTACTAACATGTATTTATTTGAAATTTTATGGCCAAAGTTTTTCCGTTTTTTTTTGCTGCGAAAATAGTATGGTTTCAACCTGTGGTTTCAACGCTCTTTCAACGTAATGTCTTGAGGGTGCAAGATAAGGTGATATTTCTTTCTCTCCTACTATTCTCCAGCAGTCTGATCTCTGATCTCCCTCCGTCTCACTCGTTTAGGTCACGTGCTCTGACGCGAGCTTAACATTTTTAACTGTTCAAAAAAAGTTTTTTTTTTTTAATTTAAAACTACAAAACAGTATTACAGCTCTATACAATGTCTTAAACTAACCAAGATGACATTAGCCGCTCAAATATTATAACATTCTTAAGAATCTGTTTGATGTTTTGCTTACTCCCAGGGAGGAGTGGTACGTAAAGGATTTACTGCGTCCCGGACGGCCGCGCTTTGATTAAACCCTTCCGAACCATTTTATCCGTCTACCCTCACGTAAAACCGCCCTAAACATCCCCCTAGACGTAAACCATACGTTTTCACTGTGAAATTGAATTGACTTATTAAATGTGGTTGTAAAATATGATATGTTATGTTGGGATACGTCAATTTCGTCGTATGGTATGTACATAATATGTAGATAGAGGTTCTGGTTTATGTATTACGCTATGTAAAAAGTTAACGTGATTTACATGTATGGAGGAATGTAAAATTCAGCCCATGAGTAGTTGATAAAACGTATACTTTAGGATTATTATACTAACTATTATGCGCTTAACATATTAACCCATCAAGCCCCGTACGAGCACCGGTGATCGCGACAACAATATAATATTATAGAATACAACGACATTTCCGAGAATCTCCGATCGAAGGATTATAGCTCAAAAGATTTTTCCTATGTTTGTATCTGCTGGATGAATAAGCTGGATGTAGTTCAAGGTTAAAATTATTTGAATAATTATAATTTTTTGCCGACCACAGGAGGATCTATGTAATTGATTGTACTGTAGGTTCTTGATTGAAATTCATGTTGAACACTAATAAAACACACTTTTCTTGAACTTTTTCCACTATATTAAGATATTATTAGAAATCGGTCGTGTAATTTGTTAAAAGTTATAATAATGAAAAAGTCCAAGAAAAGTGTGTTTTATTAGTGTTCATAGGAGGATCGTATTAAGATTTTTCCAATGCGATACTAAGTTTTTAACTTCTTTGGTACAGAGTTCTCACAAGAAGTTTTGCATTTTGTACTGTGTTTTTGATATTGAAATAAACATAATAGAATAATTATTTATTTATTATCTAAGTCGCTACTAATGATAGTAGCGTCTAAATGTCGAAACCCGACTATGAATTCGGTTTAATATTTTTTAGGGTCCCGTACCCAAAGGGTAAAAACGGGACCCTATTACAAGACTTCGATGTCTGTCCGTCTGTCTGTCACCAGGCTGTAACTCAAGAACCGCTAAAGCTATACTTCTGAAATTTTCACAGATTGTGTATATCTGTTGCCGCTATAACAACAAATACTAAAAACAAAATAAAATAAATAATTAAAGGGGCTCCAAACAAAAAACACAATTTTTAGCCTATTTTTGCTCTGTAGTGGTACGGAACCCTTCGTGCGCGAGTCCAACTCGCACTTGGCCGATTTTTTATTAATTCAGTTAGTATCATAGTCCGTAACAAAAGTTTATTCCTAAACAACTAAAGAATAGAATAACAAGCTGGAAGGTTAGTGGAGCGGGAGTTAAAAATGCATGGCCGTCGTTTTCGTGATATGCCAACGACCGGCTCAGTTTACAGAACAACTTCATGTATGTTAGATTATTCCTTTATTACCCGTTCCAAAAATTTTAAGAAAGTCACTGAAAGGGTAGGTTTTCTATTTTTAAGTCGAGCAGAGTTAACAGAAGCAAAGAGTTAAGCATAAAGCTAAAATCTATGTACTTAAAGTTAAAAATGTTGAGAATATTCCACAAAAGATTTTTTTACTGACTTCAAAAAAAGCTTAGATAGTGGTAGTCTATAACAGTGTCAGAACAAATATACCAAGCGAAAGCGTATGCATGTATGCATGTTTTTATGTTTATGTTATCTCCTATCTCTATTACAATGTATTTATGATACTATATTAGGTAGAGGTTGGGTCTTACCTTTTATGAAAAAGGTGAGGTTTTTTTCATTTATTCGAGTATAAAATATAAGGGTACAGTTTTCAATTTGTATGTACACATATAAAGTTACCAAAAGTTGAGGTAAATGAAGGTATTTGTGAGCAGCCGGTGTATGTCAAACACACTTTTATATCCCTTATTAAAATAACTTGGCGAAACTTGGTTTATACTTCCCCCGCAGAACAACTAGAGCCATAGAAATTTAACGAAATATGATAAGTTTTGCATAACTAAATAAGTCATAATAATATTCACAGTTGTTACAATATTTACCCTAATATTACTGTGCTTTCATATTGAATAATATGCTCAGGAAATACTGAACCAATTTACATGAAATTTCACAAAGATATAGAGTAAATTCTGCGGAAATAAAAATAGAGTAAATTCGTCGCAATTAAAAATATCAGTAGTTAAGCCTATGTTCAAAAAGGGGAATGCAAAGTACATGTCAAATTATAGACCAGTGACACTTATACCAGTAATCTCAAAAATATTTGAAAAGGCAATGCAAATTAAATTAGTTAATTTTCTTAATAGGAACAATTTACTTTGTAAGCAACAATTTGGATTCACGAAAGGAAAATCAACGACAATGGCCTGCTTTTCACTGGTTAAACAAATCACACAAGCTATCGACCAAGGATTAGCTGTAGCTGCTGTTTTCCTTGATCTAAGTAAAGCGTTTGACTTCGTTGATCATAAGAGATTACTAGATAAATTGGAAAAATACGGTATTCGGGGAAATGCACTTAAATGGTTTAAATCATATCTTACAGGTAGGAAGCAGTGTGTAGAAATAAGTCATTTTGAACAAAACAAAGAAATATCGCATAGATCAGAATATGAAGATTCTGAATGCGGAGTGCCGCAGGGTAGCATGTTGGGACCAAATCTCTTTTTAATCTACATAAATGATCTGCCAGAAATAATAAAATATGACTGTAGTATGTTCGCTGATGATACCACCCTCTTAATAAAATGCCCAAGAAAAATATTAAATGACGAATTGCAAAAGGAAATTAAAAATGTTACAAATTGGCTACAAACTAATAATCTTACGGTAAATTTAGAAAAAACAAAAATTATTAAGTTTTATAAAGAAAATATTCACGAAAATAAACATTTAGAAAATAAAATAACGCCCATTAAATGTGTTTCATCAGCTATTTTCCTAGGGATACATATAGATAAAAACCTGAATTGGAAAATACATATAGATAATACCTGCAATAAACTTAATAGATTCGTATTTGCGCTTAAAAGAATTAAAAATATAGTATCGAAGGAAGCCACCTTAGTAACTTACCATGGTTATGTCTCCTCATCTCTAAGATATGGTCTGATACTATGGGGCAATTCAGTGGATGTGAACAGGGTATTTATAATACAAAAAAAATGTTTACGAGCCATGGCAGGGGTAGACAAGTTCACTCATTGCAAACCGCTCTTTCAGCAATTTAAAATTCTTCCACTAGCCTGTTTGTATATACTAGAATCATGTCTCTTTGTAAAGAAGAATGGTTTTCTATTTGAACATAAAGACAATAAAGAAACCAGAAACAAAAGAAATAAAAACAAAATAAATATACCTACACAAAAATCAGCATTAAATAGCAAAAACGCTTACTGCATGACAATTAAAATATACAATAATCTGCCAGACAATTTAAAAAATGACAATAATAGTTATAATAAGTTCAAGAAGGCTCTATTTGAATGGCTATTAAAAAAATGCTATTATTCAGTACAAGAATACTTCAACGATATAGCAGTAGCAAATAAATTTAAACTAACTTTAAGTATATAGAATAGGTATTTGACATAATATAATAAGATAACATTTTATTGGATCTAGATTATTTTTTAAGACTAAGGGTGAATTTATGACAATAATATTAAATATTTATCTTTTATTTTACCGATAACAGGACATTATATTTAGCATAGAATTAATTTATTGATATAGTGTGAAATAATACCAACATGTATGTGAATGTGACTCTTGTGGGCCTGACATTAATGTAATAATTACACCTATATACTATTTAATTCTTTTTGACATAAATGACACAATATTATAATGTAATTAAGTTTTTTTTTATAGAAATGGAATTTGTAAACTTGACCTTATCATCTGACATTATAATTTGATTTTATTTGTACCTTTTTCTCACTATATTGTGTAGTTATGACTGACATTATAATGTTAAACTGTAAAAGTGTGACTGTAACTTGAATTGAAGTTGACCTGTATACTGTATAGCGCTCCTCCTTAAACTTCCATTTTTAATATAGGTAACCTCCATTGTAAAGTTGACACATGGTTGACACTGAATTTTAGCTTCTCCTCATTCGTCTTGTTATAATTATATATTATTATTTTTTGGAGTTATAATAATAATTATGTTAAATTATGTAATAAGAGCTTCTCAAATTATTAGTAGTTACTTAAGGCACGTTTGCATGTTGATTTGAATAAGATTTAAAGAAATGTTTTGAATTAGACAATATTTCCACGCCAATGAGGCAGAAATTTTGATACCTTACATAAAATATATTAAGAACTATTGTGAAACAAATTTCCTGGAAATAAAGACTATTCTATTCTATTCTATTCTATTCTATTCTGAAAACAGAGGCTGCAGAAACCGTCCATTTTGTCATGAAAATGTACGGTTTCCGCAAGACTTCCTTTTGCGTGTACCAAACATAGTACCAATAATACTAAAATAACGCCTCTATCAAGCTTACCTCTTTGTTCTCGTGGAAATAGTGAAAATTGTTCTTTCTGCTAAGTATTCCAGTACAATTTTCCCGTAAAATATTTGGCAATAAGAGTGGATGAAAGTGTTCAGGAGCTTCCAGGATTCTTTTGATACAAAGAAATAATCATGAAGCGAAAGGCCTCGTGTGGAGAAAGTTCTTTGAAGCTTATTAAAGAATCGTTACGGGTAGATAAAATATAATGGTATAGGCCTCTTACAAATTCGTTCCTTTGAGACGCGAGATCGCGAAGGTTAACGAATTCTTCAGTTCCTCGACCATTCATAAGACCATGAAATTGTTCTAGTTTTAGGATATGAATAAATATAGGCCACTTGTACCCTTACCTTAATGTTATTCATTGGCATTTGAGCCCTATAGGCTTAGAAACCGAAACATTGCTAAAGCTGGGACTTTAGAAATCTTTTATAGGAAAATAACCTTTATGATCGAGTTATTTGGCCCAACCTTTATCAGTATAATAGTTAATACTTTCGACAACCTATTGTATGCTAGATAAAGCCCGCAACTCCATTTCACTAAAATTCGTTTATCGCGTCGAAACTGTACATTTTTCCGGTATAATAAACATTCTATCGACCTATGCGTAGAACAGAGTTCTATGTGATCATAGGACAAAAATTATTTTATTGTATAAATGAAATAGGAAATCAAAGCTCTACAGTCTCTCATTTTCAGAATTTTTATATCTTACTTATTTTCCGAGATACAGAATCGTAAAACGTCCTATTTGAAGTAAGCTCCGTCTTAAAATGCACCAAGCGTACATTGGACGAGGAGAGAGGAGCGCGCGTGGCGCACCATTGTCACTTCGAGCGTTGTTGTGCGGAGACAACGTTGTTGTTGCGTCAGGTGCGTATAAATTTTCGCTTGTATAAAAGTTGTTTGATTATAGTAAATATTGGCTACTAAAATTGTTTTGAAGTCATGGGAAATCGATATTGATATCAGACGTTGTTTTATGGAGGGTTAGAAAATACGTTTCTAAGTGTAAAAAGTGAGATTTGTTTAATATTTATAGGTTAGGCAAATATTCATCGTGTTATCATCAATAATATTGTCGTAAAAAGTTGACGTTATAAGTGATGATAGGACGATGTTGGACGAATACTTAAGAGATTTTATTGGTTGTATGTAATTATAGGACGCTTTTTTACGGAATGACTGATGCATTTTGTAAGTCCATGGTGCAGATGGGACGTTATTACCTGAATCATAGCATAATATAGGACGTTGTACGTTTAAAAATATTGTCAAATATAAATATATTTTTAAATTTATATATAAAAAAAGTTTAAATTTGTATTACCTTACAACTTATGGTGTGTGACAAATCAAAATCACAAAATTATCACTTTCGTGCGCATGATATTATTTACCTATAACAACATAATATTATTTTAAATATATTTATTTATAAATAAAATGAAGTTTTCTATATCACAATACTATATATGTATACATATACTTATGTAAAATTTGATTTGCTTGTAATACATTTTTTTAAATTTTATTTGATGAGAACAATATAACACCGCAACATTCGCCTTTGCCTCCGGGTGCAGAAGAAATAATATATGTAATTGATTGTACTGACGGTTCTTGGTGGAAATTCATGTTGAACATTAATAAAACACACTTTTTCTTGCACTTTATCCACTATATTAAGATATTATTATTACTTTTTAACAAATTACACGACCGGTTTCGAAATTATTCATCATCATACATTCGAAATTATTATTCATCATCACACCTGATGATGAATAATTTCGAAACCGGTCGTGTAATTTGTTAAAAAGTAATAATAATATCTTAATATAGTGGATAAAGTGCAAGAAAAAGTGTGTTTTATTAGTGTTCAGAAGAAATAAGCCAGCAACTGGACAATGTTTGACATGAAATTAACGAAGAGCCCAACCCATCTGCTGACCTCACCGTAATAGCATTCAACCATCTTTACTTTCTTTAGAAGCGCCATCTCGTTTCGAAAATTCCCCTTTTAAACTGCTGGAAAACTTTCCGACAGTACGTGTATTCTGGTTGGTCAAGAATTGTTAGTACAAATTTCTACGCCATTTCCAACTCTCTCTGAACTCTGACTCTGAACTCTGAAGCCTACAGACCGCAGACAAATCGACGCCGTCGGGATGTAATGATGGAGGAAAATGCACCTTTCATGGTCTGCTTTCAGAATAACACATCAATTCTGCCTAAGCTGAACACAAAAACAAGGCTCTGTACCACATGCCTCAAAAAAATGTATCTTAGAATACTATAGACACATAGCCAAAAAGGAAGGAGGCAATATTAAAATAGGCACTGGCAAGCCTCGGGGCGAAGAGCTGAGGGGCCGCCGTCCAATGCGTAAGTCCGACCAAATCCACACCACAATAATTATTGAATCAATCGTCTACGACGCTCTTCGAATAGACGAAGATAGGAGAAGCTGGCGTAACATCATTAGCAGGAAGGTTATAAAAGGGGAGGTCACGACCCTCTGACATGAGGAGGAATAGGATCACATAGGTTACTAGTACTAGTTCCTAAGTTTTCCGGCCGGAAGAAGAGATCATGAAATATAAACCATGTATAATCAATGTCCATACTTACATTATTGTATATTGCAAAGGTGTGTTTATCTGTCTGTTTATTCACCTGTTACCTCCTCACACCCAAACCGCTAAATCGATTTTTCGGATATTTAAAATGGGGATACTTTGAATCCCGGGATAGGACATAGGAGGAAAGGATACTTCATGTCAATGTTCAGTTCTCGGGCGATAAACGGGTAAGGCCAAGTTAGCCTTGAATAAGCTTAGTATTCTTAACAGAGCGAGACAGTATTTCAGTCCGATGCAACGCCTAAAACTCTACAAGGTGAAGATTCGGCCTCACGTGGAATACTGTTCTCATCTTTGGGCAGGGGCCAAAGATGACAAAATACCAACTATTCCCTCTCGATAGTAACCAACGAAGGGCTGCTTGGATTGTAGACAGCCATTGTGTTTCAAACAAGCTAGAGTCTACACCCGTTGGAATTACGCTGAGTAGTGTCTTCGCTCTGCATCTTCTATCTACTGAATCACGGGGAGTATAATTGTTCGCGATCGCACCTCTTGCAGCATTCCATTATTCCACGGGAATATATACCACCCTCATCACGTTGATGAGTCTTTCACAGTAAAACTGAAACAAACTGCCGCTATCTGTAAATTTTTCGGACCTTTACAACCTACAAACCTTCATGAAGAGAGCCTCTTAAAAGGCCGGCCACGCACCTGCAGCTCTTCTGATGTTGCAAGTGTCCATGAGCGATGGTGACCCGTTTGCTCATTTGCCCCCTTTAAAAAAAAAAGTAGGAGCAGTCGAAATATACAGTTGGCTATTATTTTATGTTAGCAATTTTGTTTAAAACACCATCTATTTTGAGATTTTTATTAATAAACGTTTTTTAAGAAAAAAAAAAACTTTTTTGTGTATATGAAGTAATAAGAAAAAGTTACATAGGACATAAAAATGACAGATAACTCCAACAAAAAACGAGTGATATGAATATAAAACGTAATTTCATTAAGAAGTTTCCATAAAACAATGTCTGGTGTTCAATACGGACCCTCGTCTTTCCGCTATAAAATGTCTTAAGTTGACATCGAACCCGCTATCACGGTAAATATAATGAATTATTAAAAATAATATATACCACGTAAATAAAGAGGGATTTCTTAATAACATGCAAAAAATTCAAAAATATAAGTCTTACAGTTTTTAAGCTATTCAAGTTTTTCACCTTGCAAATCTTCTAATTGCTCTACTGAAAAGTAGTGATTTTGCAGATAGGACTTTGTTCTACGCATAGGTCGCTATGTCCTTTCCCGGGACTATAGAGGGTAGATGGAGCAGAACTATCTTATATGGGGGATATTTGAAAAAGTGTCCAGCTGTTCGCAGTAAATTACAGTTGAAAGTGGCGCTAGCTGCAGCAAAGGGTATGGAATGAATGCAGCCGTTGGTGACAAAATACTTAATAAATAAATAAAATAAATAACAAAATAAATAAAACCAATATATTTTGAAAAATATAACCTAAAATAGCTGAAATTAAAGCTGCTAAATGATTTAAAATTTACCCTGTTGCTACTGTAGCGCCACCCTAATTTAACGCATATCAGCGGACACTTTTGACATACAGAGATAGTAGTTAGGAGGACCATCTACACTCCATACCCGGGACCTAAAGTATCTCCATACCCAGCAAAATCAGTTCAGTGGATTGGGTGTAAGGAGGTAGCAGACAAACAGACCGACATATAGACAGACACACTTTCGCATGTATAATATTAGTATGTAAGTATTAAGTTTATAATGTGTATGTACACGGTACACCTAATAATGTAGTACATAATGTACCTACCACACAAATGAATAATTTTGTAGGATTGAGAAGCGAGTAAGAAAATTTCTACAAAAAAATATGTCTTAAAAAATTATCATGTTTCGTGGTTTGGATCCTATCAATGAACCAACGTTTCAAATTATGCTTTCATGTGAGAGATGTTAGCAAAAATAAACAACATTTTACGATAACTTTATTTATCTTTTTGTCATATTTAGTACGTAGTAGTGGCTAGATTTTGAAATGAAAGTTTTATTCATACGTGTAGTAAAATTTATTGCGAATCCGTTTAACAATATACCAGCGGTAAGCCACAATATTTGTTATAGAGCTGACACATTTTGCGATGTTTCGAGGCATATCTAATATAGTGCTTTTATTTTTAGGGGATCAAGCCTGGGGAAATTTATGGTCATTGGTCCATCAGAAATGGTTTTAAAATGTTTTACACGAATAGTGTGTAAATTTAAAATGTACCTAGCAATTCTCGGAATTATAAATAACTAGCTATACCCCGCGGTGCTACCGTTTTTTTAGTGACAGTAAATTGCGTATCAGTAGATGATTTTTGCGAATTCATTTTCATTGATTTTCCCATAATAATAAGAAAAATTTCGAATTAAAAATAACTGAAATAGCTAGGTGTGTTAATCCAGGATGTCAGCTAACTCAATGCCAAATTGAAATAAACGTAGAAACTCACAAACTTTCGCCTTTATAAATAATATTAGTATGATATAGAAGAGCCATGCAAACCATCAAGTAATAACACTTAGGGCCTGTTTCACCACTTCCTGATAAGTGCCCGATAGGGTATCCGCAAATTATCTGATCCGCAAAGTATGAAGTATCTGTCAAATAAGTTGTAGATAGAGTATGGAGTATCTGTCAGATAAGTTGAAGATAGACGACCTCTGCAGTGACTCACTTGGTGGGCTGTCGATAGCTCTAGCCGGGGGTCGCGGGTTTGAATCCCGCTGACGGAACAGAAAGTTTTCAAAGTTCCTGGGTCATGGGTGTGTATTAAATATGTGTATCATATAATAAAAATCTTAAATATATGTAAAGTACTGTAGAAATTCGAATAGAAACGTTGCCCTAGGTAATGGACACGTTTCTTATCATCAGTAGGTCACAATAGGTAGGAAAAAAGTGGCACGCTCGTTTTCATACAAATGGAGCGACATGCGGTATCTTTCTTGATCTATGTCTGTGGTCGTATTATATAATTTATCGAGTGAGAAAGAATGTAGGGAGTGAAAATTGGATTTCACTCGTACCTGGCCGCAATCGACATCACTGAATGGAAATTAGATTTTCGATTGCAACGCTATGCATTATATATCCAATAACCTACTTAGATGGATTTTTTACAGCAATCAAAGAAATCCAGTAATGGTTTTATCTAATAGATGTTATAGAATCTAGAAAGTCTTTGTGGCAAAATGTAATTTCCTTCAAATCATCTTGTGAAGAATTCTTTTTCTGGTAAATCAGGTTTTATAACAGTTTGTCTGTTTAAAAATGGACTGATGAAATAGTATTTTGAAAAAAGAATTTGAGGGCAGATTCAACGCGTTTTACTAATTCAAATAATACCCATGTTATCAAAGCTTTTAGAAATTGAATAACTCAAAATATTGTATAATTTTTTTATTATTAGGCTTTTAGGTGCTGCAAAATTTAAAACCATCTGTTACTAAAAATGAAATTGTATTCCTTTTGTTAGAACTTGTTAATGATTGAAACATGATTTCTATAAACAAGTCTAATTAAACATCGTAGTCTCTCTAAATACCAAGTTAAACCTCAAACAACTATCGCGATACCATTTGATACGAACCCAATAAACCGAACACTTCGAAATACAATATTTGTATTGAATACAATAAATTGGTTCATTGTTACTGTATTGGCACGTTTATCATCTGGCAAGCGTCAATCACGCGCCGCGTGTGACGGACGTGCCAACTGCCAATTGCCAACATTAAATGTATTTTTTAAATGTATCATATCGAGTATGAAATGCTACATGAAATGTGATATCATATTTTTATTTATTTTAACCTATTGATTTCCGATTTTAAACTGTTAGTTTAGTTTTAAGTTAGTTACAGACTCATTAACTAGCTAAAAACCGAGCTTCGGGAGGTCTCGCGTCGTTTTTCTGCGTGGTAATAAGCTTTAAGGCAATTTTTTAATTTTAATTGTAACCAAACCTTGACTGAACGATCATAGCACATCTACATATAAATAAAATTACAATGTTAAATCAATGATAGTTTTTCCGTAAAGTGTACCACAAAAAAGCTCAGTTTATGGGAAATAGTAGGGCTCACTTCGCTCGCCCTGATTATGAATGTATACTCTATTTACAAGCGCTTACTCAAACATAATTCAGTTATTAAGAAAACTTTCTTCTACTAACTACTAAAACTGAAACTACGCTACAAATTCACATTGCGTAATTGATTGTTGTCTCACCGAGCCTTTATAATATACATTATACAAGTCATCAACGAAACTACGCTACTTTATGTGACGTATGTGTTTGTCAACTGACCGTGCAACCACTTATTCTCAAAAAAAATACACACAGATATAAAAACCAGCCTCACATTTGTCCACAGAACTCTCTATACTTTTTACCCAGTCTAAGGTCAAGAACTTTCTTACATTACTTAAAAACTCCGCTAACCCTATCGTGCAAGATGAATGCCAGGATGATCCTCTTTACAAATATAAAGGTTAGGTCGTATTGTTTGCTACATGTTCGATCCCTGGGTAAACTTTCCGAGGCTTATCTCCTTAAGGCCTGTCCCTATTGAGTTTCTATTTTAGTTGGCAATATAAATTTTGAACCTGCCTTAAAGTTCCGTTCATAGGTGTCCGTTTTTAACACTTTTTTTTACACGTGGATTATAGTGTCTTTGTAGGCTTTGCCTGAGGACTATTGGGATTAAATTATTTGAAACTAGATGTTGCCCATAACTTGATACAATCGAAATTGGTTTGTGTTTCTCGATTAACACTACCCCATATTCTGTCCCAGGACTTAAAGTATCCATAATAAATTACATCAAAAATATTAAGGCAGAATAAGACAGAAACACACATACACATACACTTTTGCGTGGATTATTTATATGCATATTGTCATGGTGTTAAGTTACTTCACGATGCCATGTGTACATGTCATTAAGCAAACCAGACTGGGCAGGGCAAAAAACTGGCACCAGTTTATGTCACTAACCGTTTGCATTTTCTTTCATGAAAACAAAGAACGAAAGAGATACGTCTACTGTGATTAATTAAAATTAAATAAGTATCATTGACCCATTTCAATTTTGTAACGCTATGATCATGTCACGTTATATTTCCTTACGTACCGTTTCTGTAAACTATAGGGCCAGTACAGCATCTACAAAAGGTTTTTAAACAGTTTAACACTGTTCTTGGCAGCTGGTGTAATTGCAATTTGGAATAGAAAATTGCTGCTAACACTAAACGCTAATCTTGCTCCTGGGAGCTGCATTACCGTCGCTTAGGGGCTCTAATACCTGAACCTGTCACGTGGTTAGTTGGAAATTATCATTAAATCACAGTAAGTGCAGGTGGCTTGTGAGAAAATGCAATGGTTTTTTATGTCTTTCGTAGTTGGAGAATTGTGCTCGTAGAATGTAAATGTAAATGTTTTGTGTAAGATGTGGCTGTTGTTGGTTAGTGTTTTGAGTTCTGAAGTTCGCAAATCAAAGCGCTATATGAACCGCGATTGACAATGAAGTGTCAGACGTTGTCAATTGTGGCTTTGTATAGAAAATGAGAAGTTTTTGACAGGAAGTCAATGACCGCTACCGCCATGTTTCGTCGAGTACAGCATGGTAAATAAACTCTTCCCGAGAAAAAACCTCAAAAACTGGGTATGAACTATGAAGTATATGGTGATTACTGATTATGGTCAAAAACTCTAAAAAATACTAGATCGAAGTGTAATTAAAAACGAAATTGATGATATACAACACAGACATGACAAAACTATAGACCTGTTTTTATTTCACCTACTAAATACAATTAATACAAATCAGAAATATACCTACCGGAAACTTTTTCATTAAAACTGAAAAAAAAAACTGGACTGATGACATGCGACCGCAACGCGAGGATTTTAATATACGTAATATTATATTTGAGTGATATTATTCCGTCGCAAAAATCAACAGCAGTTGCTCTGCGGACGTACGTGCTATGGAAATGCATGTTTACAGTTGGCCCGTGTTTACTAACGTTTTTCATATGGAAATATTCGAAGCCGAACAATTTGACTAGATAAATAAAAATACCAAGGGGTACTAATAAACTGCCACACCTCAGAGAAGAATATTAATTAAATGAAGATTTTGACATAGGCCCCATACATTTTCTGTCAAACTCTTAATTGAATTGAATTTTAATCATTAATAATAATTAATGTCCCTGATTGCGGCTGTAAGACTCTATACTATCTATTGCTAAGTACTCACATACGGTTTTGCTCGATAGTTTTACTCCAAATCGAGTAATAATTACTGTGTGGACCTCAAAACTCACAGGCCACAGCTCGAAGGCTCGCAACGAGCCGTCTCGATGGAATTAAATATATGGATTTAGAATAAAACAATCGAGCAATGCCAAATGTGTGGACGAAAGCTAGAGCTGCGGGTTTTACTCGACGTGATTGTTCGATCGAGCAGTGTCTTTACAGCCATAATAATATTTTAGTCTTACTATGCCTTGTCTTTGTCTATAAAATAATTCAAAATGCAGAAACATTACGTAACTATAAAATTTATAGTATACATACATTTCAAGGAGTCCTCACAACTTCTCATGGATTTCATCATCAAACCACCACTTTTCTGAACATGGTACCAAATTCAGATTATACCCTATACAACAGCGAAAAAAATTTGAAAATCGTTCCACAAACTGCGAAGTGATCGTTGAACATATGAACAAAAAACCGGCCAAGTGCGAGTCGGACTCGCACACCGAGGGTTCCGTACAAACCTGCAAGGTTTACAAAGTTCGTTTGATATGAATTTCAACTTGATAGCTCTACGCGTTCATGAGGAAAAAAGTAATAAGTTTATATTTATTAAAAAATATATATTTTGTAATGTAACTAAAAATTTAAGGTTTTCGGAATTTTTCCTTTATGTGTGCTATAAAAAGTTGCTTCATGCCAAATTTCAAGATTCTAGGTCGACTGGAAGTACCCTTTAGGTTTTGATTCCCTTGCGAGTACTTGCGAGTTTCAAAATATGCAGCTTAAATTGCTGTTTCTTTTGATTGCGTTGACATAGAAGTTTGATTTTGTTACAGCTTAAAGGTATTATAGACCTGAGTATTTGGTATGAATTTCAATTTAATAACTCTACGCGTTTATGAGGAAATGGGTAGTAAGTTTAAAATTATAAAAAAAAATATATTATGTGATGTAACTAAAAATTTATAGTTTTCGTAATTTTTCCTTTATCTATGCTATAAGACGTTGCTTCGTACCAAATTTCAAGATTCTGAGTTCACGGGAAGCACCCTGTAGGTTTTGATTCCCTTGCAAGTGTCGAAAATTTGCGGCATAAACGGCTGTATCTTTTGATTGCGTTGGCTTAGAAGTTTGATTTTTTCACAGCTTCAAGGGACAGTAGACCTGAGTAATTGATATAAATTTCAGCTTCATACCTCCACGCGTTCCTGAGAAAAAGGGTCTTGACAGACGGACGGACGGACAGACGGACAACAAAGTGATCCTATAAGGGTTCCGTTTTTTCCATTTGAGGTACGGAACCCTAAAAACATATAAACCGGCGAAAATAATATAACCTCCTACATTTTGGAAGTCGGTAAAAAGGAGCGAGATTATAATAAACAATAATTTATATGGTAATGAGAAAGATAGAAAACGATTATGATGCAGCCTTGTGGTAAGGCTCTATAAATTATCTGCGTCCGCCCCAACGCGTGGTTTGCTTAGCAGCTCGTTTGCGCGGACGCAAACGAGCGTCCAGCCTATATAGTCGCAGTTATGCATTTGGGTACTAACCCGGAAAAAATATGTCGAGTTATGAATTGAAAAAAAATATTCTAAACGAGCTATTGCCCGCGGCTTCGATCGCGTTACAAAGTATCTATTATTTTATACAAAATTTCATCCCCTATTTTAAACCTTTGGGGGTAGAATTGATCAAAATCCTTCCTTAGCGGACGCCTATGTCATAGCATCTACCTGCATGCCAAATTTCAGCCCGATCCGTCCAGTGGTTTGGGCTGTGCGTTGATAGATCAGCATGTCAGTCAGTCACCTTTGAGTTTTATATATTTAGATTATCTAAAGAACATAACTGCAAATAATTATAAAATTGTTCATAATTCAATACGTAATTTTTTGTGGGATGATACCTACACAAAATATGCTTAACAGCGTCTATTTAAAAGTATCAAGTTACATCACATAAAATAGCACATCGTAGTAAAACAAAAACTAAAAGCTGATGATAGACTACTTTAATCGCAAAGTAGATTCGAAGTATAATTTGCCGCCACACACTCGGCGCAAAGTGTGTTAAGCTTTTCCAATTATAGCGAACGAGTTGTGCGTTTGTCGGTTCCCTAGTAACTTCATTGATTATGACTCGCTTACTTATGCCACACATATACCACAGTTTAAATATCATACAGTAGAGCAGCGGTTCTTAAACTTTTTTGGTGGCGAAACAATTTAAGAAGTAGTTATTAGAATCAGGCGTTACTTTGCGGAAATCCATAGCTTAAAATTTAGTAGTTTCCTGGGTCACAAAGTATCTCACCCATCCAAATCCATTCACTGGTTTGGCTGACGAGGTGACAGACAGACATTTTTATAACATTAGTACGGATTTTTTATACCATTTATCACGATATACTGCAATGTTTTCACACTAGTGACTACGAGTAGACGGCACTAGCAAATACAGTTATAAACTACGAATAATAAAACCAAGAAACATAACTCCCATACTAATACAGTTTTAAATTTGGTTCCATTCGAACTGTCATGTAACGTCAGCCTTTGTACCGCTCAAGGTCACCTAATGTATGAAAAGTGAACCTAAGGTACACTTTTTGACAAGTATTTTGGAGCATGTTTTTTGACGGAGTTACTCTTCCTTAGTTTTTTATTATTCGTAGGTTATAAACAATAAGTTTTGTTCGACGTTTAACAACGCATGCAACTGCATAGTCTAATTTTTTACTATATGTACTAGTAGCGCCTCGCTCCGCCTCGGCTGTAACCTTCGCGTAACTTTCCTATTTACAAGATTTATACAAGAACTAAATGACGCCCGTAACTCCGTTGCGTCAAAACTTGTATATCGCGCGGGAACCTTACATTTTTCCGGAATAAAATTATTGGGGTACCCTATGTCCTTTCTCGGGACTCAAAGTATCTCCATGCCCAGTTGAATCGGTTTAGCGGTTTGGGCGTGAAGAGGTAACAGACAGACAGACAGATGCACTTTCGCACTTATAATATAAAGTAAGGACGTCGCATAGTATTGAGCCTGTAATATCGTCCGTGTACCTTTGAACAGTGTCCACAAGCTACGTGCTCAATAACCACTTTTAGTTCCTTGTTTAAACGAACTACTGAATTGTAACATAGTACGTGCAACCACCTTAAAGGGCTTAAAGGAACTATCAAATTATTTTTTGTCGAAGTAACAATATTTTATAGCTCAGTAATTGATGTAAAGTTTGCTGCATCATAATATAGCAATATTTATTTAATTTTCCGGAGATATTAAAAAAAAAAAAAACATTTTGATGACATCCCGACTTCAAAGGAATTATGTTGCTGGATATTAGAATAAATATTAGCAATTCAGTTATTGACCTATCGTTATTAGGGCCAGGACACAAAAACACGGCACGACGTCGTACGACGTCGCGTCGTAGAAACTCATGAATTTCTACGTGACTTCCCAAGGCACGACGTCGCGTCGTGCCGTGTTTTTGTGTCCCGGCCCTTAAGAGGCCGGGTACCCTTGGAATTTCTCATACATACGTAATACCAAAATCATTTTCTCATACGAAAATATTTAACATGTTTGAGTTGTTTTTCAGTTTAAAATAGTAATTACCTCGGTTGCTGCACAAAAATTTACTTCAAAATATTTAAACACAAAAAAAAAAATTGTTTAAAATTTTTTTTAGTAAATTTACTACTAAATATTTAAACACTAAAAAATAGAGTAAAACACTAAAAATATATATAAATAAATATTAAATTTACTACAAAATATTTAAATACTAAGAAATATTTTTTAGAGTTTAAATATTTTGTAGTAAATTTACTATTTATTTATATATTTTTGAGTGTTTTACTCTATTTTTTAGTGTTTAAATATTTTGAAGTAAATTTTTGTGCAGGAACCTAGATAATTACTATTTTAAGCTGAAAAATAACTCAAACATGTTAAATATTTTCGTATGAGAAAATGATTTTGGTATTACGTATGTATGAGAATTTCGAGGGTACCCGGCCCCTTAAGTTAGTGCATAGCTTTTATCGCGGGCTTTGAGCGCGGCGACCGAATCAAGAAATTTAGTAACGAAAAACCTAACACCCCCTACCTACTCTTTACTTTTGAATATGTTTACTTCATAGTTCATAATAGACGCTTCGTGCGCGATCCGACTCGTACTTGGCCGTTCTGTTTCAAAGGACTATCGCCAATGTACGGATTTATTCTTCCCTGTCTCCGACATTATCGCCGAGCAGTAATGAGCGATATGGCCGCCTGCCAGGAGTTTAGTTTCATTTTTTAAAGTTCTCCTCAGAGAAATTGTTCGATACCCTACAGCTCAGTGTTTTGGCTGGTAATAGATAGCTTGCAGTAAATTGATAGCTTGAGGATGCGTTTGCACCGGAGCTGCGAGAAATGTGTTTTTGAGAACCAATAGAATCGCTTTATTTGTCTGACCTTTGTCTGACCGCTAAGCGCAGCGATTCTATTGGATCTTAAAATTTAAAAACACATTCCTTGCAAGTTACAGCTTCGATGGAAGCGCAGATTAAGAAGCGCGGACGAAAACCTCTTCCTCCTTCCACCTCATCTCCTGTATATATCTCCCGTGTTGCGTTCTGTCAAATCTTTCTAATGTGATAATATCATAAAATACATTAAATTTAAAACCGAGGAAAATATGTGCTTTATGGGTGTTTTGTCGCTCATGAAAACTGAAGAAAATGAAATTTCCATTAAAATATTTCATTTATCTGAGAAGGATTCTTCTAATATAATGTGGCAAAAGTTTAATGCGTCGTAAATAAAAATAACAATAATCTGTAGTACTCATAATATTATATGATAAAGAGGTAATAAATAGGTAATATCACAAATACATAATATATATGTCTATGGGTAACATAATATTCTAAGTATTTATTTATTACACCAAATACAAAGAACTAATATATTTCTAATTAATTCAGAGAACTTAATACCAATTCATAATAGAGAAAAGGAGATTAGGAGAATAGCAATTAATTAATTAGTGAAGTTGGACGAAGCTATTCCGACTGTAGGATAATTACAATCACTTATACTTAACAAGCTTTTAAATTGTTTTCTTTCTTCTCTCTGACGTAATTTCACGTTTTTAAATGTAACATTTTCTAGTGATAAACGTGAAAAATTAATTATGTAATTTAGTATAGAGAAACGTATGTGTGGGTATAAATGACAAGCAGGAGATTTAGTGAAATATATGAAGTTGTGGGGGAATATACTTATACATACGCACATGCGAAAACATATAAATTTCAACAGCATTAAATTTTCATTTGCCGAAATCACATCCCTTAACTATGAACTATGATTCAATTATTTAACGGCTATGGAAAAGCTTTTAAGCAAATGAAAACAATATATTACCTAATACACCGATGGCTTGTAATTCTAAACTTAGGTACTATCAGGAATCTTACTATAGTCTTAACTGCGAGGCAAGATACAAAGCTTGATATTATTAAATAACATAAAATATTCTCGTGATTTGGATCTTATTCATATAATTCGAAGTGAAACACACACACCCACACACACACTTGAGACATAGGTCACCAACATCGAAACAAAATTACTATTGGTTACGTTAGTAACATACAGTATCATTGCTATTGGTAGTATATCTATTTACAGTTACAAAGAAACGAACGAAGTTTTTTTATTATTACGTATTATGCGTACTGCACGTTGAATTTAATCAAAAGTGGTAGTAAGCTAAATAGGAGTTTTTTTTACAATATTTATTATCCATACTAATAATATAAATACGTAAGTGTATCTGTCTGTCTGTCTGTCTGTTACCTCTTCACGCCCAAACCGCTGAACCGATTTTGTTGAAATTTGGTATGGAGATACTTTGAGTCCCGGGAAAGGACATAGGCTACTTTTTATCTCGGAAAAATGTACGGTTCTTGCGCGATAAACGAGTTTTGGCTCAACGGAGTTGTTGGCATCAACTAGTGAAGTTATATTTTCGAATTTAAAGTGCGGTCCAAGTACTTAGTTAAATTTTATTGATCAAATTACGTCATAATAATTATAATTATTGTAAATCGGCACCCAAATATTGTAAATCCCAAAATGGGTATTTCGCAGTAATTTTAACCATTTTGGTAATGTGTTGATAAACTCTTCATTTCACATAATGGAGCATTTATCAATTGTTATTTATGGTAATAGCATTTAAAACGACTTTCGTACGATTATATTCTTCGGATTGAATGAATATGAATGGGACACTGAAGTTCAATGGATATTACAGGTGACGATAGTTTTAAAGATGTAAACAAACATTATTGAGTACTAGACATTCCGCGCGGCTACGCCCGCGTAAATTAGATATTTCACAGGCAAACTAGTCCACAAAAAATAGCCTATGATCCTTCACGTGGTCTACTTCTTATCTGTGCTAAAGTGAGCGAAGCGTGAAGAAGTAACAGACAGACGGACAGACAGACAGACACACGTCACTTTCGCATTTAAAATGTATTTTAAATGCGAAAGTGACGTGTCTGTCTGTCCGTAGAACGTCCGTAACGTAGAACCCTAACCTGCCCTGTAGGGCAGGTTAGGGTTCTACGTTACAAATTAAGTTAGGTTTCACAAATTAAGTAGGGTTACCAAGGCCCTTACTGACCCTTCTATAGAAGAGTCAGTTAGGGCTATAGAAACCTACATAATTTTTATAGATTACGAGAAAATTTATGTATTGTAACAAATACAGTTAAACATATTTTTTATGAAAATATTATATTTTTTTAGATTGTTGAATTTTAATAAATACTAATATTATAATATACTTGCATGTTTATAATTTCTAAGCGATAAACGAATTCCTGTCTGAAAAGAAATCGCAACATCCATTAAAAATTAAGCTGAAATAATCAAAATCGAATAGATTCAAATAAGAAACCGAGCATCTCAAAAAAGCAAACGCATTAGACTTACAATATTATTCCGCGCAAATTACGTTCTAAATTCGAGCGAAAGCGCGTCCGATTGGAGCATAATATTTTAATACCGTCTGGCAAGCTGCAGGCGACACCCCCTAATGTTTTCCTGTTTCACCCTAATGTGCCTACTTAAGTAACTAAACTTTCTTATCGAACAAACCGACAACTCACTTTAGAGTTCCAAAGTAATATCACGAGAAATTACTGTTTCAATCTTGTGACTTAGTTTTTTGATGAACTTTTTAATGTATTATAAATGAGAGCAGAAGAATTTTATGTTTTTGCCGACAGAATCACAAGTAACTGTCACGAATGTTCGTCGTAAAGAATACCCCAGTGATCACAATATGTTGATGTAGTCTAGACTATACGAGTAAATAATAAATGTTTAAGAGATACTTTACTTATTTTACTTTATTTACTTTACTATCTAAACACATTTTTGATTTTCACTTAAAAACAGAAAAGTTTTACGTGACTATTTGATAAAGTTTACGTGAGCCTATTTTGATAAAATTTGGTACAGTATACTTTGACCTCAGAAGGAGCATATTTTTAATCCTGGCAAAATGAAAAGATTCCGTTTATATAAATAAACTAGCTGTTGCCCGCGACTTCGTCCGCGTTAACATAGTAACAAAGATGGATAGTTTAACAAAGGGTAAAATCGTGACCCTATTTAAGCAAACGTCAAACGCAAACATCAATAAACTTTCATGTTTCTAATTCAAGAAATGACGGACTTTCATTAAAACTTTCTACCCCAATTTTACCCCCTTGGGGATAGAATTACCAGAAACGTTTAAATACGTATCCATTTATTTTTAATCAGTAGCACAAAAATAAAGTTTCATGTTTCTAACTCAAGAAATGACGGACTTTCATTCAAACGTTCAACCATTCCAATTTCAGCCCCTTGGGGGTAGAATTTCTAAAAACGCTTAAATACCTATCCATTCATTTTTAATCAGCAGTCCAAAAATAAACTTTCATGTTCCTAACTTAGGAAATGACGGACTTTCATTTAAACTTTCAACCCCTATTTCACCCCCTTTGGGGTAAAATTTTCTGAGTCAGTCAGTCACTCAGGACATGTAATTTTATACGTATAGATATATATAAATAATAACCAAAATGCGGGTAACATCTAGTCATCTAGTGTAACAAGATGACTCCCGCAACTGCGTTGCGTTAAAATTCGCTTATCGCGCGGGAACCGTACATTTTTCTGGGATAAAAAGTATCCTATGTCCTTTCCCGAAGCTCAAAGTATGTCCATACCTTTCCACACTTTATCATAAATTACAATATAAGCATGAACATTTATCATTTTAACGTAACAAATACTTGTAATTTTGTTAAAAACCCAACATAACAGTTCACATTCGCGCTTATGTAAATTAAGCGTGTAAAAAGTGTTGTGTCGAGGAAAAAGAGATTTAAGGCCATCCAATACGTCCCCTGGCGCTGCGATCCCTCGTCGATACAACGAGACAGTGATAGATGCGATTACAATACTTCCGCCGAACGATCAACTTGGTTAATTATCTAATTAGAAGATGACGCCCGCAACTCGGTTCCGCCAAAACTCATTTATCGCGTGGGAACCGTACATTTTCCGGAATAAAAAGTAGCCTATGTCCTTTCCCGGAAGTTAAAGTATCCCCATACCAAGTTTAAGAAAAATTGGTTCAGCGGTTTGGGCGTGAAGATTTATTTATAATATTGGTATGGATATGGATGATGGCCGCATATGATTACCACGATTGGCATATGTTAGAGATTAAGGCTTATGATCAGCTCGCATTGCAACCGGTAACGTGATGTGGTAATGCGATGACTTTTAAACTAGACTATTCTAAACAGAATTTTTATTTTTACTTTATTAATTACCTTTTTTTGGTAGTGACTAAAGTAAAAATTAACAAGCTCACCGCTCGCGGCATTCAGCTGCCTATTAAATGTGAATTTACACTTAGGGTAAACGATAGACTTTTATTATAGATATAAATTTAGTTGGCTAGCCTAGCTAACGTGAGTACATCGTAATACTATAGTAGGATAACAATGAACTTAGTTTCAATTATAATGGTGCCCGCATACACTTAGCAAATATTGAAAAAGGGGTACAGCGAAAAACAAAAGGTTGTATTGTATGCCTAATATGTTACAATATGTGTGATTATTGTACATCATACCATTAATGAACTAGCTTATTAATCTGTAATTGGAGTCCGCAAATTCTATACCATTAAAGGTAGTCAAATTCCCTTCGCTGGACGATTGCAGTGGAATTCTAACTACGAAGAGGTTTGTTTGCTTGCCAAGCTTGTCTAGCATGTTATGCGGCCAATACAAATGAACGAATGTTTAGACAGATAATATAATATTATTATTCGTCTATTTGCGCATGACGTCGATTGTACTATCAGAGAAAAATCACAGGCAGATCGCAGATGGCGGACCTACTTAATTAGATGGTCAATTTATGTTGAACCCAGCCGACAGAATGCAACTAATATTGAATTGACATAACTCGACCAAATGACGTAGGTCTATCAACTACCTATGGATCAATAATTTATTCGATGGTACATGATATAATAATTATATAGTGGCAATCTTGGTTATCCACCATTGCCCACGTGAAGAGGCGCCTTTAAACTTATGATGAACATGGTTAATCATCTAACACACAACTTCTGTTAATCAAGTGCTAGCAATATTCGGAAACGCCTCTAATTCCTCCAAATAAACCCTTTTAAAACTTTCCTATCGGCTCCACTAATACGTTACAGTAATGAGGGTTATGTGGTTTGTTCATAAGCGTCTAGGGTTCACAATGACTTGGAACATTATTGTTTCCGTACACTTTTAAAATATATTATATACCCTCTAGGCTCTCACCAATAAAAGTTAATACTTTTACTGTAGCATAAGCACTAAAAGCAGGCGTGTGTAAATACACAGCAAATCCATACTAGTCTTCTAATTTATCTAATATTATAAATGCGAAAGTGTGTCTGTCTGTCTGTTACCTCTTCATGCCCAAACCTCTGAACCGATTTTTCTGAAATTTGGTATGGAGGTACTTTGAGCCCCGGGAAAGGACTTATGATACTTTTTATTTCGAAAAATGTACGGTAAAAATGGCGCGGTAAACGAATTTTGGCGCACCGGAGTTGCGGGCACCATCTAGTTAAATATAGTTTACACTTTACAAGACAAAACTGTAGGTTTTATTAACTAGACAGATTTTAAGGTCAGATTCTATCAAATATATTATATCTTTATTTCTATCCTGTATTAGAATTTTGTTCCTGTGTGAAACTCTTTCACCCTCATCAAAGATTAATGTCCGTTCATTTAGGGATAAAACGTTTAGATTCACGTATGTAAAAGGTACCAGAAAAACAAGTATTTCCGAATAATACCTGGCAGGTACAGGAAAATAAAAAACAGCTGAAACAGATAAACAATGTAATAAAATGAGATCAATTTTTTTTTTTTGTATTATTCGCTACTGGTGTTTATGATTATGATATAGAAATGTACATAACAATATTATAATATTATGGTTCTTTTTAAAGTTCGTTTTTACGAAAATAGCCAAATTGGAAGAAGGTACTACGCGTAACGATGCCTAGTCCCGGCTAATTCATATTGCATTGTTGCGTCGCGATGCATTTTGAAATAATCGATTCCTTGGAACAGACAACTCGACATCGCGGCCAGTCAATTAAAAAAACATATTTTATTCAACATACATTTTATTACACCATACAATAATTATTTATTCAATGTGTAGTAACTAGTGAATAAAGTTCAGGATTAAATGAGTAACTTAAAATACATCCTTATCGACACGTCACGTCGCGTTACGAACTGATCCTAAGGATTACGCGCTTTGTTGTAAGACCTCGTACAGGGTTTTACGTCTAAAAATGCATTTTCAGTACCTAAAACAAGTAAAAATTAGATTGCAACTCATTTACAGAATTCAACTAGCGCCGAGTCCGCTAATTAGCGACGTCGGCGTCTGAATAATAATCAGCTCAATTAGTTCTCCGATGGAACAGATGAGACGGGCTCGATGCAAGATTGTGCCCGCCAAATTATAGTGGTTCTGCTAGCACGGAGCCATATATTTTACATGGATTACGTTAGGTTTTTTAAATCGGGCTTTGGCCCACCACAGATTCCCACTACTGTATCTCCTGTGTCGCCAGGATCGACAGCGGTATCCAACCACGAAAACCTGACCAACCTGACTGAAACCACTGATGTAGACTAACATACAAAAACTGGGCAGTTCTGGAAATATTGCATACATATAAGTCGAATTGATAACTTCCTTTTTTTGAAGTCGGTTAAAAATAAGTAGTAATACACACTTTTAAGCGACATAAAACTTTTGTGACAGTAACTACGCGAACGGACTATAGATAAATAAACGATTTCCTTAAAGAAATAAAACACAGCAAGAAATAATTCACCTCACATCGTGTACAACTTTTAGGTGTTATTAGATTGTAAGAGTTGACGGTAAGGTAGTGTTACAAGGTAAACTTTAGTTCGAGATGTTATTCGAAGCTTTGGAGTAGGGATCGGTATCAGACACTCAAAGTAATATAATCATAATATTATATCAACTATTTTTCTATGTTAATATATTTTTTACTCTAATAATTTATAAAGGTTACCATAAAGAATAAGCATGCCTTGAGAAAACCTTTACAAACTCAAATTATTGAACAAATGATTGTTCAATAATTTCGGTTCGTCAAAAATCAAAATATACTATAACCATTTATTCAGAAATTCTTTTTTTTTCAAGAGGAATTAGATGACTCCACCGCTTTAACTACATTTTTCGCGTTATAAAGTTTTTGCTTTGCCTGAGCGGGCGCGCTACGAAAGCGCAGCAATGTGCTACGCGCGTAGCCTGTGGACCGGACGAGGTAAAGGCTACAGGGACTCGCCTACCTGTATGTAATTTTATTGGTAAACTAAGGTAAAAACTTACAAAAATATACTTTCATCATAGTTATTATTATGAATTGATTAAGAGTAAAAAATCGAATGTAAATATTTTTATTATATTATTACATCCTACAATTAAACAATTCCGAATTGGTAACGCAAAAATAAATAAGTATACGAAGTCATGCGGTAATTTAATCATTGAATAAAAAAGGAAATATAATAATATCAACATAGAATTGCGTCACTAAAAGTAAAAACCACAAAAAGTTTTCACCCCAACGTTTTCGAGTGTCACAAATCATTACCAAAGTTATGAAATTAAATTTGAAACTTTATGCCTTCTTTCGGTAATTTGTAAGTTGAGACCATATTTTTTACGACAACTTTTATGGCGCTTTGAATGCCATTCGTCATTATTACAGTCGTATAAGAGAATTGCTCGCGAACATTTCAGTCAAGGTTTTTCAAAATTTTCAATCACATTTTTGTTACATATTTTCAGTTTGTTTTCGTTGCAGTACATTTTATTTTGTACCTAATTGTTACAATGAGGCGTTGGCAGTTAAAAAAAATTAATTATGTCGTTGAATTTATATTTCCTTGCATGCAGATTTTTCTATAAAATAATAATAATAAGTTTTTAGGTATTAATAATAATACGTCATGATCTGAAGTTATTTGGCCACAAGCCTGCAACTTCAGCAAATCCCTGTAAATGGGAACAGAAAATCCAAAAACATAATAATAATAACTTATTAAAACTATCATTATACTATCATACATAACATAATCTAAACTGAAAATTTTATATTACCACATTTTATTAAAACTCTTTCATTTGCAGGCTACAAATAACTACAATTTTTATTGGACTCTAAAGGTTTGCTAAGGCCACTTGGCTTTGAAACTCAACACAAATTTGTGCTAAAACTCCCTGTTACGTCTCACAATGCTCCGATATGAATCTGCTGTGAATCCTATCTCACACATTTGAGCGGACTCCAACTTGGCTGTTGAAATATTATCTCTCTGCATCGGGATTATTAATAGTTCATTTAGTAATGGTTCAACTGGAATACCTTTTATCTTTCGCCCCACACAATTGAGATAAAAACAATTCATTGCAGCGACATGTTATTCCGACATTGTACGAAGCGCTTGTGAACTTATGGTTCTTATTTGATTACAATAGATATTGGATTAGAACTAATTTTCCATACTGCTCATACTATTATTTTTATGAACATTGTATGTTTATTACTTCATCACGCGTATAATACTGAACCATTATTGTTTTAAAGCCTGCAAGGAGTTTAGGCTGTCACTATAGTCACAGTTTAGTTATTAGGAAAAACACACACATACAGTTTTTCCGTGGGATTCCGTAATATTAACATGTTGTTTTAATATTAATAATACAAAAATCAAAGCTAGCATAATATTATGCTTATTAGCTAATAAAAAAAAACTCTGCTTTCAATCTGCTTTTTGTCCAAGTGAAGCCGCAGGCTTAAAATATTCACTAAAATAAAAATAATCTATAGCAGCGCAAAAGAAACAAGTCAAGTTAACTTATCAAACTTTTTTAAATCAAGAGGGTCTTATCTTGAACCCTATTGTCACATCGAAGTGGATCTATTGTGACACACTTTGTTCAACTATTTGCAGTGTAAAAGAATTTTTTGTGACGTTCTGTGTACTTATTTAAGAGTCTTGTTTAGCCGACAGCGTTACTGTATTTTTTTTTTAAATCATGACACTATAGTCGTTATTTCTGAGTCATGAGTATGACGCAACCTTATATCAGCCGCAAGAAATAAAAGTCCTAACTTTTTATGTTTTTTTGTATCATTCACATGGATTCTTTCATATGACTCGGCTGTCACTTGTCATCCTTCGAGACTGATCAACCGTATTCAACGGAAAAAGTATTTCAATTCTGTTTATGAACGGGTCAGAATTCTAAAGCCGGCCGCATTCAAACGTTTCCCTTATTCGATTTACGAATTCGTTTTCCGTACTCGGATAACGAATGCAAATAATCAGTACTAAAATAAGTACACTACTAGTACACTCTACGAATGCAAATAATCAGTAGTAAAATAAGTACATTAACTCGCACACATTTGTATTTTTCCGAACGGAATGAATTCCGTACGTACATTTAATTTTATAGTGCAAGCCGGCGCGTTCGCGCGTAAAAAAAAAAACGTTTGCGCTAGTCTCGCGGAATTCCAAATCGAAATTCCTCATTAGGAAATCGAATAGGTACGCAAAACGTGTGTATGTGGCCAGCCTTAATCGCTGTCGTATATTATATTTGTGTATTTGTTTAATATTCCCGACTATTTCCGTCGTTCCGTCTATTTTGATAGCATCTTAGATGTCTGCCACGTTCGCCATTGTGTAATAGTCTGATTAACAAGTGCCATTTTCCTCGAAACCTGATCTCATTCACCGAAAATTATGATTTTGGTCTCATTCGATTCGGAATACCATCTAAAACATTCTTTCAAAATCCCAAGAGGGGCTGAAAAAAAATGCAATAGTTATAAACAATTAAGTAAACATAAAAAGAAGGGTTTGGATTTTTTTTTAATATTTCGAAAACTATTTAAGATAATCAAAATTTAAAAATAGATCCTTAAAGAAGAGGAAATTTCCTAAAAAAATGTTAGATCCTGGAACCTTATCAATAATCCTTATAGCTTTAAATGAGCGGCGAAAGTAACGGTAAAAACGCGTAGTTCGAGTTTCGCGTGAATTGCCGCAATCTGCCACGCAAACTAAAAAATATATTTTAACAAATTAAATATTAATATAAAGAAATAAAAAATGGATACTAAGTAGACATATCAATAAACAATAATTCGTCAATAAAAATAAATTATCACAGTTTGTTTAAATTTTATGCTTTTGTTCATTTGTTAACAGTCACCATTTTAATGTTAACATAAAAACGCTGATTATTTCTAAACAAGAAATCTAGATTTTTTTTTATTCTTTTGAGATAATCTCAAAAGGGTTTAGAAGAGATATCCGGTAGAAAAATTCAATAATTTTGATTTTTCACTTTTTTATGAACAATCAAAGGCATTCATGAAATTTTCATGTAAATAAAGCAATTAGGGTTTTTTCATCAATAAAAATGATTATTTAAATTTTTATTAGTTATAAATATAAAAAAATATATATTGTTTTCTGGCTTCTAACAACAACAAAACAAAATAATAACAATAATTGGATATAAAAGTACCGTAATTGCTTTATTTACATGAATAATTTTGGAATGCTTTTGAATGTTAATAAAAAAGTGAAAAATCAAAATTATTGAATTTTTCCACCGGATATCTCTTCTAAGCCCTTTTAAGATTAGCTCAAAAGAATAATAACAATTTCTAGATTTCTTGTTTAGAAATAATCAGCGTTTTTATGTTAACATTAAAATGGTGACTATTAACTAATTAAGAAAAGCATAATAATTAAACAAATTGTCATAATTTATTTTTGTTAAAGGATCATTGTTTATTGATATGACTACTTAGCACCCATTTTTTTTAATTCATTAATATTTAATCACTTAAAATATTTTTTTAGTTCACGTAGCAGATTGCGGCAAATCACGCAAAACCTGAACCACGCGGTTTCACCGTTACTTTCGCCGCTCAATTAAAGCTATAAGGATAATTGGCAAGGTTCCAGGATCTAGGTTTTTTTTAGGAAATTTCCTGTTCTTTAAGGATATATTTTCAAATTTTGGTTATGTCAAATAGTTTTTGAAATATAAAAAAAACCAAACCCTTATTTTTATGTTTACTTAATTGTTTAGAACTTTTGCATTTTTTTCAGCCCGTCTTGGAATTTTGATAGAATCTTCTAGATGGTATTCCTAATCGAATGAGACCAAAATCATAATTTTCGGTGCATGCAATCAGGTTTTGAGGAAAATGGCACTTATTTACTAGTGTATAATGCGTAATAAATATTAAGTGCGGACGTGGCTTAAAAATGGCTATCACGAACCTCGTCAGGACTTAAATATGAATAACCCGCCCGGTTTCGTATGCCTTTATTACAGAGGAAAACTCACCGCTGATTAGATGTATATTTTAAACCGACCGAAAAAAGAGAGGTGTTATAAATTTGTCGTGTCTGTCTGTCAGTCAGACACACACACTGATACGTCAGTGTGTATGTCTGTCCGTAGCTTCATAGCATCCACACATCATCGTCGTAGCACACAATTTTGATCTAGATTTTTTGTTTGAAAGCTGATAAAATTATCAAGCGCGTTCTCAGGTATAGTTCATCCTCAGCCTGATCAGATTGATCTGCTTAAATTTTTTGAATCTGGGGTTGTTTTTAAATTTCTTAATTTATTGGTAAACAAGAATATAACTAGGCAAACGTTACAACCTATGTGCTTGGCAGATTTTTTTATTATTAGTTGAAATTTATCAAAGAAATATTAAACAATACAATGTCACACTACATGGTGACGTGCTCGAGCTAGGGTCCCAATTCTCAGCAGATAGCAGCCGATTAAAATCGTGATGAATTTTTCGAATGTATAATGAAAAAATAACTCTGTAATGCATAAATCTGTCCCATTGTTTCACTGTTGCTTCCCTCGGCTATTAAGTTAATTGCTACTCTTTTTCAATTATGTTTAAAAGCTAAGCTTAGCCGGCAGCAATTTTTTTGGATTTATTATTTTAATGTGATATCGGGAGCGTTGACAACGATTTTCTTAATTTTAAAATCTATTGATACTGCTTCTGCCAGTATTATTTCTACATGGTACTTAATCTACATAAATAAAGATTATTTTGAAATTACTCGTGAATGGATAAACCGATTTAACTCTTTTTTGGTGCTGTTGGAGCCTCGAACGAGATGTTTTGAAGAGTGTGTATGTAAATCTGCAAAAACTTGGTACATACTTATTCTATACTAGCTGTCCCGGCAAGCGTTGTTTTGCTTTATAAAGTATTTCGCCCATATTATTTTATTGAAGTGAGTAAATAAGTATGGCACCATGGCACGGTCCAACGCTATCCCGTCGCACAAGCAATGGTCGCCGTCCCGGTGACTTCACGGAAACGCAGTCGAACGGGAATAATAGTATCCTATGTCCGTCTCTTGGTCCTAAGCTACCTCTCCACCAATTTTCAGCCAAATCGGTTCATCCGTTCTTGAGTTATAAGTAGTGTAACTAACACAACTTTCTTTTATATACGATACTAGCTGTCCCGGAAAACGTTTCTTTGCCATATTAAGTATATAAAGTATTTTTTTTAATTTGATCGCAGCGCTTACTGTCGGGACAGACTAAAATTAAAATTCGAATTCGAATATTATTTAAAATTTGACACTGCGATGGTATCGCCGTCTGTCGGATCCAATGTAAAACATTCCAAAATCAACAACTACTATTAAATTAAAAATTAATTAAAAAAACATTGTCCAGCGGACAAAATTGTGAATCTAAACCATTCCCAGATCCCCTTGAACACACACAAAAAATTTCATCAAAATCGGTCCAGTCGTTTGAGAGAAGTTCAGTGACATACACACTCACAGAAGAATTATATATATTAAGATATAGATTTAAAATCAACTGCATTATATTTGTCGATGAAACCATCAGAGAAGGTGGTTTACCTGTCTCTATCACTGCGCCAACTCTAGCCTCGTATATTATGTACAAATTAAATTGGGAGTCGCTGGGCCGAGTCAGCACCGATGGGCCGAGTCAGCTCCTGGAAACGGGAAGTAATTAAACTTGATACTGAACTATTATCCGACTACAGTCACGAACTCCATCTTGTCCCGGGATAAGAAACTTCGAAAATTAATCCTTATTCCGACGATCTTTGTAAAATCAGTTTAAAACTCACCGTTTGGAGACAGTTTGTGGGCTTATGACAATGTAAAAATGTTGGGGAAGTTTACTTAGTTTCTTAGTTACAATATTGTACTTCCGACTTCCGAGTTTCATCGTGAGTAGTTAAAAGTAAAGTAAAACGTTCATTATTATAACAGGATGTCACAAAATAAAGTGATAATATTTTAAGGTATAATAATAATAATAATAATAATATCTATGGACGCTCCACACCACGTCAGTCTGGCCCCGTGCTAAGTACCTGAAGGACTTGTGTTACAGGTACCAGACAACGGAAATATATTTAATACTTTTATACTATACATATATTTAAGATTTTTATTATATCATACACATATTTAATACACATCCAGACCCGGGAACATTGAAAAACTTTTTGTCCCGTCGGCGGGATTCGAACCCGCGACCCCCGGCTTGAGCTGCCACATACTCAACCAATTAAGCCACGGAGGTCGTCTTCGTAGGAGGAGGGTATGTGTCCCTTATTAATAGTTCACTATGAAAGTAGCAGAGCTAAAAAGTCACGTTTTTTAAATTAATTGCGTTGCTGTATAGCAATGAATTTTATTCAGGGCACTCATACACACCCTAAAGTATTTTTACTTTGTTTCTTCACATTCTGTAGAGTGTAGAGAATTAGCTTATTGAAACTCTAAAGATTGGATGTAACCGGTCGCGGTGTACCTAATTCATTCCTAAATGAATTTAATAATATATTTCAAGTTTACATGTACAAACTTAGATCAAAACGCGTGTCTAAGCACACCATGCTGAAGTTACGCGGCCGAAGTTCGGCATGATTACGTCAGCAATGCGCTACAATATAACCCGACGTAATTTCGGCATGGTGTGTCATCAGTAATTTATAATACGGTCGCGTATTTTCGGCCTAGTGTGCTTAGACACTTAGATACATTGGAAAACCATATTATAATATTTTCTTAAGGTGCAGTAGTGTATTATAAATATGGCTCAATCTTTACGATAGAAATAAATAAATTATTCACAATTTCGAACCTTTACCTCTATGGCTCAGTTAGTGAAATACAGAGATATTATATAATAATATAAAGCTGGAGGTCGCTGGTTCCAATCCCGTCGAGCGCACAAAAAAGTTTTCATCGTTCCCGGTAGCACAGGGCCAGACTGACGTGATATGAATCGTCAAAAGAATAAAATAATATTTCTGATAATATTATACACGTGATTGTCGGGAAAAAGAACCTTGAAGATACAAAGTACATATTGAATTTTATGTTTAAAGAGGTGGAAAATGAACGGAAAATTCCAGTATCAAATGTTTAGAGGCAGGAAAAACAATTCACGGTACCGAATATAATACGAGTATCATACGTTGCCTCAAAGTTTGAAAGGAAAATATAATATTATTTATGTATGGATATTATAAATTATCCTATAAAAATACGTGTAGTTATGTTGATGTTGTTTCCATTTACAAGGCTCGGTTTATATCATGTTTAGAGGCAGGAAAACCGATTTTGCTTAGGTATAGGTAACTTTAGGTCTCGAAAAACACATTACGGAAAAACACGTAACCGCACATTTTTCTATTAATAGCCAAAACGTTAGGTATTCTTTCGAGCGTCAAGCTGGTCAATTCGTGTCAAAGCATATTATAATTTTAGGTGACTAAGTAATGAGTACATTTCGTGAGCCAGTGATACGTGACGCTTGTGATTACGACCCGGCCCGCTGGGAGATCGCATTAACGGGTACTTCAATTAACTTGATAACGTCATTGATTGGTGTCGCCGTGACGTCATGCTGGGATTGAGTGGGACAACACTATATTAAACAAGTTATAGTTAGTGTACTGCGGTTCACTTTTTACGTGGCAGAAGTGACACTTTTTAACCCATTTAGACCCAAATGAAACTGAGCCGTGGAAAATATGAAATTTCTTCATTAATTTATAGAAACCAATAAAATTATTAGGAAAATACAAAAAAAATATATTTTTATTTTATTTTTTATATAAAAAAAATTGGCGTCCTCAAATAGGACCAATGGGATCAAACGGTGTGAAAATTTTCGATACATTATTTAAGAATGTACCGTGTTTTCACACATTTTCAAATTGCAAAGGCAATTTTTCATGACGTAATGTTAGCCCATCAGAACAACGCAATTGTTGGGATAGTTTTTCGGGAAAGTGGCCCTTCATGTTGCATGTTTGGCAGTACAGATATGTATTGCTGGTTGCAGGATTCTACCGCTTGTATGTCTCAAGTAATGACGACCAAATGCCGCCGAAATTCGAGCTGATTCAATTCTTGTTTTATTACTTCGATAATGCAGCCGCCATGCGTTTGCCACTGTCGCAGTGGCAATACAATCCAGCATGTGCGTAAACAGTACCTACCAGTTACCACAAATTTTTGTTTCGTATAACAGTACGAGAAAATCGATGACCAGTTGACTTGACCCCACGCATATCCTTGTTATGGCTTTGATAAAAATATAGGATGGATAGATGGATGGATGTTAGATCCACATTATTTCAAAAGTGATACATCTGTTTACTTTTTCCAGAAGAAAAACGCTGGTATGGCTTGCCCCGATTGCATAGACATTATAATCCAGCCTGTTGCAACCACCTCAGTGGAGACGAAAACTATAACTATAACTCTGCTGCGTCCACCTGTGTGAGCACACATGACAATTTCGCCTATGCGGCTAGTCCGCACTAGACTATGGCATTCTGTATCGTGATGGCCTAGCAGGCCAATGACCACGTAGGCTGCCAACTAAACTATACAAACGTGTCCATCTGGTAATCACCACATAAACGATGAACACGGTTTCTATACTGTGCAGTCGCATGGCTGCCAACTAAACTATACACACGCGTCCATTTGGTAATCACCACAAACGATGAACACGGTTTCTATACTGTGCAGTCGCCTCCAACCACCCCTTACAGCGACCCCTTACCTCACGGCTTAACCGAGCGTTCTATAGCTAAGGTCTAAATCAAACTCACTCAACAGTAGGCAGTAAACACTGGATGTGACCAACCGGCCACAAACTACCACACGGCTCAACCGAGCGTTCTATAGCTAAGGTCTAAATCAAACCCACTCAACAGTAGGCAGTAAACACCAGATGTGACCAACCGGCCACAAACAACCACACGGCTCAACCGAGCATTCTATAGCTAAGGTCTAAATCAAACCCACTCAACAGTAGGCAGTAAACACTAGATGTGACCAACCGGCCACAAACGACTACACGGCTCAACCGAGCATTCTATAGCTAAAGTCTAAATCAAACCCACTCATCAGTAGGCAGTAAACACTAGATGTGACCAACCGGCCACAAACGACTACAACACCTCGTATAATAAGATAACTGAACGAATCGACTAATGATTATGACTCATGACATCACAATGACGTTCGCAATCTAAATACAGTATCAACATGTTACATGTTAATATCTAGACGATTATAATATTATTATACATAACAGTTTCGAGGCGTTGGATATCCTCGATGAACTGAACACACAACCTAAATATTAACGTTTAAGATCACAATATTTAAATAATGATAATAATCACTCATTGATAAGACTGCGCCCCGTGCTCGCCCGTCTGCGGTTCTCGATCGTCTGTCTGACAGCAGCTGAGAGAATATTACAACTACCCTCCTATTATTATATATGAATACCGTTGTTTACCTTTGTTACCTACAAGTTCGCGTGATTCGCGACACAGCCTATGTGGAACAAATTTTGATTTAGTTGATCGAAACGGTAGTCAAACTCATCGTTTTCTTTTTTTTTTCATATCCATGACGGATACGAGAAGACACTTCTCTGTACTGCCTTGGCCAACATTATCAGTTGCACAATAGCCAGCTTCCCCAGTTGGAGTAATGAAAAACTGGTAAAAAGACACATGGTTGCGAAGGAAATACGACTAAACATATCTTTACATTATCATCTTCAATCATGCCAACTTCCTGAAGTTCATAGTATTTATTATAGCTATTGAATACCTTTCAGTTAATTGATTATACGAAATTGATCAGTGGACAAACATTAGAATAATTTACATCCAATGTGCCCATTGGCCCCAAATAAAACCTTGTATAAAACTACCTCTAATCTTAAAAAGACTAAAGCTTTTCACACAAATATGTGTATTTTTTATAGGTTATAGTATAATGAGCTCTTTCAAGTGAAAAAATATATATGCCTAAAAGAAAAACTTAAAAATAAAAAATTACTAACTTGGCGTCATTTCGGATGTTAGAAACAGCTTCAGAAAATTCACTATAAAACACTGTGAACTTTATTTAAATTATTTGTACCTTCTAAGAATAAGAAAATACACTTTTAGCAAATTGAAACTTACAATAAAAATAAGTATAAACTTGAATGACAAAAAAATTAAGTAATTTTAAAAGTGTCCTCGTTTGGGCACAGCGGGTCTATATGGGTTAATATAAGTACTAGTAGTTAATTAATTATCTTATGACCCAACGAGTTACATATAGTTTTATACATAAGTTATAAGGCCAACTTACACCAAGCTGGTTTAATTGTCAGTTTTTAATAATTCCTTCTCTTTCACAATGATATTAAGATTGGTTAAAAACAGAATAGTTAACCACAATTATGTAACTTAAAACCAGAATGGCGCAAGTGGACCTAAGGGTTTTTTCACACTAAAAAGAACAAAACGTGGCGCGATGATACGTTATAAGAATACTAAATTCACATATTTATTGTACAGAGTATCGCTATTTGACTAATAAAGTTAAAATGTATCATGTAACCTATTTATAAACCATTTATAAACTTATTTGATAGATATAAACTATCTTCTAAATTTTTACTCTCTGTCAGAAACTCAACACTTTATAGAATTCAGACGTTTAATTATGATTTTTTATTAAAACAGAACTGAATACTGATCGTTATCTACAGACATCGCATTTAGCAGTATCTTTTTCGCCATTTTCGCTTACTTTCTGAATTCCCTGGTGCCGTTGCTTACATAACTTTTCTATTTTCTGGTTCATTGTGCAAAGCATTCATTGAATGTAAATAACGAGTAATTGACCTAATTACAAACTGGCGTGTGGTCAGGCTACCTGAATTAAAAATAACGCAGTCCATTCACAGTTATTTTACCTTGGAGTTTGTGAAGTGATCCTTGTGCAGTCAATATAAAGGTTAATTCAAAGGTAAAGAGCAAACTGTATCTTGATCGTGGTTTATGGTTAGCTCTAGATTTGTGTACTGTATAAATAGTTTTTGGTCGGAGTAAGAGAGAGTTAAGTAATTGAAGGTTCTACGTCATCAAGAACTTAACAAAGTATAATTTACATTTTTTTTATCTTGGTACCAACATTTTGAACCCGTTGTTGGTATACTTTTTGGATCTATTTCCATAGATTTAGCATGGTGTTAATTTTTAAAAACCCTGGGATAATGAGCAAAATATTATGTCATTCAAATAGTTTAAAGAATTTTTAGAAATTATAATAATTAATCCAGGGTTACTTTTGACCTAGATATAATATGGAAGTGGGCCTTAGCATGTTAAATTGCGGACCGCCCGTAAAGGAAAATAATCCCTTTTTGTCCTACTCCTGTTTGTCACTGTCACCCTTTTATTTATGTTCTGTGATGTTAATAGTTTATATTACCAATTACCGGCATTAATTAGTTTACTGAGACTCACTTGCACCAGTCTGGGTTAATGTTAAACCTTGGTTAAATATGATTATTTTTATTTCTAATCCGGGCATAAAACCGTGAGATGAGACACAAATCTTCTGATTAAAAGTTACTGTGAAATTATATGCCAAGTTTTACGTAGGTATATAGGCGAGTATAGTCTGTATCCCAACACGTATTCATTCGTTATCGCGCGGGGAATACCCGGCCCGGGGAATACCTTCCGGCGAAACTAGCGGCATCTATTGTGCGTCGAAATTCTGTACATAGTTCCCGAGTAACAACCTGCGCGCTGCGGTCGAAAATACCTTTACACGGTGCATCGGCTATTTCAACGTTAATTTATAATGGAAAATAGGTGGGTTATTTTTGATTAACGGGTAACATTGGAGAAGTTCAGAGGTAGATCATCGTCATCATCATATCATATCAGCCTATATTCGTCCACTGCTGGACCAGGCCTCTCTCAATGAACGCCAAGATGACTGATCTCCTGCTTCGCATCCAACATAGACCCGCAGCAAAACGGAGATCGTCGTCCCACTTAGTTGGAGGTTGACATACGGGGTGTATGTCAACCTCCAACTAAGTGGGACGACGATTTCCCAGCCTTGGTCTCCATTCCAGAATTTGCAAAGTAAGTTTACTCCAGCGATCATCTGTTGTAAGAGCTACGTGACCAGCCCAGTTCCACTTCAGCGTACTGATTCTCTGCACTATGTCGGTGACTTTAGCATGTAGAATGTACATAGATGGCAGATGGCAGTTTGTAATTTAGTCAGGTTATATCATAATAGAGGTAGTGTTGGTAGATGACAGGTTGATCTGGGTGCACAGTAGTGCCCCCGCCAAGGCAAGCCAAGTGATATTACTTGACTAAATTACGTAAGTCTTAAAAAAAATAAAAACAAAAAAGTAAAACCTGGTCACAATATCAGCTGCAAATAATTAATCATCAAAATTATGGCCTTTGATAGATACTTAAATCTACGAACATTTTGCTATCGTCTACATATTTGTGATAAAACTTTTTATTCATAATATACAAATCGAGTGTTTAAACGCAAAAACTGATCGAAAATTAAATGGAATTTAATGGTAATCTTCTTTATTGAATGCCTATATTTAGACTTCAATATAACTTTAGGCATGATATTGTGTTTGTTACTTGTTTAAATCCCTCGGCCACAATAGAACAATTCAGTAAATTAATTCTTTGAACACAAAATTACGAAACTAATCAACGTTTTAATGTAGGAACATTAGGAAAGTTTGAAAAATATCTGTTCGGTTATGCTCCCAGGGCGCGTTTGGTTCGGGACTTAATTGGATAACATGTTTTAAGGTTTCCTCGAAAGTATCGGGGTAACATATTCGTTAAATTACTCCGAGTTTAATGTTATTTATGAAAGTTTTTAAATTATGAATTATGATCATTTTAATTAATGTTAATTAATCTGGAGCATGAATTCCGCTAATGAGAGTTTTTATGCGTGTATCTTTTACACGTATAAATCATCACTTTTCATTGCTTTTTTTCATTATTTGTAATGTCTTATATAATTTTCATCTGATAATTCTTTATCAGATAAAAAAATTTATGACATAGAAATGTCTAGTAAGTTTTTAAAGCGTTATTTATGGATTACCTAATTAACGTAATTTTCTGATCTTACTCCTACGATCCGCCCAAAACACGACAAGGCAAACGTTAGAGGTGTCAAAGCGACACAATTCTAATGCTAAGTACTCACATACGGTTTTGCTCGATTGAGCAATAACGTCAAGCAAAACCCGCGGCTCGGACTTTCGTCCACACATTCAGCATTGCTCGATAGTTTTACTCTAAATGAATACATTTAATTCCGTCAAGCTGGCTCGATGCGAACCTTCGAGTGTCTCGATGCGAGCCTTCGAGCTGTCAGTTTTGCGGTCCACACAGTAATTTTTACTCGATTTGGAGTAAAACTATCGAGCAAAATCGTATGTCAGTACTTAGCATAAGAGAGACGTCAGTCAGGTTTTTGACATCTAGACTTTAGTACTTATCACAGCGAGTTCCGTTATTAGTTGGCCAAGCAATAGGCATAATAACACTGGCAAATTATTGGTTTTGCTCAATCAGTTAAAACGTTCGACAAATTAGTATTGACATAAACGAGCGATTGGACGTCCAAAATTCAATTTTTCGCCAAAAGTGGCGATTCAATTAATTCCGCTTTTAGATTCATGCAGTGTTAGTTGCTAAGCCCGCATGAGCTGTATGCAATCGAATAAATTTAAACGAAAGCCGTTTAAAACGCGGCCAGCTGGCCCGGTGATTGATAGTTTAGCTGTTTTGTTATTGTTTTAGTGACATTATTGCATTTACAAAAACTACCGCCATATATTTAAACGGATTACCGAAGCTTGATAGATGGAAAGGTGTTTTCACTTTCTGCGTTTGTCATTGTATATGTACCGTGAAATGGGAGATATACTGTTTCGTATGAAATCAGGTTGAAAGCGTCGGTAGATATAGAATAAACTTTATGTTAACCACACATAGTAGAGTAGAGATAGAATCAAAGATAACTGGTGCTAAGCCTTTTTAAAGGAATAAAATAATATTAAAAATATCAATATTAACTACCAGGAGCTAAAAAAACATTTTGTGTCGTCCTTCCATGTCAATTGTTTTAGATTAAGTATTTTGTGTACAATAAATGTTGTAAAAAAAGAATTTTTTTTTCTTTTTTTACAACATTCTAAGCCAGTAATTTTGTCTATTGCCCATATATTAATTTAAAAAATTGCCAAGACCCTTCCTGCCGCACTCAAAGTAATGTATATGTTAACCCTTTGCTGATACAATAGTTATAGAATACTTATATTTAATTGTAATTAAATGTGACAAAAGCACCATACATTGTGTGTATGGTATCTGTCAAACTCTTCATTAAATTGAAGTTTAATCATCATTAAATGCAGTAGTTGTTAAATCAACATAGGATCTTGATGAAATGATACACGCGAGGACTAAAGATATTATATTATATTATTGAAAGAAACACAAAATAACATAGATACACGGACGTAGGTAGCTACAATATATTTATGTCACACGGCGAATATTTTTCTTGACAAGTAAAATGTTTTCTTCTAAATTCCAAATATGAATTCTAAATAGTTTTCGTTCACACTCCAACATCCCCCCTTGAACGTAAACCCATGGCAGCAGCGAGGGCTTGCAGCTTGCAGCGGTGGAGGCCCTTTGTCAGCGCGTCAGCCACCATGTCCTCGGTTGGCACGTACTTGACTCGTACTTGCCCGGCCGCAACCTTTTCTTTAACAAAGTGATATCTGACGTCAATGTGCTTACTGCGGGCACGATAAGCGTCAGAACCTGAAATGATAATAGCGCTTTGATTATCACAGCATAAGATTATTGGTGACTTTGAAGCTTTATGAAAAATATCATTCTCGAGCTGCTGGAGCCAGAGCGCTTCTTGTACCGCTGAAGCCAGTGACATATATTCCGCTTCAGTACTAGAAAGTGCGACTGTGCTTTGTTTTTTGGAGTTCCAGCTTATGCACGCTCCCTGAAACATAAAAATATATCCCGTACACGATCGTCTATCGGTAGCATCGCTGGCCCAATCAGCATCACAGTAACCAATAATATTTTCATCATTTCTTTTAAAGGTTAGCTTCATATTCATTGTTCCTTTTAGGTACCGAAAAATTCTTTTAACAGCAATCCAGTGTTGCATTGTGGGACTGTTATTAAATCTGCTTGCAGAATTGACAGCGTATGTTATGTCTGGACGCGTACCCTGGGATAAATATAGCAAGCATCCTACGGCCTCTTGGTAAGGAACATTATGTAAAACTTCCTTTTTATTTTCGGCTTTCTTTAATTCAGTCCCTGTGTCGAATGGCGTAGGAGCAGGCTTGCAGTCAAGCATATTAAATCTGTGTAATATTTTCTTGATATACAGTGACTGATCTAGAGATATTTCCTCACAGTCTTCAGCTTGTGATATCTTCAGTCCAATACATTGTTGAGCCGTGCCAAAGTCTTTCATTTTAAATTTTTCTTGCAGTCTTTCTTTTAGAGCGCTTACAGACGAACGGCACTTTACGACGGCTGCCGTCAACGCGTGCCGTTCGTCTGTAAAAAGCCTTACGGAAGTCGGCGTGAGAGTCGTGGAAAGTGGCCCGTTTGCACCAAACTCATAAATCTGTCACGGCACAGTTACTATAATAGAGCTGTTTAGAAAAATTATGCAATAACGGCGGCAATCTTGGCACGTGACCAGCCCGGTGCAGCGCCGCTTTGTTGTCACGTATATTCGTGTTAATGTTCCTAGTTATTGTTTTAATGCAATTATAATTATATTTGGATGTTTATTATTTATCTGAAACTAATGTAAGTTTAGTAAAACAAGCGATACGGGCTGATGATGCAATTAAAAAGAGTTTTACTAAAGGCAGTGACTGTTACTAAAATTTCCCTGTGGTGGAAAAATCGTACTATGTCATGATATGACAACGTATGATATTATATTATAACTACTAGCAGATCTTGGCTTTCAAACAGAAAAACTAATTTTTATTTAGTTAATATTAAAGCTGAGATGATTTATTGTGTCATCCTAAGAATAATAAACACAATGCTTTACTGTATTCTATTTCGATAATAATACTATCCCATTTTTGGTGGTAGGCATCGGTGTAGGCACATAGGTGTAGACTTTCAAAAAATATTTGCAAAAATTGATGCTGAATAAAAAAATTAGTTTGAGTTTGAGTTTATACCCAAGGCCTGTTACAGACGAACGGCACTTGTCGACGGCAATCGATGGCTGCCGTCAACGTGGGCCGTCAACAAGTACCGTTCGTCTATAAGAAGCCTTACATGAAGTTACAACTTCGTGTTCGACCATTCATTGTTCATACACACTACCGTGTGTAGGAACAAAACTTACGTAGTACCTATTTAGTAATTTGTGAAGTTTATATCGTTGCCATGTGTAGCTAGCTTAATGGGATGTTCCTTTGTTGAAAACACCCTTATTACAAATCGAATATTTGATGTGGGACTGTAATATTTGCGATAATACGCTCCGCATATTGTGTGGTCACAATACCGACTGCGAAATTATTAGCTCAACTAATATTTCTCATTAACATGTTTGTTATGGTTCGTGTTAACTAGTTGTTGCTTGTTACTTTGTTCTTTTATATTGGTGTTTAGTTTTGTTATACTATGTGTGAGTGAGAAGCTGAACTTTTCATTTGCTAACTCAAGAAATCTGCATTCTCTTTATCTTCGGAATAGTTTTTATTTAATCGAATCGGTATCGAAGTTTTTTTGAGATCGGCGTGACCATGAACGATACAACATTTGGCGCATAATAATATTATAAATGCAATAGTGTGTCTATCTATCTTCTACCTCTACTAAACCAAAACAACAGCCAAACCGATTATGCTGAAATTTTGTATGAAGACACATTGAGTTCCGGGAAAGGCCTTAGGCTACTTTTTAACCGACTTCCAAAAAACGAGGAGGTTATATGTTCGGCTGTGGTTTTTTTTTTTTTGTATGTTCAACGATTACTCCGCCGTTTGTGAACCGATTTTCGAAATTTTTGTTTTGTTGTATTGGGTTTCACTCCAATTTGGTCCCATTTTCACAAAGGTGGTGACCTGATGATGGGATCCATGAGTAATCGAGGGAACTCCTCGAAATTTATATGGAAACATATGGTGATTTTGGTTTTATGTGAAGTGTACTAAGAATACGCTACCAAAAAGTCAAATATTGGGTCAAGGTATACCATGGTTTCGATGATGCTGAGAGAACTCCTGATTCCTTATAGATACACGTTTGGGAGTTTCGGCGTTGTTTTAAGAACAGAAAGCATAAACTACTATGCAATTCATATTCATCATCATAATCATCATCATCATCATCGTCATCATCATCATTACGACGTCGTGTTAAGGCCACCAATGTCTCATGGCACAGAATAGATAATAGTACAAGGCATAGGTATGGATATACTAATAATAATAATTATGTACTGTATAACAATTAACAACACCTGTTTGTTTTTAATACACGGCGGTCGGCGTCGCCGCCCAGCGCCGCCGCGCGGCGCGTGGCGGCAGAAGACAGAATATCGAATACTTTACTAACTACTTTACATACAGATCGAATACTTTACTACTTTATAAAATTTTAATAGACAAATAGAATTAAAATAAAGTTATTTTAAAAAGAGCATTTAAACAAAACAAAGTCATTAAGTGTCTTTTTAATTAGTTATACTTATTAATCGATAGATGGTGCACTAAGTACCTATCGATTTGAATTCTTGATAACAAGAACAGCTGTCAATAATTATGATAATATTAAATATTATGCTACGCTACATCCTATTTTTTTTTTATATATATAGAAGGCAGGTTGCTATAGCCCTGGCGTCACTGCGACCCATGAGGATCTATTGTGACTCCTTCGCACTAGAGAATCATCCCCAACCCAATACTGCTCATAAATTGAACGATATGGTTGGGGTTGGTGCCACGAATTTCCTCTGTGGATGAGTATTCGTGGCGACCAAGGTGCCTGTTCCTGCTCTGTACTAGAGCAGGACAGTCGAGGAGAAGGTGTATAGGTGTTTCATCCTCCTCCTCACAGAATCTGCAAGTCGTTATACTACAAATACCCATTCTGTTTAGGTGTTTGTTGAGCTTGCAGTGCCCAGTTAGGCTTCTGGTAAGGATTCTTAATTGGTTCCTACCCAGGGTGAGCACTAATTCTACTACATCCTATGCAAGTTTGTACAATTTTTTATCTGATAGATCCTTCGATCGTGGAAAAACGAGACACAATAGCCTTTCTATTGTTATCGCAATCGCCGGTGACCGCTTCGGGCTTGAAGTATTAAAATTGTTAAATTACTTAGCACAATATGTTCACTTCACTGATAATATTATATTATTTTGTGAGTGTGAGTTGTGACTCTTAACAAATTGTAATAAGATACGTAAAATATACGCGAAGATTTATATTCTACTAGTGTAACTAAAAAGAGTGATATTATTATTATTTTTAACAAAAAATTAAAACCGACTTCCAAGGTAAAAACAATAATAACATTAATATGAACTAAAAAGTATTAAATAATTTTTACTATCTAATAGTGCCTTTTTCCGAATTCGGCTAAACCTCAACTATTTCTGTACTCAATCTTCATAATTTTGAAGTCGGTGCCAGTTCCAAAAATTTTAAATATTCTGTCAGAGGACTGAAGATTCAGCTATCTGGTACCGACTTCAAAATAATGAAGATTGAGTACAGAAATAGTTGAGGTTTAGCCGAATTCGGAAAAAGGCACTATTAGATAGTAAAAATTATTTAATACTTTTTAGTTCATATTAATGTTATTATTGTTTTTACCTTGGAAGTCGGTTTTAATTTTTTGTTAAAAATAATAATAATTATCCCGTACGTTCCCGATAAATGAATTTTGGCGCAGCGAAGTTGCGGGCGTCATCTAGTCTTTTTCTTTTATGATTTCTGTTATTAAACAGCAAAAAATATTATTGTACGAATTCTCAGTATCTAAAATAAGTGTCTGGGTATTTTCAGACAACACAATATATTTAATTTGCAGAAAATCCAATAGAAACTGTCTGCATATTTTATTATATTACACCTAGACAGAAAGGACAAAAATGTAATTTGTGATACACAATGTAATTTAGGCTCAGTTCCAGAGCTGCTGAAAATCACATTTTTGTTTCACAGTCATGAATATTTTTTAACACAAAGATACATTTCTGACTAGGCTAGATTTTCAGGTTATAGAATGTTAGAAATGATATAAAATTTTTGCATAAAATTATTTTAATACTTATTTGATATTTTTTTGTATGGAATAACATTATGTTTAGGCTTTGGCACATATTTAACGTTATGTAGACGACCAAAAAAATGTAAAAAATACTTAATTATTATAGTGTAAATAGTGCAAGAATACCGAGTTTTTAAGCTAGTTTTTATAGCTTATATCGCGGGCTTTGAGCGTGACAACCGAATCGAGAAATTCCGTAACGAAAATCATCTAACATTCGTTTAACGTCGTTTCAGTTCGGCAGTCTTCGGTGTGGTTCGGGTGCAACGTTGCCAGAATTCGGCACGGTGTATGTTTGCGAGCTAGTTGCGACTAGACGTATGCGAATTATAATTGCATTAGTTGATAAACAATGCTATGCAATAGCTTTACTGCGGCAGTCTCCGAGTGCCACTATACAGTGTGTAACAAAAATAAATCACTTATTGACGTGATAACGTCTTATAATTCGATATGGGCTGCGCGCCCGAAAAACATGAAAGTTCATGCGGCGTTACCTCGCTGACAGCTCTGAGGCGTTCCATTTAAGGCTTGAAGTGCAAGCGAGAGCGCGGAACGAGCGACAAGGAAGCACATATCGGCCTTTGCGTTCGGCAGCGTTCGACATCCGTCTCTCTCCTAAGTCCTACTTGAGTGACGTCATACGCCTAATACTGGTTCGATCCGTTCTGTAGGGTTACCCTGGGACGCAAATCCCTCTGTAGTAAGTAATAGTATATATAAAACAATCAGTAAGTGTCAGCGAAACGACGAGAATTAATTTCATTGAATTACATATACCAAATGTTGTCGGATAAGCGATAGCGCGATCTAGAGGCCTAACAGAGACATCTGTAATCAAATCGAGGAACTAAATTTACTTATAAAATATTATGAAGTTCAACTCAACAATGGTAGTTGTCACGTTCAACTATCGTCAGTAAACCGACTTTACAGACAACCGATTTTTTTTTGTTACCTTTTAATACTTTAGGGTGTGTACGTGTTCATTATAGAGAGTTCACTATGAAAGTAGCAGCGCTGAAAGACCAAATTTTTTTTCACTTTTGAATGGGCAAGGGCCCGAGTGTCACGAGTTTCCCATACAAAAGTGAAAAAAAAATTTGGTCTTTCAGCACTGCTACTTTCACAGTGAACTCTCTACAAGGAACACGTACACACCCTTATTTTTGTTACACTCTGTAAAGTGGAGACGAGTGCACTGATACATTTTTATTATTGCCAAAATGATTTGGACTTAACCGTAGTAGGATTATTATCCTTCTATCCTATTAACAGTGAGATGTTGACGAAGAGCATGACAGTGTTTCGTGCGGGAATTACAAGATGCGTCGTAAAGCTGACCAGAAACGGCGGCGACATTACAATTAACGTCCAGATAGAGAGCATCAAACAACACTAGTGTTAAGGAGGCTATACACTATACAGTATATCCGTACTAATAATTTTGTATATGCGAAAGTGTGACTGTCTGTCTATCCGTTAGGATCGTCTGCGTGAAGAAGTAACACCTCTTCACGCCCAAAACCGCTGAACCGGAAAAATGATATACGAGTTTTGTTGAAACGGAGTTTACGGGCGTCATTACTAGATGACGCCCGTAAAATGTTCTTATGTTTATCGTACATTTTTCCGGGATAAAAAGTAGCCTATATCATTACACAGCACTTGCCATATCATCCCCATACTAATTTTCAGCAAAATCTGTTTAGTGGTTAGGGCGTGGAGAGGTAACAGTCAGACAGACACACTTTAGCATTTATAATATTAGTATGGATAAAAATATCTTTCGAAAAAGCTGCAAAAAGTCATTTGAATAATCAGTATTTATAACAACCTCGCTACAAAAATCATGCAAAAGGACCAAATTTGATTTGACTTCAGCAAATACTTTTAAAATGTTTCTTATGGTTCTTTAAGTGCTCCAGGCTAAGTGTGTTCAACTTTTTAATTAATTTATGTCCACGCCCGTTAACCTGCGGGCGTAACAAAGATTTATACAACAATATAAATGCGAGAAGTGTTAAGCACTTAGCACACATTTTCAGGAAATGAAAAATGAATTCACCTTTAATGTAGTGGGCTCTTAAACGACATAATATAATTCTTTAAAAAAATGCTCAATTTTTTAGCTCGAGAAACTTTAACTATTCGGAATGACACTGGCCATAATATTACTAATTTTTTGTTTAAAAAACGAAATTAGTAGTAATAGTAGTTAAATAGGTCCTCCTTTGTACTTTTTTGTAATTTGGCATGAAAAATATCTGAAATTATAATAATATTATAGTCTAATATTCGGTGTAGAATGTAGATACAATATTATAATTTCAAAAACTTTTCTTCTTTTGCTATTCATCTACGTGACAATTCTTGGTCTTTAATATTGAAAAAGATGAAAACTTCAAAACTTTATGTAACTTCTAATTTTATTATTTACTTCCTTAACAATGAAATAAAATAATAAAGTTTGTAGACTCTAATTAAAATATTTTGACTCTTATTAAAATATTGTGCCAAAGGTTAAAAAATATATTTACTAATTTAATACCCTTTAAAAACAATTGCCCTTTTAGAGGGCATTAAATTAATATGTACTTAAAATTATTGTATTTCCATCGCCCTTCATGTTAATTAGTGAAGAAAAAAATATAGAAATATACCAACGAATTTGCTAGTTTTAACGAGTAGTATCTACTTATTTACCTTGTATTTTCTTTCGGAGATGCGGTTAGTGTCATTGTTCCCGCGTCTCTTACCTCCAGTGCAGCAGTGTTGAACACCATGGGCTTGTGGTAGGCCTGGGGACTTCTACATTTCCACATATTTGTCCCCAATCCACCGGAGATGCGTAAAGCTATTCTCCAGGTAAAACAAATAAGTAACAGGTCTTATAAAATCATGACTCGAGTACGAAAAAAGTACGAAATCCTAAAAAACCCGGCCAAGTGCGTGTCGGGCCACGCGCAATATAGGGTTCCGTAGTACCGCAAGTTTTAGATATTTTTTATGGTCAATAAACGTACATTTAAAGCGTGTTTTACACTACTAACAACATCATCTAAGTTACTTTCAAAGGAATTTGAACGAAAAGGTCCTTTATACTTCGCCGAATACATTTTTTTTGGTTAATAAACTATTACTCAATAACTTATGAAGTCTTCTTAGCCGTGATAGTTTTCCTTTTAAATTCAGCATATTTCCTACTCCCGTAAATTTTTTGACATTTCCAGAACCAACCGTTTAGCTGGCAGAACTTTAAAACTTAATATTTCACAAACGGATCCCTAAATCGGAAAATCATCTTTGAATACTCGCAATATTTTTAAGAAACCTATTCAACGACAGCCCACACGATGGGGTGGGCGCGAAAAAAAATCATCCCCGCTTGATGTGTAGGGGGGGAGGTACGATAAAAAAAAAATATATTTTTACGATTTCATGTACCATTTTGTTGCCATCACTAATATGTGTATTCGTGCCAAATTACAGCTTCGTAGGTCCTATAGTCTATGAGTAAAACCGCGGACAGACAGACAGACAGACAGACAGACAGACAGACGGACAGACGGACGGACAGACCGAAACTATAAGGGTTCCTTGTTGACTACGAAACTCTAAAAATATCCTGTGTCACCTGCGGCATAATTACAACCCTGTCAACCCCTCAATTGTAATATTTTAAAAAGATAAAACCGACTTCAAAATCATACGTAAATGAGAATTAAAATTCCCTATCTCAAAACTTCAGAACCAATATTAATGAAACTTGCAGCATTCCCTCAGTTGAACAATACTCAGTACAACAAAAAAGGACTTGTAGTTTAGGAGATCCGAGATATGCGAACACAAACATAAAAACATACATACATTTATACATTCATACATAACATACCTACATACATAGTACATACACTTTTGAAATTTGGCACATTTGTTCAGACGCTGATATAGACCAACATAAATGAAAACTGAGTAGTGAGTAGTTCTGGAAATATTACATACATAGACTCACGAAAATCAAAATCATCCCTTTTTTGGCATCGCCATAGTCACGTTGAAAGGCCTGGTAATTCAAAGCCTTTAATGTCAAAGCTGGACAGTATACAGGGGTCTTAGATCGTCAAGTTTGAGTCTATGCCAGCAAATCATCGTAATTCAACATGGCGGCCATAAATAGTCCGGAGTGATTACGCGCCCGTGGCGGCCGATACATATGCCCGATTCAATTAATTCCCTCGTTAATTATATCGCATGTATTTTAATGACATGTCGTTGAAATTGTGTATCGACTATGCCGCTCCAATAGGGCCAGAAGATTGCGTTTATTAAAAAAAAAACAGCACCAAGAAAAAGAAGAAAAAGGCTTTAAAGTAACACAATCCGTAATAATAATATAAATACGAAAGTGTGTATGTCTGTCTGTCTGTTACCTCTTTACGCCCAAACCGCTGCACCGATTTGAAATAAACTTTTCAGAAAAATTAGTGCAGCGTTTCCCATACTTACCATATTATGGTAAGTATGGGAATACTTTGAGTCCCGGGAAGGAAGGACATAGGATCCTATTAATGTCAAAATAATCGACCAAGTACGAGACAGACTCGCGCAGGAAGGGTTCCGTACCGTTATAGAGCAAAAATGGACCAAAAATATGTTTTTTGTATGGGAGCCCCCCTTACATTTTTATTTTATTTAAATATTATTATTAATTATTAAATTACACATATAATTAAGGCCTTTGTGAAAATTTCAAGTGTTGTAATCATTGATACCGAGCAAAAAATGTTTGAAAAATTACGTTTGTTGTATGTAAATGGGCTCCCTTAAATATTTAATTTATTTTATTTTTAGTATTTGTTGTTATAGCGGCAACAGAAATACTTAATCTGTGAAAATTTCAACTCTCTAGCTATTACCGTTCTTGAGTTACAGCCTGGAGACAGACGGACGGACGGACAGACGGAGAGACGGACAGACGGACAGACATCGAAGTCTCAGTAATAGGGTCCGTTTTTACCCTTTGAGTACGGAACCCTCAAAATGTACAGTTCCCGCATGATAAATGAATTTTGGCGGTACAAATATTAAGGTTTAAATATCTAAACTAGTTTTGATGTAATGTGTGAAATTAGGAAAATATAGTTTGCCTGAAAATTGGAGGTTCTTGACGGTCATCACAACGTCTAAAAAATATCAAATGCTCGCTCGGTCGGAAAAAGCCTTCCTTTGAGACTTTTAAGCATATTCCTTATAATGGCAATACAGCGGTTGCCGGCTTATCGTCATAACAGTCATCATCAGAGAAATTGTTTAATAGGTAGATGACGTACGTGATTTGGTCGGATTATGTTAACTTAATATTGGAACGGAGTTCCTTTTCGCGCGTTGCGAAAGGGGGCTAGTCCGAAAAATATGTAACGACACTTTTTTATTACTACCTGCATGTAAGGGCAGAGAGCGTTGCGCGTTGATAGTATTCCTGTGCGTCAACTAGGTATCGTTTTTTTTTTAATAAACAGCGACACGTTGTTTGTATTCCTGGGCGTCAATAGATGGCGTTTTTTATTAGCATATGCATTATGCATGGTTGGGGCAGAGGGCGTTGATAGTATTCCTGTGCGTCAAATAGATGGCGTTTTTTGAGAATAAACAGCGTTGCGTTGTTAGTATTCCTGGGCATCAATAGATGGCGTTTTTTAAATATTTTTTTTGAGTATATAATATATATGTATTATGTACAGATTTTTTGAACATAAGAAATAACTCCGTTTCATTCGGGTGTCCCTTGATACCTCTCAAGTTTTTATTATTTATCAACTGTCGGCTGCCCTTGATGTTATTCAGCCAAATTAGGCAGGTCTGGTCCTATGAATTGATGTCTCTGATTGAACTCAAATGGAATAGTTACAGTAGTATATTGCTAACAAGTAATAACATTTTTACATTTTAATGAGACACCGGTGACCTCGCCCACTCTACCTCGTTGGGTATATTTAAATCCACCGTACAAATTGAACATTTCTGCGAAATGAAATGTAATGTAAATAGTCTCTGCTTTTGCAACTATTCGTATTTAATATAATTACTATCTGATTACTATCTACTAAGGATGATTTATATTCCCGAGGTGTTTTCGTAAAGGCTGATTTTGAAAACAAAGAAACTAATCATTATTTAATTACAAGCAAGTAATTAAATGATTATTAGTTTTTTTAAAACAAGTTTGATCTAGAGCTAAATATCTCATCGTCATCCTATTATTAGCACCTTAATATTATATCGAAATTTTTAAATGCCAATAATAGGACGTTCTGTAGTATAAGCACTTGAAGTAGGTACCATTTAAAGTGTGTTTTATCTTACCGCAAAATAATTATATCCCTTCGACTTTAAATTATCGCAATAAAAACACGTCGCGTCAGCATGACGTAACGGTGTTGCCATTAAACAGATTTATAATTATTTAATTAGCGCAACTTTGGCAACACTTCCCGTATTATCCCATTAGTGGTTCATGCCAGATTTCCCCCCGAATTTCATGGACAATTACAAGTATTTCCAGGCTCTATCTAAAATTGAGATCGGCGATACTGCCAAATATGTCCCATTGGATTAGATGGGATCTTGCCACTGGAGCTTACCGATCCCATTACGCAATAAATACTATTAAAATACTTATGAAATAAGATAGATCAATGCGCAAAGCTTGTAGTATCAGAGAAGTTGATTCATAGGCCGATGGGTGATGGCGGACCTGTTTAATTTGGTCGCGTTTGCGTCGACAGATCGTAACCAGTATTGAATTGACATAATCATTATGTCAATTCAATACTGGTCATGGTCTGTTTGACAGACAAGACATGAGTGGAAGAAGTAAGTAACATGAAAAAACTTCCCGTTTTTTTTTTGCTTAAATGGAGGCTTTAGGGCCGTAAAAATTATTTGAAATAGAAAAACTATGGATTATAAATGTGTAGCCAGATATATTAGCTAGGTTATGAAGTAGATAAGTTACAAGTTTTATTAAAATAATTAGGAAAAACATAAGTTATTATCCGTATGGTGCGAAAAGTTACTTGTTCGATTCTTCCACTGACGTCTTTTAAAGACGTAAGTGGAAGAATAAGGTAAGTAACATGAAAAACCTTCCCGTTTTTTTGCTTAAATGGAGGCTTTAGAGCCGGAAAAATTATTTGAAATAGAAAAACTATGGATTATATGTGTAGCCAGATATATAAGCTAGGTTATAAAGTAGATAAGTTACAAGTTTTATTAAAAAAATTTGGAAAAACATAAGTTTTTGTCCGTATGTTACGAAATGTTACTTGTTCGATTCTTCCACTCACGTCTTGATAGTCGATCACGTCAATTTATTAAATAAATTATAATCCGACCACACGACCACTGCCTATGAATCAATTTCTTCGATGGCACTTACATCTGCTTCAGTAGATAAAAGCGAACTTTATCAAAGTATTACGAGTATGATGGAGATAATTCATTATTTCCTTAATAATAGGACTGGACAACGAAAGAAAGACATACCAAAGATTCAGAATATAATATAACATTATGGTGATCAAAGACAAAAGGAAAGCAATATATTGTTTTAGGAAAAGTCTCTCAACTAATAAGACGCTGAAAGGTCTGCCTATAATCACATTTTAATTAGTGATAGTAGATATTATTTTGAATTGGGACAACTCCATACTGTCTCTTTATAATAGTAAGTAAAGATTCGTCCCTCGATACACCATTTGGTCCTTGATAATGTGCTCTACGTAATACGGTGCGCATATTTGATACCCTGTTGCATATACCTTTATTAGGAATGTTGGAAATTACGCTCCAGTTTCGGAGGAAAACTATTAATTTTGGCGCACTTCCTGAATTATTGATTTGCTCTGGCTGTCAGGGTATTTCGGCGATTCATCCCACCCTCATTTCCAGGTAAGATAGTTGTCGAGGATCATGAATACAAATATTATTATTATCAGCGATGAACTGAGTAATATTATTATTGCTTAGGTTATTATTATAAAGGCAATTTGTGAGAATTCTAATGTCAGTCCAATAGCTTATATATAAGTGACACGAAAATTTCGGGGTCATCTGGTTAATATAATTATCATCATGTTAATTATATATCTGTAACTGTTCTATATTATTTTAATATAACTCGTCTATGTAACAATGATATTAAAAGAAAATTCTCATCTACTATCTAAAATTCCTTCTCAGATATTATATTTTCAGACAAAAATAATCTTTATTCGTATCGTAATAATACAATTTTTGAACAGCGCTACATAATAAGCGGCTGAAGAGTTCTCGAGGGGAAATCTTACGAAAGGATGAGTCGTAATTAGTACGTTAACGAAATTCGCGAGAAAATGTTGATTCAGAATGTTGCAGAATATCACTTTTGTTGCTTTATATTGCATTCTTGTACCTGAGCAATTCGCTAAGTACAGTCAGCAAAATAATTGTATTAATAACTTACACTTTTTATACACTTTTTCCACTTTTATTAATTTATTTTATTGCAATTTTGTTTTACACGACCGGTTTCGATAAAATCATCATCAGGTGTAGTGCAGGTAATTTTAAATTTTTAAAAAATTGGTAAACAAAAATAGGGTTGTCAGCATCATGAAAAATTTCTACCATTTAGTACAATTTTCGACCAAAAACAATTTCTTCTACCAAAAAATTACAAACTAAATTTTAAATGTACTTATAGCCTTTGATATTAAGTATAAACCTTTGATATTAATAAATTAATGACTAAAATAGGAGTTGTACTCAAATAGCAACATAATTAATATAAACTGAGTCAAAATATGTAGTATGAATTTCCACCAAGAAGTTACGGTACGTTCGATATCATATATAATTGTATTAATCATACTAAGTCTCACTTATATTAAAAAGGCCTAAGAACGTGAGCTTATCTTCTGTTACTGTAATAGCTTGGTAGAAGTAGTATAATATACTAAAACCACTAAACTTTTATTTATTCGAGATTGATCTTGATAGCTTGATATGATTGATTGATTATGTAGTATACGCGATAAAGTACTTCTTACCGAGTTGAAAAATAAATAAATATTTCATGGTATTTTCAAAGTTATTGATAACAAAATACAAGTTCATATCTACGAAAAAAATTAAAAATCTGTAGTTAGAAGCTTCAATAACTTTTGTCCCGTCCAGATAAAAAGGCCCCAGAGTCGCTATTCAAACAATACTTTTTGCGAATATTCCAGAAGTTTTGCTGACGGCAGAGCAAACAGCCGATGTGTGCTGGGCTTTGCAGGTATCTGTTATTTTGTTGGCGAGCGTGAAAAGGGAATTTTTAAAAACCCCTAAAATGGATGCTTATTTTTTAACTCGTGAAAAATTTAAGCGTGACATTACATAAATAAGTTTTGCTATCGTCATGGTCGTGTCTTTGGTTATCATAAGGCAAGGCGTATCTGTAACATAAATAAACTTAATACATAGTTAATGGAATCAGGCGTTACTTTGCGGAGATCCATAGCTTAAAATTTAGTTTGTTATTATTTTTAAAATAATAACAAACTAAATTTTAAACCAAATACAAGTGTTTGTTACATTGTGATTTTGTGGATCTTGTACATTATTCTAGAATATAAATAAGATACGATTCCTCTCCCGCCTTGCTGAAATAAAAAAATTATATACAGTAGCGTAACTTTGCTGTTTCCTTTCAAAAGACATACGCGCAATAATTTGCCTCCTTGTACAACACATGCACATAATTAATTTGATGATTGTATGAAGATGTTCTGCTGTTTTTTTTGGTGTTTTTACGTTCCTAGGCTCGATTAATACGCGTCCGCGCAAACAAGCGGTTCGGCCGCTATACCGCGAGATTTTGTCAGTACAGTGCACTTTTAAAATATGTCAGCATGTCTGTTGGGCTGTGTTCTTAAGGTAGTTACTGGTAGTTAGGTTAAGCTTCTTATTACGAGTAATATAATAGTTACTTAATATTATATACCTAGTAGGTACAATATATCGTGAAAGTAAAGGGTGTGAAGCCCGCCGACAAACCGCTTTTCGGTATGTTTTTAAATACAATAGTTCTAATAAAGACTTATTATTATTATTATTAAAAAATTACAAGCAAACGTATACGCGGCGTGATCGCGCTATCATTTAGTTACATATTACAATTGCTTGTAATCTTGCGGTGTAGATGTCGCAGTCCACTGGTTAAAAAAGCCATTCAATCAAACAGCTAGCCCTTTGACCGAACAACGCCATTCAATCACACGGCTATATTACGTCGTTTAGCCGACTTGTTGACTGCAACGTTCAACACTACAGCTCGACGACGTAAGCGTCGTCTAGCTGTAGTGTTGAGAGTCGTCTAACTGGTTAAATGGCAAATTAACTAAGGTGACCATAAGTTTAGTGTTATTATTACACAAAATATGTAATGATGTCAAGTAGACTGTAGAATGAATTATTGTATTCTAACTCATTATGAACACAATTGCAATAAATACCTTGGTGATGCATTTCATAATCCCGTAATTTCTCCTCGAATATTTGTTTAAATTTTGATTCACTCGTATGTACTCCCATAATTTCTGTCTGCACTTAGTAACACTTGTAACGTATAAAATACGAAAAATATCTTAGTACAACCACAAAATACCGGCTAGTTGACGCCATATAATTGTAAACAAAACGCACCTAGCGCCGCGGTGGTGAGCGCTGAACTGATTCAATCAAACGGCTGCTTTTGAATCAGCTGTAGTGTTGAACGTTTTGAGCGACTGAAATATTCAATTAAAAAGCTAGACGTGTGATTGAATTTTTTTTATTAAATAAGGGGGCAAACGAGCATACGGGTCACCTGATGGTAAGCAACTACCTTCGCCCATGGACACTTGCAACATCAGAAGAGCTGCAGGTGCGTTGCCGGCCTTTTAAGAAGGAATACGCTAAGGTTTGCAGATCGTATAGGTCCGGAAATACTGCTGGTGACAGTTCGTTCCAGAGTTTCACAGTGCGCGGTAGAAAGTTACGCGAAAAACGCACTGTGGAAGACTGCCACTCATCAAGGTGATGAGGATGGTATACTTTTCGCGTGGGACGATGGCGAAATAAAAGTTATCTGAAACCATGCTTATGTGTGCGTGCATCGATTCATGCATTCTAGTATCAAGATGGGATACTCTATACAATATTTACATGGTGGTATCGCTTTGCCGGAATAAATTACTTCTGTTGTCAATGAATAGAGGAGCGTTTAATTGCTGTTGCATTTTCATGTGCTCGCACTTCGTTAACTAAATAAATAAACATGAATACGCCTGTAAAGGCTTTTGATAAGGCACACTACATGGTGTTACAAAACGTTGCTTTGTTTTTGTATGTAAAGTTACACGCGCTTCTATACTTAATGGGTTCTTGCCTTGTTTAATTTGAAAGTAATACTGCCATTAATGAAACAATATAGATAACAGTATTGTAATATTTAATTTACATTAGACCAGTGAACTTTAAACTACAGGAAGAGTAACTCCGTCAAAAAAAGTGCACCAAATGGCTACAAAATGTGACCCGAATACATGCACATTTATGCATGTGTTCGGTACACATTTTTCGTGTATATATACTCGAGTGACGTTCAACCAGGTTGACATGATAATTATTGTCAAAATCATTTTACAATTTGTTTACTTTTGGTTTACTTACTTTTTACGTAGCTTTTTACAAAATTTTCGTTGTTAAAATGCCTAAATGCCCTGTGAAATGGTGTAGAAGTCATACAGACATACGACTTTTAATACAGGAATAACCTTTCAAGTTTCACCCGTAAGTATTTTTTTTAAAATTATGCTTAGGTAAAGTTCTTGTATTTTTTCCGACCCAAAAACATGCCCAAAAAGATGGTTTATTTAAGTATTTGCGTAAAATTAAGCTGGTCTCTTTGTGTTTGTCTTATTAAGTTTACATGTTATTGTAAAAATGCAATAATCAAAAAATAATATAATTACAAAATTTTTACAAAGTCGCCATGGACAGTGTTATGCAAGATGTAACAATTTAATCATAATTCATAACCGGGGGTCTGACTGACATCAGTATGGAGTATCTTATTTTTATAATGCCGTTCGTACTTCGTTTAGTAAGAAACGAACTGAATTGGATGCCGAGCCAGATTACTCGTTTATGTAGCATACACTTTAATTGTCATGATTAGGGAATGTGTTTTTACACGAATTATCATATTTAGACTGTGAAATCCCAAGTTTTATTTTCCATATTTTTCCACATTTTAGGGTTTTACAAAGATAAGTCCATATTTTGCAAGAAAATGTCACAATCGTCCATATTTTCACTAAAATACAAAAAAAAAATACGTTCCCGCCACCATGCGGCTGCGTATTTCGTTCCTCTCGCGTTTTATATTATTATTTATTATATTTTCTCGGTATTCTGTTTTCAAAGAAGATTATTGAAGAAATAGAAAATAAAGTTTCAGCTATGCTGAAGGTCATGTTACTGACATGGCTAAACAAAAACTGAAGTAAAAAAATATCGTGGATTGTGAGTTGTGACGTGCATGGATCATTAAGCCAATATTAAGCGAACCCAAGACGGTAATGTTTTTTAATGAAATAAGGGGGCAAACGAGCAAACGGGTCACCTGATGGAAAGCAACTTCCGTCGCCCACGGATACTCGCAGCATCAGAAGAGCTGCAGGTGCGTTGCCGGCCTTTTAAGAGGGAAGGGCAGGGAAAGGAAAATGGTAGGGGATTGGGCCTTCAGTAAACTCAATCACTCGGCGAAGCACAGCGCAAGCGCTATTTCACGCCGCTTTTCTGTGAGCCCGTGGTATTTCTCCGGTCGAGCCGGCCCATTCGTGCCGAAGCACGGCTCTCCCACGTCAAATCATGCAGCATGACGTGCGTTACGTGCTGTCATGGTTACAATATTATGATCAGCATGTCATGCAAGTTGTACAGTTAATACTGTCACATATGTTTATTCCCAAACCATTTATGCATAGGCAAAGCCAGTATAGCATATTTCTGGCCTACCAAATATGCAAAGGCAAAGCCAGCATAGCATATTTCTGGCCTCTATCTCTTTGTTAACTGTCACGAGTGACTCTTTTCTTACCTATAACACTAAAACAACGTTTAATTTTAGGAATTTTAAACTCCATATTTTTTCCATATTTCTATTTAATACTCCATATTTTTCCATATTTTTCCATATTTTCGATTTTTTAGTCCATATTTTATGTACATATTTTGGATTTTTTAGTACATATTTTTCCGGGCCCTAGTCATGATATATTTTGTATGAGTAATGTCCGAAAATTAAAGAGATTACGAAAATCTGCATTTGTACCGTAAGTTTTTTATTTCAATTCTGTATTAATCTTTGCTAATATTTTAAATGCGAAAGTGTCTCTATCTGTCTGTCTGCCTGTCTCGCTTTCACGCCAAAACTACTGAACCGATTATAATGAAATTTTGTACACAGATAGTCTAAAGCCTGAGAAAGGACATAGGTTACTTTTTAACCGGAAAAGGGGGTTGTAAGGGGGTGAAAATGCGTAAATTTGTTCAAATTAAGTTAGTTCCAAAAAATCATAATAGATGGCACCGTGCGTCTCCTACATCGCGATATCGCTTGCTCGTGCATCTTTCTATAAGAGGTGGTACCAAGTTGAGTACCGTTTTTCGATTCTTGCGATTGTTATGCACGTCTATAAATAATGAATAACTCACTACTCTACTTAGTAGTCAGCACTCAGTACTTTATCTACGCAGTGATGAGTGACGAAACCTTAAACCTACTAATGCTAAATAGTTTATAGGTAAAGCTAAAGTTGTGTAATGGCGGGCTAAATAAGCTTTAGGTATAATATAAAAAATTGAAATATTATGTGCGCACTGCACAGCTGTTTTTAGATATTTGATTTAAGGGGTACCAGGGTTTTAAAAAGCTTTTAAATTTGACACCAATTTTGTTGACACCGCGCGCTATAAACTGAAGTCCACGTGGACGAAGTCGCGGGCAACAGCTAGTTCTGTAATAATTTAGCACATATATTTTTGTAATCTGAAAACGTCTTGTCTAGGTGCTCTGGATAGTTTTAAATTCGTCCGAGTCGTACACGGTTTGTTCAAAATTATTATATATTATTATTATCGACGATTTAAGGATCAGAGGAAAATGTTTGATTTTAAAATAATAATTATGTACTCCTTTCTTCGTGATAATATGTTTGGTGTATACTGCATAATGCCATCCGCTTTGTTTCATAACTGTGACATTGATAATAACCGCGCAGGCTGTCGTCCAGCGCGCAATATTATGATACGTTACCTGGGAAACGACCTTGGCGAGAATCTGAATTGTCATATTTGAGTGTTCGAAAAGGAGCCAAATTTAAAACGGTTGAAGTATGGGAGTTACATTTCCTGTAGTTTTGTTATTCGTTGCATTAGACATAATATTGTCTATGTTAACAAAAATGAATTTTATATTTTGTTAGTGTCGCTAATACTCGAGAACGGCTGAACCGACTTGGCTTTTTTTGTCTTGAAAAGTCCAGGGAAAGTTTATATTATGAAGAAATTGATACGAAGTTATCCCCCGGGTCATCTTGCTAATTTAAAAAAAGGGTACATTTTTGAACATCCTATACAATGTAAGGAAATATACCGCCGTACCCCGATCCATATAAAGATAGGTAAACCCGAAATTGGAAGAGGCAAAATTAGTCCCGCTGAAAGGTTTCCTCTGCGGCATTCACAACAAATGTATCTGTAGCCAATACGAGTCTCTGATCATCATTATCAACGCGATTACCTTAAGTAGATGAAAAATTATGCAACGTTATTATTGCACAATCCATACTAATATTATAAATGCGAAAGTGTGTCTGTCTGTCTATTACCTCTTCACGCTCAAACCGCTGAACCGATTTTGCTGAAATTTGGCATGGAGATACTTTGAGTCTCGGGAAAGGACATAGGCTACTTTTTGTCCCGGAAACATGTACGATTCCCGCGCGATAAACGAGTTTTACGCAACGGAGTCTAAAGGAATCTAGATATGTATATTGTAAATTTTAAGGGTTCCGTTGACTACGGAACCCTTATACATATTGTTACGTGCTAGGGGTTCGAAGACTCGGAGAGAAAGAAAACCTGGTGACTCTCTTGAAGACTTTATTCACAAACACTAGCTCACACTATCACTGAGTCCAAACACTAAGCACTAGATCCAAATCACTGAGCACTATCACTGTCCTAGGTCGTAGCCGAGTCACTATCACAATCACAATCACTCACTATTGATCACTTGTTTTCGCTCCGAAGTCGCCTCGAAGATAGCTCAGATAAAACTGAATTGCCGGCTCGACTGTCTGCGACTATTTATACGGGCCGGATCGAATCTCAGAAAATTCCGGAACATCCCAGAATAAACCCGATATGCGTAAACAAGTATCAGATATTTCTAGAAAGTACTCGTAGGCACATACACCTAGCGTCATCTAGTAGCGAGTAGGGGATTTACGTTGCCTGTTTTCCCTTGGTAGGTTCGCTGGCGTGACGCTAGATGGCACCACGTGTCCGTATCCGTAACACTACTCCCCTCTTAGAGATGCTCGTCCCGAGCATCGTTGTTACTGCCATGGTAACGCGCCAGACGGTCTATGTGTACCACTTTGAATGTCCCTCTTGGTTGCTTTTGGATCCTGTAAGTCACGTCATTCAATCGGGTAACCACTTTGTATGGGCCGTCCCACTTGGTCTGTAACTTTGGAGATTTCCCTTTTCGGCGAGTTGGGTTATGCAGCCACACCAGTGACCCTTCTTCGAAGCCGCTCGTGTTCGCTTTCCGGTCGTATCTGGTCTTCATCTTCTCACTTGACTGTAACCCATTTTCCCGAACCGTGGCGTGTATATAGCGCATCTTTTCCCTTAAATCGCAGACATAGTCTGGTAAGGTCTTTGGTTCCTCCGGTGACCCTCCTGTCAAGAGGTCTACTGGTACTCGTAGTTCTCTACCGTAATTGACATACGCCGGGGTAGCTTTTATGCCCTCATGCTCGGCGGTACGGTACGACAGAAGGAAGAGCGGTATATACTTGTCCCAATCCTTTTGTTTGTCATCTATCAATTTCGCCAAATGCCTCTCAAGGGTCTGGTTAAATCTCTCAACCATTCCATCAGACTGTGGATGGTACGCGGTGGTCCTCGTCTTATGCATTCCCAAAATTCTGCATACTTCCTGGAAGACCTGCGATTCGAAATTCCTGCCCTGATCGGAATGGATTTCTAGAGGCACACCAAAGCGAGATATCACTTCTTCGACTAGCTTAGAAGCAACTGTTGTAGCTTCCTGATTTGGTATGGCGAACACTTCGGGCCATTTTGTGAAGTAATCCATGACCACCATAAAATACTTGTTTCCCGATTCCGTTACAGGAAATGGCCCAGCTACGTCAACTGCAATTCGTTCCCACGGTGCGCCAACGTTATACAAGCGCAGGTTCCCACGGCTCCTTGTCTGTGGTCCCTTCACTGCAGCGCAAGTAGTACATTTGCGGCACCAATCCTGCACATCATCTCGACAATGCAACCAGTAGAATCGTTCTCGCACTTTTGTTAACGTCCTCTTGACACCTAGATGACCTCCTGATACGCCATCGTGTATTTCACGGAGAACATCTGGTACTCTCGTCCTTGGGACAACTATCTGAAGATGGAACTCTCTGCCGTTAGTCTTCTCCCATTTCCGGTAAAGTATTCCATTTTGAAGTATCAGACTGTCCCATTGCGCCCAGTACGCCTTAGTGGCAGCGCCAGTGGGTGCAACCTCACTCCAGATTGGTTTTACGTCACCCCGTTTCTTCCATGTGATGATGTGCTGAAGGTCGTCATCTCTTTCTTGAGCCTGCCTCATAGCATCATTCTCCCCTGGACCCAAAGGACTTGTTTTCGTTAACTTTAATGTAATTTCATTAGATTCCTGCTTAACACAATGTTTGCAGTCTTCTGAACACGGCCTTCGTGAAAGTGCGTCGGCATTCCCATGCGCCTTTCCGCTGCGGTGTTCCGTCTTGAAGTCATACTCCTGGAGTTGTTCAATCCATCGAGCTACTTGGCCTTCTGGGTTCTTGAATTGTAGTAACCACTTCAAGGCTGCGTGATCAGTTCGCAATAAAAACTGTCTCCCGATGAGATATTTGCTGAAATGTTGTAGCGTCTTTACGACAGCCAAGAGTTCTCTTCTTGTCACACAGTAGTTTCTCTCTGGCTTAGATAAAGATTTGCTGAAATATGCAATTACAACTTCTCTTTCACCCTGTTTTTGAGATAACACCCCTCCAATGGCCGTGTTGCTTGCGTCCGTGTCGACTATAAACTGACCTTCAGGTTGTGGATACCCCAGGATTGGTGTTTCACACAGATGTTGCTTCAGTTTCTGAAAAGAATCTTCCGAAGTCTCGTCCCAAATAAACTGTCGTTTATCTTCTGTCAGCCGATGTAATGGCTTGGCTATCTCTGAGAATCCCTTAACAAAACGCCTGTAGTAGGAGCATAGGCCGAGAAATGCCCGCACTTCGGTTTTGTTTTTAGGGGTTGGCCAATTTTGAACTGCTTCCAGTTTCTCCGGGTCCGTCTGGATTCCATCACTGGAGATAATATGGCCGAGATAATTGACCTTACTCCTGAACAAACGACACTTTTTCGGATTCAACTTTAACTTGGCCCCCTCTATTTTGGCGAAGACTCGTTCTAAGTTTCGCAAATGGTCCTCGAAGTCGCGGCCAACAATGATGACGTCATCCAAGTAGACTAAGCAAGCCTCTCCAACTAAGCCTGCCAGTACACACTCCATGAGTCGCTCAAATGTGGCAGGTGCGTTACACAATCCAAAGGGCATGACGTTAAACTGCCATAAACCTTTACCGGTGGAGAAAGCTGTCTTCTCCTTGTCTTTTGGATGAATTTCCACCTGCCAGTATCCAGATTTCAGGTCCAGGGTCGAGAACCATTTCATGCCACTCAAGGTATCCAGAGTGTCGTCGATTCGAGGTAATGGATAGCTGTCCTTCTTAGTGACATCATTGAGACGCCTGTAGTCCACACAAAATCTTGTGCTGCCATCTTTCTTCTTCACTAATACAACAGGTGAGCACCACGGACTTGCAGACGGTTCAATTATCTTATGCCTTCTCATGTCCTCCAAAAGGCCTTCAACTTCTTTTTCCTTTGCAATGGGTATCCGTCTTGCTCGTTGACGAATTGGGTTCTCGCTTCCGGTATCTATCCTGTGCTGAACCATCGACGTTCTTCCAAGGTCGCCTTCCTGACTGGAGAAGATATTCGCGTGGCGTTGTAAAAACTTCTTAGCTTTCATGCTCTGCGAATAAGTCAGATTACTCTTGCAGTCATCGAGTAGCTCAGTCACTATTCCATAGTTGCTGCTGTTTGTTGAGTCTGAGCCTGTGATCGAACTACACTTTCTCATCCAGACAACTTCCTCGCACTTTCCAATGACGTCACCTTTGTTCAAGCAGATCTCGCGATCGCCAAGATTCAAAACCCTGACCACAGCGTTACTGTTTCCACTAACAAGGGTTCTCGCCGTCATCAGTTTTTGCGCTGATGTCTTGGTAGCCGTGTCTTCGATCAACACGCATCTGTTTGACTTTTTCTTTCCAGCTGGCGGTAGTTTAACCAGCACCCGAGCTTCCGCACGTCCAGGTATAATGACTTTCTTTACACATTCAACTTTCCCGCAGGCGCCTCCAAGGATGAAAATTTCCTCTTCACCACACTTGAAAACTCCGTCAGCGACATTAATTCCGCAGTTGTGCTTCTTCATGAAATCCAAACCCAAGATGCAATCGTCCATAATCTCAGCCACGATAACGTCATGAGGGTATGAGGACCCCCCTACATTAATCGTAACTGACATTTCTCCCAGGACGGGTATTGGCTGACCGGAGGCAGTAAGAAGCCGACAGTTAATTCTCCTCTTATGTCTACTTGCGGCTTTTACTAGATTTGGGTTCACTATCGTTCTAGAGGCTCCTGTGTCTAGAGTCATTTTGCAATCCGTCCTGTTAATAGTCCCCTGAATCACAAGACTATTTCCGCTGCATGCTTGGGAGATAACAGTTATCGGGGCTTCCTCCGCGTCAGCCAGCACTCGCCCCTTAGTCCTGGCTTTTATTCGTTTCCCTGATCCTGGGCAGGGGATGAAGCTCCTTGCTTCTTCAGCTCTTCTATTTGTTCCATGCGTTCCTCGAGCCTTTTCATCCTTGCCAGATGGGTCTCCTTCTGCGGGCAGTTGAGCTGAAGATGGCCCCTCTCACCACACTTATAGCACATGGCTCCATAACTTCTCTTCGTAGGAGCCTTGACCTCCTTAACTTCCTCAGAGACCTCGTGGATCTTATGAGTCTGTCGTATGTCACGGCGAACAGCCTCGACCTCCAAAGCATGCGCCAATGCTTCCTTAAGCGAGGTGTGGTGACGAAGCCTCACTGCAGCTCTGACCTCCAGATCCCTGATTCCGTCGACGAATGCTTGCACAATATTCGTGTCGACCATCTTGGAATCGGCTCCTGGGTGTGCCTTCTTAACCAGTTTTTCAATTTCCAACGCCCATTGTTGTAGTCCCTCTCCTGAGCGTTGGACTCTGTCACGAAGTTGAGCACGGAACACGTGCTCCAGGTGTCGCTCCCCGTATCTGGATTCAAGGGCCTCTATCAGGTCTTGGAACCCCTTTCCTGTATGTGCTTCTAGGACCGACAAAGCTTGCCCTCTGAGCGCAACAGTGAGAGCGGTCAGGCATTGTTCGTCAGTCCATCCGTTGGCAGAAGCAACCGTCTGGAATTGCTGGCGATAAGCGTTCCAAGAAGTAGTACCGTCATATGGTGGCACTTTAACTCTTGGTCCTTGTACCACTACTCCGGTAGTTCCAATCGACGTCGCGACTCCTGTGGTTTCCAGGCGCACTTTCCACTTCTGTAGTTCTGTGAGGCCACTTTTCACATTTTCCATATCCACTCCTAGCCCGGTAACGCGTTCTTCCATTATGTCGACATCTTTCCGAAGCTTAGTCACCGTGTCACTAACATCCTTTATAGCCAATAGCGCTTTTTCTTGGAGGTCCTTTTGTTGCTCTTGAGACTCCATCATTGCCCTTTGAGAATCTTGCATAGTGCCGAGCTTGCGGTCTTGTGACTCTTGCAAAGCGCCGAGCTTGCGGTCTTGTGACTCTTGCAACGCGCCGAGCTTGCGGTCTTGTGACTCCTGCAAAGCGCCGAGCTTGTGGTCTTGTGATTCCTGCAAAGCGCCAAGCTTGCGGTCTTGTGACTCCTGCAAAGCCTGAATTAATTCAATTAGGCTTTCTAATTGAAGAGCCACCTGAGGGGCTGTAGAAACTACGGGCGTGGCAGGATGGATGGAGCTAGTCGACGGGGCCTGAGCAGGCAGGGCCCAGTGGGCGGGGCCAGTGGGCGTGGCCTGAGTGGGCGTGGCCTGGTGGGCGGAGCCGGTGGGCGTGGCTATGTCCAGAGTGGGCTGGGCCTGGGGGGCGTGGTCAGTGGGCGGGTCCCGGTGGGCGGAGCCAGTGGGCGTGGCTTCACCCGAAGTGGGTGGAGCCTGGGGGGCGTGGTCAGTGGGCGGAGCCTGGTGGGCGGGGCCAGCGGGTAGGGCCTGCCCCGCAGTGGGCGGAGCTTGGTCCCCAGTGGGTATGGCCTCCGCAGCTCCACCGCCAACTCCTCTCTCGAAGTCAATGGCAGCAGCTCGCTGCGCCCTTGTCCTGACACTCCCCTTGAAGTCCTCTCTCGGAGTCAATGGCATCTCCAAATCCCACTTCTGACACCAGTTGTTACGTGCTAGGGGTTCGAAGACTCGGAGAGAAAGAAAACCTGGTGACTCTCTTGAAGACTTTATTCACAAACACTAGCTCACACTATCACTGAGTCCAAACACTAAGCACTAGATCCAAATCACTGAGCACTATCACTGTCCTAGGTCGTAGCCGAGTCACTATCACAATCACAATCACTCACTATTGATCACTTGTTTTCGCTCCGAAGTCGCCTCGAAGATAGCTCAGATAAAACTGAATTGCCGGCTCGACTGTCTGCGACTATTTATACGGGCCGGATCGAATCTCAGAAAATTCCGGAACATCCCAGAATAAACCCGATATGCGTAAACAAGTATCAGATATTTCTAGAAAGTACTCGTAGGCACATACACCTAGCGTCATCTAGTAGCGAGTAGGGGATTTACGTTGCCTGTTTTCCCTTGGTAGGTTCGCTGGCGTGACGCTAGATGGCACCACGTGTCCGTATCCGTAACACTATATTAACTACAAGGAACCCTTATAGTTTCGGTCTGTCCGTCCGTCCGTCCGTCCGTCCGTCTGTCCGTCTGTCTGTCTGTCTGTCTGTCTGTCTGTCTGTCTGTATGTCCGCGGTTTTACTCAGAGACTATAGGACATACAAAGCTGTAATTTGGCAGCATGAATACACATATTAGTGATGGCAACAAAATGGTACATGAAATCGTAAAAAAATATTTTTTTTATGGTACCTCCCCTACACATCACGCGGGGATGAATTTTTTTTTTCGCGCCCACCCCATCATGTGGGGTGTCGTTGAATAGGTTTCTTAAAAATATTGCGAGTGTTCATAGATCATTTTCCGATTTAGGGATCCGTTTGTGAAATATTAAGTTATAAAGTGGAAAAAATCGTTAGAGTCCAGTGTCCCCCCTCCCCCCTTCTACTAGCTAAACGGTTGGTTCTGGAAATGTCAAAAAATTCACGGGAGTAGGAAATATGCTGAATTTAAAAGGAAAACTATCACGGCTAAGAAGACTTCATAAGTTATTGAGTAATAGTTGATTAACTAAAAAAAATGTATTCGGCGAAGTATAAAGGACCTTTTCGTTCAAATTCCTTTGAAAGTAACTGAGATGATGTTGTTAGTAGTGTAAAACACGCTTTATTGACCATAAAAATTATCTAAAACTTGCGGTACTATGGAACCCTATATTGCGCGTGGCCCGACACGCACTTGGCCGGTTTTTTTTATTATTATTAAATAAGGGGCAAACGAGTAAAAAGTATAAATTAAATTTATTTATTTAATTTATTTAAGTAATATCATTACAACTTATATCTAATTGAGAGTGTACCTTAAACCTGCAAGGTTTGGATGGTATAATAATTATATATTTAACTAGATGACGCCCGCAAGTCCGGGCGCCAAACTTTCGAGATTCAAACTATCTCCTATTCTTTCCTGGGATTCAAAGTAAGTATCTGCTAACCAAATTTCATGAAAACCGGTTCAGCGGTTTAAGCGTAAACAGATAACAGACAGACACAAAGATAAGCAGACACACTTAAACTTAAAGAAATAATAAATATCTTCCTAAATGAATCAAGGAGACATTATTCAAGAAATTAATTGGTATTAACTACTGTCATTCTTCTCAAGTGAGCCTTTTATAATTACAGGTTAACCAAGATCTTCAGGGAACCGGAAGAATACAGGTAAGTTTATCTTTTTAATTCAAATTCGCAACGCAATTAAAAACCCATATTTATCATGCTTATAGCATAAAGCTTTTATCAGCGATTTATCTGTAGCTGCGACGGCAAAAATGAAATTACAGGAGTCGTTACGATGGGATGGTGTTCTCGGTAACGGCCACTAAAGCTAATTACTGAGCTCCCAAACTGAGCGATAATTTAGATTGCATCGTTACCCTGTTCGGCGATAAACACTTTTTGCCGGGATTAGATGAGTGTGTGGGATCTTGGCATTTTTGACACGTCTTCGAACTGATTTATTTATTGTATAATCTTAACTATTATTTTTAACAATGTTATGGTCATGAACGTAGAAAAAAAGGCGGACGGAGTCTTACTATATACAAAACTGTGTCTTCAGAGTCGGCCACGCACACATTTTTACGCCTGTCAAATGGTATGGACTAGCGTAAAAATGTGAGGGTGCGGACCGTGTACATGCAATCAGCCTGGCCGACTCTGAAGACACAGCTTTGTAAATAGTAAGACTCCGTCCGTCTTTTTTTTCTACGTTCATGGTTATGGTGTAATTCGAAAGTGAGAAGCATATTAATCATTATTATTAGGCTTAGTTTGCGAATTAATCAATTTACTTTGAGTAAACTTAAAGTTACATTTTATTTATAACCATGTTTTATACGTTTGTAGATATACGCGGCGGGTCGCTAGTAGTTATTAAATTATACAAGAAAACAGTTCATATTAGTAAATGATTATATTGCAAATGAGGAGCAGCTGTTAATTTTAGATAGCCAAAGCTAAATATAAAGCTTTATAGTTATACCCTACAGAACTATGTAATTAGTTTTAGCAGGCTCTGAAATTATTTGAAGCTTAGTATCATTCATACAATATATTAATATCTTGTTTCAATGACTGCTAGACTCAGGTTTATAATTAATGATGAAATTCCTACAGCATTAATGCTTCAAGTCTCATAAGAGCACCGGTGATTGCGACAACAATAGAATACAGCAGTATTTCGAAGGATTAATATTTGTGTGAATACCATGTGATAAGCTACTCATTGTATATTATTTAAGCAGTACTTAGCTATAAAAATATAATACTATGTTACTATTATTAAAATAAAATATTTTTGTAAATACTGCAAAATATATTTTACGGTTGCAGTGAATGCTGTAAATACATTGATTTTAAAGTCAATCCTGAATAAGCATGACAATGCGATGCATAAAATATAACATTAAAATGGCTTCCATAATATTTAAAACAAAAAGCCACCGGTCACAGCTGCATAATATATTAACTGTGGTTCTAGAACCATCGATGATTTTAAATTTTAACAATTTTCACAACCATTGATGACTTTAAATTTTAAATCGAGAATGCTTTGTTTATTATTCACAATCAATTTTAAGCTTACCTTTCTAAAAATGTTTTCAAAGGAAGGATAGGCAACATTTTCAATATGCGTAGTTGTTTTAAATACTAACTTATGTTTTTCACGTTCGTTTAGTGCTATGAATGTAAATAAGAAGAAAGTAGAATAAATTAACATTTTATTTTGTTTAAAAAATGTGTATGGTTCAATTAAGATTTCTATCATCATTATTATTATAAAAATACACAGTATTCCTTTATTGTTCAGATCAAACACGTATAAGTTAGTAGTAATTTTTTTTTTTAGTTTATTTGAGTCAACAAACAGTAACCAAAGTATATATTACCAAAAAGAGTTACAAACAGATTAATCTTAATAACTATGGTACCAACTACGTTAACTACATATTACTATATTTAACAATGAAACAATACATTCAGTGAAAAGCAAATGTACAGATTATTGTATGAATACTAGGTAGAAAGTATCTTAATTATAATTGAACAAGATATTTTTACAAAATATTAGATAGGTACTTTAGCTTGGTACAAAAGAAGAATAAAACATCACTAATAGCAACAATAATCAACGGTAGGTATAATGTAAATATTCAATCATTACATAATTTTAGATAAAAGAAAGAAAATAAAATTATTAGATTTAAATTTAAATGTTGCCATCGAAACTCAGGAAACATAGGAGTCTTGGGTGTATTTTGGCAAAAGTTTAAGGATCTCTTTTTTATATTTCGATACCTTATCGTTAAAGATGTCTACGGAGACAAAGTTTTTATTAAATGTATCAACTAGTCTATAAAATGGTGAGCGCTTACCAATATTGGTGCGACAAACTGCAGAAAAGAATATCTGGTGAGGCCTACGAGAATGAGTTGTAAGATGTGTTCTATAACATATTTTGTTATTTAAAGAAATGCAATCATAACGATTATGACATATATCAAATAAGAGCATCATTTCTAGTTGGGTTCGCCTGGATGTTAGTGGTAATATGGCCGTGTTTAGCTTTGTCGACAGTGAGATCAAAATTATTTTCAATGCAGTATAGTTTCCCTAATACCGCTACATCAGTAATCATCCTGGGGCCTCGCGTTGGAGACGCTTTTACCTTTTCACTCCACCCTTACCACGTAAGTAAATTAAGTTTTAATCTTGAATGAGCGTCACGTGACAGTGCATTTACATTAAAATGGTTTATTTAAATCCGGTATCGCTGGTAATAAACTACGCTGGATCCAGACAGGATAAACGTCAGGGATCCCCAGAAGATGTCATAATGTTATCGCGTTTGCATTATTTCATGGTTCGGCGCGACTCGACGCCGTGACGCGGATTTATCGGTGCGCGTTTAACGCTCGTAAAATAAGCGTAAATATCGTAAATAGTTTAGACCGATATCTCAGATAGATGCTGAAATAGGAATCGGTCGTAATAATCATTGTTCATCCATTTTAGAGATTTCGATAAGTAGCAACTACGAATAAAACTTATTATTATTAGTCGACTAGCAAGAATCATTATTTTGATATTTGATAAAAACTTTTATTATTAGTCGACTTAAAGCAAGAATAATTATTTTGATATTTGAGAGAAACCCGCTACAATGTTGGGTTTAAATATTAAAAGGTAGCTACAATAAAGCCCGTCACAGACCTAGCTATATGTTTATAGCTAGGCATATTATTATATATTTTCTATACTAATTTTCACGTGACCACACTCTGCTATAATAAATATTTCTGTGACATATGGATTTAGTATAGATTAATATGCCTTGCTATAAATATATTAATATATATTATAGCCAAGTCTGTGACGGGCTTAAACCTTGCTTTCACGATACAAATATTAAAATTATTGAATTTTCATTTTTTTAACACATAACGATAATTTCTAAAAGTTTACAATTTCTATTAATAATTCTACACATTTAAAACGATTTGAACTGATTACTATTGAAACAGAATAAATTAATGACTACAAAAGCACACAATGTAAACGATCATTCAACTTCTTGATTCTATTTGGCAATCTCGTAAACTAAATTGGGCGTGATATTACAAGTGATAAATCAACTCTGAAATTACTGGATGCGATAAAAAATAAGATTAAGGCTTCCCTATAACGAGAGAATAACCCATACGCGACCACTGGGGCGGTGCCTTCTGTAATATTCTCTTTAAAATTTCCTCAATTCCGTCCCTCTTTTTGCCATTTTTGTTCGTTGAGTTTCTTCATATTGTAGAGAATGTTATAATGATAATTTTAATGAGATACGAATTTGTAAGTTGTAGGTTTCTTGACTGACACTAAAGTCATGACTAATGACTTATTATGAGCCTATAATCCTGAGTAATATCAGAAAATGTGTTGATTGTGATTTTTCCAGGATCACATTAAAACGAGACCTTATAGCGACAGAAAAACGAAATTTAAATTAACACATTCTATGGTGGTTTAATGTATCGTTTCTAACTCTCACAAAATTGCGCTTCTTTTCGTCTTGTTTCGATGTGATCTGATAAAAAACCGGCCAAGTGCGTGTCGGGCCACTCGCAATATAGGGTTCCGTAGTACCGCAAGTTTTTGATAATTTTTATGGTCAATGAACGTATATTTAAAGCGTGTTTTACACTACTAACAACATCATCTCAGTTACTTTCAAAGGAATTTGAACGAAAAGTTCCTTTATACTTCGCCGAATACATTTTATTTAGTTAATCGACTATTACTCAATAACTTATGAAGTCTTCTTAGCCGTGATAGTTTTCATTTTAAATTCAGCATATTTCCTACTCCCGTAAATTTTTTGACATTTCCAGAACCAACCGTTTAGCTGGTAGAAGGGGAGGACACTGGACTCTAACGATTTTTTCCACTTTAAAGCTTAATATTTCACAAACGGATCCCTAAATCGGAAAATTATCTATGAATACTCGCAATATTTTTAAGAAACCTATTCAACGACACCCCACACGATGGGGTGGGCGCGAAAAAAAAATCATTCCCGCTTGATGTGTGGGGGAGGTACCATAAAAAAAATATTTTTTTACGATTTCATGTACCATTTTGTTGCCATCACTAATATGTGTAATCATGCCAAATTACAGCTTTGTAGGTCCTATAGTCTCTAAGTAAAACCGCGGACAGACAGACAGACAGACAGACGGACAGACGGACAGACGGACGGACATAACGAAACTATAAGGGTTCCTTGTTGACTACGGAACCCTAAAAAGTATATAGTATAGGAGGTAGCAACGTTTTCCAGAAAGTATTTTAGGTCGGCTGATTTTGTGATATTATGAAGAACGCAACGACTACCGGCAGCCAGACCGCCCAGACCGTAACCAGAAGAGCAAGAATGACGACATATTATTACAAAATCAGCCGACCAGAATTACTTTTTTTTCAAACGTTGCTACCTCCCGTACCAATACAAATGATTTCCTTCAAAACTATCGTCGATAATGATTCTTTGAACTATATGCATCTTAATAACTCTCAACAAAAAATTTCTAAAAAGTTATGCAGATCTAAGACATGCAGCGGAATTATGCATCCGCTTTTCTCGGCTCTAGATCATAATGGGAAGTCGAATATGCGATGTTCCAGGATAAAACACGAGCACTCTTAATGGAAATTCCGAAGTTAGCTTCGTTAACAGCCCAACTTTATTCATTAGCGTGTATTGTCTAACGAATTTATTCGTCAGGTCAAACACAGCCAAACATTCCCGGCTCGAGGAACGTACGCACTAGGGGGTCATTCGTAGGCTACGTCACAGTGCAAGGAATAGGAGTCAGCTTTGTCCACATTGGGCCTTTTTTTGTTCATCAAGGGCATGCGTTATAGCGCAGTCAACAGCAAACGTGAGGCATGCCCATTGCCCGTGACGCGCGTTAAAATCGTAGCGCTCGCTATAATAGCCAATGATATTTTAAGTTACTAACGTAACGCTATAGCTCCTCGTATGTCCACATTATGCAATAAATTCATCTTCAATTTTCGTCATCTTTTTTTATTCAACTTTCGTTTGGCATCCTACTAATATTATAAAGGCGAAAGTATGTGAGTTTGTGAGTTTGTATGTTTGTTACTTTTTCACGCTTAAACGGCTGGAGCGATTTTGACAAAATTTTACAAGGAGGTTACTGATATTCTGGACTAACACATAGGCTACATTTTAACAATGGAGTGGAGGAGAGAAAACTTTCAAAATGGAGGAGGTGTTATGTTCATTTTTAAAATTACTTATTGTCAACGATGACTCCGCTGTTTGTGAACCGATTTAAAAAAAATTGCCTTATTCTACTTCTCCTCCAAACCCCCCCACCACTTTTCCTGAAAGTGTTGCTTTTAACGAAATTTATCTATTATACTTATTATTCTTTTTTCTCTCAGTCATCAAAATTGAAGTTTCCGATGATGAAACTCATTTTTTTTGTCTCTAATACTATTTACCTATTACAACACAATTTAGTTTACACCTAATAAATCGCGGTTAGCACCGCGGGGTACAGCTAGTATTCAATAATTGAATGCATCAAAATCCACCCGCGTTGAAAGAAAAGTTTCATAGCAAGCGCTACGATTTCAACGCGCGTCACGGGCATGTCTCACGTTCGATGTTGACTGCGCTATAACGCATGCCATTGATAAACAAAAAAAAGACGGGTTGCACTCCGGGAGTGCCGGCAGAAGTGAAAACTTGATTATTAACGTTGTGCATTTTTTTAACCCTTTTTTTATGAAAATCAATTTTTTAAAAATCGTTTTTTTTAAATTAATCGAAACCCTTACAATTCGAGTTCGAGTTTTCGAGTTTTTGAGTTTTCGAGTTTTCGAGTTTTCGAGTTTCCGAGATTTCGAGTTTTCCAGTTTTCGAGATTTCGAGTTTTCGAGTTTTCGAGTTTTCGAGTTTTCGAGTTTTCGAGTTTTCGAGTTTTTGAGTTTTCGAGTTTTCGAGTTTTCGAGTTTTCGTGTTTTCGAATTTTCGAGTTTTCGAGTTTTAGAGTTTTCGAGTTTTCGAGTTTCACTTCAAAAATGCCCAGTGTGGACAAAGCTAATAGTCCGGTTAACGAATGACTCAAAAGAGGGTATAGAGTGCGTGAGCCTATGCGATTTCTGCTGGAACTTATTTAGGGTGATTAGGGGCAAAACATACTAAAAGTCCTGACGTCTAGGAGGAGAGCCGGCGGGCGGGGGGGGGCGACAAAAGTCTAAATTATTGGTTTTTCGTCAATAACTAAAAAACTATGCGTTGTAGCAAAAAATATTTAATGATGACATAAAAGCATATTAAATTATCTATAAATTAGATTATATACAGTTTTTCCAAATTCTCATCCGTTTTCGAACTACACGCTCAGGAAATGACGACCCCTCACGAGTGAGGGTGGAAAAATGAAGGTAATATCTTGACGCCAAGAACAATAGACGACTTACCAGCATCTGAGGCTTTACAAAGAACAATATTTTGTCGCTGCAAACAGAATTAGAAAGGAATACCTACATATTTAAAATAAACCTTTTTTTAATTTTTACTTTTCCTGAGCGTGTAGTTCGAAAACGGATGAGAATTTGGAAAAACTGTATAGTATCTAATTTATTGAAAATTTAATAAGCTTTAATGTCATCATAGAATATTTTTTGCTATAACACATAGTTTTTTAGTTATTGACAAAAACCAAACATTTATTAGAATTATGTCGCCCCCCCCTCCCGCCGGCTCACCTCCTAGACGTCAGGACTTTTAGTATGTTTTGTCCTTAACCACCCTGAGCTCCAGCAGAAATCGCTTAGGTTCCCGCTCACGCACTCTACAAATACTATGTTGACCGAGCTATAATGCCTTTGACAGGATGTAGAAGCATCCCATACAAAAATCAAGTTTTTAAAATTCTGCTAAGGGTTAAAAAGACAAAAATGAGTGGTCCACGTAATATCATGTGACCCCTTTGGTTTGATGATGATGAAGGATCGTAATATTATTACTATGAATTTTACACTAAGTACAGAAATTTTAATAAAATAATTAAATATGCCGTTGTGACTTTTTTGCAAGTTTTTCGAGATTCAAAAATCATATTAACGTGGCTAGTGTCATGATACTAGCCAAGATCAGTCAAGTTCGAAATCAAAAATGTGTGTGATTCGACCAACAGTTTGGCAATAATTGATGTATTTTAAATAGCTACCATGATATATGATACCATGTCAATCCCATACATTTTTTCGAATTAGAATTTTGTCAAGATTTTGCAATATTATTGAACGTCTTGGGTTGATATTGAAAGCCTTTCAATCTTATTGTCAAATAAATTGTTCAATGATATTGCACAATAAAATTGATCGTCTAGGGACTTCACTAAGAGCAGCGTCTCCTTCGCGTCGCCTAGTGCGTAGTTTCGCCAGACTTCACTAAATATTTTCGACGAATTCTGTTTATCTTGGGAAACAGTTTGCTAACTTTTGTCATATTTTAAACGGAGTTGCCGAAACTCATTTCACTGTCATAATCTCGTATAATACGAATGTAATGGGAACTTTTCGGCTGCTCGGTACGCGAATGAAATTTTAATTTCTACCCGTTTGAAGTAAACGTAAATTCACATTGTTTCGTTGACGATTTTTGTGACATGATTCTCTACATTTAGCCTGATAAAGATGTTTAAATAGCGTATTATATTCATGATTTTCTGTCTTTGTCATTCATGTGAATTCCCAATGTGCAAGAGAATGACGAGAAAGTAGATAGGGATTCGCCGGTTCTGGCTCACTGCCTCAATGTAGGGAAAAAAGGGATTTTCGATGACCATTCGCCTAAAAAAAGGAAGTTTGGTGTCAAAATATAGGTTTTCGGCCATTCTCGATCGATATATGCGATCCGTTTTTACGTATTTGCACTAGTTTCAAAGTTAGCTTTTGTATTTAACCCTCATTATCTACTATCACCACGCTCCATTGTTCCTTCATAATTACAATCGCTACTTATTCCATTGTTATGCTCACCTCAGTGTCCTATTGTTCGTAATGGTTGGGCTTATCGCTTACGTCACCTTAATTTCTTACAAGATTTTAAATAAATATGAATGATAATTAACTGATGAATTATTGCAAATTAAAAGTACCTAATAATTAATTATTATGTAGGTCACCCGATCATTCGATGGACTTCGTAAGCATACGACAACGCGGTGCGCAAACTGAGTCTTTTAGATTTTAAATAAATATTAATGATAATTAACTAATGAATTATTGCAAATTAAAAGTACCTAGTAGTTAATTATGTAGGTCACCCGATCATTCGATGGACTTCGTAAACATAGGAGGACCCGGCGCGCAAACTGAGTCTTTTTTTTAACAATATAATTAAAGCTAAGGTTAAAATAAAACTTTGTTGTTATGAAACTTGTATAACAACTTGTAGTTATACAAGTTTCATAACAAGTCATTGTCAGAGTTTCTGACTGAATTTCGTAGTGACACACTTAAAAATGATATGTTTTTGAATAAAATGTTTGAATCTTATTTTATGAACTGTGGTATGTATGTGTTTGAAAGTAAACCAAAGTTTTATTTTAACCTTAGCTTTAATTATATTGTTAAAAAAAGACTCAGTTTGCGTGCCGGGTCCTCCTATGTTTACGAAGTCCATCGAATGATCGGGTGACCTACATAATTAATTACTAGGTACTTTTAATTTGCAATAATTCATTAGTTAATTATCATTAATATTTATTTAAAAACTAAAAGACTCAGTTTGCGCACCGCGTTGTCGTATGCTTACGAAGTCCATCGAATGATCGGGTGACCTACATAATAATTAATTATTAGGTACTTTTAATTTGTAATAATTCATCAGTTAATTATCATTCATATTTATTCAAAATCTTGTAAGAAATTAAGGTGACGTGCTTACGTTGATAAGCCCAGCCATTACGAACAATAGGACATTGAGGCGAGCATAACAATGCAATAAGTAGCGATTGTAATTATGAAGGAACAATGGAGCGTGGTGATAGTAGATAATGAGGGTTAAACAAAAAAGCTAACTTTGAAACTAGTGCAAATACGTAAAAACGGATCGCATATATCGATAGGGAATGGCCGAAAACCTATATTTTGACACCAAACTTCCTTTTTTTTTTCAGGCGAATGGTCATCGAAAATCCCATTTTTCCCTACATTGAGGCAGTGAGCCAGAACCGGCGAATCCTTAACTACTCGGGAAGACCTTATAAAGTTTAACTTCTGTGTAAATATTACTATTGGTAAGTTGGTTAGAGAATTACATGGACCTGAAGTGGTTTACCATTTCAAGTCTTGAATTAAACTTAGATCAAAATATAATAAAAAGTATATAAAAAAATATAAAAAATTCAGTGCTTAAAACATGATTAGGTATCTACTATCTAGATACATTTTCGTATTTTTAATTTAAGTATTACAATTTAGTAAAATGCAGTCTGAAAATTCTATGACTATGCAAGGTTTATTCCTTTTACTAGTGTTCTTAATATTAAATTAAACGTTGAACTTTTGTACCAAAAATTACACGTAGAGCTAGTTATCTAGTTTATATGTGGTAAAGGTAGTTAAATGTTTGTCAGGTATGTCAGCAACTCAGCAATTACATGAAACAAAACTAAACTCGCTCCGACGTTTACCTAAAAGTTACTCTCCATATTAGTAGGACGCTACTAATATAGAGACTAAAGTAAATTGTACATAAAGTACTATCATAGACTTATCACTAAGATGCTAGCTACGCCCTACGGTAAAGAATATTAATTTTAACTCTTATCATGTACCAGAGGAAGGAAGTCCGAAAAACTGTACATTTTCCCGCAAAAAAGAGACCTAGGTATATCTTTCCCGTGGTCTTTTCTATATATTTTGTTCTAATTAATATAAAAATCGGTCAAGCAGTTTGTGTAATTAGTGCGTGTAAATTATTAGCTTTATAATATTAGTATACCTTCACCATTCACGATAAAACTTTTCTGAAGATTTTCTTAAAGCACGATGTAATAAAGTAAAATATCAAAATCTTTTTCCACACGAGAATAATCTCTTAGATAGTATAAAATAAGTACCATCAAAAGTAGATCGGGCCTAAATTTTATTTGTTTAGATAAGAGCTTCCTCGCTCTAGGTGCTAACCGTTTTCAAATAAATTCTGCCCTTAGACTCGTAAAGTCAACATCACTCAAGTGTGAAGACTTGAGCAACTTAAGCATCTTTGAAACTTTTAATGCCTCCAGAATTTTCCTTCAATAAATTCAATTCCAATTTCAACTTATTTAAACCAATGAACGTTTGGTTAAAACATCTTGAAATAGCGTTGCGAACTATGACTTTATTTAAATTCTAATATATTATTATGTCGAACTTTATACTGAGTCTCGATATGCGGGTACAAGACGAAAGTTTGTTGCTATAATATTGTTATTACGACAATCTTGCGAAGCCACATATCTTCATTGCGGTGCGTTGCCGCTGCGTCAACGCGTCGTTCAACTGCAATGATTTATGACAATATTATTATTATGCCAAATTAATGAGTTGCGTCAGCGGATGCAATGTTTCAACGAATTGACGGAGTATGTATGTATTGACGGAGTACGCGTCGTTCAACCGCAATGATTTACGATATTATGCCAAATTAATGAGTTGCGTCAGAGGATGCAGTGTTTCAACGAATTGACGGAGTAGAAACGATGCGAAAGAAAAGGATGATACTCTCTGATTGTTCGATACCTTTGTGGCCGGGCAGCCATTGGCGGTAATAGCTCAGCACGGTTTATATCGCGTCATGCGATGGTTCAGCATGACCAACATCCGTTTTAACGCATCACCGAAGCATACGCAACGTAGATGTGGAAAAATAACAAAATTGTCTGTATTCAGATCCTATAAACCTTAACATACTTTAGTTCTTACAACATAAACCATAATGCAATACGTTTTAATTTAAAATGAGATGTAGCATACAAAACGTTATTCCGTTGCAGCGACGCGACGCGACGCAACGTATCAACGTGGCCTCAGGAAACCGAAGCTTCAAAGCGTTTACGTCAAAAGCAAACATATTGTTATCTCTGATTTCGTATTTAAGTGGATATTAACTTTATAAAATGAGTGCAATTTACGGTTCGATCAGCGTTCGACGAAGCGCGACGCGGATCAAAGCCGGACGTTATCTAATTTCCCCGAAATGGCCGCGAGGTAATTAAATTCGATAAAACAATTCTAGTTTTAAATCGTGTATCGATGCAGCCGATACTGTTACCGATTGTTTCCGGGAAGCCAATAATACTGAAAAATTGGTCAAACACGTAATTCATTAAAATGTTTGTGTTATTAATTATCGCTATTCTTTTATCTAGAAATTCATGAAACCGAACGTGGATACATAAAAATTGGTTTTTGGAAATTTCGGAAACATTGAATTTAGTAGAAAATTTTATCACCGATTGGACTGTTGAGCTTATAAACTAGTGATTAATATATTTCATGCACAATTTGTGAAATTATCTATAAAATTAATGGCTGAATGGGTTGCTTGGCGGATTTTGCAGATTCTTTTTTTATTGTGTTTGATAATGTCTAATAAAGGTTTTTAAGGTCAGAATTTCATACAATTACGAGGAAAATTATAAAAATTAAGAATTTCTTACCAGCGAATGGACTATAACTTCACAAAATGTGAGTGGAAGAATCGAACAAGTAACATTTCGTAACATACGGACAATAACTCATTTTTTCTCTTATTATTTTCATAAAACTTGTAACTTATCAACTTCATAACCTAGCTAATATATCTGGATACAAATATACACCACAGTTTTTCTATTTGAAATAATTTTTCCGACCCTAAAGCCTCCATTTGAGCAAAAAAACTGGAAGTTTTTTCATGTTACTTACCTTATTCTTCCACTCACGTCTTGATTAATATGACGGAAAGTCCCGCTAATTCAAAATAATTCTAATTAAACACTATACTCATACTCGAGCACGGTCACAGTAATTTACGAAACTCATCGGTTGAGCCCCATTCGGTTGGAATTGGGGAAAATGTCTTTATTGGCTCAAACAGGACACCAATTGGTCGGAGCAATTGACCGGACCGGCTCTATTCTCTGTTACGTCGGGGCCACGCTTACTGGATTTGTTACGTACATTCTCCGACTTACTCATTTGGCTTAAGCCGAAGCCAATGGCACTTCAAATGGCGTAGGAAAGTGGAAACGATCCAAATGTTGCACTATGTTAATATTTTGTAATGTTTGAGATCAATTTAATCCTTCGATCGCGGATTCTTGGAAATCTATTGTTATTCTATTGTGTCTCGCTCACCGATGACCTTATGGGGCTTGATGGGTTAATAATAAGTTACTTGTTGATAAATTATAATAATAGATAATAGATTATGCACGTCACTCCGTTCCAAAATTCGTTTATCGCGCGGGAACCATACCCTTTCCGGAATAAGAAGTATATTATGTCCTTAACGTATCTTTTATCTTAAGGTATCTCCATACCAAATTTCAGCGAAATCGATTCAGCGGTTTACCCGTGAAGAGGTAACAGACATTCAGACACACTTTCGCATTTATAATATTAGTAGGGATTATTAATAGTCAACTTTAATTAGGCAAACGAAAATTTTGTTACGTACTTACATAATTCACTGCCTTACTCATTTGGCTTAAGACGAAGCCAATATCACTTCAAAATGGCGTAGGAAAAGATTCGAAAATGCGTAATGTTAATTTGTAATAGTAAAAATAATGTTTTCTTGTTTCTAGGTAAGTAGTAAGGATAATAATGCAAATATTATGTAGGCGAACGAAAAAGTTGTTACGTGCATTCTCCGACTTAGGGCGTTTGTGCACTACACGGAATCACCACCCAGCGCGGCGTGGCGTCCGGATTTTTTACACTTTGATATTATGGCAAACGTGAAAGTTATGAACGCCGGACGGTAAAATTCCTTGTACTGCACAAACGCCCTTACTCATTATTGGCTTAAGCCGAAACCAACAGCACTTCAAAATTACGTAACTACTCGAGAAACTATTCGAAAAAAAATTATTAATCCTTTCTAACATCATAAATCGGTGAGTGTGTGTCGGTTACCTCTTCACGGTTTATCGGCAGGATCAACTTCGATGGGTAAAGAGATACTTTTGACTTTTGTGTGACGGGCAAGGACATAATATTAGGATAGTTTTTGTTGCAGAAAAATGTATGGTTCCCGCGCGATAAACGAATCTCGGCGAAGGTTACGGACGTCATCTAGCTTGTGATTTTGAGGACAAATTAACATAAATTACGTCTTGTTTTTAATCTTGGAAGTAAGTAGTAACTTAATAATGTTATTTAAGCGAACGAAAAATATTTTTTTATTACAAAATTGGCATCAAGTGAATCAACCGAAGATGTTTTATCCCTATAGGCCAAACATAATTCAATTTTGAGTCTCCAATGTTGTCATCGTGGGCTATTGAAATTTGAAATAGGATTATGAGTTGCGATGGAAATGAGGTCGTGATCAAATTTTAAATTTACTTTCCCGACGATCGACAGACCAGTAATGAGTGGCACGCAGAATCACTTAAAAAAGTGTTCAATGTAAACAAAAACAATGCAAACAATTATTCCGAAAATTTTGTAGAGACATGGTTGTATTTAGTACGATTTTAAAACTTTTACATCGTCACCATCTATAATATCATTAAAGCTGTATAAGCTGTTTCAGACTCACACCATTCAGCCAATGTCATCCAAGTTTCATTTTAAGTATTGCCGAATATTAATATATAAACATGGTGTACTCGGGGAATCGAGACAGTAGCGGTCATTGACTCCCGTCAAAAAATTTGTTATTTTCTATATAAACCGCGATTGACAATGAAGTGTCAGACGTTCCTAGTCTAAGGCCGTGTTTCCACCTGCAAGACAACTGTCGCGAGAAGTCTCTTACAGTCTGTCTGACAGCAGCTTGCAAGTGTAAACCCCGTAGCAAGTGCTGTCGCGACAGTATTTTGTCAAGCGCTTCCTGCGAGTAGCTGCGACAGCATGTCTAAACATGACTGCGAGGACTCGCGACAGACCTCGCTGCGGGTCACCGCAGGTCTAGTTTCGTATAGCATATTTTGTCCGCGAGCTTCTCGCACGACATTTACTACAGCATTAATGGGCATTGTCCAAAAAAAATCACATGTACTTTTTATATTTTTTTTCGTTAAAATAGGGTATTTTAAGAATATAAATTAAATAATTTTGAAATTCATTGGCTAGTTTTTTCTCAATAAATTTTTAAAGTTGCGCTCTGACGTCATCATCGGCGGCCAATTGACCTCTGCAGTATGTTTTTTTCCTTTCAATCTTATTTATAATGGCTGGTTCGTCAAATGTAAGTTATCATTATGTGAAAGCTGATACGAGAAGCTTACCAAAAGTTCGAAACGTAATGTTGGTCGAATTTATTGCTAATTTAACGCCATTGAAGGTTAAACTAAGGTTAAACATATTTGTTCAAAAATATAAGTAACTGATGGGTATTTTTTTCGTTTATATACAAAAAAACGATCACTGACCTTATTCCTCGAAATGTTTTTGTAATGAGCAAAATTTAAAAAAAATGGACAATCCCCATTGCAGTAATTAATATGAAATGTAAACAATATTGCAATAAACTCACGCAAGACTTCCGCGAGTTTGCTTGCAGGTGGAAAACACGGCCTAATAGTGCAGTACGAGTCGGCGCATGAGTACCGGAAACTATTCCACCTCAATTTTTTTATGCGATCCTCTTCAAATTGCCCTCCTGATGATATAAATGCATGTTGCCATGGTGCAACCCAAATTTGAGATTTTTCGAACCTTTAAAAATTCATATCTTTAAAAATATTAACTTAGTCGTGAAAAGTCATAGGACCTTTTTTATTGATATTTCAATAAAGAATATAAATATATGTCCGGTTAATAAATAACAATTCCTTGCAATTGTTTAAACACTGTTTGTTTAAACAATATGGCACCGGGTTGCACCATGGCAACATGCATTTATATCATCAGGAGGGCAATTTGAAGAGGATCACATAAAAAAATTGAGGTGGAATAGTTTCCGGTACTCATGCGCCGACTCGAGCTGATCTATAAGGGCGATATCGTATTTTGCATACTCAATGTGAAGCATGTCACTTCGAAGTCATAAAAAGTTGGAGATTATCATTCTAAGAGTTACCAAGAGGTTTTCTGATGAATCTTTAATGATCTGTGTCTTTATAAGAGGTCGATTCTATTCTTAAATATTCTAAATACAGTGCGATCACTTTCCATTTAGCGCCTAGACTAAAAAGGTCAATGATGGCTACCACCTCGTTTTGTCGAGTACAGTATAGTGACATTTTAGTGACAATTGTTTGGTATCCACGCCCATATAATTCTGTCTACTCTGCCCATGTAAACATCCTTGTAGGTCTACACTACTCGAATTATCACGAAAATTAAGTAACTGTTTTATAATGTAGTAACTTCGGTCTTCGTATATTAGTACAATAATTACTACATAGCACTAGTACAACACATACACTAGTATTGGATACAGTTTAAATCTCTTTCAAGTCTAAAAATGAACCCATTTCAAACGTATTTTGAAAAGGGGTTGAAAATTCATTGGTTAGATTTAGTGGTCCAAGATCGCCGATTCTCGAGTCACGACTCACGGCCACCGAACTAAATTGAGTACATAAAGGTTGTCGCGGGGAGTGAGTGAAACCGCTTTACAAGTTTCCGACAACCAGGAGTCGGAAAATCGGGATTTATACTAACATTTTCTACCTCGAGAAAGTAATGGAACCTCTTTCGCAAACCAGCAAATAGCTCTTCAATTTAATTCGCAAAAGCAAATCGCAGAGTTTCTGTCAACTTAATTGGAAGAAATAATTTGTATGTAAGTAATGAACTCAGTACCTAATTGTATTTTAAATAAGAAGTAGGCGTTATTGAGAAGCTAATAATTAATTCTTCGAGTTAATTGAGCTAATAACAAAGGCGTGTATTCCATTATCATCAAGTCAAATATTTTATAATATACAAAGTCTTGTGTATCGTACCTACATTCATTGACCATTAAAAAATAAACCCTAAAATAACTAGTGGTACTACGGAACCCAATATATTGTGCGTGTCTCTTTGTTTCATTTCGGATAGAAAGTTACAAGATATATGACAGTTTTTCAGAAGATAAAAAGCAGTTTCGATATAATGCATTTATTATAATAGAGCGATAGCGATATTTTTGCGTGCGGATAAAAGAGAGATTATGCAACCGGTCAATGGCCAAACTGCTAAAAGTTCAATAACCAAAGTATAATATAATTTTTAAATCATAAAAAAATACGCATTTAAGTGGTAACTCAAATTATGCAGGTAAAGTTTACAGTTTTTATTTAGAGTTTTTTTAAATCATAGTTTACATAAACACTAAACCTCTAATTTCGTCATATGATCATGCCAAATACAGATACAAAGAAGATATTACATTGCTTGGAAGAGAACTTATCACTTCCAATTAAAATGCAACAAGTTGAAGACGGAATTACGCGCACATGTTACTTCGTAAGTCCATTACAAGTCGACGGCTGCCAATTTGTGACGTTAGATCTGAGTAGAGTTGGACCTGTACCCCAATCCTGCTATTTCAACCATTAAAACAGCTTCAATCTAGTCCGGATTCTGCCGAACAACTAAAGATATATTTTTTACCAGGTGACACCCGCAACAAAATTCGTTTATTACGCGGGCACCATATATTTTTCCGAGATAAAAAGTGTCCTATATCCTTCCTCTGGGACTCAAAGTATCCCTTTATCAAATTTCAGCAAAATCGGTTTAGTGACTTGGGCATGAAGAGGTAACAGACAAACACTCTTTACTCTTTTCTGTTGTTGACAGACACTTAATGTTGGCCCATGAATCGTAAAGGACCCCAACACAAAAGTGTTGAGACCGGAGGCGGAAAGGGTCAATTATTCGTCTACTTGATGACACCCGCAACTACGTTGCGCCAATATTCGTCTATCTATATAAGGGTGAGGCCAAACGAGCGTAATTCGTAAGCTGTGAGTCGCAGAATTTCGGCTGGCAAAAATTCTGCTGCATTCAGTAACATACAAAATGTTTTTTTTGTCTGTTTAATTCACACGAGCGTAATTTTGTGAGTCATGATTAATTTTGTATGAATGAAATATTTACGCGACATAATTATCTACGACTCACAACTCACAAAATTACGCTCGTTTGGCTTCTCCCTAATCCGTACCGTATCTCCATGCCAAATTTCAGCAAAATCAGTGCAGCGGTTTGAGCGTGTAGAGGTAACAGATAGACAGACAGACAGACGGACAGACAACTGAGAGATACACTTTGAATTTATAATATTAGTAAAGTATAGTAAAGTGTATGGATGATTTCACATGATCGGCGTCGATTGTGCACGCTAAAGAGTGCTTTGTAAAATGCAATCTTAGTTACTGGTTAACATGGTCCAACAAGGAGAGTCTTTCAGTCAAATCATCCCCTCTAGCATACGCCAACGAGAAAATTTTGTCTACACGTTTTCTCGATGTTTGATGGCTTTTCTCTTCATCTCTATTGACCCTAACATGACATACAATTTTTCTCGTGTATATCTGTCGTAAAAGCTATCGACATAACGTCAAAAAATGATTTTGACATTATGTCGTTCTTGACAATATAACTACAAACGAGAGTGAGATATCTCGAGGTTTTCTCGTTTGCGCATCTTAGGCCGGCAGAAGTCAGAACACGTTTTACTTGTTTTTTTTTTAAATACAATTTTGTAATCACACCGAAACTGCTTTGAAACCATATTGAAACTCTAATATCGCCTTAAAATTATAGAATTTGAGTACAAAATCAGGGTTCTAAGTTGTGGAATTAGGTTGGACCCTGCTGTTTAACCGAATTATTGATTACCCGATTCTAGACTGGACACATATTTGCCCAGTATCGAGAAGTTGCTCGTCTATATATTTCAGTTCTGGGAGAACCTACTACTAAACTAATAAACCCTCTCCATGTTGAATAGCCATAATTGCGCAGCTGTATGCAGTATTAACGACTGGCATGGTCCAGTACGTTCGGCTCTTACGTTCATAGTTGCTTAAAAATATCCACAGCCAAGCATATAACCTCCTCCTTGTTGGAAGTCGGTTAGAAATATTAGTCTATCATGAGCATGACTTATATAGGCCTACTTATCTTATCGCAATAAGAGTATCAACATCCACGTTTAAATAAAAGCACTACTTATTTAAAATTTATAAATATGCAAGCTATCATACATAGCATGCATCTTTTAAACACAGCCTCATAAAAAGTAAAATATTTTATGTTCAAAACAAAAGCCGTTTCAGTTACAAAAGACAGCAATTTATACATCACAATAAGAATCCTCAGACGGGGAAACCCCACAAAAATAAATTTGATTTTTATCTGTGGATGTGAAACAAAAGAAAGTAGACGGACAAAATTTACAATTCCGTATTCAAAGAGGTTTATTTTAAAATGGCTAAAAATTAAACGTCGGCCATTAATAAAACGCCTGCCGTTTTGGCGGGAAATTGTCCCACTTCAAAAGTGGAATAATTAATATTTCTCCCTTTACATCGGCCGTTCCCTCAAAAGAAACCTTCGGTCTTAAAATCTCAGCCATATATCGTAAATCTATGAGCAGTCTTGGAAATATCGAATGGAAAGTCTATAAATCATAGCGAATGGAGAAAAATTGATGGATTTACAATATAAGTTCAATATTATCTTATTCAAATCCGAGTGCTCCTAGTTCTTTCGAGAAAAATCTAGAAAAATCTGGGGAAATCTGGAAGTTGAATCCGACATGAACTTCTCGGATAGACTAAATACTCTTGAGGCGTCGCTTTTAAGTCTGGCTGATGTCTTTTCTTTGTCGTGGAACAATTCATCTTTTCAACTATTTTAAAATGGAGATTCTTATTCAAATGACGTAATTAATTGTGGTTTTTGCGTTGATGCGCAATTACTTTGTAAGATGATGAGTAATTAGGAATGTTTAAGTCGGCGAGGATATATTTCAGAGAGAATGAAAATTGAAGAGAAAATAATTTTTCGCCTCTTTACACCGAGACGAATAGGCACGGTAATTTTTAGTTTCTCCTACGAGTAACCTCTACTAAGTCTAGTAAATAAAGTCTACTAAGCCTATACTCCACTCGGGCTAGCTTGTCGCTAGCGGTCATTGACTTCCTGTCAAAAACTTGTCATTTTCCATATAAAACCACGATTGACAATATCTGACTCTTCATTGCCAATTGCGGCATATGGAAAATGACAAGTTTTTGACAGGGAGTCAATAACCGCTAGCGACAAGCTAGCCCGAGTGGAGTATACTTTCTTTTTTTGTAGCGGCGGAAAATATGTAATTTTTTTTCGAGTTAATTACTATACTAAAATAATTATATAAAATAATTTATCATTAATTATTCATTATAATTATATATAATAATTTATAATAATATACGTTCAATTTCATTGATTAACATTAGTTACCTGTGGCATTAAGTTCTTCACAATATTTTCGGTGGAGCGTTACGTTGCAGAAATGCGCATTGAAGTGTACCTTTAACCTATGTGAATACATCTATACACGTACCTATATAGGTACATACACAAAGAGAAGTTCCCCGTAAATGGAATATCGATGTCCAACAGTTGCTGGTTCAACTTGCACCATTTGAGCCCGGTCGTCTTAGCTTTCATTAAGTTTTAGATAACTACCGTTTAAACTAAGATTAAAGACCCGTCGTAACTTTAATATATTTTTGATAGCGTAATAATAATTTTTGTTTACGTTGAGTAATTTATTAATACTTGCATATTTATTTTGATTTTGTATAATACTAATTTTATTTTAGTATCATTTTTAAAAACCATAGAAAAATTCCCACGTCAAGAGAAACTATACGTTATAACGACCAAGCGAATTATATTAAATGTTAATTAATTTGTAATTAAGTCTTGTTGAGGCGGTTTTATTTTGTCTAACGCCTTAATAAAGCAACGCTATATTTTAATGTAGGTAGACTTCTCTTTTAATTGAACACAAACAAGTTCTTGTTATTTTTAATTATAGAAAATGTTCATAATAAAATAAAAATGGAGGTTTATCAAATTAAAAGTCTAAAAATTAGTCGGATACGTTGGACCGCTTACGATAAAATAGACCCGTTTATTATTAAAAAAAAAGCTTGTATCCATACTGGATACAAATTATTTTCTACATTCTACTGAGATGAATATTATGGTATTATTATTTAATTTTCACATTCAGTTCAAATATACCACCATCATAAATACATTTACTCCATATTCTATTAGAGTTTAGACTATAACATCAAAATATAAAACATCTAAGTACTTAACACAATATAAACTTTTCTAATATACGAACATTTTGACACAACAGGTTTATACAATTATCTAAAATCACACATTGTCTACAACTATTTAATTTGTTAATCCTAATCCTTATATCATCTAATTCACATCTAACCAATGGTTTAATGAAGTCAGTCAAAACACTATCGTCAGCCTGCACGGCAGCAGTATAAATCAATTTACTTATGTTCACATCTTCTTTATAATAATATTTAGCAGCCATGAGTAAACCATAGAAGTTAAAACTCAACCCTTTTGAGTCAATATATAAATCTTTATTAAGTCCATGATTTATAATAAATGCAGTTTGATCAGACGATAAACACACACCATTGTCTTTAAAATAGTACACTATTTTATCAAAATCAAAAATTATAGAATCTAATTCATTGTCAGGTAGGAAGAAGCCATACTCAGTTATAAGTTTTGAATTATGACTGTCACCATAGCAAATAAACACTTGTGAGAATGGTTCAAAGTAATTCTTCGTGTAAATTGAAAATCGTACAGCAGAAAAAGTATCCTCCTCTAATTTGGATACTGGTGTGAAGCTTAGATCTTTGTTTATCTTGAGTCTCGTTTCATTCTTAGCATTTCTATCATGATTTATCATATCCAAGTATGGACATAAAGATATTTTTGTATTATCAGTTATTAAACTTAATATAGTGTCAGATAGGTTTCTAAAGTCAACTATGTTTGTTAAATCCATGAAAACACATCTAGTGTTCACAGTGAAGTATGCCCATTCATATTTGGACATAGAAAGATATTCTTTAAAGCTTTTTACAGTAGGTATGTCACTAATGCAACTACATAAAATATCTTTAAAAATATTAAATGACTTATCAATAATATTCCTTTGATTTTCTATCACAGATAAAATCTCTTTGTGTAGGTGGGATTGTATAACTCTAGGTAAAAAATATGGAACTGTGTATTCTTTTGGCAAACTCTCTAAATATATATGCCACTTGGAACTTAGGCCTTGCGACTTCAAAAACAATATATAAAACGCTAGTAAACACTGAAATGTAACTGAATTTTTGTAATCTTGTAAACAAACACTCGTGTTGCTGGTAAATATATCACAAAATGCACTGTCTGTAAGCAAACTGGTCACATTAATGGTAAGGTTTAAGGGTAAACTCATCAATTCTTCCCCTGCTTTTATCTTCTTTTTTGTGAGTACTCCTCTGCCCGTATCGTCGAAAACGGCCATCACGAGCTTCTTGCTGTATCGTACATCGTGCTTGGAGAGCCAGGACTTTAATGCTATTAAATCTTGCTCATTATTGCATGTGTAAAATTTATTCGCCTGCTTCAGTTTGCGTTTTCGTTGTGTTCGACCCATGATTTAAAGTACAATGTTTAGAGGACAAAAATGTACACGAACATTAGCGATACAATACAAAATTAGCATAAAACGATGAAATTAATAAATTGAAATGATGTTAAATACAAGCATGTACAAAATACTTTAAATTTTAAAACAAAACCAAGAATTCAGTATTCACATTGGATTTGACCACAGACTACTTAGGTATCTTGCACAAATCTCATTAGAGACTAGAGATTTTTAAAATTTTGTCCCACCTGGGACCATAAAAACTGTTTAAATACCGTAATACCCACCTAGGTACTACGGTATTTAAAAATACTTCACTCTGAAAATACCTACTGTATACCTAAATCATCCACATCGAAGGCCTTGTTTTTGTTTATTTGTTAAAAACATAATTTTTCAATGAACTGGCGTTTTCTCTTTTCTCTACGTTATAGTACATAGATAAAAAAGATAACTTACGCTTGGCCTACTTTTAATTCACCACACAGGCACACAAAATACTGAATAATTCAGATTTCAATTTAAAACTGAAAATGTTATTAACGAAAGTTGTTAATGATGTAAGTGAAGGCAGTCGCAACACATTGTTAACACCTCGTTAAAACTTTGTGGGTTCGAGCTGTCTTTTTGTTGCTCATAGCTTCGACCCTTCGTTTTTGTGTGTTCAGATTTAAAAAAATCGTATGGAAGTTTTCCAATTATGAATATTGATCCGAATTTCTTTGGCTTTTAAAAATGTTTTTGGTTGCAGTGATTTTTTTCCTGTTATTTAAGCATCGTTTGATATTATTACATGATAAGAAAAACGACTTCAGTAACACAGTTCAGTAACACAGTTTATTAATTATTAGTTACACAGGTAGTACAAGTACATCAATAGACACAGATACCAGTTTTGTTACAAGTTCAGCTTCTTCGATAGCTTAGCAGTGGAATGAATCCCCCTAATATCACTAGGCTTTTTATACCCAATAGCCATTATACAATTCAACAACTATTTTCGTACAATTAATGACAAAGTATGCATTAAAAACTAGTACAATTTGTAGTAGTATTTGTGATACTAATTTTGCAACACATTTCACTAAAGGACAGAGTCTAAATCTAACAATATCGTTATAAAAAGTTATTCAGTTATTTTGAGTAGCATAATTATTATTAATTAATTTCTAGAATCTTCTACGGAAGTAACCTTCCGTAGAAGTAGTTTTATTAAATACAATATTATAAATTATAAAACAGGCCTTATCATTACATAATAAATTAAACAGAATTATTAACAATCTTACTTTAATTAAATCATTCAGTTTCAATAAGATTATTTACCTTTCGTTACAGTGATAGTCGTAAATACAGTGTTTAAAATTCTACAACTATTTAATTCGTAACCTAGGAGATTTTTAACAATTATCTTTATTCTAATATACCAATAAAATCATGGAATTGAATATACAAATCAATATATTACAGATCAGTTTTGACTCCGGCCATAGACAACGCTATTCGTTAAGGGTTAGCACGTTGAATTTGGTTTCTTTAGATCGCGTATGGTCTGTTAAAGGCTCTTATACATACAACATTGCACAATATTGTTTTAACTGGCAACTTTAACGTAACAAAATTATAACATTCGGCCATCCTACTCATGTGTCGCCTCCTGGCGTCACAACATACACTTAATCTCACGTACTGTCAGTGTCGGAACTTGACTCATCGGTTTCGTGCAACTCTAATGTTCTAATATGTATCCACGGGCGAATTCTATCAGCAGCTATTACAGTTGCATATGGTTTACCTTTTTTACTAAAGCCAGGCACATCAGTTATCCTATAGCGATCATTCCCTAATACTTCCGTTATCTTATACGGGCCAACGAATTTAGACATAAGTTTCGTACTTTTGCTGTTGTTGTCAAAATTGTTACGAGATATTTTAACCAAATCACCTACTGAATACTGAGTTGCTGGAATTCGATTTTTGTCATGTCTCAGTTTTTGATTATTTTGATCTTTTTCTATATTTGTGGAAATTTCATTTCTAGTTTCCTGCACGTTATTTAAAGTTTCCTGTAATCCATTACATAATTTATTTGATAGAATATCGCGAAGTTTAATTCCGAACATTGCCTCGGTAGCAGTTTTTTTTGTGGTGGCGTTAACAGTATTATTGATGCCCCACTGTATTTTGCCTAGAAATCTATCCCAGTCGTTTTCATGACCTAACGAATTTTGAGCTGCTAACGAGTTTAAAATTGTTTGATTAAATCTTTCTGCTTGTCCATTAGCTCTGGGACAAGCGACTGCATTAAGTACGTGTTTTATACCATGAGATATGCAAAAATTTTGAAAGGCGGCTGATGTAAAACTAGTACCACGATCGGAAATAATTCTGGCTGGAATACCAAAATCATAAAATATCTTTTCTAAGACTGTAATAGTAGTTATAGTTTTTAAATCTTTTACAGCTCTAACAAATACATATTTGGTGAACCCATCTACTACAGTAAGAATGTGAGTATTACCGTTTCTACTTCTTACGAACGGTCCAAGGTGGTCGATATGAATAGTATGAAATGGGACTGGAACTTTTTCGATAGGATAAATATAACCCGCTTTCTGTTTGGACACATTATCTTTATTATATGCGCACTCTAAACAGGCTTCAACATATTTTTTTACAAATTTCCTGAGTTTTGGAAACCAATAAGAATGTTGTATTCTTTCAAGTGTTTTAGAGTAACCAAAATGGCCTATTTCATCATGATTAGCTCTACAAATTTGCCACCGGGCGTTTTTAGGGACGACTAAACACAATTTATCGTTAATTTTCTTATAAACTGTATGATCTTTAACAACATAATTTTGACGAATGTCTCTACATTCCGGATCATCGCTTGGTTTAAGAATTTTATATATTCTAGATATTTCAGGATCTGCTAGTTGTAAGGATAAAAGCCAATTATCTTTTTCTATTGTATACACGACTACTGATGACTCATCATCTTGTTCCGAGGGTAGCTTGGTGTTTCTGCTCAACGCATCAACGTGTGACATTTGTACACCGGGTCGGTAATTAATTTCAAATGAATATTCCGATATTTGTAGCCACCACCTGGCTATTCTCGGAACAAGATCTCTTTTGGTCAAAGTGGTTCGAAGGGCTGCGCAATCAGTAAATACCTTAAAATGAGTTCCTAAGAGATACACACGAAATTTTTTTAAAGAGCAGACTACTGCGAGAGTCTCTAATTCGTAAGAATGAAGATACTTTTCTTCCGAAGTCGTCTGTCGACTAAAGTAAGCAACGGGTTTTAATACTCTAACATCACTCTGCCATTGCATTAGAATACCCCCAATACCCATCGCACTGGCGTCAGTATGAACTTCAGTTTCAAGCTTTGGATCATAAAGAGCCAAGATAGGTCGAGCTACTAAACTATCTCTCAAAAGTTGAAATGCTCGGTTTTCAATGTCTGACCAACGCCAAGACGAGTCTTTTCGTAATAGTGACGTTAGAGGTTTAGCTATTTCCCCATAACCTTTAATAAATTTTCTAAAGTAGCCAGTTAAACCGAGGAATTGGCGAATCTCATGTACGTTGCTAGGAGTTGGAAATTCTTTAACTGCCAATAGTTTTGTTTCTCCGGGCTTGATACCCTCTGAAGAGATTTCGTACCCCAAGTAACTTACGTTGTTATCAAAAAATCTACATTTGGCTAATTTTAGAGTTAGTCCGTATTGTCTTAAAATACTTAAAATATCTTCTAAACGGCTAAACATCTCCTCTTTATTTCTAGAGGGAATTAAGATGTCATCCAAATAAGCTAAGGCATATTCAAATCGTCTATTACCAAGGATTTTATTAATCATTCTTTGAAATGTGGCAGGTGCGTTCGCTAATCCAAAGGGCATTCTTTTAAATTCGTAGTGTCCATCCGGAGTTACGAATCCGGTGAGGTGACAACTATCCTTGGACATGGGTATCTGGTAATATCCGGATGCAAGATCAAGAGTAGTGAAATATCTACTGCCGCTAAGATTTGAAATTTGATCATCAATAAGTGGTAACGGGAAACGATCTTTTAAAGTTTTACTATTCAATGCGCGAAAATCTACACAGAGACGATTTTCCCCTGTCTTTTTCTTTACCATTAAAATCGGACTTGCGTAATCGGACTTAGATTCTTGAATTATGTCATTCTGGAGTAAATCATTAATAGTCTCGCGAACCTGTTCACGTTCGAAATGCGATAATCTATACGGACGGTAAACAATTGGTTTATTATCCGTTATCTCAATGTTCATTTCTACATTAGTAGCACAACCTAACTCATTCAAACAAGTGGCGAAACAATCACGGTAACTTTGTAATAATGAATATAATTTATCAAATTGTTTATCGTCCAGATCTGATCCCACATTAATATCTTCCTTGTTAAGAGGTTTAAGAGATTGGTGGTCAGGTCTTATTAGATTTACTTCACAAATTTTAGGATCACTAAACGGTATAGCCCTAGCTATCAAAGTTTTTGGTTCTAACTTTAATTTAAGTGGAGAAAAGTTTGTCACTACGACCTGACCCTTCCCTTCATGCATATCGTAAATTCCGTGTAGTAATCTAAATTCCTTATCTGAGGTAGAAACAATATATCCACTAATGTATAAATTACCTGTAAAACTTTGGTCTGAATAAACGGAAACAATGCTGGTTGTTATTACTTCAGTGAAATTACTTACATACAGGTTCATGGTACCCTTGGAATATTCATTTGTGTCAAAATTGGGGCTCTTATAAAATGTTAATTCGTATTTATCTTTGAGAACAGTAATAAAAGGAAGTTCCGTAAAGTTCTGACCTATTATTAATGACGTTGGCATGTGAATATCATCCACTATTAATATATCGATATTTGATTCAATATCGTCGAGGCGTATAATAACATTTGATTTGTATATCGGTGTAACTATAGATTGTCCGAAACCTCTTATTACGGGGATATCATCGAAATTTTTATTTAGATTTAACTGTTGAGCGTCAGATTTTTTTAGTAAAGTGCACTGACTGCCAAAATCAATATAAGCATTTAAACATTTACCATTTAATTGTACCAATTTAAAGTATTTGGCATTACTCTTATCGTTGTTTTGGATTATCATTGTTCGCTTCTCGCCTGTAATATTCCCCGAACCGGATTTAAAATTTGATACAAAGGGTTCCAAATTACAAGAATCGTTATTATGGCCTATCCTGTTACATTTCTTACATTTTATTAACGGTTTTGGACACTTGTGGTAAGGGTGACCCCTCTGGCGGCAATTGTAACAATTGATTGATGAAGTGTTATTTTCATTATAATTTAGTTTTGCAGTAAAACGCTCACGAGGTATTCTAATATTTAAGGATTGGTTTCTTTGTGATGACAAAAAGTGGAGTAAATCCTCAGGTTCAGAGCAATTTAAAATCTGTGCCCCATTCCGGACAGATCGATCGCTAATACCGTGTACAATACAGTCAACAGCCTTTTTGCCTATTATTTCGCATCTAGTGAGTAAAGTTAATTTGTCGTAAAAATATTCCCTAAGACTTTCTTCTGTGCGGGAGGTTCTAGCTAACATCTCTTCCAAGAGACGACCGTAATTATCTTCACTGGGGAAAGCCTTTTTCAATTTTATTTGCCACTCATGCCAACTATAAACTACGGTTGGCAGAGCCTCAAACCAACGTTTCGCAAGACCGGATAGCTTTTGAAGCGAAAAGTGAATGATCTGCCTTTCATCCCAATCGTATATAGTTGCACATTCATTAACTTTTCTAATCCAACAGTCAATTGTTTGAGCCCTACTTGATGGGTTAAATTCTGGTACGACATTATTATAATTACTGTTATAAGAAGTTTTAGATGAATCTTTTGATACATGCTTTACAAGTTTCAAGATATCCTTAGAAGAAAATTTTGTCTTACGCATCTTCTTAGGCATGTCATTATCAGATGAACTTGACGACGACGATGCACTTTTCTGTCTCGCCTTGCGGTGCTTTTGACTCCGACGGGGTCGCCTGGGTGGCGTACCAGGTGGAGTACCAACATCATCCTCGCTTTTGTTCATGACCTGAAATTATTTATCCATCCTTGTGATCCATATTCCATATCCGACGAGCTATGCGAAAATTTTCATAGCACGCCCCCTAGTAACCGACGACCCCGTTACCAAGCTTAGTAACGTGGACCGCCCCCTAAAAACCGACGATCACGTAACAAAACTTAGTTACGCGGACCGCCCCCTAATAACCGACGACCCCGTCACCAAGCTTAGCAACGTGGGCCGCCCCCTAAAAACCGACGACCGTGTAACCAAGCTTAGTTACGCGGACCGCCCCCTAATAACCGATTAATGTACTGTAATCAAAATAATATATTCGTTCAAACTTATCAACGTCGGTGATATAGCGCTATCTAGTATTAAAGTTACGAAACCCAAGATAAAATTAATTCACTGTTAAACTGTCACACATAAAACAATATTTTGATTTTATAACCTTCATTTTGTTTTTACCGAATAATGTACTGTAATCAAAATATATTCCTTCAAACTTATCAACGTCGGTGATATAGCGCTATCTAGTATTAAAGTTATGAACTATATCTCACAAACTGATTTTGTCCAAACAAAACCCAAGATAAAATTAATTCACTGGTAAATTATTGTCACACATATTTTGATTTTATAATCTCCATATTTTTTTATTGTATAATCCCGAGAACTAAATAATGTACTGTAGTGAAATATTTATTTAAGTATAAACGACAGTGTAGTAGCGTTATCTAGTGTTAAAGTTACGAACTATATATAATTAGTTACAAACTGATTTTACGAGAATAACACCAAAAAATATGGGTGAAATAAAATAGGATAAATTACTTATACAATATTCAAAATAATATTTACCTTGTGGGTCTATCCCCGCTTCTGACTTGATAAGAAAAACGACTTCAGTAACACAGTTCAGTAACACAGTTTATTAATTATTAGTTACACAGGTAGTACAAGTACATCAATAGACACAGATACCAGTTTTGTTACAAGTTCAGCTTCTTCGATAGCTTAGCAGTGGAATGAATCCCCCTAATATCACTAGGCTTTTTATACCCAATAGCCATTATACAATTCAACAACTATTTTCGTACAATTAATGACAAAGTATGCATTAAAAACTAGTACAATTTGTAGTAGTATTTGTGATACTAATTTTGCAACACATTTCACTAAAGGACAGAGTCTAAATCTAACAATATCGTTATAAAAAGTTATTCAGTTATTTTGAGTAGCATAATTATTATTAATTAATTTCTAGAATCTTCTACGGAAGTAACCTTCCGTAGAAGTAGTTTTATTAAATACAATATTATAAATTATAAAACAGGCCTTATCATTACATAATAAATTAAACAGAATTATTAACAATCTTACTTTAATTAAATCATTCAGTTTCAATAAGATTATTTACCTTTCGTTACAGTGATAGTCGTAAATACAGTGTTTAAAATTCTACAACTATTTAATTCGTAACCTAGGAGATTTTTAACAATTATCTTTATTCTAATATACCAATAAAATCATGGAATTGAATATACAAATCAATATATTACAGATCAGTTTTGACTCCGGCCATAGACAACGCTATTCGTTAAGGGTTAGCACGTTGAATTTGGTTTCTTTAGATCGCGTATGGTCTGTTAAAGGCTCTTATACATACAACATTGCACAATATTGTTTTAACTGGCAACTTTAACGTAACAAAATTATAACATACACTCATATTAAAATGAACTGATTTTGATGAAATTTGGCATGGTACTAATTTCGGCTTTGTGATGATACACTACTTTGCTAATAAAGTAAAATGTTTCAGAGGAATACTTATTTAAGAATATAGTTTTTGAAGTGTCTCTCTGAAGTATATAATAATTTAAATAATAAATATACCTAATATATAAAAATGTCAGCTCATTAAAATGGGCAATTATTCCTCAAGTTCTCCAAGACAGAAGTTGACGAGAGCCTTTACTTAGTTAAAATAAACATGATTTTAACGTACAGAAGTATATTTTTATGAAGGGAAAAAGTTTTTCTGCGAAAATTTTACATAATCTTACGAATAGCGCGCGGTGCTAACAACGTAGGAATTTTAAATTTAAAAACTTTCTTTTTCAGCTTAAGGCAATTTCTTTTCTCGGGAAGATTAAGACCAAATCATGGAGCTCAAAAATACAAAGTTTTTAATGAGCGTTACGCATTAACTAACTTAAAAAATAAAATTATAATTAGTGTACGTAAAAAATTCCTACTTTATTTGATAATAATTATGGGCTATACACATTCACAATATTTTGAGGTAAAAAAAAATATTTTATTGACATAATTTTTATACTATATTGTGATTTGTTGCTATTTACTTTGCTAGTTACACATCACATTAATTTTCATGATTGAAAGTAGTGATTATACCAAATGGAAATAGGTAAAGTATACTTTGAGCTTCAAGTAAGGAGTTAACTGTATAAGGATTTATATTTTGTTACAAAACCTATTACAAGAGTAAACAAAGTGGCAAGAGGCTAACTGATAGATCAATGCACAGGCCAAGCTCTGAAAGCTACAAACTGGAAATTTCACACACGAGTTCCCCTTATCATGTAAGCATCACCCGACAAATATTTTGAAAGGTAAACACCCAAGGAGTTAAAATATAAGATAATTTTTTTCTTTATTAGGAACAATTAACAGTAACATGTTAAAACTCAGTAATAATTACTAATTACAATCTTCTTCTTCTTCTCTTATATATAAAAATGGATTTTCAAATGTGTTAGTCGCGCTAAAACTCGAAAACGTCTGATCGGATTGGGCTGATTTTAGTCTTAAAGTATTCGTAGAAGTCCAGGGAAGGTTCTAAAGTGACACCAAGTTCACCGGGACAGCTAGTTACTTATAATTTAAAAGTGATATAAACACATAACCCACACCATTGTTCACAGATCATAATATACCTATTTCGCGTGGGCAAAGCAAAAGTACATACTAATATTAATAAAACTAATAAAATAAATGCGAAAGTGTGTCGTCTGTTACCTCTTCACGCCCAAACCACTGAACTGATTTTGCTGAAATTTGGTTTGCAGATCCTTCGAGTACCTACCGGAAAAGGATTATAGTCCGATACTTTTCATCCCGGAAAATATACGAATTTAGTCGCAACGGAGTTGCGGGCAACAACTAATATACAGGGTGTAACACAATTAAGTGATAATACTTTAGGGTGTGTATGAGTCCCGTGTATAGAGTTCACTGTAAAAGTAGCAGCGCTGAAAGAGCAAATTTTTTTTTCACCTTTGTATGGAAAAACTCGTGACGCTGGGGCGCTTGCCAATACAAATCACAAAAAAGGTCATTCAGCGCTGCTACTTTCACAATGAATTTTCTACAAGGAACACGTACAACCCCTAAAGTATAATCACTTAGTTTTCTTACACCCTGATTTGAAGGCTGTTCTCATTTTGCAAACTGCGAAGTAGTTATGGACACCATCAAATGAAAAATAAAAGTTTAGTATTTCCCATGAAATTCAGCAGACTGGTCGGAGTCATACTTGACGCATTGAATACTTTCCAGCAGTAAAACCACACTTAAAAAATACATCTCGAATTTATGAAAGGAATTCCTGCAAACTATCTTGGGGATATCGCGTTTATGTTTTTATTTTCATGAATTATGTCTAACCACAAAAGCTGTATGACTTTTACGCGCCACTAAAGGAAATTCTCATTATCCAAATCATGAACGTAAGAAATATTAAAATGGTTTGTTCTTCATATATTCTTACCCCCTTACTAATAAACGCTGTTTAAGCTTTGAATAGTTATACAGTGTTTTGTCTTCTTCAATCCAATTCAATATGTCACTTGTGTGACAGGAACAAAACACTGTATAACTATTCAAAGCTTATACAACGTTTATTAGTAAGGGGGTTAGACGTTACGAAATTTCATTTAGCATGTACAAGGTGTAGGTCGACCTCCAACTAGGTGGGACGACGATCTCCGTTTAGTTGCGGGTCCATGTTGGATGCGAGTAGCAGGAGATCGGTTATCTTGGCGTTCATTGAGAGAGGCCTATGTCCAGCAGTGGACGAATATATGATGATGATGATGATGATGATGATGATGTACAAAGTACAAACTTAGGGATAAAGTGGCCCACTTACACAAGCCACTAAAATTTGTTGCATCAAAGTATTCTCATTGTAGGTACCTACTTGCCTTATACTGTTTACTTATTTCGGAGGTAAACTTTTATGCAACAGTAGAACAGTACACGTGCCACACAGGATTAACATAGAAATTAATACCAGTGAAAAATACTTAATATTTAAATTAAGTTGACAATTAATTTGAGTATCCAAAATCAATGGAACGTTAACAAATAGGCTTTATTTACGAGTATCACCCGATAACGACAACACATTACAACAGTTACCGGCACGTGTTGAGAGATACTGGCTTTCATTAACTGAGAACATAAAAGCATTTTTTACAGTTTATTTTTATCAATAAAAATTGTAAACTGTGTAATAGTTCCATCCATGTATTATAATATTGTAAGAACTTTTTACACTAGATACCTATATTTCCGGATAGAATAGATATTTATTATATTTTATACAATAAATTTCTTTTCTATCCATACTAATATTATAAATACGAAAGTCAAGACGTATGTCTATCTGTTACCTCCTTACGTCCAAACCGCTGATGCATAAGTAAGAGCCGGCCTACCGTCCCATCCTAATGCAAGAGTCCATAATCTTTTTCTTTAAGAAAAAAATAAATAAACTTTAGTCTAATAAGTGCATTGACTTCAGGATTTCTTTTCGGCTCAAAAATTTCTTCTAGGCCATGTTTATTCGTCTGTTAAGTTCTTCTTGATGTCTGGTTTTTTTTAAGATATTTAAAATCAATAATATAATAACAATCATAATAAGTAACAATCGAACATAGAACTTCCTCCATTTTTAAACAGTTAGTTCAAAAATATACAGAAACGAAGGCTTTAATATTATATTAACAAGGCCCAATTTTTTACATAGGAAGACTGACGCTACAAGAATTATCATTTTTAAGACTGCCCGCCGTTTGCGTAGGAAAAAGAATTTAATGAGATGTCCTCATAGATAACAATATTATAGGACGTCTCCAAATTAACACAAGGGATATAGCCTTTTTAAGGAAACATTTTAGGGAAAATTTTATTTTTCCAACATAGAACGGGATATTTTAGATATTTTTCCTCAAATTAAGGGTAATAAACAAATTCTTACGCTTAATTGGAATGTTATAATTTGACGGAAGATTTTTTGTAGATAATGTATTTATTGGTATTATTAAATTGTAAGCCATGATAATAATGTTTTTGTGCACGTGGCAATTTTTTTACGCTATGGAGTATGGGTATTGGTTTTCTACTGACTACGTAAAATATAACATCAAGCATGTTTTGTTTTTAATGTTCAACAGCTGTACAGAACGGTGGATAATATTTTGAAGTTACTTACTTCGGTAAAATATCTTAGAAACCGGAACAAAAACCTACAGTTGTGTAGTATCTACTTGCTGTTATTTACAAAGCACACTCACATACAATAAGGGTATATAAGTAAGGGGAAGTAAATGAAAATTCTCTTAACAAATGCTCTTTGAAAAAAAGAGTAATGAAAAAAGTCAAACCTTCCCGCCTTCGTTTTTTGTAGAGCTAATGTATGACGTCGAGCACGTATCGTATTAAAATGGGGGACATGTACGAATATGCAGGTTTAATTTTACAGCCCTCTGTACGATGAATAGCAGTCTTCAATTATGTACGTAGTTTGTACTAACAGCGCCATTTTAGGAGTAACGTGTATAAGAAACTGGAGTTTTATAGCTGAAAATGTCTACAGAAAACGATTTTTGAAGTAAGGAGGAGCCTGTTGGGCCTAGGATCTTTTTTTGACATATTTAGATATTGAATCAAAATTCAAAGCCAAGCTCTTTTTTAAGAAAGCAAGCTTTAATATTATGGCTGCTGCAATGCAATAATAATTATGATGTTTTGTAATCATACTAAAATTAAGTATTATTTAACGCAGATCAGAAATTGAATTACGAAAAAAACAAATTGATAATTAACTTGTGGTATTCCAAATAGCATTTTTATCATTATTTTAATATTACAAAGTTAAAAGACGAATTCTATGCAGTACATAAGCGTATCAATTTTGCTGGCATAATGAATTGCAAACGCGCAATTTCATCACAATTTTTCGCATCACGCTAATTATTTATTTACTAGTACTATGTACTAGTAAATAAATAAGGTTTACATTTTTACTCAGGAAATTTTAAAACAGAACTGAATCTTGAAATACCCCGAAATGTACGTCCGGCGAAAACAAAAGCTATCTCCGAAAAGATTCAGGAGTTCGCCCGGAGGTATCACGTGCACATGACCGCGGAATTGCGCACGTTCCAACGGGAATATTTTACTTCTATCTCCATAAGGAAATCTGATTCCAATTTTGTACTCGTCAGTACACAGACGTCCCGAAAAGATGAGAAGAAAAGTGTTTAGAGAAATCTTTTAGTTGGTAACTTTAGGTGCTTTGACGTTAAAAAAGACGGAGATAGAGTTCTGATAGTGGGTGATCACTGATCTATTATACTAATAGAAAAAAAAGTGTGTCAGCTCCGACGCACGACTGGAGTTTACTCCTTAAGTATCTAACCATACGCAAAAAGAGTTTATTCAACTGAAAAAAGATTAATATGATATGAAATCAGATGTTCCGGCATTATTATTTACACCCCTTTCTGCCATAGTTATTTCAAAATACTTTTAGTTCACTTTAGCCAGTATATTGATAAAAAATCCGAAAGGCCAGGATCGTATAGAGGGGAAAAATCCAGGAAGAACAAGCCGAAGAACCCCATATCCAGGACAAACAGTTGCCAAGTTATAAGCACTCAAACTTTGACATTGACAGCTCGGCAACTTTTAAACGTCGAACAAAAGCGGCCATAACTCAGCTTCCAATAGGCCTAGAGGAACGGGGTTTCTTCTAACATCAAAGGCAACACCTGGGCTACCCCCTCCCTGAATTTGAACTAAATCAGAGACATCATTTTTTTTCAATTCTAAGGCCAGAATCAAATAGAGGAGAAAAATCCAGGAAGATCAAGGCGAAGAAACCCATATCCAGGACAAATAGTTGCCGAGTTACAAGCATTCAAACTTTGACATTGACAGCTCGACAACTGTCAAACGTCTTACTAAAGTAGCCATAACTCCGCTCCCAATAGGCCTAGAGGAACGGGGTTTCTTCTAACATCAAAGGCAACACCTCGGCTACCCTCTCCCCGAATTTGAACTAATCTACTACTCTGCTACTTTTTTATCTGAATAATGTGTACATTCTATATATATACCTAATATTTACCCGGTGAAAAGGGTGGTTGCTTTAGGGGTAGAGTTTCTGGTGGTTTGGTTTGTTGGTTGATGGTTCAGTTTATGGTTCACACGCGTGGTTATGTTAAAAGATGCAAAAACTGGTTTAACTATTTATTTACTATTTACTACACTGGATATTGGTTAATTATTATGGTTTATGGTATACGAGCGTCTCGGACGGCGGACTGGTTGGTTGACGTTCGATTACTACTCGACGACTACTCCTCGTGAACGCGAAAGCGATTAATATAAGTAAAGTAAAATGCTGAATTTACAAATGTTCGACGTACCTCGAACACCCGGGAATACCCACTCTTTAAACTTTAAAGGATTGTACATTCAAATCTTGTTAAAACAAATTAGAAAGTTGCGCACTAAAGGTGCGCACCAAAAACGTGACACGATTTTTCGTTACTTGTTAGTAGGTTTTACCCCTCGGATTTTTCTCATACCAGGCGCCTTATATATGAAAATCGATTCTTAAGGAGTAAACTCCAATAAAAATTAAAATAACCTCGTCACAAAACTCTGGTGTTTTATCAATTAAAATGCATAATATTGAACTAATCAAATCACTAATTAAAGTTGCTTACAATCGATCATAATAATATAATAATAACATCTATGGACGCTTCACACCACGTCAATCTGGCCCCGTGCTAAGTACCCGAAGGACTTGTGTTACGGGTACAACGGAAATATATTTAATACTTTTATACTACCTATACATGTATTCAAGATTTTTATTATATCATACACATATTTAATACACATCCATGACCCAGGAACATTGAAAAACTTTTTGTTCCGTCGACGGGACTCGAACCCGCGACCCCCAGCTTTAGCTGACACACACTCTACCCATTGAGCTACAGAGGTCGTCATGAAATAGATATTCTAAAATTTTCCAGTATCAAGCAAACTGCTCATGGAGTATTATGGCCAAGAACACTTTCCATCCATTTGAATGCCTTGAATAAACATACACACTTACAGACAGACAGACATATCAAGCTTGTTACACCTTGGAGCGCTTATGGCTGGTTTACACGTATTAGGTAATTGATTTGGTAGTTATGTAAATTTTAACTTAATTTTATGTTGTTAATTGCATGTAAACACACAATTTAGTAGCAAGTAGCAAGTTAAAATTTAGTAAGTACCTACTAAACTAGATGACAATTAGAATTTAGTTACTACTTATCCACTACGTGTAAACCAGTCATTACAGACGAACTGCACTTGTCGACAGCTGCCGTCGACGCGTGCCGTCGATAAATGCCGTTCGTCTGTAAGAAGCCTTTCTTAACAATAAGGCCTTCCACGGCCGGCTGATGATGCTTAAAATCTATTTCCACTGTTTAAATCGCGTGGGACATAAACAGGACGAAAGAATTTAATTACGGAGTAAAAATAAAAGTAGCGTCAATAGCAAACAGCGGTTTATGTGTTTGCGCCGCGCGTTCCCAGATGTGCAATTTGCTCTAAGCTGTGTAAGTTGCAGCATCGATTATCACGATGCACACAATGTATGCACAAGTTCTAGGAGGTGTAGGAATTATGGATATACCTCAAACTTTGCGCCAATTTGTGCATGTAGTTACGGTGATTTTTTTTCTTTGATTCGTCATCTTTCACTCTACGTGACACCCATATTATTAATATCCATAATATTTAATATTAATATATTATAAATGCGAAAATCTGTCTGTCTGTTACCTACCTCTTCACGCTGAAACCCCTGAACCGATTCCACGGAAATTTGGCATAGAGATACTTGAAGTCCCGAGAAAGGACATAGGTTTATCCCGGAAAAATGTACGGTAAACATTAACGTGCGATAAACTAATTTTGGCGTAACGGAGTTGCGGGCATCGTCTAATGATCGTATAAAGAAAGAGTGAAGAATAAATTATTCAAAGTAACAAAGTACCGTTCGTTCAAATAAACATTGATTCAGTAAAGTTTCTTATAATCACCCTTCAGAGAGTGTCACATTAGTCATTGTGAAGAAACTTTACAAATCACAAGTAAGAGCCGCAATGTTATGAAATAATAATTTAGGTTTTCTAAGATTAACCTCAATGAAGTCGGTTGAAAACAGTAAGAAATTTGCTGGATTTACTTATAGCATTGCATTGGCAAGCAAAATTTTATTTACTTGCGATTACTGCTAAGAACTTTTAGCCCTGTTACCGTACAAAATCTTCCATTGTCTTTGTTCACACTATGACTTTTTTGCTCATTAAGGGCATGCGTTGTAGCGCAGTCAACAGCGAACGTGAGGCATGCCCGCAACGCAAGATTTTTGACCGTATCCAAAAATTTTCTTTGTTCTTTAATGACAATGTTGGCGTTGCGTTCTTTGACGCATTCAATCATGGAATGCGCCAATGCGAAAGTTGAATGAAAGAAGACGACGAAAATTGAAGACAAAAATGCACAGGTGTGGACATAGCTCATGATACATCGTCTTGTCTCTTTCACGTCAAAATACCATAAGATTCAAACCACCGTATGAAGATAGCAATATCGAATTTCTAGCATCCACGATCACTTTCTGAACATAGTAGGATTTCATTCCGCAAAAACAAATGAACACAGTGTAGTTTCAAATCCAGTAGTATTGTTCGTATCCGCAGGTGGATGGAGTATAATCGACTCAGCTCTATTGTCGCCACACAATGGCCGCACCGTGTCCTAGCGTTTGCATATTTACTACTCCTATCTTCGCTTATGTGTTTAAACAAACAGAAATTTAGAATCTAGGTTTTGTTTCGGTGATTTCAGTAATCAGTAATCAGTTCTTTATTTGCAGTAAAAGTGGTGGTTATACAAGATGTTTACAATATTATAGTAATAGTTCTGACACTTTTAGCTATACAATAGCATGCAAATATTATATTATCTAGTAATTTTTTTTTTGATTTGAGTTTGTAGCGTCTGTAGTTAGGTAACAATTATTATTATAACCGTACAATTACTATGTTTTATGACATTGTTTAAAAAGTAAAAGACTTGATTGCGACGTAAGCACTAAAGTAAGTGTCACTCTCACGCCAAATCATTTAGGTTAGAACCTTCTTGATTCTTGAAAGTAGTGAGAGTGAAAAAAAAAACATGAACATAACCTCTAAGACTAGCGGTACCTATATTATGTAAATTTAGGGCCTTCTACATTGAGTTAAATTAGGAAAAGTTACGCAGAAAAGCCTACCTATGTTTTTTGTATTAGAAAAATACTCACGGTAGGTTAAAGTTAAAAAATAAGGTAGCTGCATTTAACTTTTGGCAGAACAAAAAGTTTTTAGCTAGGACCTATTCTAGGAAAACCGTATGGTATTTTGAAACTTTTTACTACTTTCGAGATAAAACAATGCTCCCAGGTAGAATTATTTGACTGTGTTGTATTTTCGTATAATACCGTCTCTGATGTATAAAGTTCACGTTATTGGACCAACAATAGAGATTGCGTCTCGAGCGGGGCTTGCACTAATCTTATTCATTGTATAAATTATACTTTGTGTATTTACTACGGACTATGATTTAATATCGCTACGAACTTGTTACTTTGTGAGGAGATTAGGGAAGATTCGGTCGCATGGTATTCAAAAATGTTGGGGATATTTACTACTTATTTATATAAATAGTAAATATCCCCAATACTTTGGCGCCGGAGTTTTTCTCTCTAGTTTATACTAGAGAGAACAACTCCGTTGCGCCAAAATTTGTCGTGCGCGATTCTTTTCTACATTTTTACGGAATAAAAAGTATAATAGTATTATACCCATTCCCGGAACTTAAAATATCTCCATACCAATGTTCAGCAAAATCAGTTGACCAGGTTTGTAGGGCATGAAGAGGTAACATACAGACAGACGCGTCACTTTCGCATTTATAAAGGCGCCAATCCATTAGAGCAGCCTCAGGCCGAGCAGCCTCGACTTGTAGCAAACCGAGGCAGCGGACAGATATCCCAGTCATTAAAGCCAAAACCCGAAAGAAATTAGTAACTTGATAAAATTTTAGGGGGTTGTTAAAGAAGGTAAAATAACTTAACGTAAAAAATTAGTAACACGCTGCAAATTTGGAATTAGGTTGTTCTTACCGTTTTGTAACGTGTATTAAATTTGCAGCGTTTTGCAATACACGGAACATTGATTATTATTAAAAAACAATAACATTTGTCAATAACAGGGGTAAAAAAATTAGTAACACGCTGCAAATTTGGAATTAGGTTGTTCTTACCGTTTTCTAACGTGTATTAAATTTGCAGCGTTTTGCAACATACGGAACATTGTTTATTATTAAAAAAACAATGAAATTTGTTATTAACAAGGGTAAAAAATGTAGTAACACGCTACAAATTTATAATTAAGTTATTTTTACCGTTTTCTAACGTATATCAAATTTACAGCAATTTAGTAATAAACAATGTTCCGTATGTCGCAAAACTCTGCAAAATTAATACACTTTACAATACGGTAAGAACAACTTAATTCTAAATTTACACCGAGTTACTAATTTTTTTTATCCCTGTTATTAATAAATTTTATTGTTTTTTAACAATAAAAAAATTTTCCGTATGTTGCAAAACGCTGCAAATTTAATACACGTTAGAAAACGGTAAGAAAAACCTAATTCCAAATTTGCAGCGTGTTACTAATTTTTTACCCCTGTTATTAACAAATCTTATTGTTTTTTAATAATAAACAATGTTCCGTATGTTGCAAAACGCTGCAAATTTAATACACGTTACAAAACGGTAAAAACAACCTAATTCCAAATTTGCAGCGTGTTACTAATTTTTTACGCAATGTTATTAACAAAAAACCTTTTTCACCCCTTTTCAACCCTTTCCGTACACCCCAGAACGCTGCGAAATCACACGGTAAGTTATTTTACCTTCTTTAACAACCCCCTAAAATTTTTTCAAGTTACTAATTTCTTTCGGGTTTTGGCTTTAATGACTGGGGTAAGAGGAGACATGGAGACGCTGCTTCAGGCTAAAGCGGTGTCTCCACTTGTGCGGCCTCGGGTCGATCGGCTGCCTCGCCCTAAGTCTACCTCAAATGGATACGCAGCTTAATATTAAAAAGTACGAATAGGAGATATACCTAGTGTCCAGTTTGTGAGAGGTTTTATGACAATTTATCTTTTGGCGCCTATGATTAGCTAAGGTTGAAAAATAAGCCAATCAGCAAGATTTAATATATAAACTGTCCTCTTCTCTCCTATAAAAATCAAAGAAACCTGTCGTCCCAAATACAACAAAGTTGAGTCTCAAGAAAGGACCAAGGATATTTCTTCTCGGAAAATATACGTAAACTACGCAGCGCGAACGAAGTTGTAGGGATCAGTGGTTTTTCATTACTTCATTTTTTTAAGCAAGTATTCATAAAATTCAAATTACAATAACTTCAGCTCATTAATTTTGAATAATTATTTCGTCATGTAATTCTCTTGGAATTGTAAATCCTTTTACAAATTGGTTAAATTAAAGTTTCATTAATTTTACTAATTGTAATGTTACAGGCACATTCTGTCGTCATCATTTCAATAATTACAGGTTTTTGTTTGTTACCAAAGCATTTAAATACTTATTTATTATTGAATGGCCGACGGTCACAGAATACAATACATACTCAAGTACATTTTAAACTGCTTGTGCTAATTTTATATTTACTAATAAACCCCAGAAGAATTAGTATTTTTAACCTTTCTACTTTAGCTATTGCGTTAAAAAGCCATATATTACAATTACAATATACTAATTATTACTATACTTGTTTTACTTTATTATTATTTTATTATTTTGTTGTATCTTAATCATAACAAAAAGCAAAGGAAATATGGCTAATGGAATAGCCGGATGTTCAATTCATTACAATTGCAACACTCAATATTATGTTGCTTTGTGGTCTAATAATTCTGTTTAAAATAAACTTTCTCTTGATACATTTTACTAGACTGCATCAGAAAATAAATAGGATTTACGTATTTAGACTTTAGAGTGTATAATTATAAATGAGTAGTATAATTTTTAGATTTGAAGTCTAAATAATATAGCTATATTTGGTTTAGGGATTGCAATCCCGCAATCCCGCGGGATCCCGCGCCAATTATTAATCTGCTGGATCCCGCACCTGCAAAACGCGAATCCGCGGATCCCGCATGACCCATTTGCATAATTTCTCGGGGAGTCCATATGATGGAAGCTTCAATGATAGCAGCGCTTTGTGCCAAACCCGATCAAAGGCCTTCCCAATATCCAAACTAACAGCCAATGCCTCTCCCTTTGACACAATCGCCTGAGCCCAACGATGAGTTAGGTACGCCAAGAGATTACCAGCCGAGCGACCCTTACGGGACCCGTACTGTTTGTCACTTATTAATCCCTGGCCTTCCAAGTATCGAAGGAGCTGGCCATTGATAATTGATTCGATTATATTATAATATGGTATAGCGATTGGTCTGTGATTGGAAGGATTTGAGCGGTCACCTTTTTTGGGGATCGAGTACACCAAGGCTGTCTTCCAGGAAGGCGGTACATCCAGAAGAACAGGAGAGCCGAAAAAGACGCGTTAAGATCAGAGCCAACTCTAAAGCACAATTTTTTACACACAATTATAGGAGGGATTCCGCCAGGCCCACTCGACTTTTGGATATCAAGGGACACTGAGCGCTGATGAAACCAAATATCCGACATGACGCTCGTACATAGCGGTATGGTCGGCGGATTCTGTCCCCCGTCATCTCGAGTCAAGTTTGACGCAAAGAACTTAGGGTCGGGACGCAAAAACGCGACACGACGTCGTACAACGTCGTGTCGTGAGAATCGACGACGCGCGTCGTAGAAAACTACGATGCGATACGATACGACACGATACGGTACGATACGACACAACACGTCGTACGATGTCGTGTCATAATTTTTTTACGACGCGCGTCGTAGATTCCCACGACGTCGTATCGTGCTTTTGTGTTCCGGCCCTAACTCAGAAGATCGGCTTTGTCTTTTGCGTCATGGGCCAACGATCCATTTTCGACGTGTAGGGATGGTAGGGTTGGCTTGCAGAAATTGCCTTCAATAGCTTTGGCCAGAGACCAGAATGCACGGGTTATCGAAAGGAGGTGCTCGAGTCTAGCTCAGCAATTCTATTGACGTGCTGTTTCTTTTCCCGAGTGATCTCTTTCTTGAGTATTTCATTTTATATGTGCTGGTATTTAAATCCCGAGCAGGCACTGCATTGGCCCAGGATTGGTATCCTTTTTTGGAGGATGAACCAAACCAGGGACGAAATCTGCCGCAAGTTGGCACTACAGAGTACGGAATGAAAAGCTTCATTCCTTGCATCACCACATTGGCAACGGAGTTGGTAGTGCTAGGCAAGGCAATGATCCGATGAACCAAGTGGTGCGGTCATGGATGCTTGGTAGCCATCAGTATTTGAAGTCAGCAGAAGGTCCAACAGGGAAAAATTCTGACCGTCTCCATCTGGAATTCGCGAAGGCGTAGAAACCACTTGTGTTAAGTCGTTCGCAAGGAAAAAGTCCAGACAGATCTTCCCGCAGATTAGTTTTACTGGAATTGAGCCAGTCGGCGTAGTACGCGTTAAAGTCGCCAAGTATTGTGATCTCTGCGAATGGAATCTGCTGCTGCACTAAATCTGAAGCAGCTTGCAGGTGTTTAAAGAGTCAGCCCGTCTCGGGGTCACCACCATGGGACGTATATAAGCACGCATAAACGCGAGGGTTATCGTCGCAATCATGCGGAGCCATAATGTTGAGAGGTCCCTGACTTCAAGATTTCTGAGGCATTAAAAGCATTTTAACTTTAAGATCTAATAAGACTAGAGTGATTACATTATTTCATTGTTACTTTGTTACAAAACAAATGTTTTTGTGGCATAGTACGAGACATTTTCTATTAATAAAGTTAATTTAAAGTAAAACATAAACCTGTAGTTTAAATTTATTCAATTTTATAACATACATTCAAACATGCGAGATCCCGCGGGATTGGCTGATCCCGCAAATCAAGCCCGCGGGATTGAAAAAGGTGCGGGATTGCAAAACGCGACGGTAAAATTGCGCCGACGGAACAAAAAGTTTTTCAATGTTCCTGGGTCATGGATGTGTATTAAATATGTGTATGATATAATAAAAATCTTAAATACATATATGTATAGCAGGTATAAAAGTATTAAATATATTTCCGTAATTGTCTGGCACCTGTTATAACTTATAACACAAGTCCTTCGGGTACTTAGCACGGGGCCAGACTGACGTGGTGTGAAGCGTCCGTAGATATTATTATTAGATTACATTTGTGATTAAAATTTGTGCCAACAATAAATATATTTAATATTTTCACAAAGCATACAATGTATTTATTTTTAAGAAAGGTATAAATAGAGAGTGAAAAATATAAATAACAAAAACACAAAAGGAGCCTTCGAAGTGAAATCATTAATCATTGTTAAGGGAAGCATCGAACCTTAATAAACTGCGTTTGAATATGAAAATCACACTCCTCAGCCGCCGGATGTCGGTGACAACGCAAATGTATAAATAATGTATGTGAATTTAATAGAAGAATTGCTAGATGTTTTCTGTGACTTCGCTCTTAAAAAATAATCTTGCAGGGATTTTAATTGCCCCTGATGAAAGTATTTAAGTTTTAAGTTATGGTCGATTTTATTGGATATTATCTATGATTGTCATAGATATCTTAGATACGCTATAGCGTGTTTATTATAATAAACACTACATTTTGCCACGGTCAAGTAAATGCTCTCAAACATTTTTGACGAATTTTGACCATAGGATGACCTCTACCATAAAAAATTTGCGTGAGTACGCGTTCATAAATGTTGTGCTTTAAAAATTTGGGCTTTGAATAATTTTATTTACATTTTATTGGTTAGAAAACAAATGAATACTTTACTAAAAATAAAAACTAATCCATCTACTCTAAGCCTACATACACACTTAAATAGACCTAGAAGTTAGAACCTACATCATACATAGCATTTAAAATCAGGATGTAAAAGGAGGACTTAAATTTAAATTTTTCATTCAAAGAAACGTCTTCCTTTTATTCTTAAACAAGGACCCTTCTTACGACGGTTCTTAGTACGTCCTTAAAAGCCTTCACCTGTGTTTTGTAACAGAAAAATACAGTAAGAAAAATATTGAAGTAATTTATATTAGAGGACGATTTAAAGAAAATTTTCTGGAATTGTGTACTTCAAATGACGATTTAAGGGTTTTCATTCAAATGGAGGTACAATTTTTATGATGGGAAAATTAATAATGATCATAAATTTTTTTTTTTATGTCTCTCTATCAAAATTTTAGCATAAATGTTGGGCAAACAAAATACAATTTTATACTTCTCGATATCATTAAATCCTTTCAAGCAGAGAGTACAGAAGTTACACGAACACAGATTTTTAAGAATATAAGTAGTATTCGAGAAGATGATGAGAAAGGTGCGGCGATGTGTAGCTGAAATTTACAAAGCCACTCTATTTGACATAAAATTAATTTTTATTGCATTATCACGACGTGCTTCGAGTTTTGTATGTGTGTGCACTTACCCTCAAGCTCTTATTCTTGTCAATTCACCAAACAAATATAAAGACAGTCCGTCCCTAAATTTAAGTATCGTTTGAGAATCACGTTGTCCGCCGTCAAGAAAATCCGAACATAATATAAACTTCACTTAAACAGAAACAGCAATATCTATGTAGAGCCGGCTAAACATTAAAGCTATGCACGTGCGGGCAAATTGAGGACATCTCCTACATAAAATATTTGTAGTCCTCCACAAGCTTTTTAGCCGCTTCATATTCTGTACTGAAAACGGATTAATGGCTTTCAAAATAGCGAATGTACTTTTACTTACAGACTGATAGTGAATGTAGGTACCATTTGAGGCAATGACGTATATATGATACGAGTATTGGATGTACTGTAACTTCTTGGTGGAAATTCATGTTTCACAGTAATAACTAATAACATACATTTTTCATGCACTTTTTCCGCTTTTATTAATTTATAATATTACAACTGAAAAGTGTATGTCATTACTATCAATAATTCATAGGCAGATGGTGGTCCAACATAATTTTGTCGGGTTATGTCAAGTTAATGATAGTCATGCTCATGACCAATCAGTTGGGTTTGACATCACCCAAATAACGTAGATCTGCAATCTGCCCATAAATCAATTTTTCTGATAGTAAGGGCCTGTTTCACCACTTCCTGAAAAAGTGGCGAATAGGCTATCCACAACTTTTTTGACAGATTCTCCATACTTCATCTGTCCAATTAAGTGGTGGATAGCCTATTCGATACTTATCAGGAAGTGGTGAAATAGGCCCTAAATCTACTAAGATTAGACACTAGTCTTCCTACTTAATACTTAATAGACTTAATAATAGTGAATGTAATTCTTTATTAGCTTCATTTTAGATTTGCTAGGTGTGCAGCTTCTATCCCAGGTTAACCAATTTTCAGATCTCGGGTACATTATACGGAAACTCGACCGGTGGGCGAAAACAACTTGAGGAAACCCGCACATAGTTGGTCCCAGACGTATTGACCTGTTCATTCCTCTGGACTAGGCCGACTGTGTTGCGAGAATGTCGTACGTGTTTGGGAAACCGTACGGACATTAAAAATAAACTGTACCAGGCAAAAGTTTGGTATTGATACCTCCATGAGTCATGTGAAAGGAAATAGGTTTGTTTATATAATGACTTAAAAATGTACGGTTCTAGTTAAGTACAATATCATAATGTAATGGTTGTTTAATTTAATAGCTTCTTAAACGAGTAAGTATTATATTTTACCCGTGTATTAAAATATTAAATGATATTATTAGATATATTTTATGATAATTTTAGAGTTCAGTCGTAAGTCGTAACTAATAATTCTTATCGTTCCATTTTTCCTCCCTCGATTTTTTGCTTTTATTATATCTCATGACTGTGCTATATAATATATACAGTGCTACACGGCGTCGGAAAAGACTTATTTTACTTTTTAAGCTTCCTTAATTACCTTAGTAATCAAGTAATCTTTTTAATAATAATAATATAATATTATACCTAATCTTAGCTTATTAATTTATCAATGTTGCTACTTACTTTTTATATGAACATTGTACTCCAAGATCCGACAAAACATTTTCGCTAGCGCGTGTGTATTTGCGGAATTATACAAACACATAAAGGGGAACAATGTAGGTAGGTCCGCGATCGCCCAATTTATTATTAGATTGTTATGATGTTTCCTTCGAACAGCCTTTTCCTATTGTGATTCGGTTACGAAGATATCTACTGACGCGAGAAAACGAACTTGTCTTCATGTCTTGTTATGTCTTCTGTTTGTTTTGTCTAACTATGTAACCGGTCCCTACAATCTCATTGATTGTATTTTTAGGTGAAGGATATATTAGGCAAAGAGAATATAGTCACTACGTGGATGTAGGTAACGTTGATGTAATATTTAAAGTTTATTAAGGGGGCTGTTGTGGCATGGTTTCTGTGATACAGCTTGGAAAAATAGAGTCTAGCGCGGTGATATCTGGAACTAAAAGTTTTTATTTATGGCAAGTGGCAACATTGCACTACTTGTCAACACTATAGTAAATTTTGTGTCCAAAGTGCATTCATATGTAGCGTAAGGTTTCCAATAATAAAAGAAAAGCAACAATTAAAACGCACCCTTTTTCGCCAAGCTGTGTTGCGAAGAATTATTGGCATATTATTATAATAATGTCAAACTCAAACTCAAAATTTTTATTTAGATTTTTTAAAAATCTTTTCTCAACGTCGGGACTCGGGGCTAAACTGGTACCAACCACCGGTTCGGAAACTAACCCGGCGAGAAGAACCTTCGTAAAAAACTAGCTCATTATTATGAGCGACTTATTAGTCATTATATACCCAAACAGAATGACAATAATATAATCAGGATCAAGACGATTGTAATATGTCGTTCAGTTGAGTTAAGGAACTCATAGTCACTTGGTTTAATTAATCCTTCAAGCCCCATAAGAGCACCGGTGATCGCGACAACAATAGAATACAACAGCATTTCCAATTAATAATAATATCACAGAATATACATAAGTAAAATTAATAATACCAAGACAGAACCCATAATATTATAATATGTAGGTGCCTTTAATACAGTTCTATGTAAAACTAGGTCCATCAAAATATATTTTCTTGCTTTTAAAGGCAAAACGTAAGTACTTAATATACACTAACAACAGTTTCTAGAACATTCACCTTGTTCAACGTATCCAGATATCAAATATTCGGTAGTACTAATGGTTTCTACTGCCACAGAAATTTTAGGTTGAGCTCGCATCTAAGAAGACAAGGAATAATTTAATAATTCTTCAACATCTTTCCAGATATTAAAAAAAATCAAATAAATTAACCTGCCTATCTTATTTTTAATAGCATTTTGCTATTTTTTTATTCAATAATTGTATAAGATAGGTAAGTTTCGTTCGCGAAAAGTTCTATATACATGACATAAAATTATTGTTTTACGTAACAGTTTTGCAAAAAAACACATACCTAATAGTAATACTTATTTACACCGGATGAAAACGCATAACATTTATATTTTTTTCGGCTTTTAACAAATTGTAAGCGATGTAAGCTATCTAGTTAAAAAAATTATTAAGTTAAGTATATGATTTCTATTGAGACCAGTTTATATAAATTCGAATTAAAATTACTGAAACACATAACTCATAACCATAAGTTACGTGTATAAAACTGAAACAGTTGAATTTTTCAAAAGTTGTTTGAGAGTTTATTAGCAGTATAAAAATATATGTGCTGGAAATACAAAGGGCTAATTACCTACTCTACTTCCCTGTATTATGAGTTCCACGCGTGTTCTTGTATTTTTTGTTAATGAAATAGTTTTAATGGTATTTCGTTTGTATGAGGATTAAATTCGTGCATTTTTTTGTTCGATATACGTAATGTGTTACTTTGTTTGGCTTTGGTTTTGTGGGTTTTGTTTTGAGTTACGTATCAATAAATGAAATAAGACATAATATTATGTTAGTAGTTTAGAAAAAAAGTGTCTAAATAAAGATACTAATTATTATTAATATCAATATTAAAATTTAAAAAGTGTGTCAGCTCCGACGCACGACTGGAGTTTACTCCTTAAGTACGAGTATCTAACCATACGCAAAAAAAGTTTATTCAACTGAAAAAAGATTAATATCATATGAAATCAGATGTTCCGGCAATATTATCTAGACTGCACCCCTTTCTGCCATAGTTATTTCAAAATACTTTTAGTTCACTTTAGCCAGTATAATGATAAAAATTATAACTTTACAATAACAATATTAATTATTGATATTTATAACAAAAATCCAGGAAGAACAAGCCGAAGAACCCCATATCCAGGACAAACAGTTGCCAAGTTATAAGCACTCAAACTTTGACATTGACAGCTCGACAAACATCGAATAAAAGCGGCCATAACTCCACTTCCAATAGGCCTAGAGGAACGGGGTTTCTTCTAACATCAAAGGAAACACCTTGGCTACCCCCTCCCTGAATTTGAACTAAATCAGAGATATCAATTTTTTTTTCTCAATTCTAAGGCCAGAATCGAATAGAGGAGAAAAATCCAGGAAGATCAAGCCGAAGAAACTCATATCCAGGACAAATAGTTGCCGAGTTACAAGCATTCAAACTTTGACATTGACAGCTCGGCAACTGTCAAACGTCGAACAAAAGCGGCCATAACTCAGCTTCCAATAGGCCTAAAGGAACGGGGTTTCTTCTAACATCAAAGGCAACACCTCGGCTACCTCCTCCCTGAATTTGAACTAAATCAGAGACATCAATTTTTTTTCTCATTTCTAAGGCCAGAATCAAATAGAGGAGAAAAATCCAGGAAGATCAAGCCGAAGAAACCCATATCCAGGACAAACAGTTGCCGAGTTACAAGTAGGTATTCAAACTTTGACAGCTCGGCAACTGTCAAACGTCTTACTAAAGTAGCCATAACTCCGCTCCCAATAGGCCTAGAGGAACGGGGTTTCTTCTAACATCAAAGGCAACACCTCGGCTACCCCCTCCCCGAATAATTTGAACTAATCTACTACTCTACTACTTTTTTATTTGAATAATGTGTACATTCCATATGTATACCTAATATTTACCCGGGAATACCCACTCTTTAAACTTTAAAGGATTGTGCATTCAAATTTTGTTAAAACAAATTAGAAAGTTACGCACTAAAGGTGCGCACCAAAAACGTGACACGATTTTTCGTTACTTGTTAGTAGGTTTTACCCCTCGGATTTTTCTCATACCGGGCGCCTTATATATGAAAATCGATTCTTAAGGAGTAAACTCCAATAAAATTATTATAGTATTACTGTGTTGGCTGCGACTATGCGAAAATTGGTTGGAAAATATACATGCATGATGCAACATGCCAGCAAAAATCAAGCCTTAATGTGCCTTTAATCAAAATTGGAACAAATGGAATCCATGCAGATTGCAGAAACAAACACTTTTCATTAAACAATAGGGTACGCTTATGTCATTTGTGTACTAACATAAATGAAGAGAGTGAGAACCGGGTAAATAACATTTTACACTTATGTTGCAAATTGCAATATCTCATTTACCTTTTTTATTTGAACAAACCTTATAACCTACCTACTTCATCATCTGGCTAATATATCTAGCTATATATATAATCTACATTTTATTGGTGTTTAATCATTTTCCCGGTCCTAAAGCCCATATTTATGCAAAAAATACAGTTTTCAAATAGTTACTTAGCGCTCTTACCGACGAACGGTACTAGCCGACGGCACGCGTCGACGGCAGTTGACGTTGACGCGTGCCGTCGACAGGTGCCGTTCGCCTGTTATAATACGTCAGGGCCAGTCCACAACACTGCGTTGCGGCGTCATATCGCAAAAAACTACATTGCTTTTCGGTTGTTTTTGCGATGCGACGCCGCAATGCATTGTTGTGGCCTGGCCCTTACTGGTTCATCCACTCATGTTTTCAAATGCCTCCTAAATACCACAAGATCCTTGCAGATCTGTACGCTGTATAATGACGTCATCTTGTAGCATAGTTATTAATCAATAGACGGAACATCCATTACTGAAGCTGTAATAATCCGAGTAATATTGGCACTAAGCGAGACCAATATAAGTCCATCCTAATACTGTAATCCCTGGCCTGAGACCCTTTATAGCATTACTGAGCTTGACACTTCCAAATTGTACGAATTAAATAATTACAAGATTTGGGAGCAACAATATTTAGTCATTAATTTTACCAAACTACATAATAAAATATACAAGCTGACTGGTCACAATTAATTTTATGTTTTTTCTAGACCTAATTATTTTATATGTTCAGATATTGTGATAATATGTTAAGACTCAGGGTCGCCTTCATAAAGGAAGTTTTTTCGCATGTGACAATTTTTTTTTGCCAAAATTTCGCCAGAGTAGACAGAATAGACAGACAGAGTAGACAGTTAAGTCTATTGTGATTTCGCTATGCACGAGTAAGCAGTTAAAGATCAAAAACGCAAAATATTTTTATTTATTGTTTGTTTCATAGGGCTGGCGGCATAGCGTATATATATTCCGTATTCGGAATTTCGTGAGACTAGCGCAAACATTTGTTTTTTTTCACGCGCGAACGCGCCGCTTGCATTGTGCGCTTTTATAACTTAACTCTGGACGTCACGTTATCGTGGACGCCGGCTGTCACGATAAAACGTTGGGTACGTTAAATGCCCTTTTGATTTTACGCACCACGGACGTTTTATGCGTTCGAAAGTGTGTAGACGTCGTGATGTCCTCTAACGTGCACGTTAAAAAGTTATCGTCGACGGAGATTTAGGGTGCGTCCACATTTGTATCATTTGCGCGATCAGATCTCCATCGCGTATCATCGAAGCGTGTCAAAATGAAATGCGTATCATGATACGCCCCGATCGCTATTAACCGCGTATCTGATACTTGTCTTGATAACTTGATAATGATTAATAGGCGTCCACACTATGATACTCATACTTGATACGGCACGATGATCGCGACGGAGATCTGATCGGAGATCTGATCGCGCAAATGATACAAATGTGGACGCACCGTTAAAAGCGTTATATATATATATATATATATATATATTCCATACATGTTACATCTTTATGTTACCTTTTTACTGCGGACGTCCACGATATTATTACCGCCATGACGTGCAAAATTATAAAAGCGCACAATGTACGTGCGGATTTCCGGTGTTTTCTACTCATTTTATGCATTCGGATTTCGGAATACGGAAAATGAATTCGGAATTCGTACGTGGAAAACTTACGTACGCCAGCCCTAAAATATTAACAACAATTGATGCCTTATTTCGCTTGTATAATACAAGTACTTAGTCTATATTACTAGAGAACATTATGATCAGCACTTCGAAAATCGTATCCGGAAAACTTGTGTACGGCCAGCCATTAATATCTTTAGTTAATAATAATTTCCATAGACATCGAAATATTAGTCTACTAGCGACCCGCCCCGGCGTCGCACGCGTATAAAATATATAGCCACAAGCCTATGATCCTTCACGTGGTCTACTTCTTATCTGTGCCAAATAACATAAAAATTGCTCCAGTAGTTCGCGAGATAAGCCCTTTCAAATAATTTCCCCCGTTTTCCCACATTCTCCTATTAGTCTAAGCGTGATAAAATAAAGCCTATATAACCTTCCTCAATAAATTGACTATCTAACACTGAAGGAATTTTTCAAATCGAACCAGTAGTTCCTGAGATTAACGCGTTCAAGTTAGCCCTTTCAAATAATTTTCCCCGCTTTTTTCACATTTTCCTCTAATTCTTCGCTTCTATTAGTCTTAACGTGATAAAATATAGCCTATAGCCTTCCTCGATAAATGGGCTATCTAACACTGAAAGGATCATCAAAATCCGCTGCTTAGTTTGAAAGATTAAAGGGAACAAAGGGACATGAGGGAAAAAAGCGACTTTGTTTTATAATATGTATACTGTATAGATTTAGTAGAGAATAAGAGCTGATGATGATGTATACAGCGGTTATTTTAGGAGCGGTTCAGCTTAGCCACTTGTTTATCGTGCCTCACTCAACAACTGCCAATTTATATTCAATTGAATAAACGTTACCCGCAACTCTATCGTTTGATTTGCATTCCACAACTTCGCTTCGGCTTCCCTTGTAAAACTTTACCACTGTATTTTTACCATACTAAAATATTACAAATTCGTAATACCATACTGCAATATCCATACAAATATTATAAATACAAAAGTGTGTATGTCTGTCTGTTTGTCTGTTACCTCTTAGCGCCCAAACCGTTGAACTGATTTTGCTGAAATTTTGCGTGGAGGTACTTTCAATCCCGGGAAAGGAGATAGGATACTTTTTATTCCGGAAAAGTGTACGGTACCCGCGCGATAAAATAATTTTTAGCAACGGATTTGCGGGCGACACCTAGTACCTACTATAAAATAATATTATAAGCGTGTCAGTCTGTTTAGCTATTACTTTGCCTTAATATCTCTCGATATTTAAACTGTGATTTTTGTGTGGGGATAGAACTTTGAGTTACGGGAAAGTATCGGATGGTTTTTACCTCGCAAAAATGTATTATTCCAACACAAAGAATCTAGTAAATAAGAAAATGTTATATTATGAGAAATAAAAACACAATTTCTTTCTTATATTTCGTTAGCAACTAAAACTAGGTTGCCCACCAGATAAAAACATCTTCTTGTAAACAAAATTCAAATCAAATTAAAAAAGAAAATTGGAGACAGAGAATGCTTTGTTTTTTACAAAGAATAGAGGATATCTGAGAAAATTGATATTGATTTTATTGAAATACATCAAACCGAACTCCTCACTAATCATTCAACTGTCCTGAAGAGCTTTGGCAAAAGAAATGAATACAGGACGTTTCCATTTTTAAAAGAGAAATTGTTTTCTCGGTATAAAGAAAGCCCCGCTTTGTGTTCTCGAGAGCGATTCTAATATTGACGTTATAATTGCTTGAGTTTTTTGGACAACAAAATAAACAACATTGTTATTAGTTTAATTCTGTCGTAACATTAGGGATTATTAATTTGACGAACGGGCTTAGGAGCTTATTGGAAATTGCTCCGGGATTTCGTTTGCAACTTAATTAGTAATAATATTATGACTTCATTTAAGGGACATTTTATTTTAGAAGGAATAAAACGAAATGATTTTAAAATTATATGCAAAAAAAAACTGTATGCTTCTAGTTAATAAATCTATAGTATCGTGCCTTTTTGCCGCTTAAAATTAGGTATGTAGGTTTTTTTTCCAGCAGTCCAAGAAAACTTTAATTTCATCCAAAATTCCGAGATTTAAGCGATAATATTATGTAAAAATTAGACACATAATGCTAAGTATAGATGAGTTATTATTAGGTATATATTATGGATTTTAAAAGTAGTTATTGTCGTTTAATAATTATTGTGTATAACATTTCAGCTTCCGAGTCTCCTTTGAACTCACACACGTGTAGTTCCATTTTGCGGTCTTCCAAAACTTTGACATTTCCGGATTTTCGTTTCCGGTTTGTTACACTTCCGGTCAACAAATTGTAGATAGTCAACAAAATGTCTAAAATGCGCTGGATATTATATAAGTAGATTATAAACAGCATACTAGGGATTAGAGTAGTGAAAAGTGCACAAAATAAGAATGAATTTTGTTATTCTCGCAAAAACTCGAGAACGGCTGATCCGATTTGGCTAATTTAGTCTTGAAGTATTCGCCCAAGTCCAGGGAAGGCTTATATTAAAATTAAGGGTCAATTGAGACTGCAAAGCGACGCGTAGATTTTTGAATAATTTGTATTATCTTGACAGACTTCAATTGCGTGAGACGTCATGCAAAGTCATTTAGAAGTGCATCTACGCATTGCGTCGCGGTCTGAATTGAGTAGTTGAGTACTTCGTATCTGCCCTAGGAGGGCTGATACGAAGTTCACCGGGTAATCTAGTCTAATATTATTATGGTATTTTAATTTTGAGTAAATTTTTTTACTGTCATCATGAATCGTCGACACCACAGGCATATTTTTAGCCTTTCTCTCATATTTTACAGAATAGCTGAATTAAAAACGGACCTGCTAACATATACAATACAAGTACTGGTATTGGGATTGTGCTATCACAAGAACTGATCATCCGCAGTTGGCCCTAAGTAATTAAGTCGACCCATGTTAGCCACAATCAGTCCGACCAAATAACGTATAGGTCCGCTTTCCTATGAATCAATTTCCCCGTCAACATTTATATTTCACGAGCTTTTGCCCGCGGCTTCGCTCGCGTTAAGAAGTATTTTTATATACAAACTTTCATCCCCTATTTTAACCCCTTGAGGTTGGAATTTATCAAAATCCTTTCTTAGCAGATGCCTACGTCATAACATCTAGCTGTATGCCAAATTTCAGCCCGATCCGTCCAGTGGTTTGGGCTGTGCGTTGATAGATCAACATGTCAGTCAGTCACCTTTGAGTTTTATATATATAGATTTCGGTAAATATAAGTCAATACTTTTTGGTCACAAAAATGCATTTATTCCAGTGAATATCCAATATTTACATTGCCGAAATGCCGAAATGAAAGAGCATTCTAATTAGAAGATGGTGCTTTTATTTTATTCGAACAAACAACTTCTAAACGAACCGAACGGAACATTTGAGATAGTGTATCAAAGTAAGGTTTATAATTAGCTCGCCGAGAGCTCTTTTTAATGTTCGTAATTTTGCTCTCGAATCTGTTTACCGGCAAAACCTTTTGATAAAGGTGAACGTAACTTGAGATTTTTCGGTCATTTTGTAGTTTCCAATTTTATTTAAACAGAGTTTTCGATTGAAACTGTTTTTCTTTTTCATCGAGAGATATTTTAGATTTGAAAGTAAGGTTGCAAAATATTTGAATTACGGAACTTATTATAAAAATAAAGAATATGATACCGATTAGAAAAACCTTAAGATACAAACTTAAAACTGACTTAATAACTTCCTCCGCTCGATTCAACCTCAATCCCTAAAAATTATGTTAATTGTAGAGGTACAAAAATTTTTTGAGGATTGAGTTTTAGTCGAGTCTAGAAAATCTTGAGAAAACGGCCAAAAAGAAACGGCGTAAGAAGAATATTCTTAGTATAGTAAAATCCACTTTTCAATCCAAAATTATGTATTCACTTTTTAAAACAGCAGTACATAAATTTTAAATTACAGTCAACCAAACTAAAATGGATTCTCGGTTGAATTTCCCGCTAGAGAGGCTTTGAATTAAACAGCTTATTTCAGAAATAGATCCGACTTTAAGAAAGAATGTTTTTACGAGAGCATACTTAAGCTTATTGTGAATTCGCGGCATAACTGCTTGGAAATTCATCGCGCGCATTCAAAGGATAAGTTTGAAAATGAAAATATTTGTATTATATTTTTTGTATCGTCCTAACCAAGGGTATTTATCTTAATATTATATCCAATGTTACAGAATATTGTATCGAGCGATCAAATTTAACATAACAGCAACCACATTGCTGAAAATAATTTTTGAATAATCTTTGCCTGCTTATATAAAGGAGACCGTCTTTGCATCTGAAGAGATGTAAAATCTACCAGCCTGAAGTTAAAGCCGATCGCGGGCAACCTGTGATCGGCTTATCTACTTACATAAATATATACAAATAATAATGAATTTAAACTAGAGAACGGCTGAAGTAATTTGGTTATTTTAGTCTTGAAATATTCGTGGAAGACGGAAGGTTTTTACGATGAGAAAAATGTTAGGAGAAAAGTGATAGGTATGACGTTCAACGGGTCATCTAATTGTTCTCACTATTTTGCCAATAACACTAATGAAAATTTCAAATACTTAGTTTTGACACCTGAGATCGATAATAATAATGATAGTATTTAAACAGTAATAACGATATCGCTCCAAGTCGCTCCAAGAAAAGATACAAAAGATGTAAAAGTATTAAAGTCTCCATCAAAAGATCCCAGTGGGACATAAAATGATTTTGCTTTAGCGCTATAAAATGTATCCAATACCTATTTCCTGAGAGATATTACTTCAAATTTCTATTTTAAAGTTTTAAATGACTATACTTTAATAAAATTTCAAATAAGAATAGAAAAGAGATACATTTATTTACCTATTTATACAACCCACATCTTCAAATTGTACAAAAAGTGTAAGATAGTTATAAATCTCTGCAGCGTATTGTACTTATAAATCTGTGAATATAGATCTAATATCGATTAAAAGGGTCCAATCCAAATTAGATAAAAATAGTTAATGGAATCAGGCGTTACTTTGCGGAAATCCATAACATAAATTTTAGACTAAAATAGTTTTTGCAGTTTGAAATTCTAGGCGTTCAACTCCTACTTTTTTTTAAACGGGGTTTTGACCCACCACACATTCCCACCACTATCTATGTCGCAGGATCAACATTAAGTATCGACATACATTTTAAATTTTTAAATGATTTAAGAGTTTTATAAAACTATAAAGGCTTAGGAAGCTTTGATGTTGTACAAGTGATTCTCGCTGAGAGAACATCACACAATAGAAACACACTTGGATTTGATGCAAACGAATGCAGTAGAGTTTTTAATATTTGCTGCTTACAAAAGGGAATTTTACTGTCTTTTTAATACAAATTGTTATAATTAAAAATATTATTAGCATTATTGTTAATTTCCTTACTTCTTTATTTATTTCCATTTACCCTAACATAAAATTTGGGTAGCCTATTGAATCAGTAATGCAAGTTAGTGTAGTTGTTTACATGTTACGGTGAATCAACTCTATACAAAATTACTACCCATTCGTTTTGTTTCATCGTAATTCGTCATATAAATTTGATTATGTTTATATTATAATCTTGATTTTCTTCTTTCTTTTGTAAGCTATTACTATCTTTTTTTAATACATATGTGTTTAGTGAGCCAGTTTACTAAACCCTATAACATTTTCTTATGCCTTTTTAACAAAATCATGTAAATCTTCATCTTGAAAATGTTTACTACTACCTGTGCTACTACTATCTCTAGCATTTTCTAGTAATAGCGCTTTGCAATATCAAAAGTCTAAAGACCTGAAACCTACTTAGGGCCGCGCCACACCGGAACACTTTCAGTGTCATATTATGATTTTCAACTTTATCTTCATCATTGTAATAATACATAGTATCGCTTCTCTAAGGCCGCACGTGGCCGCTCGTGGCCGCTGGCAGCCGCCGGCGGCCGCGATTTCTCAAGCGATATATTTTTTTATCTTCATTATTGTATTACAATAATGAAGATAAAGTTTAAAATCATATGGCACTGAAAGTGCTCGCCGCGCCGCTGCCATACCGGTGTGGCGCGGCCCTTACTCTTCATTGCTAAGCACAGAGCGGGTAATGTAAGCTATTCACATTAGAATAATATTAAGGGCGTAAATACGTATTCTAATTTAACGAGGAATGCAGATGTGGTATGGTTAGAAGCACAGATATAGATCAAGATAGATACCGCATATGTATGTACTTCGCGTGCCATATCGTATTAACAAACGATAAGCGATGCTCGTCTTTTGAAAGTCTGTTATTTAGTCTGCCATCGGAATCGGACGTCAATCGGAATTTTAAAAATGCCTAAAAGTGCCGTATTGAACTGTAGACATTCAAATAGAAACTTTGGCCTTGATAATCGACACGTTTCTTATCATCGGTACGTCACAGTATGTAGGAAAAAAGTGGCACGCTCGTTTTCATACAAATGGAGCGACATGCGGTATCTTTCTTGATCTATGTCTGTGGTTAGAAGTAAGACATTTGTTAAACGAGAGAACATTAGTACAAGACATTCTGCCGCACTGATTACTTTTTGATCTTAATGAAATCTTGCGTATGATATTCATTATTCAACCTTCGAGGCTAGGATATTATGTATAACGCAATAGATTTATTGCATATCTTATTGTTCTACAAGTAGCGGGGAAAAAGTTATCAATGATCATAAACTACTAGATGACGTCCGCAACTCCGATGCGCCAAAATTCGTTTATCGTGCGGGAACCGTACATTTTTCCGGGACAAAAAGTATGCTTTGTCTTTTCCCGAGACTCAAAGTATCTCCATACCAAATTTCAGAAAAATCAGTTCAGTGGTTTGGGCGTAAAGAGGTAAAAGACAGACACACTTTCGAATTTATAATATCAGTATGGAAGTATGGATTTTTTTCAATTCTTAATATTCTATTTTCTACATCAATTATATTATTGTTCAATTCCCAAAGCCTACTAATTACATGAACTTTTAAAATTTTGAGTTTTGACTTAGCATACTGCAGTACCGTACTCCTAAATAGAGCCTTAAAATGTTGTGTGCTTCATACATTTTTCCACAATCGCTTACTAAGTGGTGAGTTTCTTATCCAAAAGTTCTGTCTCCATTTCTCAGAATAAATTAGTAAGAAATAATAAATAATAATTATCTTTCAGACAATTATTATCGAAAATTATTTAGTCTAGTTTGTTACTACGAATATAATATATTCTGTGGTCTAGTGTCTCTATATCTTAGTGATATTTATAACTGCTTCACTTCTTTTCATTTCATACAATTATGTCAAATTCTTTTGTTATCTCTAGTTTACAGAAGCGAAGTTATGAAATCCATTAACACAGTTACACTACTTTGTATCTCACCAAACGCTTTCACGAGTTATTTCTTTTATGTCAAATGAATAGCCCGTTCTCCAATTACCACCAAGTGACATAAAAAGACAATGAACAAGGCCCTTAAGTGCTCGAATCACGGCTAGCGTTGATTCTATTGAGTATACCACTCTTGACCTATATGTAGGGGCCGTATTATGTTTCGAGAACCACTAAAACTTGTTAAACAGAATCTCAGTTATGATAGTAACCTCGCCTTATCTCGGCATCTTTATGAATAGTAAAAGATATAACCTAATTCTGACTAACCTCTTTTGTTTTTATTGTAGAGAATGCTTACTTTAATTTTAGTTTGCGTATTTTTTTTTCTTTCTAGTAAAAAAATTATATTTACAAAAATATATTATTAACTTTTACTAAACTTGATAATAATGTGAATTATATGTTATGAATAATAAATGATTAATATGCGTAAATAATGCTTTAGTAGTACAAAGTAATAGATAGTTCTGCTTAGGCTGTATCACCAAATATTACAAAATAATTATTTACCTTTGATTCAAATAATTAAATTAAATTCAAACTGTGTTTGCAGGCAGCGCTTAACCGGACACCAATCATAATGTTATTATGGTTGGCTTTGTCTTGGTTTGAATTTGCATGAACAGCACCAGACCTAGAGGCAACCATGAATACCTCACTGAATCTTCGCCATAGTGATATTTCGGTTTATAATATTATATGTCCTAGCCAAACACATATTAATTTGAGCCTTGTCTACCGTGGAACAAGTTTCAATTTCAAATGACCGGTAATTTCATGTTTATTTATAACTACTCCTTGCTGGTTCCCTCAGGTTGAAATTGCGGTTAGATAAGTCTTAATGTTATGAAAAAATGCTAATGTAATGTATAACACGGGCTATTTCTAAGAGAGTGTGTGCTTATTCATTCTTTATCACCAAATAGTATTTGCAAGAGGAGCAATTTTGATATAAAATTTATGTCTTGAACAGGTTTTTTTTTAAATATTTTACGTACCATTTCTTTTAATGATTTTATATTTTATAATATTTCGTTGCAGGACCTTAAATCTAGCATAATAAGAAACTACAAATTTTCTCAATGAGCATGAGTTCTTGTAGCTAACTACCTTAACGTAACGTGTACAAATACCAAATGTTATGATACAATACAATAATAATATTATTATTTACCAACTACTTTATGCAGTAACCGTTCAAACTCATGCTCCCTATTTAATATTACTGTACCATCAGACCTCAACGTGTCACCAAGTTTCGTGCTCTCAAATTATGAAGGTGAAGCGCTAAAACATACTTACGTAAAGCGTCAATAAATTTATTCATTAGAGTAAGGACAGTATGTTCGGCTTCTACCTAGAAGTTAACGCTAGTAGTTAGTTTAACCGAGCACTAACAAGAGCTAAAGCCACTTGAAGGATCGTAACTCTTGATATTGAATAATTCATTTAATACATTTACCGCTCTTAACGCCACTGGAACCGACGAATGGATAGGCGCTGAGGAAATTGCTATTCACTTTGTGCTTAGTCATATAAGGTTTCCTTGAGTAGTTGCAAAGATATATCCAGGGAATAAACAGGTGTGACCTTCGTAGTTTTTCTGGCATACTCTAGCTGATTCTTGATAAATCATAAGAAATTATAACATTACTAATCAGAAATATAGGCATGGAGAATGGAAATATTCCATTTACTACTGCCTAATACAGTTAATTATTATTGTGAATAATTATTATAAATAGTAAGCTATTGCCAATTTTCTTTAAGCGCGATCCTCGTAGCATACTCGTAGCATACATTTAGTATGCTACGAGTATGCTACGAGGGTCGCGCTTAAAGCGGTCGCGCCTTAAAATTTTATTATTGTGTAACATTTAAAAGAAATGTCAATTAGTAAAAATATCAGGCAACAGATAATTTTTGTATAAGTTTGTGAGAATAAAGATTATGGTATGAAGCATTATGCTAAATTATTAGCATATATTTGTACGAAAATCTCTTTGACTTCGTCGTTGGAATCTTAAGCCAGATTTTTATTTTAAGTAGGTAACTTTTTCTTTATTATAACGTAACTATCGCCAGTGACTTAGGTATTAGTAATTAATGTCATTGCTAAAGATTAATAAGGACTTAATTAATATTCAGACATTTCAATGGAAAGTTGGTGTAAAAAAGTAAAATTATATTACGGTTTTCAAATAAAACTAAATTTACTTTTAAAAATGTTTATTATTGATACTACAATTATTACATTTTTCTATACGCTTATAATATTACATTATTCAAGATGTTTTCATTCTTTTACATTCGATTCAGATAAATATCCGTTTACATCTAATCCTATCTTTATTTAAAACTTAATAAAGTATAAATGTTCGTTTCTTGATACTTAAGTTTTATACAATACCATAGTCGTAATATTAAATTTATTTATACTACAAAATTAAAGCACATTTTAATTATTTACAATCCTTTACTAGGTTATAATAAATAAATACGAGTATAACATCATCAATATTATAATAAAAGACAACGTTGAACGTTTTAAATATGATATTTTACAATTTGAAGTCTCAATTTAGTAACAAATATTTTTATCTAAAAAAACAATAGGATAAAATTTATAAATATTACAAAATCACATGTTAATAGTGGAAATAAGATAAAATTTAAAATACATTATATAAAACAGATTAACAATTATTATTTTGCGCTATTGAAGCGTATCAAATTATTGAAATATAATTTACGAAAATACAACGTTATGTTTTCGAATATTTCATTAAATAATGACACTCGGTATGTACAATGTAAAATATTACAATTATCCCCTACTTTCTATAACACAAAAAGTATAATAATTATTATTAAGGTACAAATTGGAACCGAGCGACACGCGACAACTGCAGATGACGTGTCGTCGCGACACTACTTCTATGTATTTCTATGAAATACCCTCCGCAGCGACGAAGCTGCGATAGAGACGCGAAATGAAGCTAGCGATACTTATGGCTGGTTTACACGTATTATGGCTGGTTTACACGTATTATGGCTGGTTTACACGCATTAAGTAGATAAGTAGTAACTAAATTTTAACTTAATTTGAAGTGCCTGCCCGAAATGAGTCAAGCGACAAACCCCGCCTGCCAACGAAACAGAAAATAGTCAAAATTCTAATTTCCTTGTTTAGTACTTAACTAAATTTTAACTTGCTACTAAATTTTGTGTTTACATGCAATAAATAACTTCAAATTAAGTAAAAATTTAGTTACTACTTATCTACTTAATACGTGTAAACTAGCCCTTATTCTGCATAGAAATACATACTACAGGTAGTGTCGCGATGACACGTCGTCTGCAGTTGTCGCGTGTCGCTAGGATCCAACTTGTACCTTTACTTGTCAAAATGTTTGTAACAAATAACGGGATTCATTAATTTTACTCGAATCATTATTGATTACAGATTTTGTTCTAATTTTAAGACTTGTGAGTTTGCTGTGTGATGTTTTTGCATTAATCCCTATTTAGAATCAGTACTTTAAGTACTGCTGTTATACTTTTTGTACTTGTAAGTTATTCGCCCGACTTGAACTGGGATGCTTTTTCTGTGACTGTATTGATGTCCATGTCCGTTGTATGTGTCTCCACATTCGGGGCAGTGAAATTGTCGTAAGATATATACTGGGGAGCCTGCTGCACATCGACTTTCGGTAAAATTGGACGTTTCTTCGTTTTCATATACCCTAAAGCCGACACTAAAACGATAAAGACGATAAAACCTATACAACACCCCACAACCAAACTAAGTCTTCTCGTCAGAATGTCGGCGATTCCCATGTACGTGTTCGAAAATGGACTGTCCATGGCCGCGCCGAAGATCTCTATGGTGCTCACGCTGGTACATTTGCTGAAATGGGAGTCGATCATCAGCGGTCTTATGTTGTTGAACACTTGCTCGTCCCCGTACAGGTTGGCGCCGAAGGTCTCGTAGGAAGGTGCGACCCGCGCGACCGGGAGCGACGACTCCGAGGAGTTGCCGAAATTGCCGACGGCTATGACGCAGATCGTGTACCGAGCGCCCGGAGTCAAGTGATTCAATCTCGTCGTTCGCGCCGTGGAATTCAGTATTTTACCCCGAATCTGAAAGAGAATAGTGATATATTGCATCGATTTTATTACCGTTCGGAAGCGTGCATCGTTCGTATTAGTGACGAAACTCTGGGGAACGTGTAAAAACATTTCGAAAGAGCAGGTTTAAATAGAATCAGACCATAAACCGAATACTCACGGATGAGGAACATAAATATTTTTTATGGTCCATTGAAGTGATGAATCGCCTTTGTATTCAAATGGTGGTGTTGCGATTGTTGTAAGTGCTCGTTTAAAAATGTTATATGTAGTTGTAATTACAAAATATGATCGTGCATCTCGAGCGACGTCGCATCCTAATAAAATAAAGTAGTTGGAGTTAAAAGTGCTCGCAATGTACTTACAATGTTTGGCATTTGTTCCCTGAAGTAAGCTACTTGATATCCGTTTAAACCGCTCTGATTGCGACTCTGCCAAGAAACTAAAACGGAATACGTCTGGATGTCTTGTATCGCGATCCGAACTAAGACTGGCACATCGCACAGTTTTTGCAGCGGCAGTTCAAAGAACACGTATCCGTGCTTCTCTTCTGGATGCTCGCACCGCAAATTGCTGCTGCCTTTTAGAATTATTTTGTAGTGATCCCGCATCCACCTCCATACTTCTTGAGACTCACAATTGCATGTCAGGGGATTTTCTACAAATAAAATTTTATTTGAAGGTAATTTTTCATTCGCTGATGTTATATTATATTCTATAATAATTATTATTGTAAACATATTTATAAAAACTCAATATATAATATAATAAAATATAAAATATACGTACCGTCAAATGCAATGTTTTTAATTTGTGTTTCCAGGGACGAAAGTAGTTTTAAAGGTATGACCTCGAAATAGTTTCTGGTTAGATCCAGGTACAATAATTTGTTGACGTCTTTAAAAGCGTCGTAGGCTATATAGGACAACCAATTTCCGCCCAACCTTAAATCGTTCAGACTTCTAAGGTTTCGGAAATTTTCTTTACTTATTCTTGTGATATGATTGCTCGACAAGTCGAGGACTTGTAAATTTTGTAAATCGGCTGTAAACTCTTCTAGCTCTTTAATAGTGTTGTGAGAGACGTTAATAGCTCTCACAGAATATAAGCCTTGCAGCCTTTCTCGGGGGATATTTTCTAACTTATTTTGACTGATATCCAAAAAGTCTAATTTATACAACTTCGAGAATGCCCCAGGTGATAGTCGAATAATAGAATTCTTTGTTAGAGTCAAACGTTTTAATGACGGAAAATTCTCGAAATCTTTACTCGTAATAATGCTCAAGTTGGTGTTAGATACGACTAGCTCCTCGAGCAGAGGAAACTGTTTTATAGGATATGTCTGAAGTAGTTGAACTAACAAATTTGAAGACATGTTTAATGAAGTTAGAGCTGGTAGTACAGCTTCAGACAACCCATTACTGGGGATGTTCTTAAACAAGTTGTGAGAAAGGTCGATCTGTTTTAGCCCTAATGAGTGTTGAAAAAAATTTGGTGGTAAAACTGTTAGCAAGTTCCTACTCAAATTGACCATTACCAAATTTTTCAGGGACGGTGAATTAAAGCCACTCAAAAACGAAATATGATTATCACACAAATTCAGGGTCCTAAGATTTTGCAGGCCAACGAATTTGAAGAAATCTACGCTTTGTAGTTGGTTGTGACATAAATGAAGTATTTCTAGGGATGTAACGTTAAATAACGCCACGTGCGGGAATTCAACGAACGAATTTTGGTTCAGATTTAGTTCCTGTAAGATCGCAGTGTAAGCGAAAACATCTTTGTGTAAATCTTTTAGATTGTTTCTAGCCAGATTAATTCTGAGCAAGTTCTGATTTTTTATAAAGGTGGCCGAAGGAAGATGAGATATGTTGGACTCTTCTAAAGTTAGAGACTGCAGTGAAGGTAAATGAGAAAAAGTCCTATTTTCCAAGGTAGTAAAATTATTTCTTGACAATTCTAGCGATTTCAATCCTGGAATTTGAACTTCGATTATCTCTTTACTTGTTAAAGAATTGCTTTTCATTTCTAAGTTGCTAAGATTTGGTAATGATTTAATAGATTCTGAATTTATCATCGATATAAAATTTTGATTAAGCCGAAGCTGTTTTATCGATAGAGCTGAGAGGTTAAAATCCAGGAACAAAATGTTATTGTCAGAGAGATCTAAAATTTTTAGTTTCTTAAAATACATAAAAGCATTTTTTGCTATGTGCTTTATGTCATTTGTCTGCAGATAAAGTTCTTCTAGCGTTGATAAATTGTAAAACGTTTCATTTCCTATTATTGACATTCTATTATTACTCAAATCTAAATATTTAATTCTTATTAAGTGAACAAAAGTTCTATTTTCTATGTACATTATATTATTATTTTTTAAATACAATCTCTGAATATTTAATAAGTCATCAAAAAGATTGGCTGTTAAAGTGTTAATACTATTTTCATTGAGCCACATTATCTGCACATTCTTTTGTCCCCTAAGTGAACTATTTTTTAGCAACGATAAATTATTTGCACTGAGCTGAATGGAAACGAGCGACGAATTTCTATTGGGAAATATGTCACCGATAGTCTTCAGTCGATTGCTCTGCAGATTTATGTGTTGTAGATTTTTAAGAGTGATAAATGCGTGGGAATCGATACTTTGAATCAAATTATGTTGCAAATGGAGTTCTAATAGACTTGGTAATGGATTGAAAAGATTCCTCTTAATGTGAATAATGTGATTATTCTGTAAACGTATCTCTCGCAGTGCAATCAGTTCGTTAAAAACTAAATCATCTAATTCGTTTATTTTATTGTTATCCAAACTTAATATAACTAGTTTACTGTTAAATCTAAAAATGTTCTTAGGAAGTTTTTTCAAGAAATTTGATCCCATGTGTAATTGTGTTAAATTTTCCAAAGAATCGAAACAATTGAAATGTAAGTTGTTGATAGCATTATGCTCTAAATTAAGAACCGTAAGACTAGTTGCATTTAAAAAAGCATCGTCAGTTATTTCGAAAATGTTGTTTTCGGACAAAAACACTTCTGAAAGTTGACGAAGATTAGAAAATACACCTTTGATAAGATGCAGATGATTGTAGCTCAAATCGATCGTACGTAAATTCAGATTTTTCTGAAATGTGGCTTTACTTATACTTACAATTTTATTTCTACTTAAATCTATCGTTTCTAATTTACCTAAGGAATAGAACGCTTCTTCATCAATACTATGTATTTGGTTGCTAAAAAAAGTCAAAGTCTTTATATTTGGCATACATTTAAAGCGATTTTTTTCGAGAGTTACGAAAAAGTTTGAACTCAGATCGAGAGTCGATAAGCTGGGAAGATTAATGTCATCACTTTCTGGTATACTGCTAATCTTATTCCAAGCTAGTCTCAAATTCGTTAGCTTTGTTAATTTTCCAAAAGATTTTAAAGGAAAAGCGTCTAAAAAATTTTCCGTCATATCTAACTCAGTTAATGTTTTGTCCAAAGTATTAAATGCGTCCTCTGATATATTTGCAATTTTGTTTCCTTTTAAATTTATCTTCTTCAATTTCAATCCATCGAATGACCTGGATTCAATCTCACGGATATCGTTAAGTTGTAAATCAATGGCTTCGATTCTATTTAGTTCTAGAAGCGACTCATGTGGGACCTTGTTTAATTTGCCTGAAATAATACTCAAAGACGTCAACGAATCGCGAAAAGGTGCAAATGTGTTAGATTTAATTTTTTCTATAGAAGATTGCGAAATTTGTAAATTAATAATTTTGGTTTGAGTCGGAAAGATATCAGAATTCAGTTCCGTTGTAGAACTTTCAAGGTCATAAACGGATAGAGACTGAATAGCTCCTTTAATTTTCAGCAGCACATTTTTTACTACACCAGGTGTAGCGCTCGGGCACTCGAGAAATAAACCTGAAACAATTTCACACGCTTAACCGGTTTGATCATTATTTTAAATGAAGAGTAAAAAGGCCCCAGTGATCTTACCTTCTTTGAAATTATAACAAGGGCAAATAGGGTTTTCCGTTAGGCTCGGGCATTGAGATTGTTCTTCACCTTGCAGTATCGGTATATGGGTGATGATAAAAAAGATGTAAACGCCACATTTCGTTGGGGATAATTGAGCTATGCCCATATTGAGTCGACGTCATTTCAGTAACATGATGCATTCGAAGATATGAATTTCGCAGGTCTTGCAATCTGAAACAAAGAGAAAAAAATATAGTGTATAAGAAACAATCATACATTAGTAATTCATACATTAGTAATTACGTAGATTATTTGAACCACAATTTTTTTTTATAATGAAATTCGTTGATTACGTTTGATTTATATTTACAGAAATACATTTGAATTCCATAAGTAAAGCGCATTTAAAAAGAAAATATCAGCTAATACGATTTAAAGCATCATGGAATTACAAACAATTGGATAACTCCGAACGTAATAAACAAAGGAGGTGCTATTGTAAAACCTGTATAGCGCCACAAAGGCTGCGGCGTTGTTTCTAATTTAAGTGTTCCACTACAGGGGCTTAATTAATCGTTTGTATCATGCTTTCTCTATTAAAGTTTCCTGTATTTGTTTTGCTGCCATAAGCGTAATTTGCCTGTTATTTTATGTTATGTATTATTTTAAATAATTAAAACTTGATCACATTGTTATAGAGGAAGTGAAGTTTGTTAAAATTAGTATTTAATAACCAAACTACAACTTCAAGTATAAGAATCCAATCCTAAAGCTAACACAAAAAGTGTTACATCTTGATACCATTCCGAGCTAGTCTCAGTTTTATAAAACACAAAGGAAATTCTCGTAGACATAGCCGCATGAAAAGCTAACGATGAGAACGCAAAAGTAGAAAATCTTTTACATTTTCACAGCGTCACAAGATTAATTAGCAATTTTTCTCGAACATTACAAAAGTAATGGAGTGGCTTACATCTTTTAAATTTCTACAAAAGTAAAATTACAAAGAGTCGTCCATCATATTCCGAAATCACAATATAATTACGCTAACGCGGAAATTCGTCTCTCATAATGTTTTCTAATTAAATTTTATCGGGTCTAATTTTTGAGGAATCGTCGTTGCGTCCTCTTTTTTTAGAACTGGGGCGTCTATTTCATCATAGCGACGATACTTGATAACGTTTGTTCCCGTTTCTTTATTTTTGCGAACAGATTTTTGTGCGTTAACTTTGTTTATTTATTGGTGTCGTAATTCTTTGCTCCGAAGATAAATCTTCTTGAATTTGTATTGTGTGTGTAGAAATTTTGTTCTACTTTATTAAGTTTATTTATACGAGTTTAAGAACTACTGATGAATATGGTTATGGGGCTAGGGGCCTAATGGTCAAACATTTTTTAAATTAAACTATCAAGTATCTGGGAAAAACTAATCTACTATTAGATATTATGACTCTATCAATAATATTTTTATATAGTTTATATCGGAGGCCTGTTCGCTAACAGTTCCTCGACTTCCAGGATTTCTATTCGTTTATTGCAAGCATATAAAATATTAAGCCACGCCAAGCTGATACCATCTATTTAATATCCGACTAAATGTCACGTTTCGCAGACTTCCTTTTATTATACGTTTATTTTCCGTGATATTGCAGATGTCAGAACTCAGAACGCACCTTGATTCTATCTATATTAAAGGCGCATGTTATAGTAGTCCTTCGATCGCCAATTCTTGGAAATCTTTTGTTATCGCGGCCCACTTGGGATTTGCGGGGATTGATAGGTTAAGTAAATATACGGTACATTTAAATAATTATGTAGATCACAATAATAGACGTTTATTGGAAAGGATTACCTACTACTTTACTACTTAATACTATAAATGCGAAAGTGTGTCTGTCTGTCTGATACCTCTTCACGCTCAAACCGCTGAACCGATTTTACTGAGACATGGAGATACTTGGAGTCCCGGGAAAGGGCATGGGATACTTTTCATCCCGAAAAATGTGCGATTCCCGGGCGATAAACGAATTTTGACGCAACGGTGTTGCGGGTGTCATCGATAGCTAGTATAATATGAATGTTACCTTATTTAACTTATAATATAACATGTTAACATGATAAACAACAGGGTCATACTCAGAGCAGCTTGACCATGTTGTCAATCATGTAATTTCCACGTGAACGTCCCCGTTTTCGAAAACTGTTGACATTTTGCATACGTGCCAAGTTATAATTAACATCAGCTCATAATAATATTACATCTCCATCATACTACACCATTAGTAAGCCATTAACAAATTTGATTGAATGTAAATGATGGCATTTAAAAACTTTTTAATTTAGTATAAAAATAAATTGTAAAGTTCGTTAGAATAAAGGTTTTACAGTCGTATAAGTTACACAAACGGAAGATTCAATTTGTATCAAGGAAACACGCAAGCATTTGAAATACACAAAATGCACAAGCATTAAGTACTTTCCTCAAACACACCGCAGACTCTTAACAAGACAAGAAGAGGTGTCACATGTCCCCAATTTTAGCGCTACAGCCTTTGTTTTCCTACCATGTTGTTTTGTTAATGAAATGATTCCAAAATGGCTCCTCAATTTAATTTAAATCGTTCTTTTTGCACTTAGTAATAATATAATGTTTGGGTATAATTATTATGTTTTGAATTAATTTAAATTTAATTTTGCTTTTAAATTATAAACAAAACAAGCGATATTTTGTTTTAACTCATAATATTACGCTCTTTGCCAAATAGAGTAATAATAATAATATCTATGGACGCTTCACACCAAGTCAGTCTGGCCCCGTGCTAAGTACCTATAGGACTTGTGTTACAGGTAGGTACCAGACAACGGAAATGTATTTAATACTTTTATACTATACATATTATATTTAAGATTTTTATTATATTTTTTTTTTTAAAACGGGCTTTGGCCCACCACACATTCCCACCACTGTATCTCCTGTGTCGCCAGGATCGACAGCGGTATCCAACCACGAAAACCCTTTGATATGATCTCAGGGAGCCCGAGGGACATGCTAAACTGTCTTGGGACCCGCAACGAAATTAATCAGAAGAAAATAGGAGGAGTAGGAAGAATCCAATTTCCCTCCCCATAAAAGCGGGAGACAGCACAAAGTTGCAATGACCGAAAGTCAAAGAACTTAAGGGGGAGCACCACGGAAATAAGGTAAATAATTGTGACTCCTAAGCTAAGCTAAGTTAATATTGGAGTTTATTGTGTTTGACTGTTGCCAATAATAATTGTGACAAAAACGCTTGAAGGCACGGAAGTTCCTAGCGCTGTCCACGAGATCACCGTAGTATGCGACTCCAGATGTACAGAATAGGTTGTTTAGCATAGTAGTTCTTTCGTCCTGCCAGAGACTGCACTCCCAGAGAACATGATGAGCGGTTTGTTCAAACATGTTGCCTTCGGTCGAGCACTCGCACATGGGTGAAGGCACTACTTTAAAACCGTAAAGTTTGGCCTTAAAATTTCCATGACCGGTCAGGAATTGAGAAACGCAGTGATCAATATCCATCCACTGTTTGGATAGCCGTTCACGAATATTAGGGAAAAAGTTATAAAGATGACGCCCTTTGGTGGAACAGTCCCAACGCGACTGCCATTCGGAGATTAGGCTTTGCACAGAGTTTTCTAAAGGTTCAAACAATCTTGCTATTTTAATTTTATCGCGAGCGCTTAAAAAGAACGGGTTGTCAATGTTGTTATTATGATAATACATTGTCGCACGACGCTGAATCTCAAGGTCAACGGGTAAAACTCCGGCTAACACAGGCAAGGCTTCGGTGCTTGTGGTCCTGTAAGCTTTGCATAAGAATATAAGAGCAAGACGTTGGCTTTGTAGCAACTTGCGACGAGCCGCGCCGATAGTTGCTCTGTCGGCCCACACGGGGGCCCCGTAGCAAATGCTGCCTAGGTAAGTAGCGGTGTATATTAATTTTAGGGTTTTGAAAGAGAGGCCCCATGTCGACGTAGATATTTTGGTAAAGGAGTAAAAATTGCGCTTCGCTTTCTCACCAGTTTGAATTATATGTTCTAAAAATGTAAATTTATTTTCCAAGTAAAAACCAAGATAACAGAGCGACTGTTTGCGTTTAACGTTAATATTGTCAAGTTTAATGCTAGGGGAAGATATAAGGGAACCTTTTAAAAGGATTTGGTAAGTTTTATGCGCGGCGAATTTCAGGCGATTACGTTTACCCCAGCTCGATATTAAATTAAGACTATCATTGGCTTTAGATTCAATTTCGGAACGTGAATTTGCTTGAACGATGAGAAAGCCGTCATCGGCGTAGCCAACTAGTACGCACAGCGGTGGTAGGGGAAGACTTAATAAATCATCAAATCCGAAATTCCATAGCTTTGGCGAGATAACAGAGCCCTGAGGACAGCCGCAAGTTAAATCTTTGGCGTGTGTACAATGGCCAAGTCGAAGCTTAGTTTGACCATTAAAAAAGTAAGAACGTATTATGGCATAAATATTAGAGTAGCAACCTCGATTTTTTAGTTTTAATAATAATATCGGCCACCAAGCATGATCGAACGCGCCGGAGATATCTAATGAAATGGCGACCACGTATTTGGATTCCGAAAGATTTACTATTTTTATTATATCATACACATTATTATTTAATACATATCCAGACCCGGGGAACATTGAAAAACTTTTTGTTCCGTCGGCAGGATTCGAACCCGCGACCCCCGGCTTGAGCTACCAACGCGCTCAATATAATATATTTGGCATAGTGCTGATATTCATAAACTCTAGTTAATTAAACTAAAAAGTGCTTATTTAAAATTTACAATAAATACAAAGCATCATTAATATGTACATACTGTTTGTATTTATTTAAAATATCTTAAAGTAAAGAAAAAGATGTCATGTAAGGCAAAAATGGCGGACATTTTCCTGATGTTTGTGCTTACCAAAGTATTTATGTACCCCCAAAGTCACGAAACACGAAATTTACATTTTGTCACATCGACAATAAACATATGAGGTACTTTAATCCCCGCCTGTACGGGAGCCGTAATATTTGACTTTTCCGCGTACATTTTATTTAATGAAAATCTTTATATAGAAAGGTTGCCTGTTTTGTTTGTTTATTTCAAAGAGAAACGAATATATTAAGCGAAGTAACTTGTTTGAAGAAGAATCGACAAACATTTTCTTAAGACTTGAAGTTAACCAAATATAGGTATCACGACGTTACCTACTATGAGTATTTGATATCGATGGGTAGCATAATAAGTAATAACGTTTATTATTTTATTCATCCTGGTACAATTATTGTAGCGCAAAAAACATAACGTCCATAACTTATTGTTAACTTACAAAAACCCCAACCCTCGTCCGAACAATAGGTATTCTATTATTTATATTTCAACGGTTCCCACTTGAATACTAAGCCCTAGTGTCGTCCATTTCTTTTGTCGGGGCCTATAAACTTAAACATCCCAACAATTTGCCCGGCCGTAATAAGCTGACTTACGTAAATAAAATATCAGTCATATCTACCTACCTAAATAAAATGTTCCCCTAAATGGACTTTTTATGGCAAAAGTAAATTGGTCCCGATAAGAATTCTGAACTACGATCTGAGGAATAACTACGCCCCGATTCGATCTATGAAAAGATGATTACTTTGACAAACGTCCTCGAGCAAGGACGGTGATCTACTTCTGAATGTATTCCAATTAAGTTCCTGAACGGTTAGACGCTCCGACTTGTCGGGCCGTGAAGTCGGATTCAAAATACGTGCTCAGATAACTGATTTAACGGCATCGTATTTAGTCTGTACTGAAATTATTTATACGAGAGTGAGCCTATCTGTTTGTTGGATTTCATAAATAGACTGATTATAGTGACTGGCCTAAATGATATTTATCTCTCATTACCCAAGTAGGTCTACAGGACTCCGGTCCTGTAGACCTGTGTATATCGGCCTCTTCTTAAATGGAAAACCAGTATATCGATATTAATAAAATGTTAAATGTACGGATCGTACGCGATGGAATTTCGGCGGGAACGAATTTGCAACATTTTGATAGTGATGTTCTGTGCACGCTGACGGAGCATGTAGAGGGGTCATAAGAATTTGTATTTGAATAGTCGAGTTTCGATTCTGATTGCTGTTATTTATCGAATCCGCTCTGTTCCACACAATTATTCCATAAATGACATTTGATTTATAAATTGATTTCGAACATTTCCGAAAATACATCTAATTTGATTAATGTATGTTGTTGCTGGTTTGATTTTGTTTTGATTACTGGTGTATTCGACGTGAAATAGTAATACACATTCATGGGAGTATAAACTGAAACGATTTGACGTGGCACTACACGGTAATACTTGTGAACTTTTCAGGTTTTTGCACGACTTGTGTTACGAGAAAACGATAAATGTTTGAAACATTTGATGATACATGAATTATTGCTGCTTTTTATTACTTTTTATCTACGTTGTAAGTATAGGTACCCACTAGATATAAAATAGTATGTTCAAGTCTGTAGGTATGATTTTTTAATCATTACGAGCTGTTTCTGCCGATTTTGTATGCGTAAAATTAAATCCCACAGGAGCCGTGAATAGGTAAGGATTATTATACTATGTACATCAAACCTAGATGACGTCCGCAACTCCGTTGAGCCAATATTCGTCTATCGCGCGGGAAGCGTACATTTTTCCGGGATAAAGAGACATGGGAGACATGGGATACCATGTCCTTTCCCGGGACTCAATGTTTCACCATACCAAAGAATCATGGCCAAATTTGTATAGGAGCTGGACTCGACTTTTATTTTTGATGTCCCAAAATGAACTATAGTTAGATTTGGTTGTTCTTATGCCCTAAACATAATTCCGTTTGAGAATTATGTCTAAATAGCCAGGATTTTTTAAAATAATTATTATCGTTTACCATTATTTTGAGGTTAGACTTAAGAATTACCTTTTTTCCGACTCCGGTGTAGCCTATAAGTGAATATTCGGCGGTCTCGTTTCTAAATATTTCAATTTTTCCTAGAGTATTACCCAAAAAATAGAACGAATGCGAATGATCGCCGGCTGTCAGAACATAATATGAAAGACAACAACGAAACTAAAATATATTGATCTTTATTTTGTGGCTATTTATAGACACATTTCTAATGTTTTTCGACGACTTAAATTATTAAGGATTTTTTGCTACCAATGCAATGGCATATCGGGACGCCATTTATCAACTGGTACGATTTGGCCCTTTGGATTTGGCCATTGTTCTTTCAGCAAAATCGCTTAAGCGGGTTTAGTGTGAAAAGGTAAAAGACAGATAGACAGACAGACACATTTATAAAACTAGATGACGCCCGCAACTCCGCTGCGCCAAAAGCATCGCGTGGGAATCTTAAATTTTTCCGGGTTGAAAAGTACCTCTAATAAAAAGTACATTATGTTCTTTGCCGGGTCTCAAAGTATAAACCCATCAATCCCCAAGCGGCATCCGGCTACCGCATAGCAATTGAAAATCTATTGTGTCTGCGATACCCACAATAGAGGTGTTAACTATTAAGCAAGATCGGTGCAGCGGTTTAGCGGTTTACCTAGTAACAGACAGACAAGATATGTCAAATATCTTTGACAGATATGTCATTTACATTGGATAAATTAAAGATAGATTATGTATTTCTGAGTTTTTCAGTAATATTTTCGTATATTATTACAAGCGACGAAGGTGAAACAAATCTTAATTACTCATTATAATAATATCACTAGACTGTAAATTGTGATATTATTATCATCTCTCATGAAAAAACTAGACGTCGTCACCTACATGATACATGGTACCTCGTGCGTACACAGGAATTATTACATTAAACACGCAATAAATATTATTTCTCCCGTCAAGTGGAACAGACAAGATTTGACTGGAACAAATGGGAACAAATATCGAGATTTGGGCGGGCGTAAATAAAATGTGTCAATAACGTTTCACGAGCTAAGCTCACAACTTATGAGAATGCCAGCACATAAATGAGAGTGACACGTGTCCCGTCGTTTATATAAAAGCTTAGACTAATAAGGCCGGATCACATTAGTTCAGTAGAATTTATGAAATAAAATAGAATTGCAATAATATTGTGGTTACCTGTTAAAGTGGTGGATTTTTTTTTCTAATCAGAATGTGGAATTTTTTTGTAATTTGATTTAATTTTGAGTGAGCCGTGCTTTGTGAGAGCTTGCGTTGTTTTTCTGTGTGGTAATAATTCTTTACCACACCGTGTACCAGAATATTGCTCAGGTTGTGGGAAATACTAGGGCTCGTTGCGCTCGCCCTGATAAGATAATTGCTGTTAATTACTGTTTCGAGATATTTAAACATTGTATTTAAGGTAAAACCGTACTAGGAAAGTACACTGCATCAGAGCGACGCGATGCGACGCAGCACTTTATATCCCATAGCACTGGATTGCCGTTTCGCGTCATTATTACGCGTATATGCTAACTGCTAAGTTACATTCAGCTTAGAACCAGAACAAGAAGTGATTTTATGACTGGACACCCCTTTACAGTGTCAACATTATTTTATTTTAATTATAATTTTACATTATATTTTATATAATCTGTATGGGTACATTTATGCCTGAAATAAAGACATTTTATTTATTATTTATTTATTTAGCTCAAGCGAATCTTAAGGCCGCGCCAAACCGGAATGGCAGCAGCGTGGCGAGCACTTTCAGTGTCATTTGATTTTAAACTTTATCTTCATTATTGTAATACATAGTATCGCTTGAGAAATCGCGGCCACGGGCGGCCACTAGATTTTTATCATATTATGACACTGTAAGTGCTCGCCGCGCCGCTGCCATTCCGGTGTGGCGGGGCCCTTACAATAATATTTTGCTACTTTACGTCGCGTCACTTTGTTGCAATGTATTAGAGAGTTGTCCCCAGCAGTAGTAGCTAATATTCAAAGCAAAAGTTAGCATGTAGAAAAACTGTTGGTAGAGTCTCAAGAAAAATGATGAGACTATTATCTAGCACTGTTAATCCAAGCCTGTAATTAGTATTTACAATAATTTCTGAAGAAACGCTTCTAATTACAGAGCTAGCAGCGGGAAAATAAAACCTTCCTCAAGTTTATTCAGACTGGATTTCGCCGCGAAAGAAATATTTCAAGCGTTAAGTGCTTTTAACTGCTAGGGGGCGTCCACAAATTACGTGAGGTGTTTAGGGGGGGAGGGGGTCGAGTCAAATCTCATCTAATCTCACGTTATATTATTTCAATTATCCTTGGTGCGAAAAATCTATAGAATAAAAAAAAGGATATGGGCGAACAGCCCATAGACGGCCCTAATTTTTATAATAAAAAAAAACTCACGTTGGAGAGATCTCGGCAAATCTCACGTAAGTAATTCTACGTAGGTACGTAGTTTTTTTCTCAACAAAATAATAGTATTTTGGTTCATTTCATCAAGGTTGTACGTATGCTTAAGATTTAATCATAAGCGTAATCGTTATACGATTATGATCATTCACAAATTCGTTCGAAAAAAAATCTATACTGACTGTCAAAACAAACGTTTACGTAAGTACATTTAAAAAATCTCACGTGAGATTTGAGATTTCGTGAGATTTTATTCAAAACCCCCTCGTTTTGAATAAAATCTCACGAAATCTCACCAGGAGGGGAGGGGGGGTCAAGAAATTCAAAAAAACACCTCACGTAATTTGTGGACGCCTCCTAGATAAAAGGAATAATTATAATCTCGTACTCGCTCCAGATACATGTAACGGGGTCAGAACATCCGCAAAATATTGCTCTCAACGATAATTGAATTGCGTAAGTGATTTTATAAATTAAGTGGCCGTTGGTCGATTAAGTGGGCGCTGGGATTAAAGATCGTTATATTGAGTTCATATGTGGAGAGATGATGTTAGCAGCCAGAGATTGGTGGTTACCAAATACGGGTTTGAAACGAAAGTTATTAGCATAAAATATATTTATCCAAAAACTTTAGAAATAGGATATTATATCACAGAAATGTTTTCACATAGGCAGCACTAGTATAAACGGTAAACAGACAGAAAGTTTTATTCGATCATTGACAACATTTCTGTCAATATTCTGAAATGACGTGTGCAACATGTCACGTTTTGGTCGGATTATATTTACTGTATGTATGCGCTATAGCCTATAAGTGGCACCCTCTGTTCCGACCTTTGCGTAATATTACAATTCCAAATAAATCTTAATATAATATAAACAGCAGAATTTTAATATCAGTAACAGTTTTCAGTTCATGACGTGAATGAGCTACGAGATTTTAATTTTTAATGAATGGCAAACAAAAACTTATTGACGACAAAAAGTCCCGCCACTAGTTACTACAATTTGGACCATGAGGCTATTCATAAAACTTCAACTACTTAACATTAATAATTAATGTTGACTATAAGTTGCCTCAGTGTGGTACGTTCAAGTTATAATAATAGGGTCCACTTTTTAACTTTTGGGTAGGGAACCCTAAAAACAGTAAACAATAAACATACCTCCACACGATAGTCTGTTAAGCTTCTGCATTTTAGCATAAAGCATGGTTCAGTAAACTAGCATGTGATGACGGTAAACCCTGACAGGCTCAGCACAATAGATCTAATACTGCTATTGTGACCTACTCACATAGAATCTAGCAAATAATAGATGGCGAGGTGTAAGGGAAATCTAATGTGATTCCATGCAGACAGATTAAATCATAATAATGCAATTACATAATAATCTAAGACCTGCTTACTATATTAGGGCCCAATTATGTTTTCATCGACGACTGTTAAAGTTAAAGTTTGAATTAGTATCACGTTACCTCTTTCATTTTTTAATATGAATGAAAGAGGAGACAATATAATAATAATAATAATAAGAAAATTTTATTTTGACAATCACACAACACAATATTAAATTATTACAAAAATACACAAAAAAAAATAAAGAACACAAAATTACAATAATATTAAATTGTGTGATATCAAAACTGGACCCAGCTCAGCATTAACAGCGACTTCCAGTCTGCTGCACTGGTTTTCAGCTGGGACCAAAAGTGTGATATCACAATATTTAAAGCTAGCGATAAACAAAATCAACAAAAAGAATAAAATATAAAACTACAAAAAATTTACTACAATATGACATTTTAATAAGCTGTTAACACAAAGACGTTGGTGATTTTGGGCCTAGATTGGGTAATACTTTAAAATGTTATGATTGATGATAAGAAAATAATATTAAGTGCTTTAAGAACAAAGTGACGGCAATTAGACTGGCATTGCTGATATGGTCAAATTCGACACAAACATAATATTATGAACAAACTGAATACAATGTCACACTAAAATTCAAGGACGGCTAAAAATGTTGCTCAGATATTTTGTTTTAGAAATGTGTTTTGTATCAAGAACACAACACAGGAACTTTGCAGAGAAAATAATATTACATAGTACTACTATAGACGACCGACGTGACGCCCGCAACTCTGTTACGCGAAAATTCGCTTATCACGCGGGAATCATAAATTTTTCCGGGACAAAAAGTATCCTATGTCCTTTCCCGAGGCTCAAAGTATCTCCATACTAAATTTCAGCAGAAGCGGTTCAGGCGTTTGGGCGCGAAGTATTGGACGACAGAACGTATTGAGACATTAAAGAGTTAAAAATTTAAAATACTAGCGACCCGCTCCCACGTCGCACGGGTATAAAACATATTGCCACTGAAAAAATGATTAAAATCGATAGCCTATGATCCTTCATGTGGTCTACTTTTTATCTGTGCCAAATAACATAAAAATTGCTCCAGTAATTTGCGAGATAAGCCCTTTCAAATAATTTCCCCCGTTTTTTCCACATTCTCCTATAAGTCTTAGCGTGATAAAATATAGCCTATAGCCTTCCCCAATAAATGGGCTATCTAACACTGAGATTAGCGCGTTCAAGTTAGCCATTTCAAATAATTTTCCCCGTTTTTTTTCACATTTTCCTCTATTTCTTCGCTCCTATTAGTCTTAGCGTGACAAAATATAGCCTATAGTCTTCCTCAATAAATGGGCTATCTAACACTGAAAGAATCATCAAAATCTGTTGCGTAGCTTTTTAAAGATTAAAGGGGACATGAGGGAAAAAGTGACTTTGTTTTATAATAGGTATAGATTAACACAATACAATAAAATTATTTAACAAACAAAAAGATGGAAGTAAGTAAGAGTGCATGTTAGCAACCAATGCTTCAGAATATTTTTAGGTTAAGCTATAAATAAATACCTCTGTAAATCAAAGTGTATATTTTAAATAGACCAAATCTTTTGTTAGGTTCCTTTCAAGCGATTCCATCATTCATCAAATCATCACGTCATCAACATACGGATACGAAAATAGCAACCGAAGTAACCCTTTGTGTTTCAACCGATGTGGCGACGAGAGAATACGGAGCGGTAGGAACTGGTGACACCGTTAAACAATTATAATACTTATCCATTATGCTATAGTCAGGACGTTTTAAGGTGACACCAGCGGTCATTGAACTCTCTAGTCTAGGAGCTAAGTGAAAAATGCACTGCATTCTGTTAACTGATTAAAATTGTATTCTTGTAAAGAAACATACTATTATATTATTTAGTTTCATCGCAAAACGTCTTGATCTTGATCACTTCAAACTCAAAGATAATCTCCAACTATCTTTGAGTTTGAAGTGATATAATTCATACATTGTTTACATCGTGTTACATGCAAAATACGATATCACCCAGGCAGAGTAGACCCAGGGTAGAGAAACATCTGTCACTTCATTGTCAATCGTGGCTTGTATAGAAAATGACAAATTTTTTTGACCGCTTAAAGCCCGTCACAGACTTAGCTATAATATATATTAATATATTTATAGCAAGGCATATTAATCTGTACTAAATCCACATGTCACAGAAATATATATTTGATATTATAGCTGAGTGTGTGGTCACGCGAAAATTAGTATAGAAAATATATAATAATATGCCTAGCTATAAACATATATGGGCTTCAGACAGAATTCCGCAATTTGAGAATAATGTGGGTAGATGCAAAAGGCTCTATCAGCTATTAAAAATATTTTATAGGTACCATCGAGGAATATGATTCCTATGCATTTGAGAGACCAACGTCATTTGGTCGATCATGTCAATTCAATGTTAATTGTGATCTGTCGGCTGAGTTTGACGTAATGCGACCAAACTACGTAGGTCCCCCATCTGCATAGGAACCAACTTCTCTGATAGTACATAGATACTTTAAGTCCCGGGAGGGGAAACGGAAACGTGCAGTTAAGTTGTGGTTGATATTATAGTGGGTATTGTAATAAGTTTTAATTTATAATTAGTACTTAAAGTATACTAGAGGAAATTACTTGATTGCTTGCATCAAAACTGCTAGAACCAATTCCAATGTACCTCTGATGTTGTATAAAGGTAGAAAAGACTTTAGAAAGAACAATAATTACTTTTTACTACACCGTGATATATACTGTACTAATGTACAGTATATAACGGTGTAGTAAAAAGTAATTATTGTTCTTTCTTAAAGTCTTTTCTAAGTCTTTTCTTGAAAATTGAAATAGGATAATTCCTAATCCCTTTCAATTTTCAAGTTCAGAGTTATGGGAAACATTAGCTTTTTATAGCATTTTGGTTTACTTATTTATAATTTTAGGCATCGATACATAGGCATCTCTAAACGGTGGTGCCGTTCAGAGATGCGGAAAGAAGTGGTGACGATCGCGGGCCCTTCAAGACCATTGCATGGAACCCAAACCCTCATTTCGCACACGTTCATATTATTTGACCCGGTGTATAATAATAACAATTCGACCCTATATTACGTTATCAGTGCCAGTATTAGAACATATTTCGCACGCGTTGCCATGGTAACTCAATTCGGTTAGAAGTTTATACACCGCTGATTCTATTGAAATATTTTCTGTCACGTTGCTCTGAGGAAAAAGTTTTTCGTGTCCTTTCAATAACTTCTTGCCGCCAGACTTTTTGTATCAATGGTTATCGATTTAATAACTTTGTAAAAAATGAGACCTATATTAGAATAATTTCAGCTATTTCGTCCACGAGATAAATATTTATTGTGTCTCTTAGAAACATTCATAAATGTAAATATACAATTAAAAACGAATTCGTAGGTGGACTGACCTAATTTAGTGGAATTGTATCAAGCAAGGCTTTGCTTGACTACTAAATTAGGTACGTTACGTTTAATCTCGGACCATGACTATCTTTGACTTGATAAAACTCAATTAATTTGTGTAGATCCGCCAATGAATCATTTTTTTTTAATCGTACACTTACATCGAAATGATAATAATATGTACCATTACTCCTCATTCAGTCACGCATACACTTCTCATTCAAGCAATAAAATAACATCATATATTTTCGCAAATTTGAACTAAAAGAAACAAACATTAAATAACACTGCCGAGTGCTGGCACATTTTCTCTACAAACTGAATAATTTCAGAGTGGTATATGAATTTGTTCAGATTCAGTTAGTTTTAGATTACCATATAACGCTCGCGAGCAAGTTCAGAGGGATTACAGTTTAAATGTTACTGTAAGTCATGTCTGGTGTTAATCCTTTAAGTTACGGCGCTAACACTAGGTTTAAAACGTGTTTAATCTCTTTCTTGTTAATTTAGTGTGGATTATTATATTACATCTTAATAATACGAATGTTTGTTCGTCTGTCTATTAACCAATAATAAGATTATGATTGTAGTATGTATAAAAGATTAATTTTCATTATGTAAGAAATTGTATTTGTGACTTACACGATTACTCAAAATTTTGGATAATATTCTACATTCTGAAAAGTAATAGTGATAATTTATTTCATTCTGTCCATATTCTATTGCGATAGAGAAAAAGCGCACGAATCTATCTTTCATATAGAACTTGGCCGATACCCAAAACCTCATCGAACATAATATTTAAATCACTCCGACATCCTTTCTGAAAAGTCTTAAATCCTCGTTCTCGAAATCTTAAATTCGAGATTCAAGGATCGAGAGATAGAAAAGGATCGTCAAATTTTTTTCTTGTATTCATCATAATTAATTAAATAATTAAAATAACAAAGCATTCATCATAATATTGTTTCCTTCATTGGTTTAAGGCCATGCATTATTTAGATGTTGTTATGGTCGTCCACGACTTGCCATACTTCATAACTTGAGGGCCCATGCCTAACTTCACAATTTCATGTCTTTATTATTAACATCAAAAAAAGTGGTCCTAAAAACATATTACGTCCTTATCTAACTTAATAGTAATGGTGGCAATAAATTATATACGTAGCCCTGAAGGCTGATGCGGTAAATACCTCTAAGTGGAACTAATGAAGGTGGGATCAAATGGACTCCAGCATTTAGTAGAGCATTACAGGTCTTAAGACCACGTCTGTAAAAAGGAATTCCTATTCCACATCGGATCGCAATATAAAATTGAATGAAACACGTTACTGAGGTTTTCCATTGAAAGATTTTATTATTTTATAACTTTATTCCGATTTATAATCCATATTTATAGTTATCATTTGAATACGATGTCCTTTTATGTGAAGTATTTTCTAGTACGATATTTCAACAAAATAAGTTCAATTGTTTAAACGCGAGGAGTAAGTTTAACTTCTGTCAGTTTGATTGTAAAGAAGTGCTAGACACAATATAAGTGAACATGAAAACTTTTTTCTGTGTGAACTTTTTAATAGAATTGAATTGTATATTTTTTTCGTGATTTTCGAATTTCAGATGACGAATTATTGTTCTTTTAACATTGAAATATATAAAAATCACAACCAATGTTACAGTAGTGTCTGTTGAAAGCAATGAAAATAAAACCTCTATTGAAACTTGTAGCTGTAACACAAATATTATTTTAGAGGTATTATTTGTTTGCTGACGAACAATAACTGCGCTCGCTCGCACAAGTGCACAGGAAAACAGGTGCACAGCCGGGTTAACTAAAGACAACGCTGTGTCCCTGTTACCTGTACTGGTTTTTTGAACAGGGTTCTAAAGGGTTAAATGAAAAATAAAAAATACGTGTGGCATTCGGGGACTAAAAAATGTTTTGTCAACTTTTGCAATTATAATTCGCATACGTCTAGTCGCACGCATTCAAACACTGTGCCAAGGTCTGGTAAAACCGCGCCGTTGTGCGTGTCGGAGTGGGGTGGCGTTAGGTTTTTTCGTTACGGAATGTCTTGATTCGGTCACCGCGCTCAAATCCCGCAATAAAAGCTACGCAAAAGCTTAAAAATAGCCTAAGTAATCACGAGATTAATTTAGAAAGATATAGGGTTAAGTGGTATGTGTAAGTGTAGACGTGTGTTAAGCTAATAATATATATTCTGTGGTTAAGGATACACTTTATTTATTGGCATGCTCGTTATGAAAGTAAATAAAGACTATTATTGTGGTAGAAATATTATTCTTTTGATTACATTAGATTACATTCTGCCACCAAATGAAACATTTAAAACATTAATTTTGCTTTAAAGAAGCTCCTTGCTTTTGTAAAATGCATCATAAAATTTTTCATCTACAGCAAGGTTCGTTTTTTGACCTGTTTTAAATTGGTCGTTTTGTTCTGTCATGTCATTACCGTTTCAAGCCGTTTACTCTGCATTAAAATCATGCCGGAATGTGTCCAAAAATTACACCAATTTTAGCTGCATTGTTATTTCAATGCGAATGTTATGCGTTCAACGGTGTCACACTTTTATTTTGCAATGTATATCGAAAATGTTTGTGAATTGACTTGTGGCATTAAAAGTAGAATCAAATAATATTGCAACGTGACTAGGATTTTGTAGTACATAAATGACATGAGGTAGTTGATGTAAACGATCACTCAAAATTACATCAATATTAGATCATTACATTCGCAAACCTTCCACTCATAAGCTTTATATGTGGATCATTTCAGTTATAATTCACTTGAACTGGATCCCATATTTTTAATTAGCTTATTATGTAAAGAAGGCGGTGCATATCGTACCCACCACTGAATACTATGAAACATATTATACCAAATGAAAGGGCTTGAAAAGTTAAACATTCTATTTTATTATGAAAAATCATTAAACCGTGGGAGAAGAAAGTTAATAAAGTTAATAAAGGATGTCCTACAGCTTGGGCACAGGTTCCATACAAAAATTACCCTTGTACTTTGTATCTCCACTAAGTTTATCATGCGTTACCCTATCTCTAGACATTATTAATTATTTAATTAATATGTCATTGAAATGCATCAACATGTAATGTCTAATAGCGAATTGTGTAATCTCTGTCTTTGTCTAAGCCAGAGTGTTCTCAAAGTGCATGTTCCCGTATAAGTGCTTTATGTCATCTCCCGGGACTGTTCAGTGTCGTGCGATAGCTATAATAATTGCGTTTACATATGCAATACATTTAAAGAGCCTTGTTGTTATGTTATATATGAGAGGCATGTGCTATAGATGAGAGGTAATATGATATTATGGCGTCTACTCTATACCTATAATATGAACATACTTTAACCTATAAACCCCCATAAGGACACAAGCGACCGCGACAACAGTAGAATAACAATAGATTTCCAAGAATCCGCGATCGAAGGATTGATCGAAATTAAGTAAATATGTTCTTCAAACTCAGTAAAACATTTTCTTATTTTCTAATTACCAATACATTTAAGAGCCTTGTTGTTCTATTATATTATTATTATTAGCATGTGTTATAGATGCGAAGTAATATGATAATGATTCTATGTACCTATAATATGAACATACTTTGATCGAAATTAATAATGATTCTTGAAGCTTAGTAAAACATTTTCTTAATTTCTAATTAGCAATAGATTTAAGAGCCTTGTTGTTGTGTTACGAGTATTAGCATAATATTATGGTATAGATGCGAGGTAATATGATGTTCTTATACCTAAAAGAACTTACCTAAATCGAAATTAATAAATTATTGAGTGTATTCTTTAAGCTTCGTAAAACATTTTTCTTAATTTCTAATTAGCAATAGATTTGAGAGCCTTGTTGTTAGCTTTGTCCACTTGTGCCTTTTTTTGTTCAACAAGGGCATGTGTTATAGCGCAATAGCTATTTCAATTCTCGTCATCATCTTTTTATTCAACTTTCGTTTGGCATATTCAATAATTGAATGCGTCAAAATCCACCCGCGTTGAAAGAAAAGTGTCATAGTGAGCGCTACAATTTCAACGCGCGTCACGGGCATGCCTCACGTTCGCTGTTGACCGCGCTATAACGCATGCCCTTGATGAACAGAAAAAGGCACAACGTGAACAAAGCTTATTATTAGCATGCGTTGTACCATCGACAAAATTGTTTCCTAGGCAGGTGACGGACCTACTTCATTTGGTCGGCTTATGTCAATTCAATGTTAACTTTGATCGGTGGGTTGAGTTTGACGTAACGCGACCAAATTACTATGGTTCTCTGATAGTATATACGAGGTACTAATATTATTATGATGTCTATTTACCTTCCTATAATATTTTGATCATTAAATCGAAAGTAACAAAAATATATTTTATTCTTAAATCTTCGCAAATTTTCTTTTTGTTAACGATTTGGCATACTTTATACAGCTTATTTTAAATGTAATTTCAAAATTACATTCAGATAATGGGAAAGCATATTGCCTATAGCTATAAGTAAGGTCGTGCCACCTTTGTTTTCTAACATCATGCTTTTGTTCTCATGAGGCCTTGTTTTGGCTTTTAGCGTCACATCTTGAGGCATTCAGAAAGAATACAGATCACAAATTCTTGTCATTATGAAAACTATTTTGATACATCATAATATGAATCATTACCTAAAGGCCTCCATTCACGTTGATTAGTGCGAGTGCAGGTGATTAGTGCAAGTTAATAGGAGAAATTAAAGGACTTGCACTAATCAGTTGCTGTCCACGCTTACTTTTCCTGATTACTAATCACCTGCAATAATCACCTGCACTTATCACTAATCAAAGTGAATACGGGCCTTAAGTGTAGGTACCTATATTATAGTTTTATATACATTTTGTTTGAAACTTGATAATAATATTAATGATAATGAAGAAAGATATTCATCCTTAATTTTATACTGCCTTTAATTTTAACGTCAATGCTTATTTGTAATATTTTAATTCTTGATATAGCAACATCACATTAGCGTTCGATCATTTGTTCCCAAATGCAATTGAAAAGCGATGTATTGGCCATGATAACGATGAAAGTATACAATTGAATTTCATGAAACTTTCTGAAAATCTTTTCCTTTTAGGAATTGAATAGAAAAAAGGGCGCAACAAAAGAAATCTATTTTTTCTATATTGTTGTTTGCGTCTTTTATTTCCTTACCTGAAATCCCTGGAGAAAGACCCGATGTATCGAAATATTTGGAAAAGATAAGCACTTTTTTTCATCATCAGAGTGTGTGCTAGTTACTTGCTCTAGCAGCTACGAGTTGGTTACATCCATATTATTAAACTAATTTTATAAAATATGTGTGTCTGTCTGTTACCTCTTTATCGAATTATCGAAATTGGTTCTACTACGCTTAAAACGTAGAACCAATCTCGATGTTTGGTGGGGAGATAATTTCAGTCCCGGGAAAGAACATGGGATACTTTATATCCCGGTAAAAATGCGGTTCCTACTTTCTGCGCGATAAACGAATTTTGCCACAACGGAGTTGCTAGTGCTACTAGTAATACTAAAAATCATCAAACCAAAGGGATTAAGGATTTGTTAAGTTATTTTAATATTTTATTTAACACAAAATTATTCTTCTAGAATATAATCGTTAGTCGACGTCATTAATCAGTCAGTCTTTTTGTAATATTCACGGAACCAACATTGATCTTCATCGGCCCATTACAGTTGGAAATATCCGAAATTAGACCCTAGGGTAAAACTTGCCCCATGAGACAACTTTACAAGTGATGCTCATATTGTATGTTTTCAATATTATTATATTAGTTACGTTTCAATATTATTTCTGTCGAATTTTTTAAAGTCTTTAAGTGACATAATTATTATCATCAGGGAAATTGATTTGCTGATCCGATGTCATTTTTAGGGTTCCGTACCTCAAAAGGAAAAAAAACGGAACCCTTATAGGATCACTTTGTTGTCCGTCTGTCCGTCTGTCAAGACCCTTTTTCTCAGGAACGCGTGGAGGTATGAAGCTGAAATTTATATCAATTACTCAGGTCTACTGTCCCTTGAAGCTGTGAAAAAATCAAACTTCTAAGCCAACGCAATCAAAAGATACAGCCGTTTATGCCGCAAATTTTCGACACTTGCAAGGGAATCAAAACCTACAGGGTGCTTCCCGTGAACTCAGAATCTTGAAATTTGGTACGAAGCAACGTCTTATAGCATAGATAAAGGAAAAATTACGAAAACCATAAATTTTTAGTTACATCACATAATATATATTTTTTTAATAATTTTAAACTTACTACCCATTTCCTCATACTCGATTGTCGTAATGAACGAACTTTGTAAACCTTGCAGGTTTGTACGGAACCCTCGGTGCGCGAGTCCGACTCGCACTTGGCCGGTTTTTTAGGTTTAGTCAACTCGATGGCAATATACATACATGGGTTGTGACCTTATGTCTTAGGGAGATCGCAGACGTCACACTTTTTGTGTGATCGAGTCTGCGGCTTACATACAGTCCGCATGGCGCGCGCCATCAGAATGTATGTAAGCCGTAGACTCGATCAAACAAAAAGTGTGACGTGTGCGATCTCCCTTAAGATACAATTTCGTAATGGTACGTAAATGATATTATAATCTGTCTCTAGAATTAAAATAAAAGTGTCGGATCACACCAACCAATTCATTTCTGTCAATACTGTTTCTATGAGCGGACTGACAAATGGCACAATTAATAAAGTACAATAACTGTACTGTATTTAATTGTAAATACCGTAATTAACTGTTCACGCATTTTGTACAATTGCAATTGGAATGACAAATGTGAATTGCTATCGCGGTAATTTCAGCATCGATCATTCCAAATCGCCCAGTTAGACAGCATTTGCATTTAAGGGTTATGTTTGGACTTATAATGGGGCCATTTTCACTAAGTTTATGAATTGACCTGTCCAAGTACTGTACTTCGTTTTAATTAGTTTTCGTCTGAGAAAAAAAAAATGATCAAATAATGTTTATTTTCTTAGCCGCCCACACTAAACGCTGGAATAGAAGTAATATGTAAGAATAATAAAGTCCTAGAAAGGATAACGTGTGGGTTAAACTGGATTAAAGGTTGAAAAGATAATATTATTATTATAAGAAGAAATTAAGGCCGTCCCCCGAGCAAACGACCTTAGCCATACATTTGTCGCGTTGCCGAGATCGCACCAAAACCCTATTTTTTTTTACTTATCTTAGTTCAGAATTGTCCTAAAAAAATTTAAAACGGGAAATATGTAGTTTATGATATTGTTGGTCTATTGGCGTGTGTTTCAAATAAAAGTAATTTGTAAATTCTAAGGGTGCGTCCACATTTGTATCATCTGCGCAATCAGATTCCCGATCAGATCTCCGTCGCATATCATCGAAGCGTGTCAAAATGATACGCGTATCATGATACGCCCCGATCGCTATTAACCGCGTATCTGATACGTGTCGAACCAAATACTCGCATACTTGATACGGCGCTATGATCGCGACGGAGATCTGATCGGAGATCTGATCGCGCAAAATATGATACAAATGTGGACGCACCGTAGGGAGGTGCTGAATGTATGCTTGAATTTTAAAAAATTGGTTTTATTTTGGAAGCTGATATCATGAGTATAATTATAATAAACAAAAATAGAAAATTTAAAACGGGGAAAGGAATGTTGATATACTGAAGATTATTGATGTATTTTTATTATAACTTTGTACCTTTCAAATTATAAGTTTATAAGGCTTGAAATACGGTAAATTACGGTATCTCCGTATGGAACGCCCATAAGTTAAATCTATTATCGGAATGAAGTTCCTTATTATAAATGTAATTGTAATTTTGAACTTCTGAAATAAAAAAAAAATGCTAGGCTAGAAGTAGTAATGACAATTCGTTCGTCATTTTGTCGCTCCCAAGTTTCATTCCATGAAAAGTCATCAACGGAAAATCGCTATTGTAAAAGCGGGATCAGCAAATTCATGGAAAATTCGTCGGTTTTTGGCTTGGCTTGAAAATTTCACTAAAAACTAACGCCGATGCAGTGCGTGGGACGCCAAATCGACTCTACGTAGAGCAAGGGACAATCTACAAAAAATATGTCAATGTTTATTTTTACTAGCGGTAAAGTTTTGGTGTTTATATTTAATATTACTAACTTTAGTCCGTAACTTCGACTGCATGGAGAATTTTTGTGTATTTGATCATTATTTTGCTGCGATGTTATTTTGAAACTGCGGTATATTATTAAGGTAACAATAATATAGCTTTTCCAATGAGTAAGTCAAAGACATTGTATTTTGCTGTGCAAATATTTTATTATTAGTTTTGTGTTTATGTTGTGGTAATATTTTTATCTTAACATTCATATATCATTATTTGTGTTATTGTTTACGAGCCAGAAAGATTGAGGGAAAAGTTTGTGTGAATTATGGCCGCCGTGTTTTCGTTTGGAACTGCTTTCCTAGACAAATGGCTGCTTAGTATCATGGCTTTCGTCAACGCGAGTATACAATTATATAAACATCAATTTAAGTCTTCACTTTAATATAATAATATCATATTTAATGAAGACAGAAAATGCATATTTTAGTTCATGTCCAAATATAAGGATAGACTTGTAAACAGGCTGCAATTAACCCATCAATCCCCAAGCGGCAGCCGGCTGCCGCATAACAATTGAAAATCTATTGTGTCTGCGATACCCACGATAGAGTAGTGTAGCACACCTACCGGACAATTTTGTTTAGGGCTTAGGTACTTACAAGGAACAATATATTAAGAAAATTTGGCTGGAAGGTTTAATTGCACTCTGTATATTGTATAAATTAATAAATAAACCCTCTAGTACTAAGTCATATTGCACCTTTTTTAATAAGTCAGGTTGCACCTTTATTTATACGAGTTTCACAAAATTGAAAAATATTATGGAAATAGCAAAGATTTTACCATTACTAAAATATTTTCAATGCGAAAGTGTGTCTGTCTGTCGGTTACCTCTTCACGCTCAAACCACTGAACCGATTTTGCTAACATTTGGCATGGAGATACTTTGAGTCCCGGGAAAGAACATGGAATTTTTTTATCCCGGAAAAATGTACGGTTGCAGCGCGATAAACGAATTTTGGCGCAACGGAGTTGCGGGCGGCATCTAGTTTCAATACGTACAGTTTTTTAAGCATATAGTTAGCTCTTAAGGAGTTGCGGGAAACAGTTTTGAAATAATATAAGTTTGAAAAGATACTTAAAGTTACAATTGAAAGACCTTAAAAATTAACTTTTACAGATTATACAAATCAAAAGTTGTCTTCTGTCGGCAAGCCGGCACAGTCGCGGGCATAAGCTAGTTCGCTGTAATTTATTTTATTTTCCTGACGCAAATAAACTCTGAAAAAGGTTTTCCGGTTTTTATTGAAGGTATGCTTTAGGCATTTCTTAAATAATATTATTTATGGATATTATGTTCTTTATAAACTAATGTATTTAAAATTAAATCAGCTATGTATTATGTATAATATTTACTCCATGGTATTATGCAAAGACGCTCCTTGAACTACATCTAGATATCCTACAGGCAAACTTGGAATACGCCGGCGGCTTATCTCGCGAGTTCTCGCAGCAAATACGAACCTAATTACGAAGCAGATCATTTATATACAGATTTTCTTAAGATTATTTTATCAGTAATCATGTACAAATAAGTTTGTGTGTCATAATTAACCTAAATATTTCAAAATGTAGTCACTAAGTGATTAAGAAATAAAGATTTTTAAGTTCTTGTTATTATTCTAGTAAATTAAAAAATATTCAGTCGTTTTAAACAAGATGTCCAAGCTTAATTTAATAAATGAAAAATAGATGGTATTACCGTGGCTGTAGTAATTTTAAGTATAAAAATAATAACAAAACAGAAAAACAGCAGGAAATATAAAACTTCTCTCGATACTTTAAACAGAAACGGGCGTAAAAAAACTTTAATAAACTTTTATCGGCGATAAAACTTACCACTTTCACAGAATTACACATTAACGACGTCCATAACTGTTGTACAAACACGTCAGAAATCCAAATAACTTTACACTGCGTTCGAGAGTTGTTCGGGAGCGAAATAGGACAGGAGCTCGCGACCGCGCCGGCCCCTCTCTCGTAGCTCACTGGAGCAGGGATCTTGGAGTCTGCGTAGTGCATCCCTACAGATTGCTATATGGAATGAGCGCTAATAAATTACGTACACGCGTTACGCGAATAGCCATGTTCTTGATTGGTCTGATGTCCCGCGAATGCTCTTAATTTTTTAATGACTGCTTTTACATCAAGATTTCTCAGCTTTATAGATGCCGGCATTTTGCATTTTTATTTTTTTTTCAGAATGAGAGGCTAAAACGAATGTATTGCTTTCTAATAATGTAATATAGACTACAGAGTAGTGTAATCATGCAAAAATACGTCTATCTGTTTTGTTTCCACTGTTAATTCGCTGAACCGTTTGTTATGAAATCTGATATGGATTTACTTTGAGTCCTAAAGCAAATGTGATAGTTTTTAACGCAATAAAATGTATCGTTCCCACGATATTTTAGCCAAGAAAAATATGACCAAAATAAAACACCTGAAAGGACACGAAAGCTTCACACAAAAACCAAACGCTTCGAAAATGAAGTTTTCTCCTTTCATTGAAGTTGGAAGTTAGGAAGTTCGTCTGTCTCGTGCGAGCACTTAATATATCTTTACCGCCACCGGAGTGGCTGTTGATATTTGTGTCACACACCATCTTTAAAACATCCTGCGGAGCGTTAGTGAATAGTTCGTTCTGAATCTATTACCTCCAACATAACTCTTATGACTACGAGATAAGGCTCACTAAAGGAACTCCAAGGTAAAATAACTTCGAACTACAGTTTCGAATGTCTCTGCAATCGAATTGGTTTTCAACGGACCGAATCTGGAAAATATAAAAGCACCTTACAAACTAAATCCAGCACTCCCTGATAGTATTAGCTAGTTACGGGTCTGGCGTACAAATTGCTTTCTAAAAGATTTGTCTCATTGCCTCGTGAAAGAAGTAACAAAAGACTTTAGAGACTAAAACCACACAATACATACTAATATTATAAATCCGAAAGTGTGTTTGTTTGTTACCTCTTTTGGCCCAAACGACTATACTGATTTTGCTGTTTGGTGTGGACATACTTTGAGCCCCGGGAAAAGACATTGGACACTTTTTATCCCGGAAAAATGCGCGATAATGGCACAATTCCGTCGTGACGTCATTATTTTACTTTCCTATACAAATGGTGATGATGATGCAACAAGAAGTAAAACAACATAATATTCAAGTCCAGTACAGTGTAATATTAATATAGGATGCGTTTAATATGTGGCTGTAATTAGAACGTTCTTATGGCGCGCTCCAGATTACTTTGAAGTCTGCAGCTAATATGCGATATCTTGCTTCGTACTTAGCTACTTCATATTGACAATAGAGTTCGAATTCCAATGACACGTTGAAATCAATAAATAACCTTTTGGCTCTGAGAATAAAGAAAGTGGATCAACATTAGGGGTTGTTTCACCACTTTCTGATAAAGTTCCGAATAGGCTAATTCACAACTTTTTTGACAGATCCTCCATACTTGATCTATCAAGTTAATTGGTGGATAGCCTGTTCATCACTTATCAGGAAGCGATAAAACAGGCCCTTAGCATTGTTAACAATGATTCCTTACGAATAAAAACGAAACGGTAAATAAAAATAGTTAAAACATCCATTCGATTTTTAGGAGTGTTTTTACAAGAATAATATTATGTTCAATAAAGTTTTTAGGGGAAACTTTCAATTACTAATTATTATGGTTTTAGGGACTTTTGATTTAGGGTTAAATGTAGAAGTTGCTAATACAGTTCCAGAGAAAAATTATAGTAATCAAACTTGCAGTTACCATCCTTTATGGATGTTTTGACGTGTAGCAGAATTTAAATGCCATATTGTAAAATGCTTAGGAGACAGCTGATGTTTCGCATAATAAATAAAATTCTCATGTCGCGTTGTTCGTTGCCAAACTCCTTCGAAATGCCTGATCCTATTACGTTGTAATTTTGTGTGGGTCTGAGAATCGGCCATCTTTTTTCATTCTAGAAATAGCGTTACCGTACTAAAAAATATAGAATCAAGCTTCGTAATTCTTCTGAGATCGGCGATATGAACATGACATAAACAACTTTCCCTGCCTTAACAACGTTCAAAATAGGAGGCATTTTGAGTGTTTTGATAGAATATTATCCTTGAAAACATCTGCAATTATAACAGTGGGCTCAGGCATATAACAAAACAACGTTTGCCGGTTCAGCAAGTGTACATACTATTACTATAGTCAGAAACTATATAACAAAGTATTATTGTAGGATTGTATGTGTAAAATACACAAGCAAGCCGCCAGCCTAGGGAATAACCGTAAAAAATAAAAGTGTTGCAATTTCCGTATGAAATATTCATACAGGTGAGTGCGGGGAAAGAAAGGAAAATTATAACATCGCGTTGGCAGCACAAGATTGATTCGCCGCCCGTTTATCTACTACAGAGCTTGTACGTAAACACCTTACGAGTTCCTTCGAAGTTTATATTCATACGAAAGTGAACATAATATAAACTTGAAAGAAGTTGAATGGCTTCTTTATCGTTTAGGGTCATTCAGCTGAACCAATTAATGGGTATTAAGTATTAATTAAGTTCCATATATTCCGGTTTGTACTAAATACTAATATAAAGTAAATGTTTTTTACAATATTCTACTTATTATATTTAATTAAATAATTATAAAAGATAAAAATATGAGCAATGGTTTGGACAAAGGAGCTTTATTGGTCACATTTTAAAGTGAATCTACATAAAATATTATATTATGCATAGTAAATTATAGTTTTACAAAATGCATCGCGCTGAGTGTCGCGGTCGTATGGGATGCCTTAAAAATCATACAAACTCAGATGATACTTAAAAGACGCACATAAAATTATTATAGCGTTCTACAGAAATATTCCAATGTAGACCGATTGTTCAGTTATTACTAACTACTTCTAAAAAGGTTCAAGTTTATTTTTTTAATTGGCAGTTGATGTTGATGTTAGTTTCGTTAAACGCAAATATTAAATGAGGTTTTTAAAATTAAAAGGGTAGGCAAAGGTAAATAAAGGTAAATATTATACCCGAGAGGCTTACAGTTTGAAGCTATGTATACGGTTTTAATTATAAAAATGCTTGTTGTTGTTTAACATAGTCTGTATGTTTTATGTATTTTCGTTGAACCCATCGAATGATGTTAATATCTGACTCTAAGCCTTTTCGGTCATGTTCAAAGTCTATTTTTGAGCCTAAAAGTGGACAATAATGTAGTGATAAAAAAAAAAAACAAAAATAAATTTGGCTGGAATAATAAACAACTTTAACTTGAATTCGAATCCTCTTTTTTTTTTTTTGAGGAGGGGAAATGCATTACGCATCCCCCGCCCCTTCGGGGGAAGGGGCAGGGGTATGTCGGACTCCCTCCGCAGAGGTTTACCGACTAAAACCCCCTCATGCCCTCGTCAACGCTACACGCGAAGAAGCGGGATCGCTACGCATTCTACCGCGTCCTCCGCAGCGCTTGCCGCTTCCGGCACCACAATTCGCTGTGGCAGCTCTCGCCGCCACCTGCCTTCACCGAGAGGCTCCCCGGGCATCGCGGGAGTCTATCTCTTCGGGGCCTATATTGTGGACGGTGACCCCCCGATCATCCGACCACAGGCCTAGGCTTCCACCTCCATAGCGGGGGCGATTTCACTCGCCCCGGCCTTATCGGCTCCAGGCCGTTTACGCGGCCGAGCCTTGGAGGGAGCCTTGCGCTTCTTCCTTGTGCCGGGAGTCTTGTTGGCTGTTGTGATACAGCCGTTAGTCCCCAGCATGTGGTTGCTCTCTTTGCCGAGCTCTGCGCAGTGGAAGCAGCTGGGCTGCTCCACGCAGTCGGCGGCCTTGTGCCCCGGCTTCCCGCAACGGAGGCAATTCCCGCTACGGTCTACCGGTGACTGGCAACTCGATGCCAGGTGGCCGGTGTCCAGACAACGGTAGCACCGCTTTGGCCTCGCGGCCAGCAGCACCACCCTTGTCAGGACCCATCCCACCTGGAGCCGCCCAGAAGCAAGTAACTTCTTGGCGGCAGCCGTCGGGACGTGGAGCCAAACGCTCCGTGCGCCCCTGGGGCCCACCGTAATTCTGCCCGACCGAATGTCGGTGGCCGGGCAACCACCTTCCTTTGCCGCTGCTTTAGTGACATCAGCGGCAGTTGCTGCGTCGTCCAAACCGGAGACGAGCAGATCAACTCTTTGGACAGGGCGAGCGATCTTCACTACGTCGAGTCCCTGTCGAGGACCTCTTTTTTTCGATTATGACACTTTTCGGTGCCTGAATTACTCGTAACACTTAAATTTTTATCCGAATATCTCGGCGAATATTTATTTTTACCCGAATATCTCGAATAGGCGCATTTTGTCGTGAGAATTCATACTTTGAGTCGTGCAACATTTTTGGTGTATATTTTCCAGTGTAGCTCACACCATAACGTAAGCTAATAAATTCTCCTGGGTCAGCGGGTATTGACAGAGAGATAAAGAGAAGCTGGCTTTGTATGGGATATTGCAAACCTGTTGTCATCCGATAAAATACGACGGCGGTGAAGTCTAAATTGAATTTTTACGTCTTCCTCCACATGGCATTGTGAATATATTTCAATGTTTCTTTGAGGTACGAGAGGATATAGAGAGTATGGATAAATCATTTTTGGGTATAGGCTGGGTACAACTTTAGGATAGCTCAGTAAAGATGGAGGAGAATTAATCAGCGTTAAACAGCCTGTTATATTAATATAGAGTATACACTATAGTTTAGAAAATTGGTAACATTTTGTCGTAGCAAAATGTACTCAGCCTCAAAAAATGTCACATTACGAATGTTATAAATTATAATTGTGTTGATATTAAGTAGTTTTACAAAAATCTTTACTAGCAACACTTATGAATAGCTTGTTATTATCATTATTAAGTTTCCAATAAATTTTATATGATCAAGGTGAATCAATTGTAATTATTACATAATGTAATAGATATTGTCTAGACTCGAGATCTTTTGAGGACCTAATACTTGTCAAGTCCAAACCTTGGTAACAGAATATTGCCATTCTTGTGATAGTGCTCATATTGATTATTAATTTTAGTTACAAATACATCCCACTTCCATTATAATATTTCATAATAAGTACATAATATTATTATTGTTATGTCTATGTACATAATACGAGTATTATTAGTGTTAGTTCTACCAATTATTTAGATGACGATATTAGGTGTTGTGATTTCCAAAAAATACTTAATGTAGCTTTAGCATATAAAATTTTAGAAAAAAACCAGATGGCACAGCTTACAAAGTCCGTTGCGCCAAAATTAGTTTATTGCGCGGGAATCGTACACTTTAACAGGATAAAAATTGTACCCTATGTCCTTTCCTAGGACTCAAAGTATCACCATACCAAATTTTTACGAAATCAGTTGGTGGTTGGTTGGTTTGGGCGTGAAGACAGACACATTTTCGCATTTGTCATATCAGTATGGATGCGTAAAATAATTATTTTACGAGAATGAGTTACGAGTGTAAGGGCCAAATAAAACTAAATGTTAACTAAAAACAAAATATTAAACTTAGAGTAGAGAGCGATTCGGTTTTGAAATAATAAAATATCTGGCAGTTAGCTTCCATCAGCTGATGATCAACTTCTAACATGATTTTCTTCTGTAAAAGTAATATTATCCTAAATATACAGTAGTATTTAACGTTAGCATCCGCAAGCCATAACAATAAACCAAAGTATGTTTCTATTACACAGCTCATAAGCTCACTCTTGTCTATCCAAAGTTATGTTACCTCGGAGTATCTATGATAATGGCTCTTATATTGTAAGCATAAAGGCCTAGCCAGTTGTAAAATAGCTTAGAACGGACCGTAGTTAGAGCTGAGGCCACATTGTTCTGGTGCGTTGCGGTACGTAGCGTCGCGTAGGCGCGTCGGGATGTTGTAATAACTATTATCGCATAATATTATTGCGTTTCGGCAAAACACGTAAACATAGTGAAAAAAAATTGTCCTTGCACTTTATTTTGTGTCTTATCTCCAGTACTTTGCGTCGTATATGTAAAAACTTGTTATTGGCATATTAATTTTATAAGTTTTAATTGTATTTATTGCATAGCTGTAAGTTTTTTAGCAACTAGCAACACTTATGAACAGCTTGTTATTATCATTATGAAGTTTCCAATAAATTTTCTATGATCAAGGTGAATCAATTGTAATTATTACATAATGTAATAGATATTCTCTAGACTCGAGATCTTTTGAGGACCTAATACTTGTCAAGTCCAAACCTTGGTAACAGAATATTGCCATTCTTGTGATAGTGCTCATATTGATTATTAATTTTAGTTACAAATACATCCCACTTCCATTATAATATTTCATAAGTTTTAATTGTATTTATTGCATAGCTGTAAGTTTTTCTTAAAAAAACAGAAATTATTACAAACTTATAGACTAAAAATCTAACTGAAAACTAAAAGAAACTGAATTAGATGCCACATAGCTCCAGGTACCCTCGACAGTCGGTACCATAAACAAAACGGCGATAGTGCCACATGTCATTTAACATAGAACGAAGGATGAGGCAGGATACCTCGTCACCTGTCCGTCGTTCTATCAAAATACCGTACAATCAACGAGTGTTTGAGTCTTTCGTCCCATAAATTTTCGTCCCAGTGGGAAAATAATTAAATTTTTGCTCTAGCTATTTATCCCACTGGGACGAAAATTTATGGGACGAAAGTAGGCCTAAAATAAAGTATGCATATAGGCGGCACCCGTTTCGACGTTTTAAACGTGGCACCGCACCGCAACACAACGCACTATGTGGCTTTGCTTAGTTCATATTTATGTTACATCTATTTTCATAATGCGAAAGTGGCTATTTACGGAGCTCTTCCTGGTGAGCCGCTCTACACACACCAACTTTCTTTTGACGCATACACTACGGATAAATGCGCATAAAAATGAGGGCGTAAACTTTTAAAATCTTAAAGAGATTTTAAAAGTTATGCCATTTTAAATACCGTTATATTTTTATTCCCGTTATATTATTATTGAAACTACTTTTATTACGTTATAATATTGTTGAAATTACTTTTAAATCTCGTCTCCATTTATTTTGATACTTTCAATTCATTTTGGTCTTAATGTTTAATTAATTTAAAGAAGGCTGAACAGTTGAATTTTGGGGTTATACTTATTTGAATGGCATGTAGTAACCACGAGATGGACGATTTTTAATTTTAGCTTTATAATGAAATGAAAATCAATTAAATTAAATGAATAAACCTTAGGTTTTACTTAACGTTTAAACATATTAATTATATCTATAGTCTATACAATATCTGAAAACTGAATTTTCAGATATTTTAAATTTATTTATTATTTTAAATACAACTTTTTTTTCAAGACAGCTAAAGCTACTTTATTAACTCTCACCTTTTTCCCATGGCTTTGCCCACTCGAAAAAGTATCCCTATGTACCTATACTATTATCTCCAATATTCTTAGGGATGGAATTTTCGAAAAATTTTTTTGGTCGACAGTGACACACTTTCGTCTCCCACTTCAATTTATTATTTTATCAAATTGTCTATCAAGAATAAAAATCACTGAAGTCTTTGGCTGATATCAGAATAATCTTCTTATACCTTTATAGGCCTAACTGGAGAATTATCGAGGCTATCACCTACATGCCCTCTTGAGAAAATTTCGGATAGCCACTTGAACAAAGTTTACGCATTTTTTGCTCGCAATTTTCGTTCCGCTAAGATTCGTATATCAGAAATCTTACATTTTGCCACGATTAACACCCTCTTCACGAAACTTGAAACATCTCTGTGCTATTCATCGGATTCAGTCTAGAGGCTAAAGCGTAAATACAAACAGGCAAGCATTGGCATTCACAATATAAAAATTATAGCATGGGATTTACCAATCGAAACAAACACGTCAATAAAAATGTATTGGTCTCTTTCGACTGAGATGAAAAAATTTGAAAGCTTTTGCCCAAAAGCTATGTTTATCAAGCAATGTCATAAACATACACGAAATTTTTGGAGGTGGATCAAAAAATCCTAAAGGTTATCGTCAGAACTCATTTCTCGCTTCACCTATCAATGGACATCGGAATTCAAAGGTTGGACAAACTTGTTTGTAGATTATGAAAGTTTTTTTTTTATGAACATACATGTTTTTTGTTACTAAGCCAGCCCCTACACGAGCAATTTTAATGTCAATATCACGTATTGCGTAATATTATTGACCGTCTAGGGTTGATGTGTTCAATATCTCGCGCGCCTTTAATCTAATTGTCAAATAAACTGTTCAATAAAATTGAAGCGTGATATTGACAATAAAATTATTGCTCGTCTAGGGGCCGGCTAGCACGTGTTACCTAATCTCTTTCAATAAATATATTGTGATTTAAAAAATAAATCAAAATATTTTCCTTCGGAACACCGATTATCCGCAATTAAGATTATAAAGCACGAATAATCGAGCAATTGCCGAGCGAACGCGGCAATCACACGTGGCAGACTTTGTAATTAAAATTTGATTTAAATTGGAGCAGACTGATCATTTCCTTTTAGATGTAATTATCCTCGCCACCCTTCATAATTTGTCAATGATTAATTGAAAACGTTTTTTAATTAAGTATTTTGTGCGCTTTATGTGTTAAATCAGGGAAATTTAAGGTACTTTTATTACGTTAATCATTCAAGCAGCTAATATTGTAATGTGAAAGTTTGTCAGTTACCTCTTCATTTGGGAATAGTGAATGCCTTTTGAATCGACGGCAGATGAAACAGTATACCTGGCATTAATATGGAGGTAAGTCTGAAAAACACTAATATGATGAGAAACGACTATCTCAAGTGACAGATACTAGCTCTGATTTTGGTTAAAAAGACACCACTAATTTGATTTCAAGCAACCATTTAGGTTTATTATTGTACTTTGTGAGAGAAAAAGTAAGGGAATGTGTATCACATTCCCTCAGAGTTCTTGTCAGGGCTTAAAATAAGTCAGAACGGGTAGATTTGCGGGAACCTATTTAAATCGGCCGACTGTGTATTTCCGATCGTGCAACTTATGCTCTGCGTCGGCTTATCTCGAGGGAAATAAGGAAAAGCGGCGAATACGCCTGAGGTTTCGCAAAATATGCCTTTATGCCTTCGTAGGACATTCAAGGTAAAACGCGACCATCCCAGTTTAAATGTTTTAACGGGAAAAAAGGAATTCGAGAATGTCATCTCGGCCTTAACCAGGAAACCGTTGTACAAAATGACGTAATACACTTTTTGTTTATAATTTTGGAATTTGGATCAGACAACCCTAAAGTGGGACTGTTTAGAGATGGTATTATGGCACGTTAAGTCTGGTTTATTTACGTTGTCACCTGTATAAATAATAATAAATTTTGAATTTTGTTAGCCTCGCCAAAACTCGAGAACCACTGAACCAATTTGGCAAATTTTAGTGTTGAAATATTCGTCGAAGTCCAAGGAAGGTTTACATGATGAGGAAATTAGTACGAAGTCATCAGTCAGTCATCTAGCTATGAATATTTTTTATAATTTACATATCGGTTGTAACGATAATACTTTTAGGGTTCCGTAGTCAACAAGGAACCCTTATAGTTTCGGTCTGTCCGTCCGTCTGTCCGTCTGTCTGTCTGTCTGTCCACGGTTTTACTCGGAGACTATAGGACCTACAAAGCTGTAATTTGGCATGAATACACATATTAATGATGGCAACAAAATGGTACATGAAATCGTAAATAAATGTTTTTTATAGTACCTCCCCTACACACCAAGGGGGGATGAATATTTTTTTTCGCGCCCACCCCATCGTGTGAGGTGTCGTTGAATAGGTTTTTTAAAAATATTGCGAGTATTCCCAAATCATTTTCCGATTTAGGGATCCGTTTGTGAAATATTAAGTTTTAAAGTAGAAAAAATCGTTAGAGTCCAGTGTCCCCCCCTTCTGCCAGCTAAACGGTTGGTTCTGGAAATGTGAAAAAATTCACGGGAGTAGGAAATATGCTGAATTTAAAAGGAAAACTATCACGGCTAAGAAGACTTCATAAGTTATTGAGTAATAGTCGATTAACTAAAAAAAATGTATTCGGCGAAGTATAAAGAAACTTTTCGTTCAAATTCCTTTGAAAGTAACTGAGATGATGTTGTTAGTAGTGTAAAACACGCTTTAAATATATGTTCATTGACCATAAAAATTATCAAAAACTTGCGGTACTACGGAACCCTATATTGCGCGTGGCCCGACACGCACTTGGCCGATTTTTTTAAGAATTCATTGAACATTTACAATATTATTGTATCTAATAATAATGTGTCTAAAACCTATATAACTATCAAAATGTTGTCAATCTAGCTTAACTGATCGTCCTGAAATATAAATCGGGGACGGTTTCATGATCAAAAGACGACGAATCTTTGAAATATTTTATATTCGCTAATTGGCTGAATTCGTAATTGGCAGACACAAAGTGATATTCCACATTGTTCAGTAGGTTTACCGTTATAAGGCTTACCAACATTCTAATTGTTTTCATTTTCGTCAAAATTTTGGTGACAAAATAATATTATAGTACTCGTAATACTAGTACTAAAAGCCGAGCTTTGTGAGGGCTCACGTCGTTTTTCTGCTTGGTATAGTTCTTGCAATCTACGAGTGCGCGTCGCCTTTATTTGTAGTTGGAAATGTGAATAGACATTTTCGTTAGTGTGCGTACCCGACGGAGCAGTCAGTAGCGAGCGAGCCATGTACGCGTGTATAGATATGGTCACTCACACAACTAAGGGCGACGCGCACTCGTAGATTGCAAGAACTATAATATTAAGGCACTTTTTTATATTTCAATAGTAACTAGATTGACCGATGACTCATCTACCATAAATAAAAATTACTATGTTAAAGCACAAATCCATAAGCGTTATATGCAGTTTTTCCGTAAAAGTGTACCACAAAAGTGTTTAGATGGGATATTATACGATTAGTTCCAATTTAATAATTTTAGGCACTATTATGGCCTTTTTTGTTTGACAAGTAAGGTTATTTATTATTAATGATGATATTGGTATGATTTGGGTCAGTAAACATTGCAATATTTTAAATAATAATGTTTTTTTAAAGAATCCATTCAAACTGACATTACAAACTGAAACTGACGAACAAAATAATATTATGTCCCATATTTCGTATGGTTTGAAGATGCTTCAGTGATATTTGGGGCCAATTTCGTCGTTTGCTCACTATCTTGCGAGACTGCCGTATGTACCTACTTGGGCAAGCATATTATGGACATTTAAAATATTGTCCTAGGCCCTTTAGTATTTAAAGAGTGGCTACTTCGCTCTGAAAATATTGTTTAAATCATCCACAACGGATGACAAGGCCTTGTTTTTTGTAATTTGTGGACACTTGCCCCATTCTGACTGAGTTCGCTGTATCCGGGTAGAATCTAGTGGTTAGTAGGTACACAGCCAGTTTTGTAAACTCTAAACTCAAAGTCGCGAACTCTAAATGATGTTGATAAAATGTTCCATCGCACAAACATCCCAGGTCTGGCGCACTCAATTATTGGAGTTTGGCGCACAAAGAATTCCACATCCTCGTTTTGCGCAATTCCATCCAACTTATTAGCTTTAGTTCGATTTAACGTTTCGGAAAATCGATTAAATGGAGTGTTCGTAAATCGTACAATCAGTGGCGCGAGATTAAATAATTTTCACTTGAAAACCATTCAATAGCACTAAGTAGACCGTATGCACAATGCACATACCACCAAAGAAATTGTTATGGCACATTTTATAGTATACTAGATAATAATAATAATAAGTTATTTATTTGCTCAAACTACAAAAGTTTCTTAATAAATTACATGATACAGGAAAGTCCGTGGCTGTATACATATTTAATGTTCTGCTGGTACTTAAAATAGGATAAACCTGTGCTAGATGACCCGGCAAACGTTGTTTTGCCATATAAATAATTTTTGGTATGAAAAATAGATGTTGGCCGATTCTCAGACCTACTCGATATGCTCACAAAATTTCACGAGAATCGGTTAAGCCGTTTCGGAGGAGTACGGGAACGAACATTGTGACACGAGAATTTTATATATAAGATTTCGTGGGAATTAAGGTAATAATTTATGGACTGGGATGCATGGTGTGCCCATTGTAAATATCCCAATAAAATCTGATAAAATGTCTACACACAATTTTTATACTACCAGACGTTAATTGCGACATAACTAATTCGATCCTTACTGTGCAGCACACACCTAAACTTTAATTATAATACATTTAAAACATATAACATAAACATTCTGTTACCTATTCCCATGCTAACTTATTCTTCTTCTTTGGCAATCAAACAATAAATGCACATTAAAAATACTAAGCACTTGACCGTTCAGTAAGGCCCCGTTTCTGGTTTTTGACGAGAGCTTATCAACAGCGTTGTTGATTGGTAACAGTTAAAAGCACTAGTGAATAGATAAACTCCCGTCACAAAACCTCAAATAGCGAAATGGTACAAGTTGGAACCGAGCAACACGCGACAACTGCAGACGACGTGTCGTTGCGACACTACTGGCTTTAATCTATTTCTATGAAATACCCTCCGCAGCTAGCGATACTTATTCATAGAAAAGCATATAAACCGGTAGTGTCGCGACGATACGTCGTCTACTGTTGTCGGGTGTCGCTCGATTCCAACTACCTTTAAGTAGCTTATGAGCATCTAAAACCTCAAAATAATATTTTGCTCCGAACCTCAAGCGTTCACCAAGCCCACGTCACCATCAGAATGACAAATGAAATTCGCAATATGTACCCTGCACCCTAAAATTATTTACCTTTCATTCCGTTCAGTAAACGAGTAGCTTTATTGGATTAAGTTCAGAAAGCTTACCCTTAATTGGAGCAGACCGAAATGAGTTCCGTTTTTCCTGACAGTTCCTTATGTTAACAAAATATATCATTACTAGAGGACGCCCGCAACCTTGTTGTGCCAAAATTTGTTTATCGCGCCGGAACCGTACATTTTTCCGGGACAAACTATTCTATGCCCTTTCCCGGGACTCAAGGTATCTCCATGCCAAAATTCAGCGAAATCGGTTCAGCGGTTTAAGCGTGAAGAGGTAACAGACAGACGGCTGTCCGTCTGTCTGTTACCTCTTCACGCCTGTCTGTACAGACAGAGACACTTTCGCATTTATAATATTAGTATGGAGTATGGATTATCAAGATCATTGTTTTGACATTACGTTTTTACTACTAGAGCTTGGATTTTTAGTGTAGTAGAGGTCGTAGTACAATATCAAATCCCAATGGTAGAGCATCAATAGAAAACCTAAACTATTTTCTGGGCATCAAAATTTCGGGTAACATTTGCATTAAAATAATGCTATGTCATTTTCTGAAGTGAACGTAAAACCATATTGAAACCATTAAAAGTTTTTGCACGTATCCAACAATTTTGTTCGGAATCACTAAAATGCAAAACGCTAGCTCATCATTCAATGTAGAAATTACGTTTTAATTTGCTAGTACTCGTGAATTAAAACAATTTAATGACTTGGTGATCAATTAGTTGCTGATGGAACAAATATTAAATGGTTTAAAATATCTTTATTAATCTGCATTTTATTTGAAATAATAAGTTTAACTCGGCATTTTAAAATATTGACGTGGAAAAAATCTTTTATCCCACTCAATACAGGAGCTAAATATACTGTATTGATAACTTAATATTATAATAGCTAGATACTTAATAATACATTAGCTTCCCCACACCGGTTTCGATTACCGTTAAGAGTTAAGATTAATTTAACCGACAATATGTTTAGACCACTAATATTCCTTCCTTTAACAAACTTATACTTCCTTAAACAAAGCACACACTTTAACTTGAGTCTCGCAATTTAGTGGAATAGATTAAGACGGCTTAAATAATGCGTCACGTCCAGTAAAATATATAAGTGACCTACAAATATTTATTTATTTATATTTAGTATACTGACAGGTTACAGTCATTGCATGGTTGTACAAACATAATCTCAAGTTCTAGGCTAGACAGCAACCCAAAAATAGTATACATAACTTAATTATTATTAGGTTGTTACTAAGAATAAGCTAATTTACAACTGATAATACCTACTACGAAACATTCGAGTATACAATGAGCGACTAATAGTTAGCTTAACAAATACAAAATTTAAAACAAGAACAAAATAAACAATATTGTGTTGATTAAGAAAAAAAGTAAAAGAAAAGGATCTAAAAAAATATTAAAAAATGATTACTATCCGAGTTATCAATATTGTATGTCAGAGTCAGAAACAAGAGATGGCAAATACTTGGCTTTCATTATATTGTTGATCGTTTTCTTATAATGTGAAAATTGACGAAAAATGTCTACGCTCCAACTACCCACTACTAAGTCATTATAAGTACGACACATTCTAACTATCGGATTGTAGTAGGACGTATTGTTTTTGAATGCCTGTATAGCGAACATTTTCGGTTTACGCGATCTGTAGCGAGTGTTTATATTTATTTGTGATAGAATATTAGGAGCATCAATAGATGAATGGAGTATTTTATGCAGGTAAAGAAGATCGTATCTCTCACGACGAGCACTTAATGGTAACACGCTGAATTTGGATAATTGAGTGGAATAGTCTTTAACCACACGACCGAGATTGAGTTTTCGTGTAAGGTATCTCAAACACTTTTTCTGTAACCTCTCAATGCTCTCGATGTGTGTCTTGTAAAAGGGGGATCAAACTGGACAGCAATACTCCACCACGCTTCTGACTAAGCTGAAAAATAAAGCTAGCACACCATTTGGTTTTCTAAAGTCTTTTGTAGAGAGTACGACAAACCCTAACATTTTTTTACTTTTTTTTAATATATGCTCATAGTGCGGGCGAAAAGATAACTGTTCATCAAAAATAACACCAAGATCCCTTACTGTCTGCTGTCTTGACAAGACTTGCACATTATAAGAATTATTGTGCATAAACTTCTTACGAGTGAAAGATATCACACAACACTTTTCAACATTAAGCTTCATGTTGTTAGATACGCACCAGGCCGAGATGGCATTGAGATCATTTTGTAACGCAGCAAACTGATCTTTGTTGTTAACTTCAGAAAAGATTTTTAGGTCATCTGCATACAAAAGTGAAGGACAAGTTAGTCGACAAATTAGGTCAATAATAAATATGACAAAAAGTAAAGGACCAAGGTGAGACCCCTGGGGGACCCCGGAGGGAACCGAAACCGAATAATAAAAACAAGTGACACAAATATTATAAAGACGAAAGTTTGCGAGCTTTAGTTCATGCTTCACGCAAAGGCTACTGAACAGATTATGATTACGTTTGCCATAATAGGCTCGGGATTAACACAGCTACATGTACCATCAAAAACGTGACAATAAAAGGAAAAATATCAATATTTTATTTTCTTTCAGTGAATAGTTTTCTTAGCGGATCACACGTCATTGTGTCTATTCTCATTAAGCGGCTTAGTTAATACCGTTGACAATATAAGGATGAGGAGGACAAAGATGAGGAAATACGGAGCTACTTTGTTTGGGACAGTGGCAGGATTTAGTTCATGGACTCTAGCTGAAATGAATTATCTCCGCAAGTGTATATTATTTACTTGCATAATCTATTGTTATCGCGATCACCGGTGCTCGTACGGGGCTTGATGGGTTAATCTGATAAAATGTCTTGAATTTGTTAAAAATGAATCTTAATTAATGGTCATATTCCATTCACTATTATAACGCCATAGCGAACGTAACCAACAGGATTGATATTGATAAAATTTTGGTGCAACGTAAACTGGGAAGTATGTACCTACTTCCCAGTTTACGTTGCACCAAAATTTTATCACAAGAAAATCTACGAATTTCATTTTGCGTGGCATGGGAAACAGGCATTTTCTAATATTATTAAATCTACCACAGAAACTGGATAGTAAAGAACAAATTAAAAGTTAACTAGTAATGTAACAATAATATTATGATGTTAATAATATTATGTAGAAAGTATAATAATGAGAGGTGAAATTAAACGAGTCCCAATTTCTTAACTTCAACTGCTTGTAAAGTCTGCGAATTTAACTTCGAGGTACACAAGAATCGACACCCTCTTAGAATAATTGAAATTAAGTAAACGTACGATTAAAGTAAAGTGCTTTTATTTATTTTCAATCTACGCCAAGGTTAATGCAAATACTGCAGTATAATACATATTGTACGTACATGTATAGTATAAATTTTACATCCATTGAACGTGTTCGTTAGTCAAATGCATAATGCAGAGCCATTCCGAAGCATGAACTAGCGAACTTAAAAATTGGACTACAGATGAGCTTCATTATAACACGAACAGCTGAAAATGTTTAAAAGTGAAGTTACGTAAAATACCCTTAAATAATTTATTTATCAGCAAATTGTACTGTACTATTTGTAATATGTATTTTACAATCATTAACTTTGGAAGCTAATGATTGAAAAAATAATAATTCAAAACAGGTTTTTGAGGTACCATTATTATTATATTTCATATTATTACTTTGTATAATGCATTCACATAGCTATATCATCACAGAGAATGTATGTAAAACTAAACGCAACAGAGCAACTCATAACCTGTTTTGAATACATTTATTTACAACTCAGAATTCGAAAGTTTTGGAAAAGACTACTTCCAGTTAGCGTTATGTAAATTCCTACCGTTAGATTATATTCTTTATGTATTTTTATTTCATTATCTTTATTCTTTAGTATGAGCTTAATCTGTCGGAAATATTAGCCGAAGTAAAATAATGAGAAAAAATAAAGCGTTGAAATGTTGTAGTAGCGGAACCTACCCTTATAATCCATAAGTAATAACAAAGTCAGATTGCGCTGCGTTGCGTTGTTGAAACATAATATTATATTAAAAGTCCGTTGTTTTATCAATCGCTTCTGAAGAAGCAACGCATCGATTGATCATAAAATATGTATGTAAAACAGCAGCGACGCGCCTAAACGCAACAGAGCTGCAACTCATAAGCTGTTTTGAATACGTTTATTTACAACTCAGAATTCGAAAGTTTTGGAAAATACTACTCCCAGTTAGCGTTATGTAAAGTGGGGATTTTATAAGGCCGTCACGTCCGTAGATACTGCTCGAATAACGTCGCCCGAGCTACGGAACTCAGAATCACGAGCGAAGTTATGATTTCGTATTCGACGTATGAACCCAACCTATCTATGATATTCTAATGTTTTTACGTAAAATATATCAATTGACATTTATTGATGTGAATTAATATTTTAAGCCTTTAAGGAAATCATCAATTATTTTATCTTAGAGGTGGTAAGAAGATGTGTTTTTTAACCGACTTCCAAAAAACGAGGAGGTTATATGTTCGGCTGTGGATATATTTTTTTATTTTTTTTATTTTTGTATGTTCAACGATTACTCCGCCGTTTGCGAACCGATTTTCGAAATTTTTGTTTTGTTGTATTAGGTTTCACTCCAATTTGGTCCCATTTTCACAAAAGTGGTGACCTGATGATGGGATCCATGAGTAATCGAGGGAACTCCTCGAAATTTATATGGAAACATATAGTGATTTTGGTTTTATGTGAAGTGTACTAAGAATATGCTACCAAAAAGTCAAATATTGGGTCAAGGTATACCATGGTTTCGAAGATGCTGAGAGAACTCCTGACTCCTTATAGATCGACGGGTCCCAAGAACAAAATCTTATGGAAAAATAAGACGAAATGTATTTTATTGCGTTTTTGGATTCTACATACTAAAAACTATATGGCACTATATTTTTTTTATTTTATATCCTTTTACTTATTGGAATTAATCAATCGAACACTGTCTTATTAGAAATATATACCCACGAACAAACATGTAATGACATGTAGGTGCTTGTTCTTTGCAACTCGCACCGCGCGCGCAGCGACGCAACGTCATTCGCATGTTTGTTCTCGTCAAAGTCCAATATTTTAGCGAGCTCCCGAAAAAAACCAAAATTTTAGTTTAAATTCATGATTTAAGTTTATAATTATACAATTTTAGTGTGTAGTATAATAATGTCGGGCATATAAAAAAAAAGAATACTCAATTTAGCTCTGCATGTAAATGAAAATAGCGGCAGTCTTCGTAGAAGTTGTAATAAAGACGACGACACCTCTAGAAAAGGTGAGTAATAGTTGAGTTTTATACATAATGCACTTTAACATTGCTTAAAGTTGTCATATTTTAAAGTTAGAAATAGTTAAACAAAATTACATGCAAAATCATTACTTTTTGACGTTTGTGCATAAACGATATTGTTCTATAAAAATATAAATACGTCCACCAGTAACTTATAAATTATTCATGTAATACCTATTTAACTTTTATATTCATAGACTATACAATTAGACTCTTATTAGACACATTTATTTTCTAGCTTATTATTTTAACATAAGTCTCTGTTCGGTAAAAATCAATTTCAAGTCATTTATCGCTTGAGCAGATACGATTTTGTTCTACAAATTATTAATAAAAAAAATAAGTCGTATATAAATAAACAACTTTGTTCTCTGCAAACTATTTTAACATGCGTGTTTGTTCTATACAAAAGTATATTATTTAATATTTTTTATAATAAAATAGTAATATTTTTTAAAAGTAATAAGATTTTAGTTATATATACTACCATAACATATACCTTCTTATTTGCTTTCTGTTTGAAACTGGATGCCAACGCTACATCAACATCAGCTCTCCTGTGCCACCTAGAGCCGAGAATATTGACGTCGATATGGCTTCTTTCCATATCGACGTCGATATTCTCGGCTCTGGGTCATTATTTTCATCAAAATAATGACCCAGAGCCGAGAAACTTCTGCTTGGCATGTTTGAAAATGATAGTTTGAGAGAAAAATCAGATCCTCATATCCATAACCCAGATATCCTATCATGATACTTGCGATAAATTTTTTATTTATTTATTTATTTATTTACCTCAGGCATCTTGGCCCATATTATAAATACCTTAAGACTAACATACATACAATTATACTAAAAACTAACACTAAGAACTAAGCACGTATTGTCTGCGACGTGGGGCGCGACGTGTTCGGAAGTCGTCCTCGGAACCTCCTGTAGACGACTCCAATCGGCCAGAACTCCTCCTTTTCGAAGGTCGGTAGATGGTGCGTCGGGACTCTCACCACAAAGGAGCTAAAATTCACTTTGTGGCGGGACTCCAAGCGCTCGACCCTCAAGACGAAGTGGGTTTTGCACCTGATGTAGTCCACGAACTGCTTGACTATCGTGGACCAGTGCAGCCTGGACACGTACAGCGGCGTCGCGGGAGTCTCACACCGTAACAGTTTACATTACTTCACCGCCTATGTATTTGCCACCAGCACCGCCTACAGATTAAATATTTACTCCATTGAACATTGAGGTAACCTCCAGCTTTAATAACTCACCAGCAATATATTATATATTGAAGAGTTTGAAGAACCTGCGATTTCTACAACACCATCATCATTATATTATATGGTATTAGGCCCACCACACATTCCCACCACTGCAACTCCTGTGTCGCCAGGATCAACAGTGGTAACCAACCACGAAAACTCTTTGGAATGATCTCAGGGATGACCGAGTTACAAGCCAAATTTGTCTTGGGACCCGCAACGAAATTAATCAGAAGAAAGTTAGGAGGAGTAGAAGATTAGGCCCACCACACATTCACATATATGGTATTATAGCTACACTTATGCCTTCCTCAGTTAATGTACACAACAAATGTAAAAAAGGATCACCTTTTTATGCCGATCGTATTGGTTGGATTGATTCAGTCCAATCCTTAAATAATAGCACATCAAACTTAACGCCTGAAACTGCCCCGAAGTGAAAGTCAAAGAAACGTTTGGTACGTAGACAAGACTGGTCGAACGCCAAACGGAAAACCCTGAAAAATCTTGGAAGGAGTTACGTTTCAAAAAGAGGTAGATTGGTTAGTGACAAAGTAATGGGAAAACCGTGTATGTAGTTGTTAAGTACAAGTGTGAAGACGAAATGACAGAAGAACAAAGACTTGAATGTTTTAATCGATTTTGGAAGCTAGGAAATAGAGACTGCAGTACCTGTATTAGAAAATGCTTTTTCGTCACTATTGAAGCTAACAAAAATAAAGATTTAATAAGTATATGCGATTCTGGCGTCATAAATTCAAGCAATGTAATGCCAAATATCTGGAAGATAATTCGAATAAAAACCGATTAGATTTTTTACATCTTTAACTACCAGCAGGCGTAGCATGGTCACCATAAAAACGGTTTCTTTCTAAGGAAGAATAGACAAAGTGACAGTTAGACAAGATAAAGTGACAGTTAGACAATGGAATTCCGCCATTTTGTCGATAAAATCTGTCAGTATGTCGATTCTTTTCCATGCCTAGTTTTGTTATGCCCTACAGGTGAGAATAAGAGTATAAAATTTATTTTTGTTAAAGATTTCGTTTACTGTTTTTTTAAAGAATAACTTTTTTTTGAGGGAACTTACCAAAATAAATACAGCTTATTATTACTTACACGTTTTTATAATAATTACAACTGAAATTTTAGAACTTATGTAACATACACGTTGACATTGGTGTTAATTCATAAACAAAGTTAAAAACTATATTTTTATTATTATTTTTGAGTTAAAAATGTTCTGCATTGATTTATTTAATTAAAGTTTTGATAATTACATTGTTATTTTCACTATCAATTCGAACATTAGTGCTTAATTATCTTTTAAGACATGAAACCGAAACATCAATTCCGTAAAACAAAGTCTTAAATACAGATATATATACTAGATTGTTCCAAAGAACAACGTCGTATATTAAGATATGTACTAGATCGTTCCGGAAAACAAAACCTTATTGTATTATAAGAATTCATTTTATTCGAAAATAACAATTTAAATCTATAAAAAAATATGAAAAGAAAGGAATGAAGCTGTTCAATAGCTTTTGCTAATTTATTTCTCAAAAAGTTTATATTTGCTTCAACAATTTATAATTATATTTACACAGAACTTGAAAACCCTATACTGTAAATCGATATTTTCTCATATACGATTTTGTTCTTGGGACCCGTCGACTGATACACGTTTGGGAGTTTCGGCGTTGTTTTAAGAACAGAAAGCATATGCTACTATGCAATTAATATTCATCATCATCATAATCATAATCATCATCATCGTCATCATCATCATTACCACGTCGTGTTAAGGTCACCAATGTCTCATGGCACAGAATAGATAATAGTACAAGGCATAGGTATGGATATACTAACTCGTAATAATATTTATGTATTGTTACATAACAACACCTGTTTCTTTAATACACGGCGGTCGGCGCTACAGAGGCGACGGTGTCGCGCGGGCGGCGCGTGGCGGCAGACATCGAATATTTTACTACTTTATATTATACAGATCGAATACTTTACTAACTACTTTATATACAGATCGAATACTTTACTACTTTATAAAATTTTAATAGACAAATAGAATTAAAATAAAGTTATTTTAAAAAGAGTATTTAAACAAAACAAAGTCATTAAGTGTTTTTTTAATTAGTTAAGTATACTTATTAATCGATAGATGGTGCACTAAGTACCTATCGATTGGAATTCTTGATTACAAGAACAGCTGTCAATAATTATGATAATATTAAATATTATGCTACGATACATCCTATGCAAGTTTGTACAATTTTTTATCTGATAGATCCTTCGATCGTGGAAAAACGAGACACAATAGCCTTTCTATTGTTATCGCAATCGCCGGTGACCGCTTCGGGCTTGAAGTATTAAAATTGTTAAATTACTTAGCACAATAATTATGTTCACTTCACTGATAATATTATATTAGTTTGTGAGTGTGAGTTGTGACTCTTAACAAATTGTAATAAGATACGTAAAATATACGCGAAGATTTACCTACTAGTGTAACTAAAAAGAGTGAAATTATTATTATTTTTAACAAAAAATTAAAACCGACTTCCAAGGTAAAAACAATAATAACATTAATATGAACTAAAAAGTATTAAATAATTTTTACTATCTAATAGTGCCTTTTTCCGAATTCGGCTAAACCTCAACTATTTCTGTACTCAATCTTCATAATTTTGAAGTCGGTGCCAGTTCCAAAAGTTTCAAATATTCTGTCAGAGGACTCTTCAGTCCAGTTTTGTTAAACGTTAGATTCAGCTATCTGGCACCGACTTCAAAATAATGAAGATTGAGTACAGAAATAGTTGAGGTTTAGCCGGATTCGGAAAAAGGCACTATTAGATAGTAAAAATTATTTAATACTTTTTAGTTCATATTAATGTTATTATTGTTTTTACCTTGGAAGTCGGTTTTAATTTTTTGTTAAAAATAATAATAATTAATCTCAATAACTTTTGTGCCAAGTTTTTAGTACACAATTAAATTTAAGGTAGAATGAAATAGATTAAAACAATTTAATTAAGTACTTTAGGTATGTATCCAAATTAAACAAAAATTTACTTTAAATCCGTTCCTTTTTAATTTTTTGTATTTTTCTATTTAATATCCTATCCTAGGTTTTAAATCTTTACTAAGGGGCTTCTTTAAACGCATACATAATATTTCGAATCATAGTTATTGTAATCAAAGTAAACCGATAGGGAGACAGTTCTCGGTATAACAGAATCCTTTGTGAAAATAATAGATACTGATACGCTTGACGGCTCCTCATAATTTTAATTAAGTCGCTGTTGTGGACACAACGATGACTAGGGTGGCGAACACATTTTAGAAAGTTCTAAGACATTGTTAAAGTGAAAGCTCTTCCCTTTAACTGTAAAGTCCCTTTAACTGTATTAGACTGTTTAGTTAAAATCAGTAATTGTTGTGTTCCTCGAAAATTAGTATTGAGATGTTTCTTTCTAAAAAGTAATAAAGTTTTGTTTTAAGATTTCAATCGACCGTCAGAATAATGAATAAGAAACTAGCGTGAGAATGGGTTTGGAGAAAGCTAGCAGATGCTTGCAGCTTGGCACATTGTCTACGGTAGGTCTATGTACTTGATTATGTGTTTAGAATATGTACGTGTAAACGATAAATAAATAAAGTCTATGCTATATAATATTATGTAACAACTTTAAGGGTTAGATGAGAATATGGTTATAAATTATAAGTGTTAATATAGCAGCTAACTTTAGGTTTGAGTCTAATAAAACTTGATGATTATTGCGTTTTCATTTCCGCTACAGTTGTTGACACAAGTATTCCTTGCCATGATATAATTATAATGGTGTAATCCATATGTTTGAGATAAGGGCAAGAAATACGAGAAAGGATTTATATTTGGTCATGTGTCTTTGAAAATAGATTATATATTATTGAACTTGTACATAATTATAAATATGTGCCAAGTAAGTTATGTGAATTGTGTAGAGTAAGAAGTAAGAACATAACATTAAGTATAGAAATGGTCGTATGTATTAAATATTATGCATGTGTATAGTGTACAGTGCCATCGCAATGGGTAGGAAAGAGACAGATGTACGCTGAAACGTTATATCCGCGCGATAGAAATAAGGCGGATAACCCCGCACCGGGGTAAGTGGGCGGGGTCTTCTCTCTCTCTGCGCTAACGCATGGCGGGGGTGAGGCAGACGCATAAATAGGCCGGTCGGCGCTGGCCGCCACACGTTGTGATCACACGTTGTGATAGAATAGCAATTGGGCATAGGACTCATACGGAAACTACGACTCGAGAAACTCTGACGGATCTTGGTCAGAGAACACCATTTTATCGGACGGGTATAAATTGCTCCGGGTGTGACGAGTTAAAGTAGCCTGCCCTTTGCCTTGGTACAGTGCACATAGTTTAATTTTATTAAAAACTTAATAAATCGAAGTGAATAGTAACAGTGATTCATTTTAGAGTTATCGAAGCTCAAATATATAGATATATAAATATCAACAAAAGTCATACAGTCCACAATATTGTCTGGTCCTTCGAGCCGGATGAAGAAGAACGAGCTGCTGGTTAACCAAGAAGAAAACCAGCCTTTCAAGAACGAAGAAAAGTAAGCAAGTTTTCGTCGGAAGAATAAGAAGAACGAAATACTTGTCAGTGCCAGTTTACCAAGTTGAAGAGAACGTCTAGCGTTGTAACGTTGAATCCACGCATCGTCGGCGTGTTAATTCCGTCGAACGACAACGTCTATTCGTTTTGCCATTGAGTCCACGCAACGTCTGTGTACTGACTCCGCGAAACTTCATCCGCGTCGCGAACAAGCGGGGAGGCGTGTAATGGAATAGTCATCGCAACAACGAACGGTTGCACTGCGTGTCGTCGAGTGCGAGAACGAACGCGTCGGTGAATCGCAACGAGGAAGCGTGCCGATTGTCGACTCACGTAGCAGGATGGTGGTTACACGCAGCCAGGGAAATGCAGCGGGTGAAAAGGAGTGTCAAGACACAAGAACGAGCAGGTCGGAATATGAGTACCTGCAGCCGGGTGCAAGTAGAGCAGAATACGAGCGTTTACGCCCCGGCATAGAAAAAAGCCCAGTACCTGCGACAGTGAGCAGGAGTGAGGTGGAGCGCCGTCTACGGTCGCTGACGCAGTCAGTGGCCTCATACAGTTCAGCAGCTAGCGTCAGAACAAAATTGCAACTGGCAAAATTGAAAGCCGCTGAAGAAAGGGCAGCTATCAAGATGAAGGAGCTGGCCATTGATCCGCGTCGCGTACAAGCAGGGAGGCGTGTAATAGAACAATCATCGCAACAACGAACGGTTGCACTGCGTGTCGTCGAGTGCGAGAACGAACGCGTCGGTGAATCGCAACGAGGAAGCGTGCCGATTGTCGACTCACGTAGCAGGATGGTGGTTACACGCAGCCAGGGAAATGCAGCGGGTGAAAAGGAGTGTCAAGACACAAGAACGAGCAGGTCGGAATATGAGTACCTGCAGCCGGGTGCAAGTAGAGCAGAATACGAGCGTTTACGCCCCGGCATAGAAAAAAGCCCAGTACCTGCGACAGTGAGCAGGAGTGAGGTGGAGCGCCGTCTACGGTCGCTGACGCAGTCAGTGGCCTCATGCAGTTCAGCGGCTAGCGTCAGAACAAAATTGCAACTGGCAAAATTGAAAGCCGCTGAAGAAAGGGCAGCTATCAAGATGAAGGAGCTGGCCATTGAAAAGGATCTTGTGATGCGACGCTTGGAAGCAGAACTATTGCTCATACAAGGTATACAGGAGAACATTCCTAAGTACGTGGCCGTGAAGAAAGAAGATCGATCACGGGTTACCGAAACAAACTCGGTCGCCTCACGGGGGGAGAAAGGAAGCCAAGAAAATCAGCAAGTGCAGAAGTTTGCAGAGCCAGTCGCTGCTCGAAACGAATCGGATATCGAGCAACTGGCCCATGTTATCGGACGAACGGCGCAACCTCAGTTGCTTCAAAGCGACCCGCCAATGATTACCAGTTCGATAACCGATTGGCTAACCCCTCAGGTCTCGTATGGTGACACAACACAGATGTACAATGTGTCACAGGCTGGAAATATACAAAGGCTAAAGTGCAAAGCAGAACCTTGCGGACTCGAAGGGTATGTCTGTCCGCATCACAGCTCTCAGCAAGATGAGCTGCAACGATCACGGGTTACCGAAATAAACTCGGTCGCCTCACGGGGGGAGAAAGGAAGCCAAGAAAATCAGCAAGTGCAGAAGTTTGCAGAGCCAGTCGCTGCTCGAAACGAATCGGATATCGAGCAACTGGCCCATGTTATCGGACGAACGGCGCGACCTCGGTTGCTTCAAAGCGACCCGCCAATGATTACCAGTTTGATAACCGATTGGCTAACCCCTCAGGTCTCGTATGGTGACACAACACAGATGTACAATGTGTCACAGGCTGGAAATATACAAAGGCTAAGGTGCAAAGCAGAACCTTGCGGACTCGAAGAGTATGTCTGTCCGCATCACAGCTCTCAGCAAGATGAGCTGCAACAAAGGGCACAGGAATCCGAAGCTGCACCTGAAAATGAGAAGGTGCTGCTCGTTATCGAAAAGACGAGCCCAATCGAAGACGAAGAATTACTACAAGAGAAAAATTCTAAGATGAAGGCATCGGGCGTTAGCGACCGACCACGGGTAAAGAAAGAAGACCAGCGAGCTCTGGAGATAGTCACAAGGATTATTAGATCGACCCAGGAACGATCTGAAGCTGGACTCCCGTGGCGCCAAGACGACAAGGAGCTCCCTCAGCGCTATAAAGCTACTCTCAGACGAAAAGGCGCAAAGAAGAAAATTAATGCCGATCCTGCTTTCGCCAGTTATTATTTCAAGCGGCGCAGGTTGAGAAAGTTTACGGCTACGTTGAGGCCTCGACGCGAGGCGCGAAAAAACGAGCGACCGATCCAGCGTGGTGACGTCAGAAAAGTTGGCACGTCACCGCCACGCAACACCCGGCCCGAAGGATATCGCCTAGGACAGCGCACCGGGACCAGATGGAGAAGTACAGCCTGCTGTCGTCCAAACACGGACGAGGATTTTCCAGCGGCCTGGAAGGAAGCTGACGGCTACAGGAGGAGAGGCTACGCAAGCTGCGCCGGGGGGAGAAATGTTGTGGACACAACGATGACTAGGGTGGCGAACACATTTTAGAAAGTTCTAAGACATTGTTAAAGTGAAAGCTCTTCCCTTTAACTGTAAAGTCCCTTTAACTGTATTAGACTGTTTAGTTAAAATCAGTAATTGTTGTGTTCCTCGAAAATTAGTATTGAGATGTTTCTTTCTAAAAAGTAATAAAGTTTTGTTTTAAGATTTCAATCGACCGTCAGAATAATGAATAAGAAACTAGCGTGAGAATGGGTTTGGAGAAAGCTAGCAGATGCTTGCAGCTTGGCACATTGTCTACGGTAGGTCTATGTACTTGATTATGTGTTTAGAATATGTACGTGTAAACGATAAATAAATAAAGTCTATGCTATATAATATTATGTAACAACTTTAAGGGTTAGATGAGAATATGGTTATAAATTATAAGTGTTAATATAGCAGCTAACTTTAGGTTTGAGTCTAATAAAACTTGATGATTATTGCGTTTTCATTTCCGCTACAGTTGTTGACACAAGTATTCCTTGCCATGATATAATTATAATGGTGTAATCCATATGTTTGAGATAAGGGCAAGAAATACGAGAAAGGATTTATATTTGGTCATGTGTCTTTGAAAATAGATTATATATTATTGAACTTGTACATAATTATAAATATGTGCCAAGTAAGTTATGTGAATTGTGTAGAGTAAGAAGTAAGAACATAACATTAAGTATAGAAATGGTCGTATGTATTAAATATTATGCATGTGTATAGTGTACAGTGCCATCGCAATGGGTAGGAAAGAGACAGATGTACGCTGAAACGTTATATCCGCGCGATAGAAATAAGGCGGATAACCCCGCACCGGGGTAAGTGGGCGGGGTCTTCTCTCTCTCTGCGCTAACGCATGGCGGGGGTGAGGCAGACGCATAAATAGGCCGGTCGGCGCTGGCCGCCACACGTTGTGATCACACGTTGTGATAGAATAGCAATTGGGCATAGGACTCATACGGAAACTACGACTCGAGAAACTCTGACGGATCTTGGTCAGAGAACACCATTTTATCGGACGGGTATAAATTGCTCCGGGTGTGACGAGTTAAAGTAGCCTGCCCTTTGCCTTGGTACAGTGCACATAGTTTAATTTTATTAAAAACTTAATAAATCGAAGTGAATAGTAACAGTGATTCATTTTAGAGTTATCGAAGCTCAAATATATAGATATATAAATATCAACAAAAGTCATACAGTCCACAATAGTCGCTGAATGCCCAAAGTTATGTTTCAACTTTAAATCTCCCTTTATTTTCGACAACAATATAAATTAAATTAATTAAATACTATTGTCTATCATGACAATGTAATAATTAATTAAAATGGATGTAAAAACGTAAGTCGGTCTTTTTGTTGTCAATAAATTAATAACGGCACAATAAATTAATTTTGTAAAAATATTGTCACAATTACTTAGAATGCGGGTTGTTCTTATACCTTTTACTTGATTAATATAATTTTAACTCTTAAATAAACAGTTTGGTGTTTGTGTTATAGCTGTAGTGTAATCAGTAATCACCAAAACGGATAGCCAGCCGGATTTAAATTTTGCACAATTCGCCGTTATCTACAGTATGATTACGTATTAACTTTTGCCTTTTTTATCACGACGATATAGATCACCCTTATATTTGTGATCTTGTCTGATGATAAAACGAAAAATTCATACATAAAGTATACTGGTATACAAACACATTAGAACATTCAACTCATCCGAATGCCGCTCGCAACATTATACACAATTTTATATTTCCTCTCCTTATGGAATAGCAAACACTTCGTTCGTTTGATTAAAATATTTTAGTAAACGTTTCCGAAGGTTGAGAAACATTAAAAGAAACGTAAGGGTGGTCCCATCGGAATATTTGAATAATTCATGTAAACAATCTATTAACCGGCGAGAGAAACATTTTACAAAACAAACAAATTTTATTGATCTCCGCGGCGTTGTTGGCCTCACAATAAAATATTTATATTCTCTTCGTGGCACCTGCCGAACGCACTACATCACCATTGCGGCCTAGGAGCTAGGCCACATTCGTAACGTCGCGTCGTTCCAACGAAATGTATTGTATACATAATATTATGTATGGTACAGCGTTGCACTGACGCATGATATTATACAGTGGGGGGGTTACATATTAAGGGACAATTCAGACTGCAACGCGACGCGTAGATACATTTTAAAATTTATATTATGGATTTGACATATTTGCAAAACGTCTGACGCAAGTGAAATCTGTCAAATCCATAAAAATTTAGAAATGCACCGTCTACACGTCGCCTTGCCTGACCCTGTTTGCATTTCCGCTAAATCGCGACCAACAACGCAACGTATCTATCCATACTAATATTATAAATGCGAAAGTGTGTCTGTCTGTCTGTCTGTCTGTCTGTCTGTCTGTCTGTCTGTCTGTCTGTCTGTTACCTCTTCACGCTCGAACCGCTGAACCGATTTTGCTGAAATTTGGCATGGAGATACTTTGAGTCCCGAGAAAGGACATAGAATAGTTTTTATCCCGAAAAAATGTACGGTTCCCGCGCGATAAACGAATTTTGGCGCAACGAAGTTGCGGGCATCATCTAGTCTAATATATATAAATCTCCAGTCACGATGTTTGTCCGCGATGGATTCCTAAACTACTTATCCGATTTTAATGTTCCTTTTTTTTAAATATGTGCTTTTTTCCAACTTGAGAGACAAGATAGCTTAGATCTTTAATTGTAGTCGCAAATTTTATTTTATTGCAAATTATTTGTCTATAAAGAGCGTTTATGCGACGCGGGTCATGGGATAGCGATGGACGTTGCCATGGTGACATAGTTATTTAGTCACTAATTCAATAAATAATACGGGCGATATACTTTATATAATATGGCAAAGAAACGTTTGCCAGGACAGCTAGTGTCTTATAAAAATATGATTACAAGTACTTACCATTGTTTAGAAACAGAGTGGACGTTGTGATGACGCAACGTAACGCAACGGTGCAATGTGGTTTTCCTCTAAAGCCGCACTATATAAAACCATTTGAATAGTTTTACAAAACTCAGGAATGTTCAAAAATATATTTTGCTATATCATAACCGATTTATTTTCTCTTCCTTTAGTTTTAATGTTCAAATTTTATGGGTTGATTAAGTTATTCTGAATATGGTAATAGGTCAACCACCAAATCACAAAATGGTAATATTATAACATTTGACACGCATTTTTGTTCACGAACTTCACTATCGAAATAGAAGATTTTTTTCACCACAAATGGAGGCTGTAGAGGGGGATACTTCAAATATAAAAAAAAACTGTGGACTTTTTGTATAGCCAGATAATATATTAGTCAGATGATGAAATAGGTAACTTAGGGGCGATTTCACCAAAAAAATGGAACGCGTTCAAAGCACTCTGAACCGGCTCAAAACGTATAAACGCGATTATAACATCGAAATGCATCTCACCAGCGTAAACGGAACGCGTTCACAGCAAATCCGAGTTTTATCTTCTGAACGCCCAAAGTCCGAAGTTCAACGTCATAAAACCCGTTCAAGCCCTGTCATGGCGGAACGAAAAACATAGACAAAAGAAATGTTAATATGACAGTTTTGACACATGCGTTTGTAAGTTTATGTATTGTTTCTTTCTATTTTGAAGTTAAATTAACGTGAAAAGGCTTTAAAATACTGAAAACATGTAAAATAATTGCGTGACGTCACGTAAACTTAGATTTAATAATCGCGATTAAAAGAATGTAGTGAAATTCATTTGAAACAAAACGAGATTTACGTCGCAAAATGAACGCGTTCAATGGAAACTAAGTTTTATGAAGCTAAGTTTTATGTGTGATTGGTGAAATCCCACCTTACAGGGTTTGTTAAAATTATGAGGGAAAAAATATCACAAAATGTTAGTTGTCTGGTTTATCCATTCACATAAATAATTAATTCGTAAGATACGCCTTAATTCTTAACTAATCCCTCTTATATAAACCCCAGATGTCCAATAGTCAATAATGGACGCTGCTAAGCATTTGTGTATCATCCCAAAAAAAAAAACGTATTGATTTCAATATAAAAGGTGTAACAAAACTAAGTACAATAATACTTTAGGGTGTGGGAGTCCCGTGTATAGAGTTCACTGTAAAAGTAACAGCGCTGAAAGAGCATTTTTTTCACCTTTGTATGGGAAAACTCGTGACGCTGGGGCGCTTGCCCATACAAATCACAAAAAAATTTTTGGTCTTTCAGCGCTGCTACTTTCACAATTAACTCTCTACAAGGAACACATACAAACCCTAAAGTATTATCACTTAGTTTTGATACACCCTGTATACTTATTACTTATCCATATCTATGAATGCAATTATTTTCTGTAGATCATTCAGAACAAGACTTCATAACTCAACACCAAATTTTTGTGGGTTAATACACCAATGCTTAACAGCGACCAATTTTATCATGAAATTGCATCTACTATCAGAAAAGTTGATTCCTAGGTAGATGGGAGAACTACGTTATAGTTTGGTCGCGTTATGTCAAACCCGGCCGACAGATCACTTAATAACATTGAATTGACATGATCTGACCAAAATATGACGTTGGCCTGTCAACTGCCTAGGAATAATTTTCCTCGGATATACCTACAGAACTTGATCATTTGTTTGGGTTTGGTAGCTACGGCCTACGAGTATCTATAACTCGCAAGCAGCCACGAAACATCGTGTATGGCCATGGGCCAGCTAGCTTGTATCCTGTAACAACACCGCAGTACCAGCTCTATCGATTTATTCACTACATATTTGATGTAGCTTCAACAATATTGTTTAAAATTAGTTTTACGCCAAGCTAAGCTGACAAGGAAAGTGTTTAAAGTTGTTTCCTACATTATTAATAATTCAACCACTCTACTATTATAAACTTAGCGTTAGTGGTTAAATTATATAAAGCGGTAACTTTGACAGAGAAATAAAAGTAAATTTTATGTAGTAAAGAATCGAGTTTTGTTCAGTTACTTGATTTTCCAATGAGATATTCAGAGTTAAGGACTGCATAAAATAAATATCTCTTTAGTACTTATATTAAAATATTTACAAGAAAAACTTTATCGTAGCTTATGTAAGAATCAACCAACTGTAGTGCAAACTGAAAACTCGCTACAGTTCAGGTGCGAAAATATTTGTTGGGGCAGTTCGAAAGTTGGAGTATATTTCATGGATTTATATTCAGTAGTGTCAGACAGATGATTCAGTTTCGGCTTCGGCCACAATAATTGTTTCTTCGACTTCGGCTCTAGATAAACGTCCAAGTTATAACGATAATTAAAAAAAATGACAAATTATGGAGTCGTAGATGACGCCCGCAACTCCGTTGCGGCAAAATTAGTTTATCGCGCGGGAACCGTACATTTTTCCGGGATAAAAACTATCCTATATATCCATATCCATGCCAAATTTCAGCAAAATCGGTTCAGCGGTTCGAGCGTGAAGAGGTAACAGACAGACAGACACATTTTTACATATTTTATAATACAATATATGGATTGTCGGCGTCCAACTGCCACCCCACAACTACAAACGAAAATAATACAAACACACTATTATGAAAAAATGGGAAAATAATTTGATATCAAACTTACCCAAAATCCATAAAAAGCTGTAGTCAATCTAATAGTACAAAGTTTCATAAAAAATTGAAACCTTCGGTCGATGATTCTGATAACCGAAACGGCTCGCGGCTTCGGCCAAACTTGCTCGGACACAAACATTCAGCGATATGGAAAATCACTCGTCTGATAACGAGGACAATATACTTGAAGCTTCAGACGATACTTGCGTAATGTTTTCTTGGCAAAGTGGTAGGGCGCCGCTGTCCACTGATTTAAATATCGAAACTTTGTTTGGTATGCCATTACTGAAACAAACGTTGGATTTTAGGGTTGATACAGACCGCAACGCGACGCGTAGATGCATTTCTAAATTTATATGGATTTGACAGATTCGCAAGACGTCTCACGCAAATGAAATCTGTCAAATTCATACAAATTTATGCCGCGCCGCGCCTCGCCTCGCCGCGTCGCGTTGCGGTCTGAATTGACCCTGTGGGTATTGACATGAAATACCTCTGTTTGTGAAATTTAACACAGAGGAATTGAAACTTAAACTTTAAGCAGCACAATATTATCAATTATACTGATAGATTTGGTGATAACAATTTTCAACATTAGACCTTAATATGTATGCTTGTGGGGCGTATAATTATTATGGACTAAAGCCCGTCACAGACTTAGCTATAATATATATTAATATATTTATAGCAAGGCATATGATTCTATACTAAATCCACATGTCACAGAAATATATATTGTTACGTGCTAGGGTTCTTTAGATTCGGATAAAAAGACCTGGTGACTCTCTTGAAGACTTTATTCACAAACACTAGCTCACACTAATCACTGAGTCCAAACACTAAGCACTAGATCCAAATCACTGAGCACTATCACTGTCCTAGGTCGTAGCCGAGTCACTATCACAATCACAATCACTCACTATTGATCACTTGTCTTCGCTCCGAAGTCGCCTCGAAGAAAGCTCAGATAAAACTGAATTGCCGGCTCGACTACCTGCGCCTATTTATACGGGCCGGATCGAATCTCAGAAAATTCCGGAACATCCCAGAATAAACCCGATATGCGTAAACAAATATGAGATATTTCTAGAAAGTACTCGTAGGTACATACACCTAGCGTCATCTAGTAGCGAGTAGGGGATTTACGTTACCTGTGTTCCCTTGGTAAGTTCGCTGGTCCGACGCTAGATGGCACCACGTGTCCGTATCCGTAACACTACTCCCCTCTTAGAGATGCTCGTCCCGAGCATCGTTGTTACTGCCATGGTAACGCGCCAGACGGTCTATGTGTACCACTTTGAATGTCCCTCTTGGTTGCTTTTGGATCCTGTAAGTCACATCATTCAATCGGGTAACCACTTTGTATGGGCCGTCCCACTTGGTCTGTAACTTTGGAGATTTCCCTTTTCGGCGAGTTGGGTTATGCAGCCACACCAGTGACCCTTCTTCGAAGCCGCTCGTGTTCGCTTTCCGGTCGTATCTGGTCTTCATCTTCTCACTTGACTGTAACCCATTTTCCCGAACCGTGGCGTGTATATAGCGCATCTTTTCCCTTAAATCGCAGACATAGTCTGGTAAGGTCTTTGGTTCCTCCGGTGACCCTCCTGTCAAGAGGTCTACTGGTACTCGTAGTTCTCTACCGTAATTGACATACGCCGGGGTAGCTTTTATGCCCTCATGCTCGGCGGTACGGTACGACAGAAGGAAGAGCGGTATATACTTGTCCCAATCCTTTTGTTTGTCATCTACCAATTTCGCCAAATGCCTCTCAAGGGTCTGGTTAAATCTCTCAACCATTCCATCAGACTGTGGATGGTACGCGGTGGTCCTCGTCTTATGCATTCCCAAAATTCTGCATACTTCCTGGAAGACCTGCGATTCGAAATTCCTGCCCTGATCGGAATGGATTTCTAGAGGCACACCAAAGCGAGATATCACTTCTTCGACTAGCTTAGAAGCAACTGTTGTAGCTTCCTGATTTGGTATGGCGAACACTTCGGGCCATTTTGTGAAGTAATCCATGACCACCATAAAATACTTGTTTCCCGATTCCGTTACAGGAAATGGCCCAGCTACGTCAACTGCAATTCGTTCCCACGGTGCGCCAACGTTATACAAGCGCAGGTTCCCACGGCTCCTTGTCTGTGGTCCCTTCACTGCAGCGCAAGTAGTACATTTGCGGCACCAATCCTGCACATCATCTCGACAATGCAACCAGTAGAATCGTTCTCGCACTTTTGTTAACGTCCTCTTGACACCTAGATGACCTCCTGATACGCCATCGTGAATTTCACGGAGAACATCTGGTACTCTCGTCCTTGGGACAACTATCTGAAGATGGAACTCTCTGCCGTTAGTCTTCTCCCATTTCCGGTAAAGTATTCCATTTTGAAGTATCAGACTGTCCCATTGCGCCCAGTACGCCTTAGTGGCAGCGCCAGTGGGTGCAACCTCATTCCAGATTGGTTTTACGTCACCCCGTTTTTTCCATGTGATGATGTGCCGAAGGTCGTCATCTCTTTCTTGAGCCTCCCTCATAGCATCATTCTCCCATGGACCCAAAGGACTTGTTTTCGTTAACTTTAATGTAATTTCATTAGATTCCTGCTTAACACAATGTTTGCAGTCTTCTGAACACGGCCTTCGTGAAAGTGCGTCGGCATTCCCATGCGCCTTTCCGCTGCGGTGTTCCGTCTTGAAGTCATACTCCTGGAGTTGTTCAATCCATCGAGCTACTTGACCTTCTGGGTTCTTGAATTGCAGTAGCCACTTCAAGGCTGCGTGATCAGTTCGCAGTAAAAACTGTCTGCCGATGAGATATTTGTTGAAATGTTGTAGCGTCTTTACAACAGCCAAGAGTTCTCTTCTTGTCACACAGTAGTTTCTCTCTGGCTTGGATAAAGACTTGCTGAAATATGCAATTACAACTTCTCTTTCACCCTGTTTTTGAGATAACACCCCTCCAATGGCCGTGTTGCTTGCGTCTGTGTCGACTATAAACTGACCTTCAGGTTGTGGATACCCCAAGATTGGTGTTTCACACAGATGTTGCTTCAGTTTCTGAAAAGAATCTTCCGAAGTCTCGTCCCAAATAAACTGTCGTTTATCTTCTGTCAGCCGATGTAATGGCTTGGCTATCTCTGAGAATCCCTTAACAAAACGCCTGTAGTAGGAGCATAGGCCGAGAAATGCCCGCACTTCGGTTTTGTTTTTAGGGGTTGGCCAATTTTGAACTGCTTCCAGTTTCTCCGGGTCCGTCTGGATTCCATCACTGGAGATAATATGGCCGAGATAATTGACCTTACTCCTGAACAAACGACACTTTTTCGGATTCAACTTTAACTTGGCCCCCTCTATTTTGGCGAAAACTCGTTCTAAGTTTCGCAAATGGTCCTCGAAGTCGCGGCCAACAATGATGACGTCATCCAAGTAGACTAAGCAAGCCCCTCCAACTAAGCCTGCCAGTACACACTCCATGAGTCGCTCAAATGTGGCAGGTGCGTTACACAATCCAAAGGGCATGACGTTAAACTGCCATAAACCTTTACCGGTGGAGAAAGCTGTCTTCTCCTTGTCTTTTGGATGAATTTCCACCTGCCAGTATCCAGATTTCAGGTCCAGGGTCGAGAACCATTTCATGCCACTCAAGGTATCCAGAGTGTCGTCGATTCGAGGTAATGGATAACTGTCCTTCTTAGTGACATCATTGAGACGCCTGTAGTCCACACAAAATCTTGTGCTGCCATCTTTCTTCTTCACTAACACAACAGGTGAGCACCACGGACTTGCAGACGGTTCAATTATCTTATGCCTTCTCATGTCCTCCAAAAGGCCTTCAACTTCTTTTTCCTTTGCAATGGGTATCCGTCTTGCTCGTTGACGAATTGGGTTCTCGCTTCCGGTATCTATCCTGTGTTGAACCATCGACGTTCTTCCAAGGTCGCCTTCCTGACTGGAGAAGATATTCGCGTGGCGTTGTAAAAACTTCTTAGCTTTCATGCTCTGCGAATAAGTCAGATTACTCTTGCAGTCATCGAGTAGCTCAGTCACTATTCCATAGTTGCTGCTGTTTGCTGAATCTGAGCCTGTGATCGAACTACACTTTCTCATCCAGACAACTTCCTCGCACTTTCCAATAACGTCACCTTTGTTCAAGCAGATCTCGCGATCACCAAGATTCAAAACCCTGACCACAGCGTTACTGCTTCCACTAACAAGGGTTCTCGCCGTCATCAGTTTTTGCGCTGATGTCTTGGTAGGTGTGTCTTCGATCAACACGCATCTGTTTGACTTCTTCTTTCCAGCTGGTGGTAGTTTCACCAGCACTCTAGCTTCTGTACGTCCAGGTATTATAACTTTCTTTACACATTCAACTTTCCCGCTGGCGCCTCCAAGGATGAAAATTTCTTCTTCACCACACTTGAAAACTCCGTCAGCAACATCAATTCTGCAGTTATGTTTCTTCATGAAATCCAAACCCAAGATGCAATCATCCATAATCTCAGCTACGATAACGTCATGAGGGTATGAGGACCCCCCTACATTCATCGTAACTGACATTTCTCCAAGGACGGGTATTGGCTGACCGGAGGCAGTAAGAAGCCGACAGTTGATTCTCCTCTTGTGTCTTCTTGCGGCTTTTACCAGATTTGGGTTCACTATCGTTCTAGATGCTCCTGTGTCTAGAGTCATTTTGCAATCCGTCCTGTTAATAGTCCCCTGAATCACAAGACTATTTCCGCTGCATGCTTGGGAGATAACAGTTATCGGGGCTTCCTCCGCGTCAGCCAGCACTCGCCCCTTAGTCCTGGCTTTTATTCGTTTCCCTGATCCTGGGCAGGGGATGAAGCTCCTTGCTTCTTCAGCTCTTCTATTTGTTCCATGCGTTCCTCGAGCCTTTTCATCCTTGCCAGATGGGTCTCCTTCTGCGGGCAGTTGAGCTGAAGATGGCCCCTCTCACCACACTTATAGCACATGGCTCCATAACTTCTCTTCGTAGGAGCCTTGACCTCCTTAACTTCCTCAGAGACCTCGTGGATCTTATGAGTCTGTCGTATGTCACGGCGAACAGCCTCGACCTCCAAAGCATGCGCCAATGCTTCCTTAAGCGAGGTGTGGTGACGAAGCCTCACTGCAGCTCTGACCTCCAGATCCCTGATTCCGTCGACAAATGCTTGCACAATATTCGTGTCGACCATCTTGGAATCGGCTCCTGGGTGTGCCTTCTTAACCAGTTTTTCAATTTCCAACGCCCATTGTTGTAGTCCCTCTCCTGAGCGCTGGACTCTGTCACGAAGTTGAGCACGGAACACGTGCTCCAGGTGTCGCTCCCCGTATCTGGATTCAAGGGCCTCCATCAGGTCTTGGAACCCCTTTCCTGTATGTGCTTCTAGGACCGACAAAGCTTGCCCTCTGAGCGCAACAGTGAGAGCGGTCAGGCATTGTTCGTCAGTCCATCCGTTGGCAGAAGCAACCGTCTGGAATTGCTGACGATAAGCGTTCCAAGAAGTAGTACCGTCATATGGTGGCACTTTAACTCTTGGTCCTTGTATCACTTGCACCACCCCGGTAGATCCACTAGACACCGCCACTCCTGTGGTTTCCAGGCGCACTACTTTCTTCTGAAGTTCAGTGAGGCCGGTTTTCACATTTTCCACATCCAATCCTAACCCCGTAACTCGTTCGTCCATTATGTCGACATCTTTTCGGAGCTTAACCACCGTGTCACTTACATCCTTTATAGCTCCAAGTGCTTTTTCTTGGAGGTCTTTTTGTTGCTCTTGTGATTCCCGAATCGCTCTGATTTCTGCCTTCTGAAATTCCTGCAAAGCGCCGAGCTTGCGGTCTTGTGCCTCCATCATTGCCCTTTGAGAATCTTTTTGGGACTCCTGCAAAGCGCCGAGCTTGCGATCTTGTGCCTCCATCATTGCTTGAATTAACTCAATTATGCTTTCCAATTGAGGGGCCGTAGAAACTACGGGCGTGGCAGGATGGATGAAGCTAGTCGACGGGGGCTGAGCAGGCGGGGCCCAGTGGGCGGGGCCAGTGGGCGTGGCCTTAGTAGGCGTGGTCTGGTGGGCGGAGCCAGTGGGCGTGGCCATGTCCAGAGTGGGCGGGGCCTGATAGGCGTGGTCAGTGGGCGGGTCCCGGTGGGCGGAGCCAGTGGGCGTGGCTTCACCCGAAGTGGGTGGAGCCTGGGGGGCGTGGTCAGAGGGCGGAGCCTGGTGGGCGGGGCCAGCGGGTGGGGCCTGCCCCGCAGTGGGCGGAGCTTGGTCCGCAGTGGGTGTGGCCTCCGCAGCTCCACCTCCAACTCCTCTCTCGGAGTCAATGGCAGCAGCTCGCTGCGCCCTTGTCCTGATACTCCCCTTGAAGTCCTCTCTCGGAGTCAATGGCATCTCCAAACCTCACTTCTGACACCAGTTGTTACGTGCTAGGGTTCTTTAGATTCGGATAAAAAGACCTGGTGACTCTCTTGAAGACTTTATTCACAAACACTAGCTCACACTAATCACTGAGTCCAAACACTAAGCACTAGATCCAAATCACTGAGCACTATCACTGTCCTAGGTCGTAGCCGAGTCACTATCACAATCACAATCACTCACTATTGATCACTTGTCTTCGCTCCGAAGTCGCCTCGAAGAAAGCTCAGATAAAACTGAATTGCCGGCTCGACTACCTGCGCCTATTTATACGGGCCGGATCGAATCTCAGAAAATTCCGGAACATCCCAGAATAAACCCGATATGCGTAAACAAATATGAGATATTTCTAGAAAGTACTCGTAGGTACATACACCTAGCGTCATCTAGTAGCGAGTAGGGGATTTACGTTACCTGTGTTCCCTTGGTAAGTTCGCTGGTCCGACGCTAGATGGCACCACGTGTCCGTATCCGTAACAATATAATAGCTGAGTGTGTGGTCACGCGAAAATTAGTATAGAAAATATATATATGCCTAGCTACTCGTACAAACATATTAATATATATTATAGTTAGGTCTGTAACGGGCTTTAATCAAAGTCTTGCTATTACCTAATCAAATTTTACAATGTAGACAACGCTCGCAACTCCTTTGAATCGCAACCGCGTGGGAACAGTACATTATTCTGGGATTAAAATTATTTATATCTATCTGGATATCACTATTAAATTATGAACCAAAAGTCATCAAAATCGGTTCGACGGTTTAAGCGTTAAGAGGTAACAGACAGATAGCCATCAGATAAATAAAAAATAAATAAAAAATAAAAATCGTTTTATTTCTGAATAAATTTGAATCAAATGTTTTCAGAACGTTGAGCTACATGTTGCCTACCACCGGTTCGGGAACTAACCCGGCGAGAAGAACCGGCGTAAGAAACTCGCACGGGGCCACTTTTTACTAAAAAAGTGGAAAATTAGGCTTTTAAAAAAATAAAATTTACAATGTAAATAACTTAATCTAATACTTTATAGAAAGTCAACATGAATTGTAAGTCACATATAATAAATGTAGAAGCAGCAGCAAGCAGCCATCCTACTCCCAAGATGTGCCATCGTTTAGGAAATCATTGACCGTATAGTAGGCTTTGGCACACAAACGTTCTTTAATTACTTTTTTAAATTTATTAATTGATAGATTTTGAACGTTTTTCGGGATTTTATTGTAAAGGCGTATACATTGACCTTTAAAAGATTTACTTATTTTGCTAAGTCTGATCACTGGCATTTCCAGCTTGTGCCTATTTCTAGTGTTTCTACCGTGACTATCACCTTTAGTTTTAAATTTAGTTAGATTCTTTCTAACATACAACACATTATCCAAAATGTATTGAGAAGCAACAGTTAGAATACCAATTTCTTTAAACTTTTCTCTCAGAGATTCAAAAGCTGACATTTTATAAATTGAGCGTATAGCTCGCTTCTGCAGCACAAAAATTGTATTGATGTCGGCAGCATTTCCCCATAAAATGATACCGTAAGACATTCTACTGTGAAAATAACTAAAATAAACTAGTCTTGCCGTGTCTTCATCAGAAATTTCCCTAATTTTTCTGACTGCATATGCTGCAGAACTGAGCTTACCTGCAAGGTTAGCAATATGTGGACCCCACTGTAATTTACTATCTAATGTAATGCCTAAGAATATAGTGGAGTCCACCAAATTCATTTTCTCATCATTTAATAGTAAATTGGTTTGAACTTGCCTAACATTGGGCAAAGTAAATTTTAAACATTTGGTTTTCTTAGAGTTTAAAAGTAAGTTATTAACATTAAACCAATGTACTATTTTTGAGAGAGTACTATTTACCTCGTCGTAATTTGACTGCCGTCGCTTCACTTTAAAAATAAGTGAAGTGTCATCAGCAAAAAGTACTATCTCATTATCCTTAACTAGATAAGGTAAGTCATTAATGTAGATGAGAAAAAGAAATGGTCCTAAAATAGATCCCTGTGGTACACCTAATTCTATTTTGGTCCCATTGGATCTTTTACTATTAACTTCAACCCTTTGAGTCCTATTTTTGAGGTAAGAAGTCAAAAGGCTGAGTTCTGAGTCCCTTATGCCATAGTGGTGCAATTTTCTGACTAAAGTAGCATGCTCGACATAGTCAAATGCCTTAGAGAGGTCACAAAAAATACCTAAGGCATCTTGTGACTCCTCCCAAGCTTCAAATATGTTACAAAGAAGACCTATACCAGCATCCGTTGTGGAACGGCCCTTAGTAAAACCGTATTGGTTATTGTGTAATAAATTATTTAAATTAAAATGTAACAGTAATTGTTGTAAAATTATTTTTTCAAATATTTTACTAAGAGTCGGTAAAATCGAAATAGGCCGGTAATTAGTCGGATCTGATTTAATTCCCGCTTTGAATAAAGGTACGACCTTACTGTGCTTCATTAAGTCAGGAAAAACACCACTCCTAATGCAGTCATTGAAAATTATTGCTAGATGAGGAGCTATGATGTCAACTATCGATTTAATAATTTTTGTAGACATGCCCCAGAGATCAGTAGTATTTTTAATATTCAACAATTTAAAGGTATCAATAATATCTCTAGGGCTAATTTCCCTAAACTTAAAATTGACATCACATTCCTTTACATTGTCTCTGAGTAGCTTTTCAGCAGCTTCTGGTGAGGAATTTAGATTTTTTGTAGTTGAGACCGGAATGTCAGCAAAAAACTTTTCAAAGACCGTCGCAACTTCAAGATTATTTGTAATCTTTTTATTTTCAAAGTATAATTCAAAATCAGTGTTACGACAGGTGACGTTTCCAGTCTCACCAGATATAACCTTCCATGTAGTTTTAATTTTGTTTTTAGAATTTTTAATTTTATTTTTGATATATAGAGCCTTAGCAGCTTTACAAACTTTTCTGAAGGTTTTAGAATAATTTTTAACATATGATTTAAATGATTCACTGCTGTTATTACACCTTTCATCATATAATTCATATAATCTTTGCCTACTTATTTTAATTCCTTTAGTTGCCCATTCAATAAATCTGGTTTTTTTATTATCGTTTCTAACTGTTTTAGAAGTAAATACTGTATTAAATTGTGTTCTTATTACCTTAAACAAATTATTAAAAGCTTCATCTGAGCTATTTGATCTACCCAATGACTGAATATTTGAATTTAATTTACTTCTAAATTGCTCAATACGTTTTGTAGTCACAGGAACAAACACAAGATTGTCCTTTATTATCGCAATTATTATCGCAATTGACATTAAATGATGCTAACTGTCCACAGTGATCAGAGCTTAACTTATTAATTATTTCCTTTTTATCGGGAATGAGATTTGTAAATATGTTATCAATACAAGTAGCTGTAGTCTCGCAGACTCTTGTAGGTTCATGAAACAAATTGCAAAGGTTATATGATTTAAATAAAGATGTGAATCTAACAGTTGTGGAATTTAAATCCAATAAATTAACATTAAAGTCTCCACATATAATAACCCTTTTGTTAGATGCACATATTTTTGACAATATTTGTTCCATAGTTTGTTCAAAGGTATCAAATAACCCCGACGGAGGCCTGTATACACCCACAATAATAAGATGACTTAGCTCAATGCAGGCTACTTCAATTGTTCGTTCAATAGAGAGACTCACAATATCTTTACGTTCCTTAAATTTCAAATTATTTCTAATTAATATTAAAGAGCCGCCTCTAATGGCATTTTCTCTACTGAACGAACTAGCTATCTGGTGGTTATTGAAATTGTGAGTGAGTTCATATTGTCTGAACCAGTGTTCAGATATACAAATAATATCAATGTTAAATTCCTTTAAAAATAACTCAATTTCAAGTTCTTTACCTACCATACCTTGTAAATTTTGACAGATAAATCAAATTACATTTATTCTTTCTTAATATATTTGAGTCTAACGAATTATTGGTAGGATTTTCAATACTTAATTTATTTTCGCAAGAGATGTCCTCCATTGTCTTATTATCTAATTTAAATAAATATTTGGAACATATTCCAATTCGTTAATATTATGACTAGTATAATTCTGCTCAATAGAAGCAGTAGTCTCTAAAGCCAAACACTTGGCTGGTTTAAAATTTAAAAAGTTAAATAGCAACCTGGCTATTCGTCTTTTATAAAAATTAGATAAGAAGTACTTATCTCTTGTCATGGTAAATAACTTAAAATCTAAATTATTTATGTCTACAACCTGACATTGCTTATGTGAGTCATCTAAAATGATACAATTATTATTTACAGCGGTATACATTAGGCTGTTCAGTTGATACCTAGAAAAGTTTTCTTTATTATATATAACAATATATAATAAATATTGTTATAGAAACACACACTTGTTGTGATAGAAACACACACTCTCGGATATTTTATAATATAAGTAAGAAAGTGGGGACTTAACACAGCCAAAAATCATTTCACTCTTTAATCTGCATTTAAAACAAGTAAAATGTAATAATGGCATAAGCTAAGTTAAGGTTAATTCTCTTTTCTCCACTTTACAGAAAAATGCATTATCTTGATCTCACAAAGACTATTTTATTGAATAGAAACTTCCAAAGTTTTTGCGATGAGCAACATTTAAACGTTCCTTTGTCGGGTATCACAACAGTACTCTATTCCAGAGTAAATGCGAAAAGTTAAAGCAATTTTTAGCGTCGCCATGATACAACGGGAGCAAAACCCGGGACAATCTATTACCCTCCATCCGGTGTCTACTCCCAAGTGTGACTAGTTGACTGGAGTGCTTAGATAAAAATGATAAGAACACGGGTGATGCTTCGTTGTGTACAGAGGATCCGGATTGCATTTTTTACATCGAGTTAGCAAGCTTGTTTTGAGTCAACTATCTATATCTTTTGAACATTTCTTGCAAACGCGTGTAAGCGTTATCTACTGATATTATAAATGCTGTTGAATCAGAAAATTGGAAAAACTTTTTATCCTATTCCTAGAGCGTAGACGGTATATCATGTATTATACTTAGTAAAAGCCTTTTTTTAATACACAGTCGTAATTTTAGTTTGAGCCATGTCGTTTGTGATAATTGTTCGTTCAGCCCAATATAATGTAATGGTTAGTGTCATTAAGGACATTCGGGTAATTACTATAAACGTATACTTAGCCTAATCACTGCTCTATAAAAATGAGCAATGATCTATTTTCAATAGTCAGTTATATTGAGATTAAATTTAGGGTGGGTTGCACCAACTTACTTTAAAGCTATAAATTTATCTTTTTAACTATAACAAAATGTCAAATGAACTGTCAAATCTCTAGTTAAAGTCAGATATGGCGTCCATTATTGGACGCCATATTTGACGATAACCTTAACCTTAACTATAACAACGCCTCGGTGCAACCCACCCATAAAAGTTAAGGTAAGTTAGACCCTGCGCGCCTTAACCATTGTCGGAAAAATAAAAATATATTGCGTTTTCGTAGTTTTTAGTATCAGAAACTATCAAGCTAGTTAATTATGGTAAGCCAAATATTCAATTTTCAATTAATCTGGCCTCGGTCGCGTGAGGCCAGCCTCTATTACCCGCTCTGACGTCAATGAAAATGTCGTGTTTCGGGGGTATTATTTAGCTTTATGACCTAACCAAACCCAAAGTGAGGCAAAATTACATACTTATTATGCGTTAAATAGATTTTAAAGTAATAGTTTCGTTATTAGCGCATGTAAACTGTTTTTACTTTTTTGATAGGGTAAATTGGTTGCTTGTCTGGTTTTGACAGGATGTTTTTTGAGTAGATTATCACAATGAGTACAATAATAATATTAAACTTTTTAGTAAATGTAGATTGTAGGTATTCTTTTTGTGACAATGGCCGTATGTTTGGTGCCCCTTCAAGACAAACTCAAATAAATAATTTCGATCTTACTTTAGGCTCTGGATTAGCGCATCAACAATTTCCGGTCCCCAAAAATTCCCACGTGAGCGGAACCTTTAGTATTAAAATGTTTCTCCGAATGAAAAGAATATGCAAAACAAAATTAATATACGGAATGATTGACTTGTTCTTTCCGAACGATAAAGCTTTTTCGGCGTATATTTTGTTGCGAAATTACAGTACGTTTTATGAAAGCACGCATGATCGCCTCCCCGGGAACATGGAGCACGTGCGAATTCCGCCTGTTGGAGCATCACATCAGGGCGAAAACATCTGTCGTTGTTGTTTTAATGTGAAATTTCGATGTTTGAGCTTAAAATAAGCTAAAACATCGAAGTTTCACAGTAAAGCAGTATTCCCGGAATATAACGATCCGTAAACCTTCAAAAAGAGAGTATGTTCACTCTTAAAAGGCTGGCAACGCACTGGTTGTTCTTTGTCTTAATCAGAATAAACATAGGCGACGGTAGTTGTTTTCCATCAGGTGACTCGTTTTCTCATTTGGCCCCTAATTTTATAAAAAAGTCTATTTCTTCATTGTTTACCCCATGTTCCCAGTTTATCTGGAGTCGAGTCTCCCTGTACGTTTGGGCCACAATTTTATGTTCTGCGTTATCTCAGTAGTGAGGCTACTAGTTTCATCTCTCTTTTGATGTTGTTCCATAAAGTTGTGGGTGGCCTTCCTTGTCTCTTATGTTTTTACAAGCTTACTATGTTAAGATGGAAACAATGGAGTGTCAGAGAAATTCATAGGCAGAACTACGTTATAGTTTAAGTAGTTATGTTACCTAGATTAGTTCCTACTTATTAAATTCTTGTAAGAAGCGCTCCATATATAAACTTACTATATTTTCTTAAACTAAAAATATACTCCTTAAAATCATACCAAACTCCGAAAACCAATTCACTTATAATTTGGCATCACGATACTTTTAAAATGCTCAAACCTTACATTAAAGTTTATGATTTCATGGAGCAAAAGTTCCTTCGCCGTAATAGATTAAATTCTTGCAGTCACCAGCGAAGACTTTCATAATATTTAACCCTACATTTTTAAAATCTGAGAGATAAGATGCATAAAGATATCGTCAACTTTAACCCTCAGATAAGCTCGTGTAAGTAAGTTATCCTGGAGCTTTTTCATGAGAGACAATGTTACAACCTGACAAGAATTGTCACAATCATTTCAGATTTTACCAGATTTAATTGTTCATAATACATTTTGTAATCCAATAGGGACACCACTTTCTCTTAATTTTTTAATTATTGAGATTTGAGATACAATTATTTAATCCGTCGATCACGAAATCTTTTGTTATCGCGGCCCATATGGGCCTTACAGGGCCTACCTATTTATTAATATTTTGTGCCAAAACCACTAAGCTACGTAGTTTCATTCGATGTTTCCTCTTAAGTACCCCGTAGACGGTAATTCAGCATGACCATTCATTTACGTGAATTACATGCTGCATGATGAACGCTCATTTTTCATCATGCAGCATGATAATTCATTTTATACCACTCAAGTCTATGGTCTACGGTGAGAAGGTCGCCATGGATCAGTATATTTTGTCAAAGACAGATTCATTTTTTCTTGTAATGACAGCTGCTATGCTGCGTAAAAAGAAAAAAAATAGAACAAGACGATGGTCAAAAGAGTGGTACTTGTTAAGGCACCGATTTACGCATGAACATTTACAAAGAGCGCTTGCGGATACAGAACCTGATGATTTTAAAAACTTCCTAAGAATGGATGAAGCAACGTACGAGTATTTGTTATATTTAATAAGACCTAGAATTGAGAAACAGGATACTGTAATGCGACAGGCAATACCTGTAAATCAAAGACTTAGTGTGACACTTAGATATCTAGTATCAGGTATGGATCTAGAGGATTTAAAATTTACCTGTGCAATAGCTCCATGCACACTTGGAGGTATTATAATTGAAACTTGTGAAGCGATTATAGCAGCATTGAAAGAAAACATCCAGGTAAGAAAATTAATTAATTTATTATTATGTTATGCTTGGAATACATGTTTATTTGCTTACTTATTTTAGAACGAAAAATAATACTGTGATTTTTTTTAAAATGAGTTAAAATTTTGTAAATACGTTGCTAGCTGCAAAGCCGTTTCAGCTCCAGTACATTCATTCTCTGTTCTAGAAGATTTTTTTTGAGTAGGCTGATTAAATGCAATCGAAACAAGCGATGTGTTTGAACTGCTTGGGCCAGGATTATTAATAGGAAACGACGTGTTTAGACAAGGTTCTTGAATCACATATTGCGTCATAGTATAAAGTTGGTTTTGTGATGGTGGTGATTGGTAAGCTACATAGTCATACTGATTAGGAGATGCAGTTAGAGACGGAACTGGAGTAAGCGAATCGCCAAGCACATTGTTATTACGGGACGGGATTGTTGTATGTGAAACGTTTTTTGTAGGACTGTTAATTGGAGTCGAAACAACCAATGTGCGTGAACCCCTTGAGCTTGGGTTATTTACAGAGGATGGAACAGATAAGTATGAACTACTTGATGTAGAGGATGGCTCCAAGATCACTGGTTGTTTAGATGCAGAATCTGATGTAGTAGTAGATAGGCTATTACATGGACTAAATCTAGGCAATGACTGGGAATCCACTGACTCAACAGAAGGGATGTTTGAATCAACCGGAGACGAAAAATGTGTATCTGGAGTTGATGATACGAAAATAACTCCATCTCGTGTTAATGTATTCATTTCTGCTTCAAAAAGAACGTCATTTATTATTTTTTCTGCAAACCGTCGTTGAAGAGGACTTAATCTGTTAAGTTTCATTGCCCAACCCTTCGCGATAATATCGGTGTCACTCTCTGGTCTCTTAAAATAATTCATGGCTAATGATAAAAAATCATCGTCGTTGGACTTTTTTTGTTTCTTCAGAGTTGTGTTTGTAGTAGGAGAGTTAGTAGACGCTTTTTCCGCAACCTCCTGAAATAGAAACCAAAAAGTGCATTATTAAATTAATTAATTTTGTTTTTAGGTTCCCCGATCATCGGAAGAGTGGCGCAGAGTTGCAGAAGGATTCCAAAATCGATGGAATTTCCCTCATTGTATAGGCAGTGTTGATGGAAAACATATAAATATTCAGAAGCCAGCAAATTCAGGATCATACTATTATAATTATAAGCAATCCTATAGCATTGTCCTTATGTCTATAGTAAACTCTAACTATGAATTTATGATGGTTGATGTGGGAGCAAATGGCAAAGTGTCAGATGGAGGCGTTTTAAAAAATACTGAATTCTGGGACAGGTTTTCATCAAACGAACTAAATATTCCACAACCCTCAGAATTACCATCAACAAACCAAACTTTACCCTACGTCCTCATTGGCGACGAAGCATTTCAGCTCACCTCAAATTTCATGAAACCATATAATCAAGCTATTTTGACAGACGAGCGCAGAATCTACAATTATAGATTATCTCGAGCACGGATGGTTGTTGAAAATACATTTGGAATTCTAACAACGAGATTTAAAATATTTAAACGAAATATTACCCTGGCTCCACAAAAAGTGAGAAAAATTGTACTGGCTTGCTGTCATTTGCATAACTTTTTATCAAAGAGACGAATAAATTATATTAGACATGACGATGTAGACTTCGAGGATACAGAAACCGGAACAATAATTCCTGGGTCTTGGAGAGCAGATACAGTAACAACCTTGCCTTTACAAAATTATAGAGGGAACTCAGCAGTGGAAGCAAAAAGAATTCGCGACATTTTTTGTGAATATTTTAATACAATTGGCGAGGTCTCGTGGCAACAAAGATGTTTATCATAAGTAAAACAATACCATACACGTTGCACTATTCATAAAGTTAAAAGATCGGCCAAGTGCGAGAAAAACTCGCGCACGAAGGTTCCATACCGTTACGTTATAAAGCGAAAATAGGCAAAAAATGTGTTTTGTTTTATGGGAGCCCCCTTAAATTTATATTTTATTTTAATTTTATTATTAATTATAAAAGTACAAATATAATTATGGATTTTGTGAAAGTTTCAAGTGCCTAGGTATTGTCATTATTGATTACGAGCAAAAAAGGCCAAAAAATTTACGTTTCTTGTATGGGAGCCCCCTTAAAATATTACTTTATTTTGTTTTTAGTATTTGTTGTTATAGCGGCAACAGATATACACAATCTGTGAAAATTTTAGAAGTCTAGCTATAGCGGTTCTTGAGATACAGCCTGGAGACAGATGGACAGACAACGAAGTCTTAGTAATAGAGCGGGACCCTACTTTTATCCTTTGAGTACGGAACTCTAAAAATAATTATTTTCTGCAACAGATTATCGTTTACCTATTACCTGCTATTACTTACTTTAATAATTATTATATTATATTAAATACATTCCCGATCAAAATTTGTTTTTTTTTCGTATTGATTTATTTTGATAATAATTATTATGTGGATGCACTGCACATAAACATATCTTTCAGATGAATGAAATAGGGTAAAACGACTAGCAATTGGACAGTACCAGTCATTGGACAAGGTACAAAAATACAATATTTATCACAGTCTATGTCTATAATATTTATAAATGTTGCTTTAAAAACTGCCTGTTTTTAAAGTAATAGAACGCCTGATTTTAAAGAAAAATAGTTAGTTTTTAAAGCAACCTTAATAATTAATATACTTATAAGTGATATTGTGCTCTGTCCAATGACCAGGTACTGTCCAATCACTAGTCATGTTCACCCTATGTGATTTTTTTTGACATAACATTAACAAAAATATTACCGTACTCCTTTCCATTGAACCCTCTGTCAATGCAATGTCGATTGAGTCTGTGATAAATAGCATTTCCTGATAGTACCACAATTTTGGTTGATACAGTTCGTCACTTGCCATTCCAGATTTTAGGCTTTTTTTCATTCTTGTATGTTCTCGGTGAAAATTCGATCGTAGTGTGTTTATTTTTCGCTTCAACTTCTCCACATTAAAATCTTTGTCAATTTTTTTTAAAACGTTCGTCATTTTGGTTAGCGCAATGTTTCTCTTATTTCTGTCCATATATGTTTTTCTTTTTGAGTCCCACAACTCTGGGTAGTCTTTATACAAGGAAATTAATAATAGAATAAATTCCTTTGCATCTGCGCTGGTGTTGCTTTGATCATTATCGTCGTGCGGTGCCTCGTTGACCGTAGCCATCTTGGTTACAGGTTAATATTATATTCAATAGTTTTTATTCTTCGTAGACAATTACAAAGAGGATAATAATAATATCATTTACTAAAAAAATTCTAAATTTTAATTCTTCTCAATAGTTTATAATTTAATATGAGTATTATAAACTATAATAAACTAGTTAGTAACAAGTTAATTAAAATATATGTATTGAAGGAAGTTACATATTAAAACACTATATTGAACATTAAATCTTAAATGTAAATTAATAAACCAATAAAATTAAATAAAATAATAAATGCGAAATCAAGTTACCGCATGGAGCTAGGAAAATTATCTCCTTCTCTATTCTATTTTATTTAAATTTCGAAATTCCGCGGCAAACTCCTTTTTTTTTACTAAATCACTAACAAAATCTAGCAAGTGCTTTGGCATTGAAGCTTTACGCCGTTGCCTCAATGCAATACTAGCGGTACAGAAGAAAAAAAACAAATATTATAACCGTTATTTTTTTAAATTTATGTTTAGGTTAAACCATAGATCTCTTAAACCTATTAAACATTTTAAGAAACATTCCAGTCTAAACTGCCAATTTTTTTTATAAAATTTATAGTAAGTATATTATTATATTATTATTTATTTATACTATATTATTATAATATTTATACTATATTAATTTTATAGTGCTCAAATGACGTGTGCACAGTACACAAGAGTGGAGGTACTCTCTATTCCTTTTACTCTCATAACCCAGTGGGACGGCAGACCGACACGACTGGCGAGAGATCAGGCGCAGGACCGACTTTTTACATGCCCATCCTACGCATGGATCATCTTACTTGTCAGACAATCAGGTGATCAACCTGCATTGTCCTAACCAAACTTGGAAATAACATATTGTTTCCAACGCGGGAATCAAACCCACGACCTCCGAGTCAAGAGCCACATACCATTGGACCACGGAGACCACGATACGTTCTTGTAAATACTCACCAACGTTTTTTGTATAATATAAATTAAATAAGTTATTTCATCATCATCATCATCATATTAGCCTATACTATTCGTCCAAAAGTTATTTATTAGCAACTAGATGACGCCCGCAACTCCGTTGCGCCAAAACTCGTTTATATCGCAGGAACCGTACATTTATCCGGGACAAAAAGTAACCTATGTCCTTTCCCGGGACTCAAAGTATCTTCATGCCAAATTTCAGCAAAATCAGTTCAGCAGTTTGAGCGTGAAGAGGTAACAGACAGACAGACAGACGCACTTTCGCATTTATAATATTAGTAAGTATGGATAAAATATTATATTATGCCAAAATATATTATTTGATTTATTAATTTTGCATAGATTATCAGTTTGTATGCCCCGTTCAATGGAACGCATAATTTTTTTAAATGTTCGGAAGCACCACCCTGGAACTGAGTTGTCCCCATGACATGCCGATCGCGCGATTCGCTGCATTGATTCACATATTGCATGACGAAAAATTAAACAACTTGTCAATCAATGTACAGCACGTAGTTTGCATGTCATTCGCATCATTCACTAAAATAAACGATAATTCGTGCATTACAGCACGTAACGCATGTCGTGCTGAAAAATTAAAGAAGTTGTAATTCAAAGTACAGCACGTTGTACAGCACGTAGTTTGCATGTAATTCGCATCATTCACTACAATACACGATAATTCATGCATTACAGCACGTAATGCATGTAATGCAGAATTACCGTTTACCGAGCGCATTAGTTAGCTAAAGAATACATTCTAAACATAAATCTACTACTTATAAATTGTTAGAAGTTAGAAGCTTATAATACCCACATTTCCTTGTATACTACAACTGAATTCTGTTCTTATTTTGAATATACATTCTGTAACAACTAACAGTGCTTAATATGGAGAAATTGAATCAACGGGCGCTGGCCAAATCTGGCTTATAAAGATTACGTACCGTCTTGCGGCTGCCAGTTGGAGCCCGCACTAAAAGATTAACATACCGTAATCCCATGTATAGAGAATACAGTATACACACGTAAGATATTTTGAGTTAGTTGCAATAGGATTTTTAATTGCTTAATATAATATTAAGAACGTGAAACATTTATCTTCTTATTCGTGTGCGGTGTGTCTAAGAATAAACCTATTGCAGGAAAACAAGAAAGAGTTTTTTGCTTATTTAGTACTTCAGTTTTTATTTTTATTTTATTATTGGGAAAAGGTGGGAATGTGGCCCCTGGATATATATTGGCCCCCTTCAATATTTTAATGTTTTAACAACGCTATCTAATATAATTTTGGTGCAACGGGATGCTCGCTTCATGCCGCTAATTTAGGGGCGATTTCATCAAAGAAATGGAACGCGTTCAATGTACACTGAACCGGTTCAAAACGTATAAACGCGATTATAACATCGAATTGCATTTCGCCAACATAAACTGAACGCGTTCACAACAAATCCGAGTTTTATCTTCTGAACGCCCAAAGTCCGAAGTTTAACGTCATAAAACCCGTTCAAGCCCTGTCATGGCGGAACGAAAAACATAGACAAAAGAAATGTCAAAATAACAGTTTTGACACATGTGTTTGGTTAGTTTATGTATTGTTTCTTACTAATTTGTAGTTAAATTAACGTGAAAAGGCTTTAAAATGATGAAAACATGTAAAATAATCGCGTGACGTCACGTAAACTTAGATTTAATAATCGCGATCAATAGAATTTTGTGAAATCCATTTGAAAGTGAATGAGATTTACGTCGCTGCATGAACGCGTTCAATGGGAACTAAGTTTTATCAATCGAAGTTTTATGTGTGTTTGGTGAAATCCCACCTTAGTGCCGTACAAATCCAACAGATGCTGTCACGTTCGATTGTAATTTGATCAAGTTCAAACTTGCGACCGGCGAAACTTTTAAGCATGTGTGATTTTGTTTCGTTAATTGTTAAAAAATAGAATGATTTGGCTTTTGGGCTCGAACTACGGATACATCAAACTCTTCTCCTACGGAATTTCAAAGGTAAATATAAAATTAGACATTTAATAAATATTTTTGGAACGTTTGTTTAAATGTTAGCAATACTTACTTGTAATTTGGCCCCCTCACATTGGTCGTAATGTGGCCCCGGGGGTACCACTATGGAGAAGGCTTTGGTAGGAATGCCGTTTGACGCCAGAGACACACTACAATATCCAGCAGTAGCTCTGAAAGTGACGAAGACCCCATAAATACCGATTATGACGACTCTTATAAAAATATGGTTCCTGAAAACGCGGACGTGCCATGTATGTTCTGCGACACAATTTATTCCAATAACAGAGCTGGAAAGCCATGGGTACAGTGTCAAAGTTGTGACTTATGGGCTTATGTAACCTGTTTAGGTTCTGAAGGTGGCTATTACATTTGTGATTTTTGCCGTTAAGTTTTACTTCTGCAATACATATAATGTGACCCCCCCAGGGGGCCACATTACCATCACTTGATCTCAAGATACCAAATGTGATTAGTCAAGAATAAACAATTTTTTAGATAATCCTGTACGAGTTTTGTTTATTCCCTAATAAGACATGTTTAAACAAATGAATGAGAAGTCCTATAATGTATTTTTTAGGTTTCTGACTCCTGTATTTTTTTAATAAAGCTTGATAAACAAAGTGGGGGGCCTCATTACCACCTTCTCCTATACAATATTTTATATTAAGTTTAATTGAAATATAAAGACGAAAGCCTACTTCTTATTATTTTATACGAAGATAAAATTAGGTCTCTATTAGATAAGCTTTTAGCCAATTTAATTTATATTATGTAGAAATTAAAAGACTTTCCACTTTTGATTGTAGTAAAATTTAAAAAGTTACTTCGTTACGGATTTAAAGTATGTCCCGTTGTTTATAAATGGGCAGCGAGTGTGTAAAAGTTCGTTTCGTTATACGTGCTAGTTTTCACAATTCTCACTTTTTGGTGACTTTTTCGCAGATTTCGCGTTCGCTCGTGTTTTTTACTGTTTGCCGGCGCTGTGCAAAATCATATTTCGCCGGTCGGCAATGCATCGCAAAGTAAATGGAAAAGTTGGGAATGCTTCGGTCGGAATTAAGGTGTCAATAAAATAGGTCGCTATGAGTATCGAGGAGCAATAAATTCGTTTTCAGCTACGTAGAACTAAGAGCTCAGATTATTTCGCACCATTTACTCCTTTCACCCGGCGTCTTCATAATACCGGCTCTATAAAAAGGATTTTTCCCGGCAAGATTGAAATTTTTGACCTCAGTCTAATAGAATTCGGGGAATTTTGTTGTAAAATTCGCGATCGCTTCTTTTTGGGTTCAATTAATTATCAAACATTGTAATTTATATGCTTTTAATTTGCCATTAAACTTGTTGAAGGGAATTTTACATGAAACGAAGGGATTTTCTCGACCGACAAACTGCCATTAGAAATCGTTTAAGTATTAAGTTTCAGTATTTTCTTTGCAATGTTATGCTTTGAAACAAAAATATTTATGATTTATTTCGCTTTATGTTTGTAGCTAGCTATTATAACTAACGAGTTTTTAGAAATGTCTCCCATTCTTAAGACAATTCGACGAATCGTTTCTTCCGTTTTGTCTTTGTCTCATATTTACAAATAATTTTGAACATATCAGGCGCTACAAGGAATTCTTGCCTTTGAAATGTGTAACTTTATTTTGAAAATGAGACTCCTTAATTTTTGCTATTTAATTATTCGTTGAGTTGACTTTTTTCGCCAGACTTTTAAATAGTCAGCTCCATCACAATCACAGCCTTTGTTTCAAAATTTTTGGTGCGATGTCCACAAAGAATCCTAATCATCATATTTTGACGACCATCTGTGGCTCAATGGTTACAGTGTGTGGCAGCTCAAGCCGGGGTTCGCGGGTTCGAATCCCGCCAACGGAACAAAGAGTTTTTCATTGTTCCTGGATCATGGATATTGAAGGTGTATTAAATATGTGTACGATATAATAAAAATCCTATTTAAACGTATAGTATAAAATTAGTATTAAATATATTTCCGTTGTCTGGTACATGTAACACAAGTCCTTCAGGTACTTACCACGGGGCCAGACTGACGTGGTGTTGGGTCCATAGATATTATTATTATCATGATTTTTATCGAAACCTGTCGTGTCTTTGCTCAGACTTTATATGACTTAGTTCATATGTTGCAAGAACATAATGTTTTATCGGTGTTAAACAGACACGATTCTAGCTACAAGCATGTCCTAAAATTTGGGATCAACTCATATACTCGAACAATTTATGTCTGTAATACGAACAAAGGTTCATGATGTTGAAGCTTAATTAAAGCGCCAATATGTCAGTGTGAATTTACGATATTCCGTATCAAAATATTGAGTGAAGAATAAAAAATGTTGATGAAATCCATAAATTACCGAATTGGTTCTTTGTTAGCATTTCCGCTCCAATCAAGCCACGACACATATCATACTGTCGGGATATTGGTGTACCGGCCCTCACACTATTTTTATCTTGAGCATCTAAAAATACAGCGTTAACTCGTAAAGCGAATAGAGAATGAATATGCTTTGAAGTCCTAATTGTAAAATGCGTTGAGTAATACTTTACATGATTCTCTTTATGGTCTAATTTACACACGGTCCAGAAAGTAGGTGAATTTTATTTATTGACTTTGGTTTGAAGATGTAAACGGAAATTGAGGTAGATCATATATTATGATTAAAAAGCAAGAGATAGAGTTTTTCAGATGCATCTCAATATGAGACACTCAGGTGACCTGCGTTATCCTGATAATTTTTTTTTTATTGTTTATTTAAATGCTTTACATCTTAAGATTATTCAGCCAAACAAGTCAAAACTTTTAACGCGGTAATCGAAGCCCACAACCGACCGACATCAAGATCCAAGCTCTAAGCCACTGAACCACGGAGGTATATTATGAGTTGTAATATTATGATGTATGTGACATACGGCGTGGAATTTAATAATAATGTTTTGTGACACAAAGTCCGCAGATAAAAGCGCGTCCATAAAGAGCACCGTAATTCCAAGTGATACAAACGTGACGTAAATTTGATTTTGTCGTCACAGGCCGTGTGTCCCGAATTTTTCAATAAGATTATCCTTTGGTACGTCAAACGGCTAATCGACTGCGTAATTATATTGAAAAATGCCTTTGCTATTTTCACAAATTCAGCTGAGCTTAATTAAATATGCTCGAGCTTGTTTATGTGATAGACATATTTAAGTGGACGCCGCATGTGCCTTTTGGTAATGTTGAGTGATTTCGTAGAGATTATGAGTCCGTATACGAAATTTTGCCGATTTCGCTCATTTAACAGACGTGATTTAACAGTTAAAATACAGTATTTCTATAAGTTTTAATGCACAACATGTAAGATCTTTTCAATTATAATCTAATGTTGGAGCTAGATTTTTTATTTTTTTTTAAGTATCTTTAAATAATCCAAGTTTTGTGATTTTTGCTGTAAAAAGTTTAGAATATCACCTTTTTATGGATTGTATTCACGTCTTAAAGGTATGAAAAAAATACAATGTACTGTTGAGAAAGTCGTCTATACAATGTTGGAATTACTTTTTTCCAACTTTAATATAAAAAAAAAACCCTTTAAAAAACAGAAAACCTATACCTGCCCGCTAACTTGGCGATCGTCCTTTTTCACTTGGCATATGAAAGACGGGCGTGAGTGTGAAGAGAGCAGTAGAAAAGAGAGTACGGGCTCTTAACACTTAAAGAAAAAATTTTGAAAGAAAAAAATCGTATTGAAAACTTTGCATTGACCTACAAGGAATATGAGTAGGTACTTAGGTACTTGAATGTCGTTGCCGTGGGGTTGCGGCGTGGATACGAAAGGGCCAAGCCACAACACTGCGTTGCGGCGTCGCGTTTGTTGTGCTGTGGCCTGGCCCAAAGTGGTGACATTTAAAATGACGCCAGGACGGCAGCGATAAATATCACAACACTATGATCTAATTCTAATACATAAAATTCTCTTGTCACAGTGTTTGTGCGCAAACTTCTCCAAAACGGCTCAACCGATTTTAATGAAATTTTATATGTACCATCGAGGAAATTGATTCCTATGCATTTGAGAGACCAACGTCATTTGGTCGATCATGTCAATTTAATGTTAATTGTGATCTGTCGGCTGGGTTTGACGTAACGCGACCAAACTACGTAGGTCCCCCATTTGCATAGGAATCAACTTCTCTGATAGTACAATTAACATTCGTTAGGCGTGGGAATAGGTTTTTACCTACTTTTATATTGATACTAGAAATAATTTATAAGGCAAAACAACGACCGTTTCAGCTAGTTGTAATATATTATAATAATTTAACAATTTTCTTTTATACTTGGATGACATTTGCATGATGGATAGATGGATTTGATACAGCTATCTCTAAAATGGCAATATACAACCGTTAGTGCTAATCCTCGTATTAAATAAACAGTCTGTAATCGCTGAGACGTATCAAAAATCAGGGTCGGTCTAAATATAGATATTATGTCTGTGAGACACGTCACACGGCCGCTAATCACTCTCTAAGCACCATAAGCCAAAACTTACTGTCCTAGTTTTGCTAATTAATCATACATTACTATGATCCAGCCCGAACACTTATATTGTCTAGCAAAATAGTATTCTCATATTATGCAAATATTATCAAAGTCTATTAAGGATATTAGAATTTTAAGAATTGTGATAGAAAATGGAAGCTCCATTTCCTGTCTTAAAAATCTGATCAAGATAGCTGAAATACCATTTATTTTTAACTTTTGTATGGGGACGTTTACCTATACAAAAGTGCAAAAAAGTTGGTCTTTCATCGCTGCTACTTTCACAGTGAACTCTCTACAAGGAACACATACACACCCTAAAGTATTATCACCTAGTTTTGTTACACCCTGTATATACCCAACATGACACTATACAACCTGTTTATCAAGAATCGCTGTCAACACACAGGACCCTAAATCTGACACTGAAAACTCTGTCTGATCTACTTGAACATGTCTGTGGCATGGATAAGAGCGTGTAAACAGTGTGTAAAGTAGACGGCAACTGACAGGCTGCGGCGGCGGTCGGCCTCAAATCCGTAGCGTATTGTGCAACTTTGTACAGACCACACTCTAATAGCCACAAAGAGAGGAATTTTAGGTTAGAATTTACAGCGCGATACACCAATTTTCGCATTTGAAGTAGCATTATATACGCACACACCGTTAACCTATCTGTAGCGGTCATTGACCTTCTGTCAAAAAACTTGTCATATTTTATCGTTTTTTATTATTAAACAAACCGCAAGACGATGATGTAACAGTTGTTTCTAGTCTGGGGGCGTATTTTGCATACTCGATGAAAGCTGAGTAATGCTAAGTACTAGACGGTTTTGCTTGATAGTTTTACTCTAAATCGAGTAATAATTACTGTGTGGACCGCAAAACTGACAGCTCGAAGGCTCGCATCGAGCCAGCTTGATGGAATTAAATGTATCTATTTAGAGTAAAACTATCGAGCAATGCTAAATGTGTGGATGAAAGCGTGAGCCGCGGGTTTTGCTTGACGTTATTGCTCGATCGAGCAAAACCGTATCACTTAGCATAATATGAAGTATATAATATACTAGCTGTTGCCCGCGACTTCGTCCGCGTGGACTTCAGTTTATAGCGCGCGGTGTCAAGAAAATTGGTGTCAAATTTAAAATCTTTTTAAAACCCTGGCACCCCTTAAATCAAAATACCCAAAAACAGATGTGCAGTGCGCACATAACATTTAATTTTTTTAAAAGTAACCTAAAGCTTATTAATTACACAACTTTAGCTTTACCCATTTAAGGTTTCGTCACTCATCACTGCGTAGATAAAGTACCAAGTAGTGAGTTATTCATTAATAACATTATCGACGTGTCTAACAATCGAAAGAATCGAAAATGGTACTTAACATGGTACCACCTCTTATAGAAAGATGCATGAGCAAGCGATAGCGCGATGTAGGAGACGCACGGCGCCATCTATTATGAATTTTTGGAACTAACTTAATTTGAACAAATTTACGCATTTTCACCCCCTTACAACCCCTTTTTTCGGTTAAAAAGTAGCCTATGTCCTTTCTCAGGCTTTAGACTATCTGTGTACAAAATTTCATTACAATCGGTTCAGTAGTTTTGGCGTGAAAGCGAGACAGACAGACAGACAGAGATACTTTCGCATTTATAATATTAGTATAGATCACTTCAAACTCATAAAAAGATGAAGATAAAGTTACCAATAGGTTTTTCGACGAATCTGTAATAATAGTGTCTGTATAGAGTCATTTTTTTTCTTAAGTAAACAGAATAGAGTGCGAACATTTCTCACATAGCTTCTAAATTAGAAAGGTCAATGATAGCTGGTGCCACTTTGATTTTTTTTGACTTTAGTAGTGTAGCCAAATACTACTGAAAATTTAAAAAATTGCCAGATTTCTTCGTTTTAACATCAGCAACTAAAGTGTTGCATGTTGGCAGTTATGTCCACAGTGTGCCTCTTTCTGTTCGTCAAGGGCATGCGTTATAGCGCAGTCAACAGCGTACGTGAGATGCATCTGACCGTATCCAAAACTTTCTCTTTGTTATTAAAAATGATAATGTTGGCGTTGCCTTCGTTGACGCATTCAATTATTGAATGCGCCAAAGCGAAAGTTGAATGAAAGAAGATGATGAAAATTGAAGACGAAAGCGCATAGTGTGGACATAGCTCTTATTAGCTTTGTCCACACTGTGCCATTTTTTGTTCATAAAGGGCATGCGTTATAGCGCAGTCAACATCGCACGTGAGGCATGCCCGCGACGCTATGACACTTTTCTTTCCAACGCGGATGGATTTCGACGCATTCAATTATTGAATATGCCAAACGAAAGTTGAATAAAAAGATTATGACGAAAATTGAAGATGAAATTGCATAATGTGGACATAGCTAATAGAATACATCAATTAACGATTGTCGCTATGATTGCACAGCTTTTCATTTCCATTCATCTCTTCATCTACAATATCAGAGCAATTGATTCGTAGGATTGTGGGCCTACGATATTTTTGATCCGATTATGTCAATGATAATTGATAGGTAATCGTGATCTAGGCTTGACATAACCTTACCGAATTACGTTGGTCAGCCTTTGCCTCGCTCGTAATCGTCTGTATTAGTTCATCATGATTCACAAATTACGAGCCAACGCAAAAGACCTGCATTAAAGTACCATCGCGGAAATTGATTCCTAAGCAGTTAACAGACCAACGTCATTTGGATGGATCATGTCAATTCAATGTTAATTGTGATCGGTGATCGGTCGGCTGGGTTTGACGTTAACGCGACCTAACTACGTAGGTCCCCCATCTGAATAGGAATCAACTTCTATGATAGTACCTAATCAAAGCCAATACCACCATTAAAATATTAAGACAGTACAGATAATATTGTCGTCAACACATAGTATTCAAATTTGCATTGTCTCCCTCACGATATTTATTCGCCACAAATCAGTTATCAACGTTGCCAATAGCTTGCATCGCCAATCGAAGCAATAATATTATTACGGGCTCAAGTTTAATGTTCGATGATGGTTTTGATAGATGGTTTATAGCGCAAACAAACGCCTGCTAATTGCCACACAATTTCCAGCTCTATTCCGAGAACCATTAAGTTTAAAATTAAGTTTGCAAGTAAGTTTCTCTATTAACTTTTAAAATTGAACCCATGCTAATAAGATTGAATTTTATAAGTTACCCGCGAACTTTTTAAACAAAAGAGTTTAAAAATAAAATATGAAGGAAATATACGAACACTATAACAAAATCCTAAGGATCTTTTCGCCTGAAAATCTCTTCAAATATTCTACAATAACGGCCTACATTCGTTTTGATAAAATTATTCATAACTAGATCTGTTGCACCAAAATATGTTTATGGTGCGGGAACCGTACATTTTTTCGGTATGAATAGTACCTATCCTACGTCCCTTCACGGGACTCAAAGTATCTCCATACCAAAAAGCCTCCGTGGTCCAGTGGTTAAGAGCGTGGCTCTTGACTCGGAGATCGTGAGTTCGATTCCTGCGTTGGAAACATATTATTTCCAAGTTTGGACAGTGCAGGCTGATCACCTGATTGTCTGACAAGTAAGATGACCCATGCGTCGGATGGGCATGTAAAAAGTCGGTCCTGCGCCTGATCTCTCGCCAGTCGTGTCGGTCGTCCGTCCCACTATACCAAGTTATTATTATTATACCAAAAAGCCGCTTTTGCTGTTTGGGAGAGGTTTGAGTGCGAAAAAGTAACAGACAGACAGACAGATACACTTTCGCATTTTTATTATTGGGATAGATAGTGAAAGACGGAATAAAATTGTACTATAATTTGGACAAAAACACTTAGATAATATTTTAGTCGTCACAAAAACACAACAATTTTAAAACATTTCCCTAGCAAACTTGGCTACACTTAACAGTGCACGGAAAAAATCTAGAAAATTCTAGTCTAAATATACCTGGCGCTAAGCACTCGGACGAGCTTAGTTCAGTAACACCGACAGACTAATAAAAAATTAAAGAGAGTCTTTTATAGACGACCTGGCGATAGCGCCAGGCATATGCATGTAGCATAATATTATACAGTATGCACTACGCTTAAAGATCGAAAACGCTCACTGAAAAATAGCTCACACGCATTATGGTCACATAAGATCCACATAGCGAAATTCGTGAATATGGCTAAGAGTGTCGGTTGGCAGCAGGCGACATGAAGCAACCGCAGGCGATGTGTCGTCGCGATACTACTGGTTTCTATGTAACCGTGTCGTAAAGGTACAATTCCGTGCATCGCGATCGATCGCGGCCGCGCACGACCTACGACTGTCGTCGGTCGCAGCTAGCGCGAGCGTCACGACGCTTAAGGTACAATTCCGTTCATCGCGATCGATCGCGGTCGTGCACGATCTACAACTGTCGTCGGACGCTCGCGACCATAGTCAGTTTATGAAAATGTATGGCACCACTTCCGAGGCCCGCGACAGACGACTGTCGTAAGCCGCGCGCGACCGTGGCATATAACTTTGACACGCCGCCGCGCACGATCGTGTCTTGAAGTTAATATGTCATATTAACTTCAAGACACGGTCGCGCGCGGCTTACGACAGTCGTAGGCCGTGCGCGATCGTGTCTTGAAGTTATGACAGACGCGCGCGACCGACGACAGTCGTAGGCCCCGCGCGACCGTGTCAAAGTTATATGACACGATCGCGCGCGGCTTACGACAGTCGTCTGTCGCGGGCCTCGGAAGCGGTGCCATACATTTTCATAAACTGACTATGGTCGCGAGCGTCCGACAGCAGTTGTAGATCGTGCACGACCGCGATCGATCGCGATGAACGGAATTGTACCTTAAGCGTCGTGACGCTCGCGCTAGCTGCGCAGGGTATTTCATAGAAACTAGTAGTGTCGCGACGACACGTCGTCTGCTACCGCTTCATGTAGCCGGCTTCCAACTTGTACCTTAATGAAAACGCGCACGACGTTGTGGCAATCACAGAAATACCATCATTATATATGTATAATGATGGTATTTCTGTGATTGCCACAACGTCGTGCGCGTTTTATAATGATAATATCATGTACCTATATTGTATAAAATTAGTATTATGAACAGTACAGACTACTGTCTGTAATATAATTCCTGCTGGATTCATTTTTAGTATTATATAATATGTGAAAGTATTTCTTCTCTACTACATATAGTAGATACTACATGTATAGATAGAGAATATACTATATGTAGTAGATACTACATATAGTATATTCTCTCTACTACATATAGTAGAGAGGTATAATATACTTTTTCTATTATCTATAAATTACCTATTACATTATAAAATTTATAAAGAACTATTTGGCGCCTGCAATTCCGTTGCACCAAAATTCGTTTATCGAGCGAGAACCGTATAATTTTCCAGAATTAAAAAGTATTATACTTATGTCCTTTCCCCGACTAAAATTACCTCCGTATCAAATTTCAGCAAAATTGGTTTAGCAGTTTAGGCGTGAAGAGGTAACAGACAGAAATACATTCACATATTATATAATACTAAAAATGAATCCAGCAGGAATTATATTACAGACAGTAGTCTGTACTGGTCATAATACTAATTTTATACAATATACATGATATTATCATTATATTGTTAATAATTTAAATATATATCTAAAGAAGTTGAAACATCACATACAGAAGGTGTGCAGGAATTTATTAAACAACACTTGACGTGTTCTCGTAAAACGAGTGAAGCCATATTTCCGTTGTTCATTGCCTATTACGTGAAAATGAAGCTCAAAAAAAGATAAACAAATTGCTTCAATTCTCTCCTTACGAAAACATAAAATGTAACGACACTGTTATGTTCGCAGCGACTGAAAGTTAGCGCAATAATGTACAAAATTCATGGCTACTCGAAATACTTTATTACTATTTAATATTATAGACTTATGATTGTGATAAGAATTATTGCGGTCAATGAAATGGCGTTATTAAAGTTGACGAGAATCCTCTATTAGTTCCAATAGTCTCTGTCCTGATCAAAAAGTAGAATAATCCACCAGGTTCATTTAGAATAATTGAAGACATGAGTGGAAGAAGCAGGTAAGTAACAGTTAAAAATTGCAGCTTTTCGCATAAATTAAGGCTTTAAGACAGAGAACATGATTAAAAAAAATGTGGTTTTATGTATAGCCAGACATGTTAGCCATATCATGAAGTAGGTAAAATACGAAGTTTGTTTAAATTATAAGAGAAAAAATTAGTAAATGTCCTTATGTAATAAAATATTAGTTATCTGGTTTTTTCACTCACGTCTCTAATTATTTGTTGGCTGACTTCTCAACCTTAAAATAATATCTATGGACGCTTTACACCACGTCAGTCTGGCCCCGTGCTAAGTACCTAAAGGACTTGTGTTACGGGGTACCAGACAACGGAAATATATTTAATATAAATACTATAAGTACATAATATATTTAAGATTTTTATTATAATATAATACACATATTTAATACACATCCAGACCCGGGAACATTGAAAAACTTTTTGTTCCGTCGGCGGGATTCGAACCCGCGACCCCCGGCTTGAGCTACCAACGCGCTCACCACTGAGCCACAGAGGTCGTCTGTGGCTCAGTGGTGAACTGTTTATTAATTATTGTGTTATATAAAACATACTCGTATCAAAATTAATAAACAGTTTTTCTTCCAAAATGCGAAGAATCGCACGCTGTTCGGTGATAAAGTCTCTCATGTACTTTTCCGGGATTATCAAGTATCATCTTTTAACCAAAATTCTTTTTTTCTTCCTTTTATTCCTTTTTTTAAAATTCTTATAATTACTTTCGTATTTAGAAGAATATGCAGGGTGTAACAAAGCGAAGTGATAATACTTTAGGGTGTGTAGGTATTAATTGTCCCTTAGCAATGCCTCAGCGCGGTCAAACCCAAACAAAAGTTTATAAATAATCGGCCAAGTGCGAGTCGGACTCGCGCACTAAGGGTTCCGTACCATTATAGAGCAAAATTAGCCCAAAAATTATGTTTTTGTATGGGTGCCCCCCTTAATTTTTTATTTTATTTTAATATTATTATTAAATATTAAAGTGCACATAAAACTAAGGATCTTGAGTAAAATTTAAGTACTTACCTGTTGCCATTAATGATATAGAGCCAAAAAGGCCAAAAAAATCACGTTTGTTGTATGGGAGCCCCCCTTAAATATTAATTTTATGTTATTTTTAGTATTTGTTGTTATATCGGCAATAGATATACACAATCTGTGAAAATTTCAACTTTCTAGCTATTACTGTTCTTGAGTTACAGCCTGGAGACAGACAGACAGACGGACAGACATCGAAGTCTCAGTAATAGGGTCCCTTTTTTACCCTTTGGATACGGAACCCAAAAAAAAAGACGGTTGGAGAGTAGTGTTTTGTGTCGAACTCGAACTCGAACTTGAACTCGAACTCGACTCGACTCGAACTCGACTCAAACTCGACTCGAACCCGACTCGAACTCGGTTGTCTGTAATGTCGGTTTACTGATGATAGTTGAACGTGACAACGTCATAGCCTTAAATGGAACGCCTCAGAGCGAGGTAACGCCGCATATTGCGTAATGTTTTTTCGTGCGCGCAACCGGCCCCACGGAATTATAAGACGTTGTCACGTCAAAAGGTTGCTCTTATAGCGCTGCTACTTTCACAGTGAACTCTATACAAAAGAACACATACACAGCCTAAAGTGTTATCAGTAAGTTTTTTTACATCTTGTATAAAATATAATAATATTATGATCAAGGTAAATACTCGTTATTCAAATTACTATAAAGGTACAAGTTGGAAGCCGGCTACATAAAGTGGCGGCAGACGACGAGTTCGTCGCGACACTACTGGTTTCTATGTATTTCTATGAATAAGTGTCGCTAGCTTCGTAGGTATATTTCATAGAAATAAGAGACGGGAGACCAGACGTAGTGTCGCGACTCGCGACGACACGTCGTCTGCCGCGGTGAGCGGTCGCTTCATGTCGCACGCAGCTGCCAGCCGGTACCTTTACGATAAATGTAAATAACGCGTCAAATAGAAAATGTAAGCCATTAAAATCTTTACCATACAAAAAGCAAACATCCATGGTATATGGATGTAATGTAGTTACCTCAGTACAAACATCAGTCCGTTACAAAGCCATGACCCCTTTGTTGGGTAAAGGTACGAATTTGCGGTTTTAATTAGCCTCGCCTTGGCTTTTTCACCTCGCTGTATGAGCTTTTTAAATAATAAAAGCGGGCAAGTGCGAGCTGTGTTTACGTGAAATGTTATTTAGATCTTTATGATGAAGTTTATTTTTCAAAGTTATAAGTTACAAGATGACGTCTGGAACTCCGTCACGTCAAAATTCGTTTATCGCGTGGGAGGCGTACATTTTTCCGGTATATTCTTTGTCCATTCCCGGGAGTCAAACTATCTCGATGGCGAGATAGTTTGAATCTCCGATACGAGGGCTGCCTTTTAAGTTGTGTCGTTTGTAAATTTCCTGCGATCATTGAAAAAAACCATATGGGATTTTAATCTCCTTATGATTGGATTTCAAAAACAAAATATATTTTTTAAATTGGTCAAATAGTCTTTTTGTATCGTCCGTTCAAAGGTGACAAGTCGGTTGTGAAAATGGAAATGTTAGAGGGAAATTTTCGTGCGATAATTTTTTACAACTTATGAAGGGGATTATAGCGACTTTAGCGTATCGAGGAGATCACTTCTTTGCTTAGTGATGCAGTACCATGTCTTAAGATTATAGAACGCTTGTATTTAGAAGTTTAAAGTGGAAACCTTAGCCTCGGTGACCAGCCATGTGAAGGTCGTCCAAAAACCGCCATAACGCAAGAGAATATCGAAGCCGTTCGGCAGCTTATCCTCGAAGACAGTCATGTGATTTACCGTGAAATAGAGGCATCCGTGGGCATTTCAGGGACCACTGTCTAAAAAATCCTGCACGAAAAACTTTGAGTAAAAATGTTAATTTCTCGTTAGATACCTAATTGCTTAGAGACGTCAAAAAAACAGCCCGTGTTAGTTTTTGTCGCAAAACTCTGCAATGATTCAACCGAGGAGAGTCAAAGCACGTTTATAAATTGGTCAATAGTGACAGCTCTTGGATATATGCTGATGTTCCAAAATGTAAGCAGCACTCAACTGTCAGGGTCTTCTAGAATGAAGCAAAATCGACAAAAGTCATGGGCTTACTGAGCACTTCAAAAAAATGTTTGCCTCTACTCGTATTGTGGCAAAGGGTGGTCACATCGTCACTATTGTACTAGAAGATTGTAAAACGGTTACTGCGGACTCGTATACCACAGCTTATTTGCCATGAGCCATCATCGAATTTCTAAAAAACAATTCAAGGCGTCGAATGATCGTGACCCTGACAATGCATGTTCGCACATCACCGGTCAAACAAAGATGTATTTGTGAACCCAAAACGTTGAAATTTTAGATTCATTTGCCTTACAGCCCTGACTTGAGCCCTAAGGATTTTATTACGCTCCACAAAATTAAGCAAAGTGTTCGTGGTCAACGTTTCAGCTCACCTGAAGAAACTGTTTACGCGTACAAATCGGCCATTTTGACTACCCCACTTCGGAGTGAAATAAATATTTTAAAAACTGGTTTGAACGCATGCAAAAGCATATTAAATATCGCAGAGATATTTAATATAAAATATAAAGATTATTCTTAAAAATACAACAAATGGTGATAATCTATTAGATTGTCAGTATTTATTTCAAACGACACGAAAGGCAGCCCTCGTATATGACGAGGTTCGAGCTATCTAGCATCTAAGTTTTATATATATTATCTAATCAGGCAGTTGCAGCTTTAGCTGCATAGACATATTTTACAGTTGTACTTGTTCAATTATTATTTTTAACAAAAAATTAAAACCGACTTCCAAGGTAAAAACAATAATAACATTAATATGAACTAAAAAGTATTAAATAATTTTTACTATCTAATAGTGCCTTTTTCCGAATTCGGCTAAACCTCAACTATTTCTGTACTCAATCTTCATTATTTTGAAGTCGGTACCAGATAGCTGAATCTTCAGTCCTCTGACAGAATATTTAAAATTTTTGGAACTGGCACCGACTTCAAAATTATGAAGATTGAGTACAGAAATAGTTGAGGTTTAGCCGAATTCGGAAAAAGGCACTATTAGATAGTAAAAATTATTTAATACTTTTTAGTTCATATTAATGTTATTATTGTTTTTACCTTGGAAGTCGGTTTTAATTTTTTGTTAAAAATAATAATAATTTCACTCTTTTTAGTTACACTAGTAGATAAATCTTCGCGTATATTTTACGTATCTTATTACAATTTGTTAAGAGTCACAACTCACACTCACAAAATAATATAATATTATCAGTGAAGTGAACATATTGTGCTAAGTAATTTAACAATTTTAATACTTCAAGCCCGAAGCGGTCACCGGCGATTGCGATAACAATAGAAAGGCTATTGTGTCTCGTTTTTCCACGATCGAAGGATCTATCAGATAAAAAATTGTACAAACTTGCATAGGATGAAGCGTAGCATAATATTTAATATTATCATAATTATTGACAGCTGTTCTTGTTATCAAGAATTCAAATCGATAGGTACTTAGTGCACCATCTATCGATTAATAAGTATAACTAATTAAAAAGACACTTAATGACTTTGTTTTGTTTAAATGCTCTTTTTAAAATAACTTTATTTTAATTCTATTTGTCTATTAAAATTTTATAAAGTAGTAAAGTATTCGATCTGTATATAAAGTAGTTAGTAAAGTATTCGATATTCTGTCTTGCCGCGCGGCGGCGCTGGGCGGCGACGCCGACCGCCGTGTATTAAAAACAAACAGGTGTTGTTAATTGTTATACAGTACATAATTATTATTATTAGTATATCCATACCTATGCCTTGTACTATTATCTATTCTGTGCCATGAGACATTGGTGGCCTTAACACGACGTGGTAATGATGATGATGACGATGATGATGATGATGATGATTATGATGATGAATATGAATTGCATAGTAGTTTATGCTTTCTGTTCTTAAAACAACGCCGAAACTCCCAAACGTGTAACTATAAGGAATCAGGAGTTCTCTCAGCATCATCGAAACCATGGTATACCTTGACCCAATATTTGACTTTTTGGTAGCGTATTCTTAGTACACTTCACATAAAACCAAAATCACCATATGTTTCCATATAAATTTCGAGGAGTTCCCTCGATTACTCATGGATCCCATCATCAGGTCACCACCTTTGTGAAAATGGGACCAAATTGGAGTGAAACCTAATACAACAAAACAAAAATTTCGAAAATCGGTTCACAAACGGCGGAGTAATCGTTGAACATACAAAAATAAAAAAATAAAAATATCCACAGCCGAACATATAACCTCCTCGTTTTTTGGAAGTCGGTTAAAAACTTAAGTAGAACTAACAATCTTCTTTCTTATATTATATAAAAATGGATTTCCAAATGTGTTAGTCGCGCTAAAACTCGAAAACGGCTGAATGGATTGGGCTGATTTTAGTCTTAAAATATTCGTAGAAGTCCAGGGAAGGTTTTATAGTGACACGAAGTTCACCGGGACAGCTAGTCTATCTTATATATAAAAATGGATTTTCAAATGTGTTAGTCGCACTAAAACTCGAAAACGGCTAAACGGATTGGGCTGATTTTAGTCTTAAAATATTCGTACAAGTCCAGGAAAGGTTTTAAAGTGACACGAAGTTCACCGGGACAGCTATATATAATATAATTATATCTTCTTCTTATATATAAAAATGGATTTTCAAATGTGTTAGTCGCGCTAAAACTCGCAAACGACTGAACGGATGGGGCTGATTTTAGTCTTAATATATTTGTAGAAGTCCAGAGAAGGTTTTAAAGTGACACGAAGTTCACCTGGACAGCTAGTAATTATTATTTCTTTACAATTTTAATAGAAAGAAGCCAAAACAACATGAAACAATTGCACTTACGTAACACGTAAAGATTTGCTTCTACTCATTTAAGGTAAAAGTTAAAATGTTTTTCTCTTTTTCCTTTTTATCTGTTTTTTCGTATAAAAACTATTTGCGGATAGACTGCTCAAGTCCTTAGTGGCAGTAAGTTCGACGGGTATCTTTACATAAATTATGCTAAAAACTGGGCGAAGTGCGGGTGCTTCAGAAAACCTTGGGAAGGACAAGTTGAAAACCGACGCGTTTGAAAGTGACTTTTATTATAGAAGTATTTTAGTCGACTGCGACAGAATTTTTTTGATTTTAGCAATCTTTATGTGTTGGTTGGTTGGTTAGTAAGTGACCTAAAGTATTAATAGTTTTAAGAAGAAAACCTAAGGTCTTCAAATATTTACTCAAAATTAAGTTGTAGGACTTGTCCTGAGAAACCACGCATTTTAAGTTTTATTTATTAGATGTTACCCGAAAATTTACGCATGATATCCGTTTTTTGCGTCATAACAGTCCTATTTTTATTTTGTTTAGCCTCAATAGAAACTATAATCCTAATTCCTAAGTCCTATCCCGTGACTTAAAGTTATCTGTTTGAAATTTCCTCTAAATCGTTTTAGCGATTTGTGGGTGAAGAGGCAAAATACAGAGATACGATTTAAACACCGATAGAGAGACAAACTCACACATTTTCTTACAGTTATACTTTCAGCAATACTTTTGCATTTCTAATGATGGTAACTAGAGGTCACCCAATGGTCGAAATTCGACCTCAAATAATAATTCGAATTATAAAATATTTGAGGGCTTATAATGGTAATAATAATAATAATATGGATTATATTCCAGTAAAAATCCATTCATAAAACACTTCCAAGTATTTTTGCATGTTGACTGTAAAATTCAGTTCGTTACGAGCAGTTCCCGAAGTTGTGCAGTTTATGTGCGAACTTGTAGACAATGACGGAGACAAGTGCTCCGCACGTGACATCTGCCGTCTCCTACCTCGACTTGCTTAAGTAATACAAGAGTTCAATGTTTCTTCTGGAAAATGCTGCGTTTTAAAGTCCAAAATATTATGGCAAATTGAGGCACAAAACTTCTTAGGGTCAATTCAGACCACAATGTGACGCGTATTTGTACTGAATTGACAGATTTCAACTGCGTGAGACGTCTTACAATTCTATCAAATCCATACAAATTTAGAAATGCATCTATGCATCGCGTTGCGGTCTGAATTGACCCTTATAAATTATTCGTTTTGTAATAATAGCACCAAACCAAGAAAGTAAGTAACCCAGAGATCATGTTTTAAAAAAAGAGATAGTATTATTTATTATCTTTCATTTCATGAGAATTTCGAGCAACGGCTCCACTGTCAACGTTTCGGTGTGATTGACCCTTATGTTATTCCAAACCCAAGTTCGTCACTACTGGGTAGCTACTGGGTTAATATCATAGACATAACTAACTCCAAAATGTTTATGAAAAACTATATTTCTATAGCTGGCAAAATTTTAGTGATATTTTATTTCATTTGAATATTGAAACCACAATGCATTTAAAATTGAAGCCAAAAACTCCATCTCCAATTGCATAGTGCATACACGGTACAAAAATGGCCGTTTGCATAAACTCTTATTGTCGGTCTAAGTTACTTCGATATTGCCTAAGTTCAGTCCGTCTTGTTCTAAACACGAAGTTTGCATTGTGTGAGATTGTTTGTCATACGCTATCGCCCATAACCGTTCAGTAAAGATGGGCGTCCACTCCGCAACGACAAACGTAGTGAATTTCAATAAAAAAAAACCGGCCAAGTGCGTGTCGGGCCACGCGCAATATAGGGTTCCGTAATACCGCAAGTTTTTGATAATTTTTATGGTCAACGAACGTACATTTAAAGCGTGTTTTACACTACAACCAACATCACCTCAGTTACTTTCAAAGGAATTTGAACGAAAAGTTCCTATATACCTACTTCGCCGAATACATTTTTTTTAGTTAATCGACTATTACTCAATAACTTATGAAGTCTTCTTAGCCGTGATAGTTTTCCTTTTAAATTCAGCATATTTCCTACTTCCGTGAATTTTTTCATATTTCCAGAACCAACCGTTTAGCTGGTAGAAGGGGGGGGGACACTGGACTCTAACGATTTCTTCCACTTTAAAACTTAATATTTCACAAACGGATCCCTAAATCGGAAAATGATCTATGAATACTCGCAATATTTTAAAAAAACCTATTCAACGACACCCCACACGATGGGGTGGGAGCGAAAAAAAATATTCATCCCCGCTTGATGTGTAGGGGAGGTACCATAAAAAAAATATTTTTTTACGATTACATGTACCATTTTGTTGCCATCATTAATGTGTATATTCATGCTAAATTACAGCTTTGTAGGTCCTATAGTCTCTGAGTAAAACCGCGGACAGACAGACAGACAGACGGACAGACGGACGGACAGACCGAAACTATAAGGGTTCCTTGTTGACTACGAAACCCTAAAAATAGGTTGCATGAAAACAGGGCATGTCGGCAGAGACGAAAATTAAGCAGAAGATACAGGTGATTAAAACTATCAATTGTCCGTTAACGAGACACAAAGTAAGTATCTTCAATTTCGTCTAAAGTGATGTGAAAGCTGTATAGTTGTGAAAACTGAATAGATACACACTATCGCATTTATAATGGCATAATTAGATGGTTATAATTTTTTAATCAACTAAAATCTTTCATGACAATCACGCTAAGATTAATAGAAGCGAAGAAATAGAGGAAAATGTGGAAAAAACGGGGAAAATTATTTGAAAGGGCTAATTTGAACGCGCTAATCTCAGGAACTACTGATCCGATTTTAAAAATTATTTCAGTGTTAGATAGTCCATTTATTGAGGAAGGCTATAGGCTATATTTTATCACGCTAAGACTAACAGGAGAATGTGGAAAAAACAGGGGAATTTATTTGAAAGGGTTTATCTCGCGAACTACTGGAGCAATTTTTATGTTATTTGGCACAGATAAGAAGCAGACCACATGAAGGATCGTGATAGGCTATCGATTTTAATCATTTTTTCAGTGGCTATATATTTAATACCCGTGCGACGCCGGGGCGGGTCGCTAGTATTATACAAAATATACTTTTCGTTTCTAATCGTTCGATAGAAACGTTGCGTTTTACACAAGCACGTGGTCGCTGACCTTAACAGTCGAGGAAATGCGTTATGGATCATATTGCCCGGTGTTTATTGCAGCCAGAAGTTTGCACAATATGTTGATATTAATTGCATATTGTGCAATAGAATCAGAATTGATTAGAAATGCCTCCGTATGCCATTCCGATATTGGCTATGTTCACGTATACGTTAGGAAACATACTAGAATTATTTGCCCTGTTTAGAAGGATTGTAGATTGGTTAAATTCGAAATTACAGTTTTGTCACTTTGTAATAGTTGTAATAGGAAAATAAAAAAGAGGTCTCAACTCTCAGCATATTATAAATAATTATGAAACATGCAAAGGATGGTCACAGCGGGAGAAAAAGAGCAACCAAAACTTATGATTTTCGATATCTATGATCCTTCAAAACTAAAATAAAAACAATTAATCTGCAGCTCTAAAATAACTACTTTGAGTGTTTTATACTATGGTTCACAGTCTGTTTCCTTTGATTTCTTATAAGAACTCCATGTTATAAGAAATATATAAAACATGCATATGACAGTTTTGAATATAATTATTTTATAGAGAGATTTATATGACATAGTACGACAAAAAAACACCATTAGTGTCCCATCTAAACTGTTGATTTAGAGTAATTTTGTAACGTACAAGATTACTCTAAAAATAAACACACTTAGTTCAATATCAATTAAAGTAGGAGTTTATTCAGGGAAGTGTTTATTAGCTTCGGGGAAGGGCATTTACGTTATCTACGGCTTATAAATAGACGTGGCTTTACTGACATAATAATACTCTGCACCGGTTTCAGTGCCGGTGGTTGGTTTCATTGAAACTAGGCCAGTTACGCAGGAGTATTTTTTATTTGCCCAAGTGTGTGCGCAGTACACAAGAGCACTCTCTATTTCTTTACTATCATGAAGTGGAACGGACGACCCTAACGTAATAAATTGCCTATGCATTAATTCAAAACAATTACATTTTTCAACACTGCTACTTTCACAGTGAACTCTACATACTTTAGAGTATTATCACTTTGTTTTATTACACCTTTTATAAATATTTAAATGGATATTTTATCTTTAAGTTTTTATAGCTTGATGTTTACGTTATTAAGTTTGATAAACATAGTTTTTTTCATTCGTTATTTCCCCTTACCAACACTCGCTTAAATATAGATAAGATTTAAATGAAAACTCGTTGTATACTAAATATGTGCTGTATTTGCATAAATAAATTGGTTTCGCTGTACAAGATTTTGAGCGAACCGACTCAGCTGGGTGCTGTTAACGTTATTAATTTGGTACACAAAGATTTGGCCCGAATAAATACTGGATTACCTAATATAATACATTTTCGGGTCTTTTCTGTCTGTCTGTCTGTTTATATAAAAACTAGCTGACCCGGCAAACGTTGTTTTGCTATATAAATTATTTCTAGTGCAATTTATCACTAGAAATACAATCTAAAAATATACATAATAAATAACTTAAAAATTAAAACTATACGGCGAAAAACTTCCCCAGGTCGTCCCTACCTGGTAGTCGTAACAATATAAAAAGGAGAAGGAGCTATTCTCAGGCCTAGCAAATGTACCATCGAGGAAAGTCTGTCTGTCTGTCTGTCCGTCTGTCCGTCTGTCCGTCTGTCCGTCTGTCCGTCTGTCCGTCTGTCCGTCTGTCCGTCTGTCCGTCTGTCCGTCTGTCCGTCTGTCCGTCTGTCCGTCTGTCCGTCTGTCCGTCTGTCCGTCTGTCCGTCTGTCCGTCTGTCCGTCTGTCCGTCTGTCCGTCTGTCCGTCTGTCCGTCTGTCCGTCTGTCTGTCTGTCCGTCTGTCCGTCTGTCCGTCTGTCCGTCTGTCCGTCTGTCCGTCTGTCCGTCTGTCCGTCTGTCCGTCTGTCCGTCTGTCCGTCTGTCCGTCTGTCCGTCTGTCCGTCTGTCCGTCTGTCCGTCTGTCCGTCTGTCCGTCTGTCCGTCTGTCCGTCTGTCCGTCTGTCCGTCTGTCCGTCTGTCCGTCTGTCCGTCTGTCCGTCTGTCCGTCTGTCCGTCTGTCCGTCTGTCCGTCTGTCCGTCTGTCCGTCTGTCCGTCTGTCCGTCTGTCCGTCTGTCCGTCTGTCCGTCTGTCCGTCTGTCGTCTGTCCGTCTGTCCGTCTGTCCGTCTGTCCGTCTGTCCGTCTGTCCGTCTGTCCGTCTGTCCGTCTGTCCGTCTGTCCGTCAGTCCGTCAGTCCGTCAGTCCGTACGTCCGTCCGTCCGTCCGTCCGTCCGTCCGTCCGTCCGTCCGTCCGTCTGTCTGTCTGTCTGTCTAGGGATCTATCATCTGCTGCCAAAGTTCTCCTAAACGACTGTACCGATTTTGATAAAATTTATCTCTTCAGGTATAGGTAGGTAGTAGGTCAGAGAATATTCCCGAAATTGCGTACATTGTGGCAAAAGCATGTTTTGCCGTCTTACACTATAAGAAAACAACGATAAAAAGCGCATAATGTTTGACGAGTATCTATTTCAAGAACAATATCTGTTGCGAACAATTAAAAGCACTCGTGATCTTCGCGAAGAATAAGTTCGCAAATGTCACTAGCAGTTCCACTGGCTAGTCCGAACCGAGCTGAGATTGTCTAGAACAGTCTACAACTAGAAATAGAGGAATTTGCTTTGAAATTAATTGGCCACTTTAAGCAGATAAATATGAGGTTAGAAAATGAACTACAAATACATATTTTGTGTATATTATATTCTACTGCTTGCATATACAGGGTGTAACAAAACTAAGTGCTAATACTTTAGGATGTGTATGGATCCCCTGTATAGGGATCATTGTAAAAGTGGCAGCGCTAAAATGCTATTTTTTTTTTACTTTTGTATGATCTCGTGAGGCTAGAGCGTTTACCCAAACAAAAGTGAACAACAATTTGGTATTTCAGCGCTGCTACTTTCACAGTGAACTCTCGACAAGGAAAACGTGCATACTCTAAAGTATTATAACTTAGTTTTGTTTCACCCTGTAGACGTTAATGCAGAATAAATAATTAAATAAGTAAAATTTCATCACATGATTCTATATCTACGCTAATAAAGGAAGGCTTTTTCGAGTGTAATAATATTTTTGTCTAAACATCGTTTGCAAGCAGATGGGTATAAACACAAAATACCTGTACTTAATCGATTTTACAACTTATAATATAGACAAGCTGTTTCTACAGCTATTACCTACTTTTTTTTAATATGCCTCTTCCAGCACAAACTAGAGTTCTTCGTTGGAAAACTAGTTATTTTCCGAACAGACTCCCTGCTACTATTAATCATTAGCCGTCCGGGAGGTACAGATTGACCCATCTACCTTAGTCCTCTTACTTTTGTAGAGGATAGTTGGGATTTGTAGAGATTTTAATATAATTTTTTCTTTTATCTGGCTTAAGAACTTTTTTAAAAGCAATTTAAGTATTGCTTTTTGCAAGAGGTGAAATCGTTTTTTGAGGGCTCGATAAATTAAAAACAAAATAAAAATTTTATCCGTATAAATATTTTTTTAAAGATTTATAGAGAGAATCACAATTTTAGATGCCTAGCTTTATTCCTGTAAAATAGTATTTCTGGCATACAATTTTTTCGTCCTCTATTTAGAGAGAAAGTTAAAAAAATCCTTTCTTCTAGAATTAGACATCTACGTTATAATTATAATATGGAACTTGTGTGCAAAAATCAGGTTTTAACTTTAACGTACTTAAAAATATACAAAGTTGGTCTATGTAAAATTATATATTGTTGACATATTTTCCTTATCTAACTTACATTTAAATACATATGGAGGTAAAAATACATTTAAATTACTTCCTCGTTCCCCTTGCCTCCTCAATGAGTCACGAGTTTACGAAATTATCATCCATTTCTATTGATCATTTATTCAGTGAAACATAATATAGGTTTGACGAAAACTCGCTTGTTGAAATTATAAAGAGAAACATCAAAACAGCCTTTAATTAGAGCAAAACATTACCTCGACTTTGTGTCCCGTGTGTGAGTATTTCTAATTACTTACCTTCTAGTGTTGCTACGTTTTAAGGCTCAACGTTTACTACGTTTATGGATGTTAGCTGTATTTACGTATTAAATTGCTGCATTTAGAAGAAACAGTAGATGATGGTTTTTGTTAAAATGTTTTTTTACTCGTACTATGATTAATTTTTCCCTTTAGAGATTAATAATACTGTAGGTAGGTACCCTGTTAATATTAAAAATATTTATAACTAGACGTTCCACGCGGCTTTGCCCGCGTAAATTAGATATTTCACAGACAAGTTAGTCCACAAAAAATAGCCTATGACCCTTCACGTGGTCTACTTCTTATCTACGCCAAATAACAGAAAAAATGCTCTAGTAGTTCGTCACATTTTCCTCTATTTATTCACTCCTATTAGTCTTAGCGTGATATAATATAATCTATAGGCTTCCTCGATAAATGGAAACAACACTGAAAGATTTTTTCTAATCGGACCAGTAGTTCCTGGGATTAGCGCATTCAAATAAGCCCTTTTAAATAATTTCCCCCGTTTTTTCCCCATTTTCATCTATTTCTTCGCTTCTATTAGTCTTATCGTAATAAAATATAGCTAAAAACTTTCCTCGATAAATGGGCTATCTAACACTGAAAGAATTTTTCTAATTGGACCAATAGTTCCTGAGATTAGCGCGTTCAAACAAACTCTTCCGCTTTATAATATTATGGTATAGATTAACTATGTATACGTACGTTTTTAGCTCCTATCAATTTGAGACGAGAACACAGACAAGTGACAACGGCTACTCTATTCATTTACATTATTTGAAAGTAAGGATTTTCCTTGCAATAAACTTATTAGCTCTATTGTCTGTATCTACAAGATTTATTACAAAAAGTACTATCAGCTTGTTGACATATTAGGTAGGTACGACAAATTTATTGGCACAATATGTTGCGGCGAAAGGACTTGTCCTGTGATTTTTTACGAAAGATATATGGGTAAAGAATTTAAGAACGCTAGTTTGCGAAGCTGAGTCGCGTATAACAAATGTTATCCCTTACGCGGTAACCTCGTGAAATATTATCGCAATATTCAGACACAATATCCTCCAAATTAGATTTAACGTGCTCGCGTATCTTAGATTTGTGTTTATTGCCATTTTTTATTTGAAATAAGTGTCGCTTATTTTCATATCACGTGAATTACGCGAGCGACGAAATACGAAAACGCAGTAATAAGACCAATGATTTCTAGAATAAAGACGAGATTTATAACCTACATTATTTAATAAAAATAATAATAGATTATCGTCATGCAATAAAAAGTTATTTTTATAACATTATCAGAACTTTGGTTAATTTCCTTCCAATTGAATAGACGCAAAATGATATAATATTATTGCAAGAACATAGGAGTGATATCTTGCCAATGATTGGGTGATGTTTTTTTGAAACATTAAGTTGAAATTTTGCAATCTTTAAACTTTACAACGTGGGTAGTGGGTAGTTAGTATTTATTTCAAAATAAATATATGTATTATTTAAATGCTACTAAAAACTTCAAATAGACAACAACATTTAAAATATCAACGTGATAAAATTTATTATGTAACGTATCTAAACTTAGGGTGCGTCCACATTTGTATCATTTCTCCGATCAGATCTCCAACGCGTATCATCGAAGCGTGTCAAAATGATACGCGTATCATGATACGCCCCGATCGCTATTAACCGCGTATCTGATACTTGTCATATCAAATACACGCATGATCGGCAGAATGATCTAATAGGCGTCCACACTATGATACTCATACTTGATACGGCGCGATGATTGCGACGGAGATCTGATCGGAGATCTGATCGCGCAAATGATACAAATGTGGACGCACGGGTTGGATTTTTTAACGAGTCCATATTAAACGTACTATTACCGTTAACAGTTTAAAATATTTAAAGTAATTACTCTTCTATTATAGATTTGGAGATAATACAAAAAAAATACCACGACATACAATTTCCGATTAGTTAAGATACTATGATGGACCTGTAATGGTGTCAAATTGAATATTCTTTTTGGTTTTGATATCAGATAACACACACTGCTAAAGTCCATTCTAGCTTCGTCGGGTAATACAAAAAATCTCATTAACAAGGGTTGTTACTATTTATGTTACCAGCCCGTATCTCGGCAAATTCACTTTAGCTTCGCACATAAAAATGATACATCGCAGTACTTACACTAACGCCTAGGGGTTTACGCAAGGAATGTGTCTCCCATAACCGTAATGCCCTCATCTCACCTCTATTGATGGGGCGATGTAGCGTTAACTGTTAACAAGTGACCGTCTCAATTATGGAGGTCTTACATGAACTTTGTTACGCTTAAAGGTTTTTTATGAGGACTTTTTATAAGGAAGTAATGAACTTACTGCGATTAGTTAGTATTTAGTTTATATTTGATAGCTCTTTCTCGCGGCTTTCCTTGCGTGAAATGGTATTCCTGGCATACAATGTTTAATCAAACTCACTCGACCGTGTCTTCTCCTTGAAGTCGAAGTATTTCCGTAAGGAATATTTTCTCACTTGGACATCGATTATAATTTTTGTTTATATTGTACCATCCAAGAAATTGATCCATAGGCAGATGACGGACCTACGTAATTTGGTTGCGTTATGTCAAACCATTGAATTGACACAATGACATAATTCGACCAAATGCAGACGTAGCGTCAACTGCCTATGAATCGATTTCTTTGATGGTACCTAAATAATATTTTGGCGAAACGCTTTTGTCAAACCATTTAACTCAATATATTTTATAGGCACGCTGCGGGTGAAATATTGCCACGTTGATCATCTAATTTCGCTCCATGATGTCATTTCCCATAAAATAGCCCTTCATTATTAATTATAAGTTCTGCACGTACATCGTCACATCGTGCGTGTTTCAGGCCATCACTTAGTTTATTTTTGTTAATTGCGACCGCAAAATTTACTAGCTGTTGTCCGCAGCTTCGTTTTACTGAAATTTAATACCGTGCAATTTGTATTTTTCCGGAAGTTAGGTAAGGTCAAAACTCAAAGTATCTTAATACCAAATTTCGTCTAAATCGGTATAGCGGTTTAAGCATGATGAGGTCACAGACAGATGGCTCCGTGAGAGTTTCTTACGCCCTATTCTTCTCGCCGGGGCAGTTCCCGAACCGGTGGTAGGCATCGTAGTTTCTTCGTTCTTTCTTACGACTTTCAAAAAGTGTATCACGATACCTGTTTTGAATAAAAAGATATTTTATTTATTAACAAATAGGCAGGCACACTTTTTTGTTTAAAATATTAGTATGCAGAATATGAATTATTATAGTTACTTTATTTTTATTACTACATGACGTCCGCAACTCCGTTGCGCCAAAACTCGTTTATCGCTTATAGTCACAATTTATTTGGCCTAGAATAGAATAGAATAATATTTATTGCATAAATGTGGTTTATAAAGGTGTTACAATATTATTGGTTTACATGGATCCAACATTCTGTCTTGTCAGTGGCGTGTAAATTAATTTCAAGATTATATTTTGTCTTTAAAATTAATAAAATACTATATTATTCGTAAATTCATTAAAAAGTAATATTTTTTACAAATTTGGATACCACTTTATTGTGGCTCAATCTACAACACAAGAACCAAAAATAAATTATTTCAGTTAACGCTTAACAAAACTCCGACCACAAACGTTTTGTTAATTTAATAGAATAAACAACCTTTATACCACTTCATTTAACTATGTTGACATAGGTTGAACGAACCTACTTTTCACTTTAATTATCTTTGCTACAATATCGTTAATTAACTTGGTATGTTTATTCGTTTGTAATATTATGCGTTAGGTGATGACTAAGGGCCTGTCCACATGTCCACGTTACGATGTCGTCAACGTGGAACGGTGAGGTAACGTGGCACGGTACGTTGTCGTGACGTGAAAATTTACGTCAACGTAATGTAAAAATCCTTTTTTTTTTTTGATATCGCAGGGGAAACCCATCATGGGTGCCCCGGATTGGGTACCCCGGGGGTATGTGAGACTCCTACTCACTAAAACCACCTGCGGCTCGCCTTCAGCCGTATAACGGAGGGAAATCCCGGATCCGTCTAACACAGGACTCCCTCCACGACTGGCCGGTCTATCTCGGACCGGACTTCCACCAAAGTAAGGGAACGCTTAGGCGAACTAAAGCGTTCCCCTCGGCGCCGGGGCTGACAAAGCCGGGCAGGTTCCCATCCTGACCCGGAGCCCCGTTAGACGAGAGATTGGAGGTTCGCGTAGCGACGCCTCCGCACTCCCGTCCTACGCCGGCGGAGCGGCAGAGAGGTGGGATCATCCTCTCTGCGGCAATGGAAAAAAAAAAAATATCCTAGTGTAATGGCACTTTATGCCAAATACGGCATAAAGTGACATTTTATTTGAATTTTATCAGTCCCGGTCGCTTGCGGCAAAGATCGTAATGGTAGTGTGAACTGGTGTCACTGGCTATCACTTGTCTTCTAACAAATGTTGTTAGCAACTTCCATGGGCGGGGAAATGATTAATGCACAAAAACCGTACATTTTTAATCTTGCACGAAAAGGGCTTAAATGTTCTCTTGAGATACGGAAGAATGTATTTAGCCTTAAAGAATGTTGGACAAGCAAGAATGTTAATAACATTAAAAGTTTTATAATATGTTTGTTGAAGTTTCAACAATCAACACTAGTTAGTGCTATTCAAATTATTCGATTTTCAATTATATTCGGTCGATATCGGTTAACTATTCGGTAATGAAACTTCGACCTTCGTATGAACTGAACGCGACCGCACCATCTGCGCACAATGTTTATCAGTATTTCAATTTAAACTTCTCAAATTATCGGTTTTTCGTGCACTAAAATTGTAAACAGGTGCTGAATGAGTATTGTAATAAAAGCTGTGTTTATAGAAATGGATGCGGGATTAATTTTGATATTTTTTAAACTAGCTTTTGTCGGGGCTCTGCTCGTAAAAAATAGTACTGTCATACAAATTACTGTGCTTCTTTCTATACAATATACATAGTATTATAATGCTTTCGTCTCACTCCTTTCTGGGGTATCTTATCAGGAGTTCATCTATTTACTATCATCTTTGATTGGCGTGCCTACTTCAAAACGTCATTAAATCAAGCAAATAATATAAAGAGTACCAAAAACTCTTTGGTATAGTTTACTCTATTATACTTTTACCTCTCCTCACTCTAAAAATAATTTAAAGACTGGATGAAAAAACATGGTATTCCCATGTTTTTTCATTGTCTGTGACGTCGGATAAGGCGATTTATAGACAAGTACAAAATATTAAATCCATATTGTTTCCCAACTTATATTAGTAAGGGAGTATGTGTCTAGAGTATCTAGCTATATTATAATATACACCTAGCTTTGCTTCGCTATAACCAGCTCCTGTACGCGCTAATGGAATCGTGTCGAGCAACAACACTTCAGATTAACTTTAATTAAGTGAATGTTATTTGAAACTTAACCGGGGAGAATTTATCTTAAAATAGCAATTTATATTCAAAATGCGAGTCGACTTCAGGAATTAGCGACGTCATTAACTCAAGTTTTCAGACGATAAGGATGATAGGATCTTTGATTTGTTTACGGGTTCGGATTTGTGTACGAATACAAGTATAGATAAAGTGGATTACGAAGTAGGATACCTATATTATGTAACAGCTCCTTATTAAATTCTTAGTATATTGTACAGTTAGCAAGCTTTATTCAGCAAAATTTGAAAAAGAAAGACCGACTAACTTCTTTAAAAAAGTTAAATATTATAATAACAGTTCTGGTAAATGTTTCTCTAAATTCAGTTAAAATAAAATCGACAGGAATATCATTATATAATTATATATGCCTATAGTGTGGAGATTTGTCTTAAACTGAAGTGTACATGGTATTTTTTCCGGAAATAATACATAACTTGAACTATTGTACTGTATTGTAGTAATAGTGTAATATTACTATTGTAGTATTGTCGTTTAGTATGATTTCGCAAAAAAACTCGCAAGACACGTGCTCCTTACATTTTTAGCACAACTAAATCCCTGAGGAGTGAGGATCTCCATAATATATATTATATCTGTGCCTATCAAAGAAGGAAATAATCCTTTCTCGTACATTAAATTAGACATTAGTGTTAAAGATATTATTAATAGTTTAAATTGTACTAGTCTTTATAAAAACAGTCCTTTTGTTTCTCTTTCTTATTCTTTTTTCAGCAGTTTTTATTATTCGTAGGTTTTAGCTTACAAAATAATTGTCTTGTGTTAATGAAACAACAACAAAGGAAAAGTTTTAACCAAAGCTGTTTTGCTCGCACAAAAATGTCAACCCTTCGCAAAATGCCAATGGCAAAGTTGTGGGCGCTATGATCCTTTTCCTAATATTGTAATTTTGTTCACGTATTTAAATAGTTTCGGAGGCCTAATAGCCTCAAATGTTTCCGCAGACCCACATTAATTTTGTATTTCATAAGTATTCCGAAGCTGGAAATTAAATTTCAACAATTTATTTTAAGTACTACTTTTAAAAAATTTACTTTTAATATTAATTTTAATATTTAAATGTATTTGAGTTAAAAATCTGTTATTTAAAGCATTTATAATTTATTGAGCCAGTAACAAAGGCTCGATTCCAAAATCGGTGGTTGTGGGTTCGATTCCCACAACTTCTGCATTCGGAGGCAGCTTCCATGTCGTTTCCAAGATTGGGTAGAGCAGTCTAATCATCTGATTGTCTAAAATCTAAATAATTAGAAACACGATCCATGCTGTGGACTAAGTGGTCTAAGCTTATCTACTCCCTGGGCATATAGGAGGTAATTTATTGAGACCGTTCTATATTGCTCACACGCCACTATCTTGGGCACTTTAATCCTTTAAATCATTCGACCGCGGATTCTTGAAAATCTATTGTTATTATATTGTTGTCGCAGTCACCGGTGTCCTGGGGCTTGAGGGGTTAATAAATTTCAGTAATGAATTTGGTTTTCTTAATCAACATTGATATCCTAATTACCTTAATAATTATTAAGAGTTAACGTTATTCTTATTTCAACTCGAATTAACACCTATCACAATAATACAAAGTTTCCACGTGATCGATTTCACACGAGCAAAATGTAACACGTTAAACTTAGTGCTATAGTAAAAACTGATCAACAAAATGATTTATAACACACCGATAACAGCTTCTGGCTGTTTTATGAGATACCTAATTTATAACCCGGGGAACATTTTCGCAGAGAGCAATTCGCACGATAGGATCTCGATCGAGTACTGAATGTAATCTTATAGCAGATTCTCTAAAACTCAACTTAAAGTTAATTGAAGTGTCTAAATATTTCAAGTGTTCAACTTTTGGAACGCAGAAAATTGAGAGTAATATTATTTTATTACCGTCTAGCTTGTTTACAATCTGAATAGTTGGACTAATATTATTATTAAGATAATATTAGCTAACATTTGCGTTAGGTACATAACTATTAAAACACGAAATCCAATTACTTTGTACAGTCAACACGCTCTTAATTGTTATTTCTCTAAATGATTTGATCAATAAAAACTGACGACAAAAGAATTTTCTGCAACACTAGAACAAAACGGAAACAATATCCTTTATTTGTATTCAAGTCTGGATTGTATTCCTTGTTACTTCAAATTTAAATATTATATTAAATGTTTCGAGTTATTATTAGTTGGTAACAACATCTAACTAGACTACATAGTTAAATGTTGTTACAAACTTTGTAATCAAGTTGGCCATACTCTAATATGTAATATTATTTTTCATTTCAATTATTTTCTTCACATAGGATTAATATTATTATTATTATTATTTAATGTGAAATGTATACTGTAAAATTAATAACATATATATATATTTTGCTTGATAGCTTGTATTAGTTCTGATAATATGTATTGTAACGTAATTACTTAAAAATGTTATGGATATTAATCTGAGAATAAAATTATTATTATTATTATTAGTGTAATAAACACTGACACTTCCCGTTTTTCCGTAAACGGAAAAGATAAATAAATCTGAATATTTAATATTTCCATTAATATTTTTAGAGAAAAATTATCTATGGGCAAAAACGTATTCTTTTTGACCGAGATAACAACATAGAAAATAAAGGAAAAGAGTAAACAAAACTTAATAAAGTAGGACTTTAAAAAAGGGCTAAAAATAGAGAGACACTTACCTTATGCAACCGTTTTCCTCTTGCACAAGCGAAATTTATGACTTTCCACAATTTTGCCAGCCATATTTATAAGCAACTCAATTAAGTATTTCAGACGGTACTGAGTATACAATTAAGACTTGTCTGAAAACAAGATCTTTTAAGATAAAGTTTCTAGACTGGCGGATATTACACTTTTACTCGGCTCATGGCTCAAAGCGTATTTAAGTTTTAATACGAAATTTCATCTAAACTCAATTTTGGAACTACGTATTTTTTTCATAGATTTCATCATCCTCGCAACCAATATTATCGCGAGACCTTTTGACGACCTCTGTGGCTCAGTTGGTGGGATGTTGGTAGCTCAAGCGAGGGGTCGCGGGTTCGAGTCCCACCGACGCGACGGAACAAAATGTTTTTATTATAATCATCGTTGTCGGCAAATAATGAAATTTTCTGTTGGTTCATATAGAATAAAATATCGAAACAATTCACTATGTACACGCGATAATATTCTGCTGTTTATTTGAAAGTGTGTTTGCCTGTAACCTCGTCGCTATTGATCTCTTCCAATTAAAAATATATTGACATTGTACATTCGGTTCTATCAGATGACATAAGGACCTAGTAGATAGATCAGAAAAAATGTACTCCTCCCACGCTCAAAGAATCTTTGCATGAACAAAGATGGGCTCCATGAGGGGAGTGTCTTGGTATATTCATTTAAGTAACTAAAAATACCTTTACCAATACTCATTTAATGTTGCCGATTCGCTTCATGTATAATTTAGCCGGAAATACTTAGTATTCGCCTTCACAAATGTCAACATGTACCAATAACCTTGAAAAGAACCTTTCGGTCAAAGGGCCGAGACGTGATTTCAACTCCCAACCTTCCGCATGTTATTGCCGTCTCAAATAGACAAGCAACCCTTTTCCCAGAAACTCCAGAATCAGAAAAGTGAGCTATTGATACAACATCTATTGAATTCGAGCCTCCTAAACCCGAGTCATTTATAAGAAAAATGGCAGGGTAAATAAAATGTTTCTTAAAAGGATAGGTTGTTTTATTTTATGTTTCTTTTATACTTTGAACGAGACCGACATATTTTTAGAATGGTTTTATGATTGCAATCGTTATTCTAAATATATCGTTACTTTAAATATCTAAAGGTATAATTCCAACAAAAGTAATGCCTATTAAATTGTAAAGGCGTCTAATTGTAAATGCAATTGGATCCAAACATGCTATATCAAAGGAAAGGCGATTTGATAATAAAGTGAAATTAATATGGCGACGTTTAGCGAAATTGTGATAATGAAATCTGAGTTTAGGCTCTCGAGCCTCATTATTACTCCAAAAAAACTTCCGTTCCGAATTAATAAAATGGACATGAAAAGACATTTTTGGTACCACTTCTTTTTTAATAAGCATGCATGAATTACTTTTACTTTTCCCCGCGAGTTCCTGAATAAATAAAATGAGGATCCAAAGCGTTGCTTCCCTCCTTTTGTGCTCATACTTCCTGGCATGCGTAATGGGATACCCTTACAAAATGGCGGGCCAATTCTTTGTGCGCTAAAATCGGTACAATAACCCTGGGAAGACCACCAGCACATTGTCTTACTAAAAGCTCTTAGTGTCTCAATTATTGCCCTAATTATTCAAATGTCTAGATTGAAGATAATTAGGATTATAATGTATGTATCATTATTCATTGCATGTGATTCAATGTGTTTCTAATATAATATTTAAATTAGCCCCCAGTATAAAAGTACTCCCGAAATCAGAGCTGATGATTAGAAATAGTACCACATTATAGCTCTTTTTCAGCACGGCGTAAGGAATAAGAAAATTTTCTTTTCCATAGAACCTGTCGAGGAACGAAATGATTGGTTCATCCTATTTTGCGTTCAAATGTTGCAAATCGTACCATAAGAAACATGTTGATACACGTCCTAAAATTCACCATGATAGAAAAACAATCATAACCACTAGTCAACAACTACAAGTACAACTAAATTCTATAGGTCTACCAGAATCTGATGGCAATTTTTGACAGCAGATTTAAAAAAAAAATCCTTGATCATTAGATAAATTTTATATTTACATGTTTAACACACATAATCGGCTGCTATAAGAATTAAAAAGGATCAAAATGTTTTATTTCAATTACCCCCGTATAGCTAGAGTCAATTACTTTGTTACTTTTTGCCATCAGATTCTGGTAGATAATAAATTCTACATTACTAGATAGAGTAACATGCTTTGAACATATTATTTACCAATACCAATCTGTAAAATCTGGACTAGTCACCTATGGTTACTTTAAACCCCCATATCGTCCATAAATCATTTACCGGCGGACATAGGTGTCCATGTTGCGCCGATATCGGCGGAAGTGCAGACAGCTTCCGGCGGCGAGTTTGTCACTGTCCCCTGACAGATCGTCTGGCCGGTGCCAAAACTGCGCTGTTTACCGCAGACATTAATATCGACTGAGATTTCAGAGTTAAGTGCGCTACTTAGGCGGAACATGAGGGTAGTCTGTAATAACGACGTTAACTCTTTTGGGTATCTATAGGAACATGTTATAAAATAAAGTCGCATTTTTCCCACATGTCCCTTTGTTCCTTTTAATCTTTAAAACTACGCAACGGATTTTGATGATTCTTTCAGTGTTAGATAGCCCATTTATCGAGGAAGGTTATAGGCTATATTTTATCACGCTTAGACTAATAGGAGCGAAGAAATAGAGGAAAATGTGGAAATATCGGAGAAAATTATTTGAAAGGGTCAACTTGAACGCGCTAATCTCAGAAACTACTGGTCCGATTCGAAAAATTATTTCACTATTTATTGAGGAAGGCTATAGGATATATTTTATTACGCTAAGACTAATAGGAGATAATGGAAAAAACGGGGGAAATTATTTGAAAAGGCTTATCTCGCGAACTACTAGCAATTTTTATGTTATCTGGCACGGATAAAAAGTAGACCACGTGAAGGATCATAGGCTATGGATGTTAATCAATTTTTCTGTGACTATATATTTTATACCCGAGCGGCGCCGGGGTGGGTCGCTTGTAGAAAATAAAGTTTGTAGGAGTCGATTCTACTTTTCAATGCATTATTTTGATTGGAGTACTGTTATTAGACCTCGAAGGACTAATATCGACTGAGATTCCAGAGTTAAGTACGCTACTTAGGCAAAACAGGAGGGTAATCCGTAATGATGCAGACGTTAACTCTTTTGGGTATAGAAAGTAAAGTTTGTAAAAGCCAATTCCACTTTTTAAATGCACCATTGGGGTCCTGTTACTAGACCTCGAAGTACTATTCTTATAATTACCATGCTTTATAAGGCCTCTAGTTCATAGGCCTATTTATTCTGCCCTTCCAGAAATATCTCCAATTTTTAGATGTTTCCCAAAACCTCATTTACCCTCCTTATCCTTTTATACTAATTGATGCCCCATGCAGTTTTTAAGCATTTATTTAGACAATTACTTACACGACTTCTTAAAACAGAAATCTATTGCGCTTTGCAAATAGGTACGGCAGCAATTGCCCAAAATAGAATTCTCCTCTTGCTTATGTTATAATACAAATAAGTATGTTAATTATAATTTATCCCTCCTAGCTTTCACAAAACATCTAACAGAAGATACTAAAATTTCATACAAGCACGTGCCGCATATAAACAAACCGATTACACTAACAATAAAGGGAAGTACAAAACGTGGATGCTTAAAATTTCCTTGGAATCTCCACTTCCATCCGAGCCCCACGTAAGCCGCTCTTGTTTATGATAACTGCAATGAATCTCAAATAATAAACAAGGAAAAGGCCTTTCATGTATTACCCTTTGTATGGAAAAATAAAACAATTTGGCAACTTGAAAGAGCAACATGGTTGATTGATCCAGTCGAGAGTTACTCGAAACACTTGGGAACCGCTGGCTTTGTTTGGGACTCTATACAATAACTAAGTGTCATCCGATGAACTTATCTGGGTTATGAATCATGATTTTATTATGTCTGTCAGCCCACTCGTCTGAATTACTTTACTTAATAAAATTAATAAGCTTGTTATAGTACAAGTGTTCTTCAAAGATGTCATATTAACTTTATATTTACATTTTCTCATTTTTAGTACTGATTTTGCCCTTTTTGTGCAGAATTAAATCGCGATGCAAAAGTATAATTTGTCGTGGTATTAGTCTTATATTTTCTGGAATCATAGTACCTTATCAAAGTCCAAACGTCATCAAAATGTGCCAGTCGTTTCAATACCTTAAATTTATAATACAACTATGGAATGATAGAAACATTAAAAAGTATTCAATATTTGCTATCGAATTTGAGATAATAAAAGTTAGAGAACTCACGAGAGCCGTATATTTTTGCGGAAGAAAACCAATTTTTTGTCTAATTCCATCTAAGTCGATTCAGCTGTTAAAGCGTGAGGAGGTACAGTCAGACACACTGTCACATTTATTATATAAGTCTGGATGTAATGTATGTAATGTCCGCAGGTAGTATGTAATACATTACATGTAAGTTATTGGTAGACAATTATTGTGTTACGGGAATAGACGCCTATTATAATACCTCTCGGATTACACGATCGCCGCGCTAATCTTCCGTCTAATTAGGTATAAATGTATTGTGAATAAATTAATTACATATTCATGAATAACACAGGTCTATATAATATAATAATAGTTACAGAATCATCAGCTAAGAAGTGAGGATCTATTTGTTAGCGAGTCACATGTTTTTAATATTTAAGGCATTAGTATAAATCTTATAGTTTTTTCTCGTTTGTAGTTCACTGAAAACTAAAAGTATGTTTGAAATATCCTTTTCCAAAATATGCCTAATCAGAAAATTGATTGAAAATATGAAAGAGTATTCGGCCATTTTAAAATATAAGCACAATAACTTTTGTCGTATAAAATCTCTCTCGAAGGTGTTCAGGCGTACCCTTTTCAAAGATCGAACTTCTCTCATATTTCTTTTCTAACATAATTCAAGTTTCATAATGGAAGCCTCTTATAACTTTAATCCCTTTTCCTTAAAGAAAATTAAAAAGAATTTTAATATGCCAGCGAACTGACGAACTCGGTAAGAAAGGATACAATATGTTTTGTGCGTCTAGACTTTTACTTGAAAATGTAATATTTTATTATTATTCATGGCGTTCAGATCATAACAATATAAATAAATACTAGCTGTCCTGGCAAACGTTGCTTTGCCATAATATAAAGTACCTATTTCGCCCATATTGTTTTATTGAAGTGACTAAATAAGTATGTTACCATAGCAACGTCCATCGCTATCCCATCGCAAAAACAATGGCCGCCGTCAGTCTCGAGTTGTAATAATGCACTTATCAATATAAAAAGTATCCAGTAGCCGATTCTCAGACCTACTGAATAATATGCATATCAAATTTGATAAAAATCAGTAAATCCGTTTCCGTGGAGAACGGTACGCGTTTCCGAGAACATTGTGACACGAGAATTTTATATATAAGAATTTGCCAATGTATTTTAAAATTTTAGACTAACTTTGTTTCATAACTAGATGACCCGGAGAACTTTGTATATCTTTGTATATTTTCTCAACTTATTTATTTTTTCAATTTACATGCGTAGAAACCTTCCCTGGACTTCCATGGGTATGTCATATCTCTGTCTTGGGAATCGCAGACACGATAGATATTCAATTGTTATGCGGCACCCGGGTGCCGCTTGGGAGTTGATGGGTTAAAGACTTAAATTAGTCAAATCGGCAGCCGTTCTTGACTTTTAGCGAGATAAAAAAATATGGATTATTATGTCAGATACCCACATTCCAATTCCAAAAGTAAAATCTTACACATTTTTGTCAAAGCCACATCAATACTGAAAAAAAAAACAAATACATAAAATATCCAGTTTCGTATCCCTCGTAGGGTTATCCTTTAATAAAATCGGTTGACATGAACGGAGCTGTAACCAACTGGATTTACATAAGCGGTTCTTGTGAGCAAATTGCTCGAACCTACTGAATAGTCCATTTATTTTATGGTCACTTTGCCGGATTAGACACCAGAATTTTAGTAAATTACTTAAGATATCGAAGGTTTGAATATAGTTTTACAAGCTATGCTACTATAGAAATAGGTATCAAGCAAATAATATTGTTTATTTAAATATGCTTTTATTTGTGTTAATGGAAGACTTTTCTAGCCTTTTCAATACAAAATTTCTACTCTCAAAACAATGCCACAAAATATTATATTTCGAAAATACAAGTCTACTGACTAGTAGAATATATTTTTACTAAATACAACCTCGCCACAAAGATATACTTTATCTATTGCTTATTGAATTATTCATTTCCGTTAAGCTCTTCCTTAACCCTTTTCTTAGAAATATTATGATAACTAGTAATTGATCGTCCGGGGCAAGCCTGTCCCTAATTACTCGTCCCCGAACGTTTAAAGGGAACAGAAAACGGGGGGCCCTTTCAGTAAAGTCTGTACTATTAGATAATTAAATAACTTCATATTACGGAGAATGTACTCTTAATAAAATAGAGGGTTACACTTGTCCTGGCCGTCCCATTTTGCCTCACAAATAGTCCATTAGGTCCAATCCCTTAGCAATTTCAAAAGGATGAAGGGTTAATTTATGAGCTTAAAATTTAAATCTACGGCCAACTCTGATAGTAGCTGTAGGGTTAATTCTGTTGTTAAAATATTATAAAGCTTATATCGAGCATGTACAGTGTACACGTTACCTTGTTCGTATAATTAGAAGTTGGAAAATGTTATCTAAGGTTGATTCACGGGTCTTAAACTACGTTGGGTTTGTAGTTGTAATCTCGGGCTTATTTTAGTTGGGTATTTTAATTTATCATGTGTATTGGAATAAAAGTTTTAACCCGATGTGGTGAATAAAAAACAAGATCTTTTGTTAAGGCCGCCCCCCGAGCAAACGACCTTGGCCATACATTTGCCGCGTTGCCGAGATCGCGCCAAAACCCTATTATTTTTACTTATATTAGTTCAAAATTGTCCTAAAAAAAATTAAAACGACAAATATGCAGTTTATGATATTGTCGATCTAATGGCGTGAGTTTCAAATAAAAGTAATTTGTAAATCCTGAGGAGATGCTGAATGTATGCTTGAACTTTAACAAATTGGTATTACTTTGGAAGCTGATATCATGAGTATAAGAAACAAAAATAGAAAATTTAAAACGACAAAAGGAATGTTGATATACTGAAGATTATTGCTGTATTTTTATTATAACTTTGTAGCTTTCAGATTATGAGTTTATAAGGTTTTAAATACGGTGAATTACGGAATCTCCGGACGGAACGTCCTTAATAAGATTTTGAAACGATCGTTCAATAATTATACCTAATAGTATATATTATGTTATTTATGTTAGTGAAAGTTTCTCTAAAACATGTTTTAAAAGCAAAACTCAAAACTTTAAATCCTAAAAGTCGTGACGTCAGAAAAATGCGTTTAAAGCGTTTGAAAATTTCATAACACATTCCAAGTTGCGGTCTCGGCAGCATTGAAGTTCCGGCTTGCAAGTTTAAATTGATACTAACCCCCGGTGGTTAGAAATTCTATAAATTGCTTCATAATAATGGACGGTTGCAACGTTTTATTGTTTCAGAATAATCCACGTCTAGCCAAAGTTTTAAATAGACATAACTTATTTGAAACATTTTGCCAAAACTCACGTAGACAGTGATTGAATTACTTAACTATATTTTCGTCATGATTGCAATGATTTTAACAGATATTATATTCCATACACGAATTCAAGTTTAACCACTAGATTTAAACTATACAGCATGTGTAACGTTTTATATTCATAAAATCTCCAAAAAACACCCTCTCTAAAAGCCGCAAAACCAAATCTTTCGCTACCACACACCATAAAAAAATCAAAACGTCAACCAAGACGGGAACAATTAATTAAAGTTGTAACATCGAGACGGCTCCCGCGCCACTTGTTCGCGATTAATAATGGAGGTCCGGGCCGCATGTCGCTGCATGGTCTCCGTGCATGCTGAATACAGATGAGCTTATTTATGTAAATTTCAGCCCCAACGAGTATGACGCCGCCAGTAATCCGGAGACCTGTAGCTGATTGATGTGGCTTGACGAATGTCCTGGATGGCTTGAAGGCTGCAGACTGTCTAGTTTAAGCAGTAACACGAGGTAATGCCATATTTAAAATAATGATGAAATAAATATATTTTTTACGGCCGTGAATAAAAAGAGATTTTAAATAAAGATAATTTATAAAGATTATTTTTGAATTTATAAAGTTTGGAGTATGGAGTCGAATAGTTTAGTCTCAAAAAGTGGATCGATTTTATAGATTAATTACGATTGTGTCCAAAAGCAAAGAAGAATCATAAATATTTTTATGTATAGAAATATGTAATTATTCATTTTTGTTTCTCACAATAATTATTAAAGTTTTAGTTATGGTATAGTTTTACGTCCATAAATAAAACACTCAACATAATAAGGTTGTTTTCCAAAATGATGTAATAAAAGATATCAAAGGACAAAATATTATGTTTTCAATAAAAAAAAAATTGAACCAGTTTAAATAATTTTAGTCTCCAAATAATTGTGGAAGTCTAGAGAATGTATGTATTGGAAGATAAGTAATGAATTTCAGCGGGTCATAATATAAGGAAGTTAACAACCAAGATCCGTAAGACGATAAAGTGTAATAAAACGGTTTACGCTTATCCCATCTTAGATTGCATATTAGTATGAATTTAACTGCTGTAGCAAGCTGAAGCAAGCTAAAACAAAACGAGCTATCCAATTAGTGCTAGATTTTGATTAATATCTTGATTCTTGGAACATCCAATAACCCGGCGACGTGATTAAGTTCCTTGCAATTGTCGATTATATGTACTTGAGTATTTCCTGTTAATTGCTGAATGCTGGGCTATAATACTTAGGCTAGTTTATCGCTTAGAGAACGCTTCATAATACAATAACTGACAAAATAATACTAAAAGTAATTATTGGTTTTTCTCTTTCGTATAGGCTCTGAAAAATGAACCGATTTTATCGACGCACTAATATAAAATTGATCGCGTTAAAGATTTCAAACTTCCGGTTATACAAGAACAATAATTGTACGACTTTCTAAGGCGGGATTTCACCAATCACACATAAAACTTCGTTTTATAAAACTTAGTTCCAATTGAACGCGTTTATGCGGCGAAGTAAATCTCGTTCTGTTTCAAATGGATTTCAGAAACTTCTTTTGATTTTGATTAATAAATCTAAGTTCACGAGACGTCACGCGATTATTTTACACTAGATGACGCCCGCAACTCCGTTATGCCAAAACTCGTTTATCGCGCGAAAACCGTACATTTTTCCGGGACAAAAAGTATCCTATGTCCGTTCTCGGGACTCAAAGTATCTTCATGCCAAATTTCAGCAAAATCTGTTCAGCGGTTTGGGCGTGAAGAGGTAACAGACAGACAGACACACTTTCGCATTTATAATAATAGTCCATACTAAAAATGAAAACATCCATATGTTTTCATTTTTTTGGAACCTTGTTACGTTAACAACAAATAGTAAGAAACAATACATAAACTAGCCAAACGCATGTGTCAAAACTGTCGACATCTTGACATTTTTTTTGTCTGTTTTTCGTTCCGCCATGATACTACAGTCTACACTGACAGGGCTTGAACGGGTTTAATGACGTCAAACTTCGGACATTGGGCGTTCAGAAGACAAAACTGGGATTTGCTGTGAACGCCTTCAGTTTATGTTGGTGAAGTGCAATTCGATGCTATAATCGCGTTTATACGTTTTGAACCGGTTCAGTATGCATTGAACGCGTTCCATTTTTTGGTGAAATCGCCCCTTAGTCAACAAAATGTACAGCTCCAGTGGTTTTTGTAAAAGTCACGGTTAATATTATATTATACTACCAAGATGTTCCGCGCGGCTTCGCCCGCGTAGTTTAGGAATTTCCCGGAAACCGTACATTTTTCCCGAAAAAAAATAGCCTGTGTTCATGTGGTTTATTCCTCATGTGTGTCAAATAATATAAAAATTGCTCCAGTAGTTCTTAAGATAATAAACAATTATATATAATTTTCCCCGTTTTTCCACATTTTCCTCTGTTTCTTCGCTCCAATTAATCTTAGCTTAATATTATATAGCCTATAGCCTTCCTCGATAAATGGGCTATCTAACACTGAAAGAATCTTTCAAATTGGACCATCGTTCAAACAAATGAACAAACTCTTCATCTTTATAATATTATTAAAGTATAGACTACATGACGTCCGCAAAGCCGTGGCGCCAAAATTCGTTTATCGCGCGGGAACTATACATTTTTTCGGGATAAAAGTATCCTAGATATTCTTGCCAGGGACTCAAAAACTTCATATCAAATTAAAGCAAAATCGATCCAGCAGTTTGGGCATGAAGAGGAGACAGACAAACTTTATTTTAGAATTGACGGCCCACAATATATATAAAATATAAATGTAATTAGTAAAAGTGAGTTGGTTTTTATGCAGATTGTTTGAAGCCAAGATGAGATTGTAGACTGTAGAGTTCAAACTTTAAACCACATAAACAATTTATAGATATAAATGAAAAAGGGAACTAGTTGGATCTTAGCAATTTTGAGTTATAATACTATTTTTTTTTTAGTTTTTTTAAATGTCTATGGACGCTTCACACCACGTCAGCTACCAACAGCCCGCCAACTGAGCCACAGAGGTCGTATAATTATGTTATCAAAATTAGCAACGAATTTGTTTAAGCGGGCTTTGCTGTTAATTTCACACTCATAAGTCATAACACTAATTAAGTCTTGATTGATTCTCGATTCCGCAGGTGAATAAAGTGTTACCATGTTTTCAGGTCATTCTTTTCAAAAGTTCATTTACTTAAGATTTCTATACAAAAGTGTACGCAAAATACACGCTATTTCAATGAAAAAATGAGCCAGCCCATTCAGCAAAACCCTGCACCTGCCATGAAGAGAAAAGGTTCCATTTGAAACATTTATTGGATTGTGATAAAACTTTGTAACATTAAAGAGATGAAATTCGGAGTGCAGCCAGAGGTGTGAAATAAGGTTCATGAATAACGCAAGACGTCGCCGCCTTTGTCTTGTTCGGGCGGTAATGGCGCCATACTATTTTTTTACTTTTTAATCTTACAAGCTTCAAATTTCGTACCAACTTGCGGTTTGCGTAAGGGTGAAGCCACATTGCGTTGCGTTGTTACAACGGAATTAAGGTGGCTTCCAGATTCTTGTAGCAAGCGAACGCGACCGCCCGAAATTCAAATAAAATATGTTACTTTATGAACTAGGCTATAAGCTTCATTTCCGACATTAGTCTATCGACTGATGCTGCCGCTGCTTCGTAGTAGCGTAGAGCAAAATGAAACGTATAGCCTTATTCATAAAGTGGGATTTAATTTGATATTTTTATCGGTCGCGGTCGCCTGCGGCAAAGATCGGAAAGCCTCCATGTTATTGAAGGATCTGAGTGGCAATAGCAAAAACGCTTATGCTAAAGGCTGCCTAGCTAAATTAATATCAGTCAATTAGATGAAATCAAGCTTATTCCAGCTTCTTTTTCCTTCGTCAATCCGTTGATATAACATTTTATAACGCAAGACATTATTGTAGTATTTTATGAAACATTGACGCTGCGACGACGCAACGTAACGCAACGTTGTTTTGCTGTAAGAATTAGTTACTTTTACTTTCCATGTTATGTGTCTCAATCAAACCTCATTCTTCTTCTTATTGTGTTGATATTAAGTTTCAATTTAGGAAAAGATTATATTATAAAATATCTGAACGACAGATATTCATCTCTTTAACTGCAATGCTGTTTCATGTAGATCGGTCGAATTTATCCTGTCGATGTAATAAAAAATTAAAAATATCTTATAATATGTTTTGAATATAAGATATTTGTCTTATAATCAAAGTATAATTATTATAAAACTATCTGAACGATAAATATAAATTCATCTCTTAAACTGCCACGTTTATTTACGTAGATCGGTCGTATTTATCCTGTCGATATAACCAAAATATGTAGAGAAATGTTAGCTAGGAATTTGAGTAGAGGTCGTATTCCGTAGCAGGTGTGCTTATGCCGCGAAAAGAAAAGCCTTCACCGCGGAAATATTCACAAAATGCCTGTGCTACTTTCTGTTTTCATATAATCCTACAGTGATGCTTTGGTGTGTGGCCGAAATTGGAACTAACGCTGCTATATTGTAAAGTGTCATTTGAGATGCTGTTTTACTCCGTCATTCTGTCAATGTATCAATCAAAGTCTCTCGATCAAAGTATAGATGCCATTGAACTATTAATTTTGTTAAATTATCTGATCTTTAAATTATGTTAGCAGTCATTTTGACAGATAGTCATTTGCATCCCACAACGTCATACACGCACCAAAACATTCCTAAAATTCTATACTACACTGAATGATCACTACTGACGTTTCCAACCAATTCAAAATTATTCCATGACGTTCCAAATTCCAATACATTATTCCGTACGGAATGAAAATATATGCATTGTTAACATTCATTAAAATGTATATTTAAAGCGCTGGCTGATTCGAAAAAACGCAGTTTTATTCACAGCTTTTCCACCAATACTTTTTTGTTGTTTTTAACAAAAAGTCAACGGTATAAGTTAATAAAGTTTAACAAGCTCTTTTGTGCGCTACGTTATATTTATCAATTAGTTCATAATTTTGTTGTTTTTTTTTCAGATACCTGCAACATAATGTGTGTTGAACTGACAAAGGTAGGAACTATTTATTCCTTGATAATGTGCACTTTTCAAAAACTTTTCAAACAGTGAAGCTTGAAAACAATTATCGATATATCTCTTGGGAAAAATAATTCCTCGTTTTTTAGGAAATATTATTATGTTCCCTTGTAAATTCCACATAAAACAGATATTTAAATGATATTAATAAAATACCGTAACATTTTCTCCATTCGTTCATTAGACGCACTTTAACTGAGCAAATATCATATACTGTTAAAACATTTTATAACAGAGCGGATTATAAAGTTCCGGTAGCATTGCTATTTAGTTTAACAATGTTTTGTCAAAAGCAAGAGTTGCGAGTTTGAGCCCGAACAGATGCGGTGGCGGAACAATTAAAAGCAAATGCCCTGACTCGGCACTTCTGTACTTTACCTAACCCCGAAATGTTTAAAATTAATTGGTTTTCAAATATTAACAGCATAAGTTACTATAACTTGGGGAAATTAGGCTTTAGATCAGTTTAAACTTAAATCATTACCGCTTCTACCTTAAATCAAATAAGAATTAGTACCTATTTTTGTTTCTGATATTAGAATATTTTGAGTCGAAGCTTTTAATAAAGAAATACCGGAAAAAAAAGCATTTGTTTTATCCAGTGGTCTGATCAAGCCTTAAATATATATAATTAAATTATTCTGTGATTATTATTATAGTAACATAGAAATGGTTGATCTTTTCAACAACAATAATTTAAAATTAAACATGCGTAAAACGTACGAATAGAAGAACTCGCTATACAAGCTGCATACGCATTACGCAGTATACAGCTGTATATGCAGTGTTACTTTTTACTGCCATGGGTGTAACTGTACATGCTAGGCGGGGACTTCTCGTTCCCGAGCATGCTCGAGAGCGATGAGGCCTGACAGGCGGCGGTCTCTTTCTGCGAAATTGTTATGTCGCAGAAAGAGGCCGCGGAGCGAGACAGAGAGGACGATCCCACCTCTCTGCCACTCCACCGGCGCGGCGTAGGACGGGAGTGCGGAGGCGTCGCTACGCGAACCTCCTAACTCTCGTCCAACGCTGCTCCCAGTCAGGATGGGAACCTGCCCGGCTTTAGTTTGCCTAAGCGTTCCCTTACTTTGGTGAAAGTCCGGTCCGAGGTAGACCGGCCAGTGGTGGGGTGAGTCCTGTGTTTGCTAGATCCAGGATATCCCTCCTCTATACGGCTAAGGCGAACCGCAGGTGGGGGTGTAACTTTTTTTTTTAACGCAAGGGAAACCCATCATGGGTGCCCCGGGTTGGGTACCCCGGGGGTATGTGAGACTCCTACTCACTAAAACCACTTGCGGTTCGCCTTCAGCCGTATAGAAGAGGGAGGGATAACTTACTAACACCATTATATTCTTAACCACACAGCTACAATTCATCACCGCTTAACTGCAACCCATATATTTTATCTCCCGATATTTAACCAGGATCAAATTTCCTTAACCTTTGTTAAAACTTTGCTAATACACACGTAAAACGGGAATTAACCCACTGTTCTTAATTACATTTTCGCATGCTTTCGTTTAGCCTAAAAGGGTCACTTCTATATAATTTACCTTCGCATGAAAGTTACGCTTGTTTGACATTAAAATTATGTACTCGAATTTTCGCCACGTAATATGAAACCGTTAATATTAATATAATGTGATTTAAACTTTACCGATTTGTGCCCTCCGCGATAGTTGTTTTGGGACTCTGTTGTTTATTAATAACTACAACTCCCAAAATGCAGCCAATTTTCACATATATCTACTACAACAGTTTAATTAATAAAATGTCGGTAAATCTTTTGGAGCATTTTACAAATAGTTTTCTTAACAAAGGTATAAAAGCAAGACAATTTTATGTTTCATCGTTTATCTATATAATATACTAGCGACCCGACCCGGCGTCACACGGGTATAAAATATATTATAGCCACTGAAAAAATGATTAAAATCAATAGCCTATGATCCTTCACATGTGCCAAATAACATAAAATTGCTCCAGTAGTTCGCGAGATAAGCCCTTTCAAATAATTGCTAAGCGTGATAAAATATAGCTTATATATAGCCTTCCTCAATAAATGGGCTATCTAACAATGAAAAAATGTTTTAAATCGGACCAGTAGTTCCTGACATTAGCGCGTTCAAGTTAGCCCATTCAAATAATTTTCCCCGTTTTTTCCACATTTTCCTCTGTTTCTTCGCTCTTATTAGAATATACCCTATAGCTTAAATGGGCTATCTAACACTGACAGAATCATCAAAATCCGTTGCGTAGTTTTAAAGATTAAGGGAACAAATGGACATGAGGGAAAAAAGCGACTTTGTTTTATAATATCTTCTTCTCTTAGATATAAAAGAAAGTTATGTTAGTTACGTCACTTATAACTCAAGAACGGATGAACCGATTTGGCTGAAAATTGGTGGAGAGGTAGCTTAGACCCAGGAATAGGACATAGGATACATTTTGTCCCGGAAAAATGTACGGTTACTGCACAATATACTTTTATGATTTGCGCGTAAACTATTCAATCGATTTTGCTGAATTTTGGTATGGAGATACTTTGAGTCTCGGGAAAGGACAAGGGATACTTTTCGTCCCGGAAAATGTACGGTTCCCGCACAATAAACTTTTAATATTTTCGCCTTTTAAACTATTCTGTCTATTTTTATGAAATTTGGTATGTGAGATACTTTGAGTCTCGGGAAAGGACAAGGGATACTTTTTGTCCCGGAAAATGAACGGTTCCCGCACAATAAACTTTTATGATTTTTGCCTAAACTATTCAATCTATTTTGATGAAATTTGATATGGAGATACTTTGAGTCTCGCGAAAAGAATAGGGATACTTTTTGTCCCGGAAAATGTACGGTTCCTGCACAATAAACTGTTATGATTTTCGCTCTTAAACTATTTAATCTATTTTGATGAAATTTGGCATGGAGATACTAATTTTAATCTATTGTTTTCTTAATTATACCAATTCGAATTAAATAATCATCGTTAAGACAGGACAACGTCTGTCGGGTCAGCTAGTCTTATATATAAAAATGGATTTTCAAATGTGTTAGTCGCGCTAAAACTCGATAACGGCTGAACCGATTCTACTAATTTTAGTCTCAAAATAATCCTTGAAGTCCAGGGAAGGTTTTAAAGTGACACGAAGTTCACCGGGACAGCTAATGTATAGATAAAATTGGATTTTCAATTGTATTAGTAACGCTATAACTTGATAACGGCTGAACCGATTCTGCTAATTTTAAGTCTTAAAATAATCATTGAAGTCCAGGGAAGGTTTTTAAGTGACACAAATTTAACCGAGACAGTTGGTTCTTCATAAATAATAAATTGTCGTTCATAACTAAACTCAAAACTTTTTAAACTGCAAAGAAATATTTACACAATCAATGGAATGATTCGGTGACGTCAAAGCTGTCTGTATGCAGCTATATCAAATACGGCATGCGAGCACGTAGATGTAACGTAGCTTACGTGACGTAGCGTAGACATGACGCTCGTGTGTCATAGTTATCCCGTAGCTCAGTGTACCGTGCACCGTAACTATAATGTAACGTTAACGACCTCTAGCTGCGTCGTAACACCAGGCTTATAATAACGATGCAGTCAAAGAAGAGTATTTTCATGTACAAGCCCTTTCCATTTTATACTCTCATAGTACATTAATGAAAATATAAAATGATTATGATGGGTATGGAGGAGAGCGAAGATTGTACAAGATGTTGTAAAGTAGGCAGAGGATGTGGGAGTTAGGGCGGAGACGGATAGGGAGCCATTTAAGTTTTATACGGTAGGCCGAGATATGGTCGAACTTTCTCGAGTCGAACACGAAACGTATATACGCAGATTCTGTAGACGTTCGAGCCTAGTTAAATCGCTCCTCAGTGGCGTCCAGGTAGCAGGAATACACACAATATACAGATACGGATATTTTAAGATACGTTTAATTTTTTTCACGTCAGACTAGCCACGTGGTACCTGAAGAACTTGTACTCGTATTATGGGTACCGGACAACCTAGTGGGACGGACGACCGATACGACTGGCGAGAGATCAGGCGCAGGACCGACTTTTTACATGCCCATCCGACGCATGGATCATATTCTTGCTTGTCAGACAATCAGGTGATCAGCTTTTTTTTTTTTTAACGCAGGGGAAACCCACTGCCCCGACTGGCCGGTCTACCTCGGACCGGGCTTCCACCAAAGTAAGCGAACGCTTAGGCGAACTAAAGCGTTCCCCTCGGCGCCGGGACTGACAAAGCCGGGCAGGTTCCCATCCTGACCCGGAGAAACATTAGACAGAAGTTAGGAGGTTCGCGTAGCGACGCCTACGCACTCCCGTCCTACGCCGGCGGAGCGGCAGAGAGGTGGGGTCATTCTCTCTGTCCCGCTCCGTGGCCTCTTTCTGCGACATAACAAATTCGCAGAAAGAGACCGCCGCCTGCCAGGCCTCGTCGCTCTCGAGCATGCAGTCTCCACCTAGCACTACCACGAGATCGTGGCGCTGCACGGCCCAACGATCGCACACCTCAAGGGTATGCTGGGCCGTGTCCTCCGCAGCGCCACATTCATGGCAGGAAATCAGGTGATCAGCCTGCACTGTCCTAACCAAACTTGGAAATAACATGTTTCCAACTCGGGAATCGAACCCACGACCTCCGAGTCGAGAGCCACGCACTAAACCACTGGACCACGGAGGCGTTAACTACAGATGTTTTAGGTACATGGATATACAAGCTTCAATTGAGGAATGTAGAATGAGAGAGCATTACGAGTGTTGTGGATCGTCTCGTGGCTTCGACCATAGATTGTTGGGAAGACGCGCCGTAGCCGCCCGTAGCATAGGCACCGTAGGCCGTAGCTACGCCGTAGCAATCGTATTCTACGAAATTCGTAGCACAGGCATGGTAAACATTAGAGTTTAGACTGACATTTTTATTTCTTGTTGTTTTCTACTTTAGAATAATATTATCCAAGCCTGTATTGGCAAGATAGTTAATATTATATCCACGTGCCTCAAGTTTAATTATTTTAAGAACACTAATCACAACGATAACATTAAATAAACCATGAAAGAACCTTCTTTGAGATATCGCTAGTAAAGTATTAAACTTAATAAATTACTAAGAACTTTGATGAAAAAGTAATTCTGTCGGCTTACTACAGTAATCGCTATCTTAAGCAGAAGCCATTAGACAGACGAGCGTAATTTTTCAGTAGTGAATCGCGTCTTTCGCCGCTTTTTCACATTTAAGTCTTCGTCGTCCCAAATTACTAACGATTCAAAGTCAGTCACGATATGTATAATAATTATGGTACTTACGACTTCTTAGGTTTAGTTGTTAATATTTTTAAATGCTTTGACTTATGTTGATTTTGACCTCGTTCAAGCGTTCAAATAAAAATGCATTACCATTAAGTAAAACATGGATTTTCACCAAAGAGCAACAATAATATTGTTGCTCCTTGGTGAAAAATTCATGTTTGATAATGATATTATCATAGTATAGTACAAAATATTATTTTGACAATATTAATAACTTTATGACGCTCGCAACTACGTTGCGCCATAATTCGTTTATCGCGCGAGAACCGTAATTTTTTCCGCTACAACAACTATCTAGGAATTGAAGTATCTGTATACCAGATTTCATCCAAATCTGTTCAGCGGTTCAAGCGTGAAGATGACAAACATACATCTGCATAATATTATATAAAAGTCAAAGGTGACTGACTGATATGGTGATCTATGAACGCACAGCCCAAACCACTGGATGGATCGGGCTGAAATTTGGCATGAAGGTAGGTGATATGTTGTCAATTTTAAATTGACCGGGCTGAGACTATATGACACCTAATTGTTAATAATACTTTTTAACGCGAGCGAAGGCGCGGGCGAAAGCTAATTTGTAATAATTTAGACGTGGGAGAGCCATGCTTCGGCACGAATGGGCCGGCTCGACCGGAGAAATACCACGTCCTCACAGAAAACCGGCGTGAAACAGCGCTTGCGCTGTGTTTCGCCGAGTGAGTGAGTTTACCGGAGGCCCAATCCCCTACCCTTCTCCCTTCCCTACCCTTCCCTATTTCCTTCCCTACCCCCCCCTATTATCCCTTAAAAGGCCGGCAACGCACCTGCAGCTCTTCTGATGCTGCGAGTGTCCATGGGCGACGGAAGTTGCTTTCCATCAGGTGACCCGTTTGCTCGTTTGCCCCCTTATTGCATAAAAAATAATAATAATAATAATAATAATAATATTAGTATGCATATCAAATAAAAAACATTTCACCAACTTAATATTATGCAGTAGTCGGGCTTTTCAAAATATATTCTAGACACAATCCTACTGCTTCGTAAGTAAGAAATAAAAATAGAGGCTATCATCCATCTTCACCTTCTTTCTTTTTGTTGAAAGGTATCAATATACGAAGTCAGTCACTTTACTGTTTAATATTTTGTTACGAAATAAAATATTTTAAGATGTTAAACGGATACAATAGTTGACCTTTAAAAGTGGCAAATGGGTTTTGTAGTTGTACATCAAAGTTTCAACTTTCAAGCTTATTGGCGGCACTAACAAAATTATAAAGCGATTCAAACAACATCGTGCTATACTTGCGGGAGCTTTGAATAGGGATGTGCGAAGATAACATTCGACTATCAAAGATGAAAGAAATGTAATCTAATATATGAAATTCTCGTGTCATAATGTTAGGCCGTGTACCCCTCCGAAACGGCTTTACTGATTTTAACCAAATTTTATAAGCATATTCAGTGGGTCTAAGAATCGGCTACTGGGTACTTTATATACTTATTGATAAGCATTTGTTGAATAAATAATAGTAAATGATTACAACCCGAGACTGACAGCGACCATTGTTTGTGCGACGGGACGAGACGGGACGTTACCATGGTAACATACTTATTTAGTCACTTCAATAAAATAATAATATGCTCGAAATACTTTATATTAATATGGCCAAGCAACGTTTGCCGGGACAGCTAGTATTTTTGTAAAAAACTAAATAACCTTTTTCTTTTTAATACGATTAATGGTTGCTGGTTACACAGTTATAATTATTTATTTATTACAATTATAAATTGTGAGTGTGAACTTTCATAAAAATTCGGTAAGGGTGGCGTCGTCTTTCTTTTGCGACAAATTCTGAGGAGATTTTTGCCTGGTAATCTGAATACACGTAGCTGGAATAACCAGCCGAAATAACAATATCTCTTTTGCTATTTCGTCGATTTTAAGCAGCTAGCGCCGCCATGCTAATAATTTCGATAATTTAAGTACAATAATCGATTCTAATATCGATATGTTTATACCACGCACTGTACATAATCCCTAAGGCACTTCAAACGTCCCCCGCACAGGTGATTTCGCCCCTAACGCCTTTAAGCATGAGTTTCAGAGCGGAACTCTTACATTTAAGCCAACATGTCGGAGATTACTTTGAAAATAAACAGAGCGTGGTTACATGTCAACGTGCGAACGTGTTTTAATTGACATATAAAACGCGTTTTAGGCTTAAATCAACATTATAAAAAAATATGGCGAATATGTTCTCGTTAGGCGCGCGTTAGTATCTTTTTATGGCTTGTGGAAATATAAACTTGAGATTTGTTGCCAAATAAACAATAATCAGACAATTTAACATTGCTTCCGAGTTCCGCTTGAAGTTAAGGGTTACGATTAAGTATCAAAAGTATATTATTCTTTTTGGTTCCATAATTTTGTATGAAGTTCGAAACTATTAATAATAATAGATATAAAAACCTTCCTTTTCTCCTAGTCGGTTCAAAATATGATGAGACTCATCCTATGTTTTATGTTTATTAAGTAGAAATTACACTTGTTTTTAAGTAGAAAATGCCGGAGTTTGTTGTTGTATAAATATTTAATAGTAAATTACAAAGGTGTTAATTACGAGCCTTTCGCTTCAACTCGTTAAATATTTATTTATCTACGTAAATATTATGTTTCAGGGCTATCAAAAGCTTACTATATTTTTTAAATGTTAGTTGTAATTCATTAAAAGACAGAAAATCATGTTTATTTAAGACTGAATGCTGTGGTATTAAATTAATTTTTATCGCGTAGAAACCTCATATTTTTATTATAAAAGTATTCCATTTTTTTTAATCGACTTCCAAAAAACGAGGAGGTTATATGTTCGGCTGTGGATATTTTTTTTTTTTGTTTTTTTTTTTTCGTAACTCAAGTACTAAATTTCATCAAAACCAGTTCAATAGCTTACGCATGATAAAATAACATTTACAACGTTTGTATTAGTTTTTATATTATATAAGGCATAAAATAAATTATATAACGCCTAGTCTGTGGTCTTGTGGTAGAGAGCACGGCTCTTGACTCGGAGGTCGTGGGTTCGATTCTCGCGTTGGAAACATGTTATTTACAAGTTTGGTTAGGACAATGCAGGCTGATGACCTGATTGTCTGACAAGTAAGATGATCCATGCGTCGGATGGGCATGTAAAAAGTCGATCCTGCGCCTGATCTCTCGCCGTTCGTGTCGGTCTTCCGTCCCACTGGGTTATGAGAGTAAAGGAATAGAGAGAGCTCTTGTGCACTGCGCACACACTTGGACACTATAAAATTACTTCTGCGCAGCCTGGCCTGGTTCCAATTAAACCTGCCACCATCAAATCGATGTGGGAGCTATTATATTATAACAATATAAGGCAGTCCCTGTTTCTGCTTGCTTTTGTATACTAACGGACTACCATTAAACTTATCTAATATTCCCTCAACGTATTGAGAAATTACGTAAATACTGTAACGAATATCGAGTACCAACCTCTCGCCGATATCATCAATGAGAGTAATACGTTTAACCCTCCCGCTGCCTTTTGGGGTGAAATTTATCTGCTCTAATAAATTATTTCGCGCCTACCAGCCTCGCTTAAACAAACACGATGTTCGCACCACATTTTTCATCGAGCATCTAGAAGGTTTGATATATGATATATTTTTGCTTAATACGCTAATATATGTGGCATTGTGAAAATGTTCATGTATTTTTTTTAACAGGCCACCCAATTTAATTCCTATTAGATAAGGAAAAAGAATCGTTGTATGTAGACCACAGAGTTATTATCGAGTTATTATAGATATTAAAAATTATTATATTTAGTTGAACAATGTACTATTACAGAAGTTGATTCCTAGGTAGACGGTGGATCTAAATAATTTGGTTGCGTTAAGTTAAACCCATCCGACCGATCACAGCTAACATTGAATTGACTACCGCCGACCAAATGACGTAGGTCCGTCAACTGCCTAGGAATCAATTTCCTCGATGGTACATACCTCAGGCCGATATCCTATTTTGTATGCACCTACTTACTTACTTAATAATATAGGATATACCTAACTAGGTAGATAGGTAGATGAAGATGAAGTTGCCTAATTAAATCTTACAAAATCAAAACAAAGCTCTAATTATACAATAATTTATTATCAACATTTTTTGTACACTCATTTTGTTTCTAATTCAAAAGACAAAACATTTTTCGTAACTTTTAAAAATAAAAGCAGATAGAAACAATAACAGAACAAAGTCAACTCAAACCACAGCAACAGCTAAAGCGAAAACTTATATTAGAGCAATACCGTGGACGCATTTTAATAAAAATGAAAGAAACAGAATGGAAAATGTTTGTCCACTTTAACCAGAAGCTAAGGATAAATAAAAGGTCAGCTCACGAAATTTTATAACAGGATTCCATAAAACTTGGTGATATCGGAGTCGCGATGTTACGAGCGGCTTAGGGCCTGTTTCACCGGTTCCTGATAAAGAGTCAAATAGGCTATTTGACAGATAATGCAAAAAATTCTGTTCCACACGTGTCTGATAAGCCAATCAAGCAGATAAAATCATTGATATCCTATCAGCCCGATCATGTGGCTGTTAAAGGTTTTATTTGTCAGATAACAAAACTTTTTTTTTGAGATCGCGAAAATATTTCCAGCCTGCAGCCATCCTGCAGCCATTATATTTTTGCCAGTTATCGTAATGATGCAGTTCAGTGTTGTGTGAACTTTCTTCAAGTTAATATAATATTATAATGATATTTTGAATAAACATGGATCTTTTAGAGATTTTAGAAGATGAATTAGATGATTTTTAGGGTTCCGCAACCAAAAGCCAAAGGGTAAAAACGGGACCCTATTACTGAGACTTCGTCAACGATATTCTATGTTACTAACGTAAGAAACTCATTGGACGTCGTTGTCTGTCTGTATGTCTTTATCTGTCTAGCCAAGTGTGAGTCCGACTCGCGCACAAAGGGTTCCGTAAAAGTAGGCCATAAATTGTGTTTTTTGTATGGGAATGGTCCTCCTTAATTTTTTATTTTATTTTAATATTATTATTAAAAGAACACATACAATTAAACTAGCTTTTGCCCGCGTCTTCGCTCTCATTAAGAATTATAATTATATATACAATCTTTTATCCCCTTAGGGGTAGAATTAATAAAAATCCTTTATTAGCGGATGCCTACGTCATATCATCTACCTGCATGCCAAATTTCAGCCCGATCCGTCCAGTGGTACAGGCTGTGCGTTGATAGATCACCATGTCAGTCAGTCACCTTTGAGTTTTATATATATATATATATTGTGAAAAATTCAAGTACCTACCTGTTGCCATTATTTATATATAGCAAAAAGGCCAAAAAATCATGTTTGTTGTATGGGAGCCCTCCATAAATATTAATTTTATATTGTTATAGCGGCAAGAGATATACATAATCTGAGAAAATATCATATCTCTAGCTTTTACCGTTCTTGAGTTACAGCCTGGAGATAGACAGACAGACGGACAGACAGACAGACAGACATACAGACAGACAGACAGGCAGGCAGGCAGAAAGACAGGCAGACAGACGGAATAGCCGGGTGCCGCTTGGGAGTTGATGAGTTTAAGGGTTAATGGCATTTAAGTTTTATTATGTAACAAAATAATGTTTGTGTTTTAAAAATAGAATGTGTCAATAAATTTAAGAGAGAAATAAAAGTATTAATGCAAAAAGTATATATTACTATCCTTCAATATTCAATCACCGTTACAATTGAAATATTTAAAATTAAGTTTTATAATTACTACTTTTTATTTTCTTATTCACATTTTAAAACTAACAGAGTTAACACTTAACTGAAATGGAGGAGGAAGAAAAGCTATTAAAATAAGTATAATATAAAATATTTGAATAGCCTTTCTTCCTTCTCCATTTCAAGTTATCTACTCTTTTTTATAACGCATTTCCATCTTCAACATCAGCTGTTTCTTAAAAAAAATTCCTGGAGTTCTTCCTCAAGAAGGGTTTTTTGTAGCTTTACAAATTCGAACTTTTCTTCGGCTAATTTATCAAAAGATCTTTTTGCTTCGGGTTTACCTGTAAGGAAATACATATTTTTAATATGCAAGTATTTCATAACAAATACTTAAATAATGATATCCTGCAAACTTCAGCTAGGGAGGCAAATCTGCCCAAGATCAACATCAACCAGCTGCACTGAACACAAATAGTAGGTAGGTTATAAGACTGGTAGGTGATCAACTTTTAAGTCAGATCAGATACAATAATAATTATGTCACAAAAATGTTAAGTACACTGGGTGGTTGAACTTGTTACCTCTGGGTTATGAGTTATGACTTATGAGTCATTACTAATTTCACAGATTATGATGTTTGAGATTTTAATAATACTGAGTAAATGTAAATGTTCTAAAAGTCCACTGTGGACTCTTGGAAATGCTATTGTATTCTATTGTTGTCGCGGTCACCGGTGTCCTTATGGGGCTTGAAGGATTAAATATTTATTCAGTATCAGGAAAACTTACACAGAGCAGGATGTTTTTTGATCAGTAGCACCTCAATCGTGGGTATCACAGACATAATAGATTTTCATTTGTTATGCAACAGCCGGCTGCTGCTTGGGTGAAAGCTCCACAACAACTATATCATCTTGGCAAGAAGTACTAGCCACAATAATATCTATTCTGGAATCTGGAAACAAACAACATATGTACTTATAAATTTACATTATGTTTTTTTATTAAGGATTTTATCTAATGAAAATATTTACCATTCACTGTATCACTAGCTGTCATTGGGATCAGATGTATTATCTGATCCCAATGATAAATTACAGAGTTTATTCAAACATAGGTATCAACAGCTGTCTAATCTACAACTAAAGACTGAACTGCATCATGCATGAGACAGAGCACAGCATGCTGGAGAGATTGGAGACACAAATCCATCTTCTTAGTCGTTTCCTTATCATTTCATTTATTCGACTTAACCTCAATCTTTAGACATGTATCACTAGTTCAATAGAACTTCCTTGAGGCTTCTTTGATTGTCTTAACTGTCTGTTTCCAACTCAGACCAAAGCAACAAGGTTTCCAACGAAATCGTGTTTTTATTATAGTAGTATAGTATCCTCAATCCCCATGGGAAAATTTACACTTCTCTCGCGATTCTTTCCGTTGTCTAATATAGCGTCTCGTATATAAACATTTTTTAGTCTACATTCTATAATACAAAATCACAAAATATTAGGTAAATTATTCAAGAAACTAGGTACTTAGAAGAACATAGAACACTGAAATATTTTCAAATGTCTTGAAAGGTGTCACCTACGATTCGTTTTACGTATTTCATATTCCTTGCATATTAAATATTATGTCTGTTGTTGAATCAAAACCTTTTGACTCTTTTAAAACAAATCTTATGTAAAACTTTAGTAAATCTATCAATACATACGTCAACTCTATTTTTGTTGCTGTTTTTTTCTAATATATTTATGTGAAATTATGAAACTATTGTACTTTTCAATATAAGATTTGGTTAAAATGGAACGTACGACGGAAATTGCGACGTTGCCACTCCGACTGTCAAATAAGGTTAGAGTTAATTATCTGGCGCGTAATTTAACAGAGACGTACGTCGTGGAACCAAAAAAATACATCTGGTGGATTTATATGGCAGATATTTTTATGTGGTAAATAGATAATGGGAGCTTTATCAGGAAGCGGTGAAACAGGCCCTTAAACTTGTAATAGCCGACAAAGCCCCGTATAAAATATCGATCAAAGTACATTATTCAACATAGCACTTGAGGTGGATCATCGCATTCCAGTATAACCAGTTGGAACTCGCAACCTTCAAAAATATTATGCATTTTTGAAGTTTTGTTCGTTTGATTATGATCTATCTCTTTACCATGTTGCACTAGTAGCAGCGACTGCGTTGCCAAAGCTATTAGAATATAAACGAAAAACAGCCAATATAGTATAATATAATAATAGAAAAACAACAAATATGTTGTAGCACGTACATGAACTTTTTGAAGTGTCCCTTTGCACGGATATGGACATAGAGTTAAAAAAAATCAGCTCATCAACACAAAACTGACCGCTTGAACATTTGACCACGTGACAGCTCTCTGCCTGATAGGTCCTAAATTGTACGTTAAGGACCTGTATTTCCAGAAACTGAGGATTTTCAAGATTTTAAAGTGACAAGAGACATAAAAATATGTATAGTAATTTAAATTCTGAAAAAATATATATTATGTGTTAGTTATGGATCTAACACAGTGGACTTCATATTCCATTACACAATATCATGAACTTCACTCGATAGAAAAAAATCCCAAATTTACCCCTTCTTTTCACAAAATTGCCATACTATGTCCAAATTATTTTAATTTTCAGAAAATTTTTGCACTAAACGAAAGACAAAGAAAATGTCTAGGGAACTGTGTTTTTTTGACTCGATTGAATTATGTATAAAATAACGACGATCAAAAAACTATAAAATTGCATGAGCGCCTGAGCGCGACTGCAAGCCTTTGCGCCTGCAGTTTTATAGTTTTTTGATCGTCGTTATTTTATACATAATTCAATCGAGTCAAAAAACACAGTATGTATAATTTTATATTTACCTTTTAAATTCCGTAGGAAAACAGTTTGATGTATCCGATGTCCAAATATTTCTGTTTCTTAACAACTATCGAAATAAAATCACACACACTAAAGTTTCGCCAGTCGCAAGTTTAAACTCGATCGAATGACTTGACAGCCTCTGTTGGATTTGTACGGTGCAAAATTAGTAGCATGCTACGAGCATCCCGTTCCACCAAAATTATACTGGATAGCGTTGTTAAAACATAAAAATATTAAAGGGGGGCAATATATTATGTGCAGGGGCCACATTACCACCTTTTCCCTGTACCTACAATATCCGTGTACCAATACTAAAAAGTTTTAAAATAATACTCAAACTTTAAAACAACTATTAAGAAAGAAAAGCCAGAAAGTAGCGGTCTTGTAAAACCATTTATTGTAAAAAGATAACATTCAACTTAACACATCGTCGGAAACGAGCATTAAGTCGTGTAACAATTTAGACGAGGCGTGAAAAAACGTCGCTATTACCTTTTACTTTATTCCGACGAGCTTATAAGTTGAGCCCTCTTCGCTGCACGCAATGAAAATATAACAATTTACGAGTGATGTTTTCACGAATAACGTACTTATTCGTAATCAACTAGGATAATTAAAAGTATGAAATACGTTCCATATGCGTAGAGCGTAACCACGTTGCGTTGCGTTGAAAAACATTGACGCAGTGTGAACGTTATTTGCTCACCGGACACGGTTGTTTCGCTGCGTACCTGTGTAAGATCGCCAGGAGAGAGCCAACGCCAGCCTGCCACGACTGTGGCGCTGCGGAGGACACGGCCTCCTCGAGGTGTGCGAACGTTGGGCCGTGCAGCGCCACGATCTGGTGGCAGTGCTGGGCGAGGACCTCTCGCTCCCGAGCATGGTGCGCTGCATGCTCGAGAGCGATGAGGCCTGGCAGGCGGCGGTCTCTTTCTGCGAATTTGTCATATCGCAGAAAGAGGCCACGGAGCGGGACAGAGATAATGACCCCACCTCTCTGCCGCTCCGCCGGCGTAGGACGGGAGTGCGGAGGCGTCGCTACGCGAACCTCCAATCCCTCGTCTAACGGGGCTCCGGGTCAGGATGGGAACCTGCCCGGCTTTGTCAGTCCCGGCGCCGAGGGGAACGCCTTAGTTCGCCTAAGCGTTCCCTTACTTTGGTGGAAGTCCGGTCCGAGGTAGACCGGCCGGTCGTGGAGGGAGTCCCGTGCTTGTTAGATCCGGGATATCCCTCCTTATACGGCTGAAGGCGAACCGCAGGTGGTTTTAGTGAGTAGGAGTCTCACATACCCCCGGGTCACCCAACCCGGGGCACCCATGATAGGTTTCCCCTGCGACATCAAAAAAAAAAAAAAAGTGTGAACGTTATTTTTCGTTAAAATGGATATACAATTAATATTTTGTGATTGACGTGATAATATATTGACGGAACGACGGATAAGCAATGAAATAATATAATGGTGAATAATGCGTTGTAATATCACTGTCTTGTGTTGTAACTTGTTACAAGTTGTAGCAACGCAGATGAATGCAATGTTTTTTGTCCTATACGACGTAAAAGACCACACCGAAACGGAGAAATGTGGCTTTAATTCTTTAGGCCCCGCGCGAGCACCGGTGATCGTGAGAACAAAAGAATACAATGGGAATTACTAGAACCTCCGATCGAAGGATTAATCTTAATTAGTCTTCATCCATACTTAATATTATAAATGCGAAAGTGTGTCTGTCTGTCTGTCTGTCCGTCTGTTACCTCTTCACGCCCAAACCGCTAAACCGATTTTGCTGAAATTTGGCATGGAGATACTTTGAGTCCCGGGAAAGGACAAAGGGTACTTTTTGTCGCGGAAAATGCACGGTTCCCGCGCGATAAACGAGTTTTGGTGCAACATAGTTGCGGGCGTCATCCAGTCTGTCATATAACATAGTTATAGTGTATACGTTCGACTTACGTACGACTTTTTGCTTAAGTCATTATCTTCTTACAACATATTATACAAAGTGTAAAGTGTTAAAATGTTTTGTATAAAATCAATGTACGTGGATTTCGATATCCTCTATGTAGATCTTACTTTCTTTTACGTCGCGCTCGCTTTAGATATAAAAGTTTTTGTTTTCCTAGGACTCTGGGAATCAATCTTTGTTGTTGATAGGCGCTAAATATTATTTATTTATTTATTTATTTTAACATATTAGGGTGGCTTACAGCTAGCTACAACACAGTATATATACATGATAGTTTTCAAAAAGCCAATTACAAGCCTCCACAAGTTGCTCGTTAATGTAAATTAATAACAAAAAGAAGAAAGCAAGGTTAGTAAATACTTAAATACTAGTTCGTAACTAAACTATTGATAAAGGAGGTTAGTAGTAACAACATGCAAAATAATTTACAATAGGCACAAACTAACGCTGCATATTCTCAATGTCGATGATAACATTAATACGAAGACGCAACAACAACTGCAAGTACTGTCAACGATATGTAACTATAATAAATAATAATTAAAAATAAAAACAACAGCAACGCCCAGTTGCGACTACACATAACATATAACCGCAAACGACACTGTTGATTTTTCAGAAAAGCGGTATTAATAGATGCTAGGCTGCTAGTGAAGAGGTCAATATTAGGATTAGGATTATATATATATATATATATATATATATATATATATATATATATATATATATATATATATATATATATATATATATATATATATATATATATATATATATATATATTATTTAAAGGACGAAAGAAACAAAACAAAAACACATTATACTACTTCCGTAAAAGCCTCCAAAAACATAAGCATTGTGCCGTAATCGAAATAAAATTGAAACAGCGTTCACTAATTGAATTCGGAACGCTGAATCGTAATTGTTTTGCGCCTGTATGATTAGGCATCACGGCTGACGGTACATAAATTTTCTATCGTGCACACCGCAGTAATCCTGACATGGCCGGGTTTATCCATCCATATATCTTGTACATATCTAAACCACTTAGCTCCGCTAACGTTCTGGGCAAATTAAATTTTCAACTGCAATCATATAGCTATATTCGATCGCGCAATAAATTCTTCATTTCAGTTTTCATGTTTTCCGTTTTTATGGTTCACCTTCAACTATATAAAATTATGAGGCGGATTTCATTTTCATTCAAGCAATTTATATACCTACTACTAGATGTCGCGAAAACTCAGTTTCGCCAAAATTCGAATATTGCGCTGAAACCGTACAATTTTCCGGGTAAAGAAATATTTTATGTCGTTTCGTCAAAGTATTAAGAGGTTTGGGCGAAAAGATGTAACGGACAAACAGACACACTTTCGCATTTATAATATTAGTATGGATTTGACATCGTAATAGATTAAATAGATAGACATCGTATACTGTCATAGGTATTTTATTATATCCTATATTTTAAATACAGTCTACCTAACTGTTATTAATAATTTAAAATAAGAGTTGTTTGTATTTATTTCCACAATCGCTGTACAACTTTGAATGTAGCAAACTCTTTTGTGCTAAAGGCAAATATGAAACAATACATTACGAGTAGTCGTTATAAAAACGGGGTAAACACACACACTATTTAAAATTGTTGTTTTTTGATGTTTAAATATTAACTTGTGTTCGCAATAAACATTTTTTGTTACATGAAGCAAGACCAACCTTATATTTTTTGGGGGCTTTAAGCGTAGGCTATACGCTCAGTTTCTCATCAATTCAGTCCATCAATCTGGTAAGATTGATGCAAAACTGAACGTCTAACCAGTTGATTGACGGACTGATAATTTCTTATTTATGTTCTTTTTAGCCATTAATCTGTCATTCGTCTCAGACTGACGCCAGATTGATGAAAAACTGAACGTCTAACCTACGTCTATAGCAGGCATCAAGACCCCTTGTCAATTTAACCGTACGATTTTCGCGAAACAAATTTTCGTCAAAAAAACAGCGAAAAGGAAGTAACAGGCATCTGTTAGTAAATATTTAGTGAACCTTTCGTAGAGTTAATAAATATATTTGGTCTAAACCTCGTAGTTTCACTTCATCGGGCCAATAACCACTTCGTTTCGCCGACGCCCGCCATCGAGTGGGCGGTAAATCTTGTGCACAGATACTGCATTTATTAAACTTTATTTTGATAAAACTTCGCTTTATTATCCTTAGTTTATTAGCTACTTGCGTTTGTTAATAAAAATGTGGTTGTAGGTGTTTGATATCTAACAATGAGATTATAGTGTCAAAACACAAGTTGCCCACTACCGAGTAGCTGACTAATTAGTCCTTGAAACAATATACACTGCATTGATGTGTAGGGGAGGTACCGTAAAAAATTTTTTTGGTTCTATAGTCTCTGAGCAAATCCGCGGACAGACAGACGGACCGACGGACGGACAGACCGAAACTATAAGGGTTCCTGGTTGACTACGGAACCCCAAAAATCAGCTTATTTGTTTCAAAATATTAAGTAACGGTGCAATACAAGTAATGTGACATATTTAGGTCACAGACAGACAGTTTCAACTATTTAAAACCCCACTTAAACATATTTTAAACGAAACATTATGATGTATACATCAAATTTATCAAGCAAGGGATCTCTTACTAAATAATGAAATAATAGCGTGACTAGGCGCCATCAATTCCAGCCTATGGGCTCTTTAATAAATATATTTTTAGCGAAATGATTTAGGGTTATATCTTTCTTTACAATATTGAAGAACGTCTATTAAATATTGATTTTTTCAGTTCTGTAAGTTAATGGTTCCATTTAGAGGTTAATCATCAATGTAATTTTATATTAACAAGCGCAAGTTCGAAGCCAGCTACTGTTTCATAATATTATGCTAAGTACTCACATACGGTTTTTCTCGGTAGTTTTACTCCAAATCAAGTAATAATTTCTGTGTGGACCGCAAAACTGACAGCTCGAAGGCTCGCATCGAGACAGCTTGATGGAATTAAATGTATCTATTTAGAGTAAAACTATCGAGCAATGCTGAATGTGTGGATGAAAGCGTGAGCCGCGGGTTTTGCTTGACGTTATTGCTCGATCGAGCAAAACTTACTTAGCAATAGTAAGTACTTAGCAATAAAAAAAGTACTTAGCAATAGAAATACATAGAAAACAGTAGTATCGCGATGACATGTCGTCTGCAGTTGTCGCGTGTCGCTAGGTTCTAACTTGTACTTTAAAGCAGCGTTTCCACTGGAGATTACATCCCATATAAAATACATACAATTTATTTGCTAGATGCACATTGCACATATTATGAGCATCAGCATTTTCTCTTGAGAAATAGTTACAAAAACCTTTTTTTATTAAGGTTTTTGTAACTATTTCATATATTATTATTATGAAATAGAAATATTTTTTTTGAAATAGAAATAGAAAGATAATCGAAAAAGCACGTTGTTCCAGACTTCGACTGCCGAAATCAGGTGGTCCCCCAATTTGCGTCAAAGCTTTTAATTTGCGTCATAACAACAATAGCTCAGCGTAATAGCTTCATTTGTAACTTCACAAGCTGCGCTCCGCAAAACATTACTCCGATTGTAGGTGATTTCACGGACGACTTGGGCCCCGAGTGCCCCCGTGGCCCGACAAACGCACCACCCCGTGGACAGTTATTATATATTACATTGTTAATTTCGGGGGAAATTTACCTTTTTGGTGTACGTAGTATGTTGGCATAATATGAGGATTATTATTAGTTTTTAAAACGGGTTTTGGCCCACCACACATTCCCACTACTGTATCTCCTGTGTCGCCAGGATCGACAGCGGTATCCAACCACGAAAACCCTTTGATATGATCTCAGGGAGCCCGAGGGATAGACGGACACATAATATTTGCATTTATAATATTAGTATGTATGTAGTGGAACAAGCTACCTTATGTCCTTCGACAAGCCAGAGACAAGTTTAGCCCTACACCGACGATATTATCATATCTTATACATTTGGAATCACATGTCATAAAAGATCTCTTCATGTAATCTTAAAGGAGAAATTCCGAAGAATAAAAAATTATTTAGTAAAATCATTCAAGTTGTACAAACTTCCTACAAATTAAAAATCAAAACTTTAAACGTTAAAATGAACGTATTTAATATTTATGAGTCTCAACATTCTTATTTTAAACATAAATAGAAACTTTGTACCGTTTCTAAAATAATTTGTTATGTAAGTATAAATCTTGTCTACTGCCCACTCTCTTAGTTTGGTTTAAATTATTGTCACTTATCACGTAGGTGTAGCCTACAACGCCTCTCAGACTTTAAAATAGAATATTTAAAAAAATGGGACAAGAATAGTTAACTTACTAAAATGTCTTAGCATGTTTTTTTCCATTCGAAATAGTCACTTAGTTCGAATTAAATTAATACTACGTTAAAACTTAAACGTCCTCTTGTCTATCTGTCCGTCTGTCTGTCTCTTACCTCTTCACGCTTAAACCGCTGAACCGATTTTGCTGAATTTGGTATTGAGAATGGAGATACCTTGAGTCTCGGAAAAAGACATAGGATAGTTTTTATCCCGGAAAAATATACGGTTCCCGCGCGATAAACAAATTTTAGCTCAACTAAGTTGCGGGATTCCTCTTGGGTCATTATAATAGGCACAAGTCATCATGATAAATATCAATAAGCCCTATTATTCATTTTTAAATATTGTTTTCCTAACATAAGAATTAATTAGTTATGTATATGTATTAGTCATCTCATATTTATGTATCCAGTATCTATTTATATAGAATAGCATTCCACATACAAACATTCACCCAGAGAGACACCCGAGTAGACATTATGACTGATCCCAAGACTACGCCGTAGGGCTAGGGTGTCACTCTGTCACTAACACACTTTACACATTATAAAGTATATAATTCCTTGAACATGCTAATATCTTCTTAATGTGCATACTTAACTACGAATAAGCTTGTAATATTATGTGAACTATTGTTACTGACCCTATTTCCTGTTGTTATAGCTTTAAATACTGCTTTAATGTTTCTTGCAGTCATCTAATACCAATAAGCCCTTATTATTCATTATATATATTTTTCTTATAAGAATTATACCATAAAAATTAGTCATGTCATGTTATGTATTAGTCAGGTTATACTTATGTATCCGGTATCTATTTATATTTAATAGTATTTCACATACAAACATTCACCTATAGAGAGACACCCTAGTAATTATTATAACCGATCCCAAGACTATGTCGTAGGGCTAGGGGGTCATTCTATGGTTGGTATGATTGTTACATGAATTTCTCATTAACACTCAAGTTAAATGTTGTAATTCGTAGCTGTCTTATATTCTAAGACAATTTGTCTATATCTTGTATCTCTATTGTAAAGGTGACTTATACTTACCAATTGTAACTTGTTTTCTTTTACTTTATTAGTCACTCAATCCAGTAGGTTAATAAAATATTTAACTTATATATTACATAAGATTGTACTACTCAGACTGTAATATTATTACATAAATAAGTTTGTTAGTATAGTATAAAAAAACAGGTATGTAATAAAATTAATTTATTTAGATAGGATTGAAAAACTCAGTAACATTAAATTAGATATAAGTCTGTTATAACTTATAAGTGAACAACTGTTATTGGCCCTATTTCCTATTATATAGCTTTTACTGCCATATTATGCATATAATTAGTTTACAAAATTATATTAGCTATACAAGTGTTACCTAGAATAAGAATGATGGCTGTTGTTATTCCAAACAAATAAATAAATAAATAAAAATAAATAAAAGTCTAGTAGCACGCACAGAAACACCGTGCCGAAGTCTGGCAATGCTGCACCGACTGGCACAGCGGTCGGAGGTGTTAGGTTTTTTCCGTAACGGAATTTCTTGATTCGGTCGCTGCGCTCGAAGCTCACGATAATTAAAAAACAGATTCAAAATATTCAATAAATTAATTACGAAGTCCCAATAGTAGCTGAATCTATATCGGTCGGAATCTGATAAGAACACAGGGGAATTACTGATCGATCACCCGTATTTTGTCACTGGCAACTCGAATCCGATCTATACATTGAATTATTTGAGCTGAACGACTACAATTTCACTCAATTTTATAACTAACTAGTCGACGCCCGCAACTCCGCTGCGCTAAAATTCGTTAACGCGGGAACCGATACATTTTTCCGTGATGAAAAGTATCCTTTGTCCTTTCCCCGGACTCCAAGTGTCTCAATTCCAAATTTCAGAAAAATCGGTGTAGCGGTTTGGGCGTGATGACAGATAGACAGACAGGCACACTTTAGAATATATTAAATTAGTATGGATCACTTGAAAATCTCGTTTAACTAAGAGACGTTTAAATCAATTGAAAATCTACCCACCATTGAAAACTAAATAGAGTATACTGATGGGATTTACTTAATTCGTTCCAATTTGTGAATAATCCGGTTTTTAGGTGTATACTGGAAATGTTTTATCATCAGGTTTATATTTTAATTAATTAGTGATTGGTTTATTTTAAAACTGTATAGTTTTTCAAACCTAAACAAATTAGGATTCAAAATGTTCTTTCAAAAGCAAGAGAAACAGTCTAGTCTAGTCAGTATATTAATAATTGAGCTCAATAGAAACAGTCATCTATTAAATAGTGCTGATATTATATCTCTAGGTGTCCCTTAAAAAAGCAAGACATTTTTGGAGGACACCTGGAGATAATTTAAGCACTATTTTAATTGATTACTCTTGAGCTCAATTAATAAACCCAAGTAATTTTATAAAATTTGTAGCTAAATCCAAGTAAGTACATAGATTTACTTACACAAATATATAAATGCAATAAAACCAAAGTAAACCATCTAAAGATAAGCTCGGTCGAGAATATTTGAAGAAAATCTAGATAATCCCGCAAGACATCCTCGAGACTGCTTAAGATACGGAATATCTCAAAATACACCAATAAATACGGAGAGAGAAACAAGCAATTAAGTACTCAAAGGACAAGCAAAGATTAAAATAAAAACCGTTTCGTGAAAATTCGTTTGTCGCGAAAAATCCTTACATTTTTCCGGGATAAAAAGTATCCTTTATCTTTTCCCGGGACTCAAAGTATATCCATACACAATTTTAGCAAAATCGGTTCAGTAGTTTGGGCATGAAGAGGTAACAGACAGACAGACTCCCGCATTTATAATATTAGTAACTATCGACTATATTGTGTTAGTAAATATTAATGTTGAGGATTTATTCATATTATGGTATTACTTGTTTAGTTAAACAAAAATTGTTTCTTAAACCATTAAGTTGTAACTAAAAAATTGTAATATAACCCATTTGTACTATGCTAAATCTAACTTCAAAGTCACTTGTGGGTATGAGAAATGTAAACACAGAGCATTGACCTTTCATTTATTGCTGCGATCTAAGTGCTCTTCATCACTTAACGGAATTGCCGGCCCGCATCCAGACAACTAGTGGGAATACAGTTCATTTACCATAAAGGAAACTGGTGTAAGCGAAATTCATTCGTCATAGATGAAAGCAAATTCTCCGGGCACATTTTAAAGAGCTGCTTTGGAAAATAAGCTAGAAGAACTAGAAATAGTGGTGTTGCTCGCAAGTTTCGTTGTTAAATCAGAAATCATACATTTTTACATCATAAAAAATACCATGTAATTTATATTATAATTAAAGCCTTTCAAGGCTTTAAGTTTTGGTTCAAAGCCTTAAATTGAGATTTAAAGTTGTGTACCTATGCCATGTAAAATTTTATGGCATACACAACTTTTAATCTCAATTCAAAGTTTCCCCATTCCATTTTTATCTAAATTAGTTCGTTATAATAATAATTATTACGTTAGTAATTTTTACTATTAGCAAAATATATACCCAGTTTTTTAAGGATGTGATTTAGCTATCAATTTTTCTCTCCTCATACTAAGTTTACGATTAATATAATTTATTTGGCTACATGGCCATGTTAAACTCGCAATACTCACAAATTAACATCTTTCAGTATCAACTAAAAGTTTACTACAAACTTAATGGAATTCTCACGAGCACCTCCAGGAAAAACGATTATGGAACGGAATAATTTCCGGATATATAACGTATTGTATTATTCATTAGGGGAATATAATTTCTGTGGATTTTCAATTTAATTCTATCGGTATTTTAAAATTCCGTCTGGAATCCGGCGTGCTTTAGACCATATGGCTCATGAATAATTCAGGCGAGCCGCGTGTAGCTCGGTGACATATTATGTGTTGTGGGTCTCACTCGGGGGACAACAGGAATGTACGGCGGGGGAAACTGAATGCTTGACACTGTTAATATACTTGATGTATTTATGCTAGATAATAATAAGTTAGGAATTGTTGCGATATCACATTATATTTCAATTGCTCTGCCTGCTATAAGCACGTTTTTTTCCCAGATAGAAATTAAATATACCTAATATATAAATAAATTTTTAAATAATGATAAATATTTGACGCAACCGAAATTCTGCGACTCGCAAGTTACGAGTCATGAAGTGGGAATTTCCTGTGAAACCGAATGCACTGAAATCTGCAACACCGAAATCTGCGAAAACCGTAATACGCGGCTTCAGCCTTATAAATTATAATTTACTTTTCACGGGTATTTTCAGTTCCTATTCCAGGTGTAACCGTTCACACCTAAGGTAGGTGGTAGGCAACGTAGCTTCTTCGTTTGACTTTCAAAAAGAGTATCATGATACCTATTTTGAATAAAAAGATATTTTATTTTATTTTATTTAAGGTTTTTGCTAGGACTTTACGCCCTCTTAACCCGATATATTAGGAAGAAAATAATAATATCATAACTTGATAAAATATCTGACGCGTTTTAGAAAAGTTCTAAGCTTTATTTTAGGTACATTATTAAAATTATAGCCTAATAATAGCCTGTTTGAAAATTAGATAGCGATTCTGATACAGTGAAGAAAATAATATAAGTGAGTCAGATTGCTAAACATTGAATTTCTTCAAACGTATAATACCTGTATCAATTTCCTTACGTTTTATGTTTGCACAAGTCGAAATTGACTGTGTGATTCTTTCCTTTATTTTTGTTACGCAAATTTATTTAAATGTAAACGTAATATGCTTACAATATGTCGTGTATTGTATTTCTTGTCTTCATGTTTATATAATAACCTGGTTAGGTAAAAGCGGAAAAAATGCGGTAATCGATTTCTAAGATTCAAGATTTTATTATTTTAAGTATTTCCGTCAGTTTCTCTGTCTTTCTGTTACATTTTCAGGCTAAAACAGCTAAATTGAATAACTATTTTCGTATGGAAAGAAGAGTTTTTATCGTGACAGTACGTATGTTTCCCGCTTTCTAAACGAATTTCCCGAACAAAGAGATGTTGCTCACGAAATATCTAGACCTAAATAGCCAGCAATATTATGCAAACTAAAACAGGCTAAACAAAAGAGCGCGCATAATTTAAAACCGCAAAAGTAGTTCGTAATTAGGCGTATCTTTAAGGCGCAATTTCCCGGGCGAAGTTAATAGGAATAATGTGAGTATAAATGGGAAAAGTTAACTCATTTAGGGGCAAGACGCGTCCAGCGCGGAGCAGAAGGTCCACTTTACAATCACCCCTTTTTGTAAAATTACACCTCTAACGTGACCGGACTGGCTACACAATCACGTTAGCTAATAAACTTAGAAATAAACTTCAAGTGACTAGTTTATTTATGTTTATAATTGTACTAGTTTATAACAACAAGTAATAGGGCCAAGGAAAGAAAAAGGAGTTGTAGCTTTGGAGAAATTGATTCGTAAATATTTTATTTGGTCGATCTATGTCAAGATGATAAGCTGGGCTTGAAATAAAAACCATGATTGAAATATAAATGAAATGGACCTGCAACGTGGCTATGCATCAGCTTGTAGTTAGTCAAACTTAAAACTAACGCTCAAACAGCCGAAGAATTTAATATCAGTTCAGAACGTCGGGGGAAGAGATAGTTTAAAGTATTTTACTTATTTCCTCTGATCGTATGATTGTTATCTACATAATAAATAATAATATGAACTCCATTTAACAAGTAATAAAAAGAAAAGCGAAGAGCCAGAGACTAATAGCGACATTGTAATTAGTTATTTCCATTATTCACTTATCCCTATTCTTATTTTACCTACAGAAATGATTAGGGCCATCTTCATACTTAATTGCTTCTCATATAAAGTTATTGTTTCGAGTTGATTTATTATACTTCGATGAGAATAACTTCTGCAATAAAAGAATAAATATTGGTTTTTATGAAAAGAATATTTTCTAGTAGTTATGTGAATAAATTGTGTAAGTTATTTGATTAAGAAGTTGCTAGCCCTCTTAAGATACTTTGTTTTTATTGGAGGTTACCAAGATGTTAATAAAGCGTTTTTTTTTATTTGAAAACGTTTTTAAATTTACTTTTTATTACTTGATGGAGAACCCTCGTAGAGTCTATTTCCGATGGGGTGGGGAAGACTTTCACCAATTTTATGAATTAGGACATGAAAGTTTACACGAGTCTATAGACAGTAACTAAAAACCTATTAATATGTACTTACGAGAACCAGTTTCAGTTCTTTTTGTAAGTTACAAAAAGAACCGAAATTCCACTAATAATATTTCATGTAAAATGTTGCCAAGTCGACCACATAAGGTTTGGCCTGTGAAAAAGATACCAGATCTGATGTAGAGCCAAGCTTCTGAATCTACACGGCCTCACTCTACCGACTCTAACTTAGACAAAGTCTACATCAGTAAAAATGTATGGCTTCGCTGTATTGTTACTTACTTCAGATCAGAAACTAAATATTCGCATCAAGTCTACGATGGTAGCGAAACAAGCCGTACATTTACTGATATGTAGAATTTGTTGAAGTTTAGAGTTAGACCGTGTAGGTTCAGAAGCTTGGCTCTACGTGAGATCTGACATCTTTTCACAGGCCAAACCCTCTGTGGTCGTCTTGGCAACATTTTACACGAAAAGTTTTTGGTGGGATTAATATAGTGGCACGAAATACAGGAAATCTCAGCTCAGCTCAGACCTAAAAGAAATGTTTAAGAATGAAATTGTGAAATTTACTTGAAATTCTCAGTAGTTAGGCATGAAACTTTCTAACGTATACTCATCATCCTGGATGGTTGCTGCATGAACAAAAATCGCCTTATAAAACACACTTTCCGTACACATTATTACCAATTCTCCCTGTCATGGTCAGCCACGTAATTCTACCGCCTCACTTACATGTTTAAAAATGGAATATAACCTAGCTAAATAGGTAACACGATTTCGCTTGGTTCCTCCGTTCAGTCCATCCATACTAATATTATAAATGCAAAAATGTGTCTGTTTATTTGTCTGCCCGTCTGTTTGTCTATTCATCTTCACGCTCAAACCGCTGAACTGATTTTGCTAAAATTTGGCATAGATATACTTTGAGTCATCTTACGTCCAATAAAACTGCAAAATGGTATCTTATGGCAAATCGTCACGTCGTCGTCGTAGTAGTAGAATTTGGGTACACAAATCTACATTCAAATATCGCAGCAGCTCACGCGTTTATAGACGATCCAACATTAACCAAATAGCAATTTCTGTAATACGCAAAACGAATAAACCGCGTAACCGATCCAGCGAGCCGCAAAGCAATCGAATGATCGGTTATGCCGCTAACCACATCAGAATATGTTGAGTAAATAAAATGCGAAATGGTTCAACTATGGTTCAACGTAAGCATTTTATTTAGATATTTTACATATATCATTGTAAGGACAAGTGAGAGCTACAAGTTATAGTGACTGCAATATGTGTGCCCCAATGACTAAATGTTACGTAAGAATGAATCGCTCTACCTTCTATTTCAATTACAATATTACCTATTAATTCTACTATGTCTTTTCAATTACAAGCTGATAATGAATAGAAAGTCGGTCTTTAAATTCATTCTGGATTCTATTCCCAAACGTTAAAAACAGCAATTCTATAAGAATTGCTGAACTGTTAATAAAATGTCAGTTAGTGGTTATTTAAGTTTTGACTAATCTTATTTATCTTACTTCGATTGCGGATTTTTGGAAATCTATTGTTTACGCGGTCGAATTCGACCGCTTCAGAGTTGATAGGTTAAACGAGTTTGAACATTATTAGGTTTTGGCATTTTATGAGAATACAGTTTGTAGCTGTATCGAAACCTAATTAAAACTGCGTCAAATTGGATAAAATTAGTAAAATTGTGACACAGTTAACTTAACACAGTTAGACTAGTAATGCTAAATGTTTTTTCTGGCTTATCTTAACTTTCGAAATCATTAAATTTATGTTTACCTACGGAAAACCACGACCTAATTGTATATCCATAAACAAATTAACTAGTTGCAATTCCGAATGCAAATATTAATTAACTATTTGTGCACGTTTATTTTTAGGCGACGTATTTTATTTTGTATTTTATGATGGAATAGATAGTAATTTGTTTTTGGCTCTTTTGTATTAGTAGTAAATTAGTGATTGTATATATTAAGCTAGTATATGAAATTTATTAAATCTATTTTTCAATATACATAATATGTATTTATGTCGGTGGCTTGGAGTTACTTTTTTTAGTATAACCCATGCAGGTTTTTCACGCTATTTTTTGGGTTTCAAACCGTTAGGAATCCTGATATATAACTTTATACAACGCCAGGGTTTTTGCTTTGAACAGGAATATTTTTGCTAAAGATTAAAAAAAACATTAAAAAAAACCACCTGCGGTTCGCCTTCAGCCGTATAACGGAGGGAAATCCCGGATCTGTCTAACACAGGACTCCCTCCACGACTGGCCGGTCTATCTCGGACCGGACTTCCACCAAAGTAAGGGAACGCTTAGGCGAACTAAAGCGTTCCCCTCGGCGTCGGGACTGACAAAGCCGGGCAGGTTCCCATCCTGACCCGGAGCCCCGTTAGACAAGAGATTGGAGGTTCGCGTAGCGACGCCTCCGCACTCCCGTCCTACGCCTGCGGAGCGGCAGAGAGGTGGGGTCATTCTCTCTGTCCCGCTCCGTGGCCTCTTTCTGCGACATGACAAATTCGCAGAAAGAGACCGCCGCCTGCCAGGCCTCGTCGCTCTCGAGCATGCAGCGCACCATGCTCGGGAGCGAGAGGTCCTCGCCCAGCACTGCCACCAGATCGTGGCGCTGCACGGCCCAACGATCGCACACCTCGAGGGTATGCTGGGCCGTGTCCTCCGCAGCTATTATAGTTAAAATGACGCAGCATTCGTTAGTAGACATTAATAAAAGAGATGCGATCCAATTCAAACGGGGAAAGAAAGAATTGACGAAGTTGCGTAATGCATAAATAATCGAAGACGTGAGTGAGAAAACCACATAAGTAACATTTTATAACATCAGGACAATTTCTAATTTTTTCCCTATAATTTGAACAAAACTTGTAACTTATCTACTTCATCGTCTTTCTAAAGTATCTGGCTGCACATAAAGTCGACGGTTGTTTTTATTTCAAATCATTTTCCGGCCCTAAAACCTTAATTTATTCAACAAAAACCCCAAATTTTCACTGTTACTTATCTAGTTCTTCCACTCACATCTTCTCGAGCACCGATTGATCACGTGTTCGGAGGATTATCGGAGTGCTCCAGTCTAAATAGGCGCAGAAAGGGTCTTTAGTAGTGCGTGACAAAACAAATAAAACCTCACTTAATATACAAACCCAGGGGAAAATTTATGCCACGTAGCAAGCACCTCTTTAATGCTGAAACCGTGACGACGCGTACATATTATCAATTATTATTTGTAAGTGAATTCTTTGAATTCTTCCAAATTATATTATGTACTGTTGACTGTTGCGTTGAAAATTAAAGAATTTGAATGCTGTGACCGAGTTAATTATAATATAGAGCAAGATCGCCTTGTTGCGGTGTACCTTATCATATCCCAGCAATCTATACTTATAAAATTACATGTCCTGACTGACTGACTGACTGACTGACTGACTCACTGATTCATCATCGCTGAGCAAAAGCTGTTAAAGTCACAGGCACGAAATTTGGTGAGTAGCGTTGTTTTATTAAGTAGACACCCACTAAGGAAGGAATTTTGAAAATTTTACCCCGAAGGGGGTGAAATAGGAGTTGAAAGTTTGAATGAAAGTCCGTCATTTCTTGAGTTCGAAACATGAAACTTTTTTTTTTGGGTTACTGATAAAAAATTAATGGATATGTATTTAAGCGTTTTTGGAAATTCTACCCCCAAGGGGGTAAAATTGGGGTTGGAAGTTTAAATGAAAGTCCGTCATTTCTTAAGTTAGAAACATGAAAGTTTATTTTTGGACTGCTGATTAAAAATGAATGAATACGTATTTAAGTGTTTTTAGAAATTCTACCCCCAAGAGGGTGAAATTGGGGTTGAAAGTTTAAATGAAAGTCCGTTATTTCTTAAGTTAGAAACATGAAAGTTTATTTTTGTACTACTGATTAAAAATGAATGGATACGCATTTAAACGTTTCAGGTAATTCTACCCCCAAGGGGGTGAAATTGGGGTAGAAAGTTTCGATGAAAGTCCGTCATTTCTTGGGCATGAAAGTTTATTGACGTTTGCGTTTGACGTTTGCTTAAATAGGGTCCCGTTTTTACCCTTTGTACAAGGAACCACAAAAAGGGTAAAACTATCCATCTTTGTTATTATAATTATTATGTTAACGCGGACGAAGTCGCGGGCAACAGCTAGTATATTATATAATTGATCTTCACACTTTATCGACGCGTAGGTAGACCTTCAGAACTCCATACATCCGCGGTAACCGCGACCGAAACTCCATAGTTTTGGTCATTTTGACCTCTATAGGGGAATTAATGTTCAGGAAAACTTTCGGCTTTGATAAAATGATGAATGTCTGGCTGTAGCTGGCTCTTGAGCTATGATAACTTATCACATCATAATATCAAAATAATACACCTAAGACGATATTGGCGTGTAAAAGTGTCCTGCGTTTATTAAAGATTAGATGACGCCCGCAACTCCGTTGCGCCAAAATTCGTTTATCGCGGCGGAATCGTACATTTTTCCGGGATAAAAAGTGTTCTATGTCCTTTCTCGGGTCTCAAAGTATCCCCATACCAAATTTTAGCAAAATCGGTTCAGCGGTTTGAGCGTGAAGAGGTAACAGACAGACAGACAGACAGACAGACTGACAGACTGACAGACAGACAGACACACTTTCGCATATAATATTAGTAAGGATTAAACCCAGGATTCATGAAATGAATGGGAAATAGGGAACCATTTCTCCTATAATGTAATCTAAGAGATATAATAACAGACCTAAGACGATGTAGGTGAATAAAATTAATCCTGAATTAAAGTTTTACCTACCCCGTTTCTCCTATACAGTCTAAGAGTTATTGGCTGAATATTAGGTACTTTATCTACACAAACTTGGAAATAAGATTAGTGTCCTTTACTAAGTTTTTGGGTTGGCTCAATTAGGTCAGATACTTGTTTCTTTCTTGTAAGAAAATTTCGAATTTAGGCTAATGGAAACGTACTTACATTTAATTTATGGTTAAACGAACTTACCTGAAGTGAAGTTCAACCAAAATTTTGTGAGATGCTGCAACTGAGAGACTTCATAATAACCAGGTAGTCCGTTTTACGACCTACAACATCGTCACACGATTTTTAGATAAGTATTTAAAAAGATTTAAAAACTACTCGTTCACTCACTCGCCACTCGACCGAGCCCGAACCCCCGCTCGGCTTCATTTGTTTCAGAGAAGTAGTTGGCAAATGCCCGGCCGCTCAATTTAGACCTTAACGCGACGCGTCGATTTCTAAATTTGTATGTAACAATTAAGTAGAAATGCATCTGCGTGTCTCGTTGCGGTCTGGTTAGATCGGGCCCTGAGCCTCTACATGTTGGCCCATTGCGCTGGCTAAATGCATTGGCCCAATGTTGGTACAACTAATATATATTATGTGTCAATGTGTACAGCCATCTTTAAAGCAACGTAGCCGTTTGGGGACAGAACTCTGACAACAAACTAGATTAAAACATTCAGCTAACTATCAATACACTGACATCTTTCAGGGAAGTCGTTTGTTCATTCGCCGTGGAATTGCAGGAAATGGAACTTGGAACTCCTTTTCAATTTAAAATTTATTTTTTCTTGTAGAAATTTATTCAAATTGAAGAAATATCGTTAGCTAAGTTCGAAGTTGATGGTGCTTTTCCGCCTGGAATAGCATGTATTACGGTAAGGCCAACTTGAACCAAACGAGTTATGAAGTTACTTTGTACTATCAAAGAAGTTGATTCCTATGCAGATCGGGGACCTGCGTAGTTTGGTTGCGTAACGTCAAACCCAGCCGACAGATCACAATTAACATTGAATTGACATATTCGACCACATAACGTTGGTCTCTCAATTGCATAGGAATCAATTTCCTCGATGGTACATATCGTGATAATATTATCTTGTCCTTCATACCTAAGGAATAGAAATTAAGATATTATTTTTACAATTTATTAGCGCTTTAGAATTCGTGTTTCAGAGTATTAACGATTTTTTCTTATTTCTTAATTCTAAAGTAGCCCGCAAACGATCAAACATCAAACCGTCAAACATGTCATACACGTAGTTTGTTTGACAAACAGCAGCGCAGACGATCAAACGTGCATCAAACACGTTTGTCAAACAATTAGCTAGAATCGGTTTGAGATCATGAGATTTTGTTTGACAAACACAGCGGAACATGTTCAAACACGTTTGTCAAACGCTACGTAATCCAAATTTTCTTCAAACACGTCAAACACGTAGTTTGTCAAAAAACTACGTGATTGACGTGTTTGACGTGTTTGATGTTTGATCGTTTGCGGGCTACTTAATATAACATTATTATATTTTGACATTAGACTTTTCGCCATCGTCCCACGCGAAAAATATACCATCCTCATCACCTTGTGAGTGGCAGTCTTCCACCGTGCGTTTTTCGCGTACTTTCTGCCAGGCACTGTAAAACTCTAGAACGAACTGTCACCAGCAGTATTTTCGGACCTATACGACCTGCAAACCTTCAAGAAGAGAGCGTATTCCCTCTTAAAAGGCCGGCAACGCACCTGCAGCTCTACTGATGTTGCGAGTATTTATAGGCGACGGTAGTTGCTTTCCATCAGGTGACCCGTTTGCTTGTTTGCCCCTTTATTTTGTAAAAAAATACATAATTGTTTTAGTTTAATTTAATGTAACTACTAGTAATAATGTTAGTAACGTACCAGGGTAGCAAAAGTCGTCAGAAAGTTTGATGAACAATTCAGCCCAATTAGCCCGCAATAGTCCGTTTGGAATAATTTTACCGCCAACATGACCTCTATGCGAACAATATAAGGACCACTCTCATATAAAATCCAAGGCAAAACAGCTGAACACTTGAAATATTAATTGGCCTCGAATTAAGAAAGTGTGCTAAGGTGAAGTGAAAATCGATAAAAGTTGAAACAATATACGCGTATGAAAAACTAGTGAGTTGACACAATGTACACTTTTAAACCGTCATATAAACTATATTTTTTAAGTTATTATAAATTCGAAAATGTATATGTCTGTCTGTTACCTCTTCTGTCTTCCGCTTATGACAATATAATATAAGATGATAATACTAGGCAAGGAAATTGAGTAGTTTTTATTGCGGGAAATTGGCGATCCACAAGGAAAATGCGGGCAATATCTAGTTAAATACAAAGAAAAACTTTTAACTTTATTTTGTCTGAAGGATAAAAATCACGTTGTTAAGTTTTATTAATTACAAAATATTTTTTTCTTACTGAACGACTGCAACGACATGAACGAAAAACAACAAACGAAAAAGGAGAGATTTCGACGCCTACGAACGAATGATGATTGATGATTTATAATTTATTATTTTAATTGATACCTAATTAATAAAAATAATTGAACATAGTATTTAAGTAAACTGAAGAAAGTCCTACCACTACTTAATGGTCGTAGGTGGCATAAAAAGATTTTTTTTCAGGCTTATGAAATATGAGTGACCCAATTTCTTCCAATCGAAACTAGCGCTTAAACGTTCCAGGTCATTGCGTCACTGCCAAAAACATAAGAATTCCCCGATCTGACTTCAAATGGGAAGCGACCTAGATAATTTGTCTGATTTCTCTTAAGTTTGTAACAAAAGTCTGTCTAAAACATAAGAAAAGTCGGTCTGAAAAGGTTTATTTTAGGTTTTATTAGTTTTTTTTACCATAAAAATGTTTATTCGCAGTATTTTAAAGTTTTAAAAACTTTAATTTAATGTTTTGATTCCAAACAAATATTTAAGAGCGAAATATTATATTTTATACTTCAAGCATAATCGCGCTTATCAACAAAGTTATAATTCGTAGAAAGTAATATACAACTTTCACTCTTATCTCAAGTTTCATCCAAAGTTGCATAAGAACAAAGCAATCAATAAACTTGGAGACTTGGAGTTACGAAAATTCGAAAAATCCGATTCGTCATAAAAATATAATAGTAGGTCGGGAGCTCCGCAACAACGGCAGTGACCCGCGCGCGCCGCCGCGGCAGTCTCGCGCCGAGCTCTAATGACCCCAGGCGTTTCGCCCGTATTAAATCATAAATACCCAAATACTCGATACCCGATACCCGATACTCGATACCCGTGTACCCGAGTACCCGAACAGGCGCAGTGGGGCCACGCAAAATGAACCCCAATTGCGGATACCGGCTGTGATTATTGTAAGTACTAATCTAAATAAATTGTGATGTGGCATTGATTGTTTTAGTAGATTTATTGATGTGTACAAACAAAACATACGAATTCAGAGGAGGAAAATGTTAAGCGCGCAAAAAGCTTTAATGTTTGTGACTTCAGTGGAAGGGAATAAATTTAATTTTACGTAATGTGATACATTACTCACGGGCACTCGGTGCGTTGCCAGTTTCTCTGCTTCTTGTTGGTGCTACTTTATTAGAACACGTTTATCTTTATAGATTTTTATACTGGCACAGGGATTTAAGAAAAGTTCTATCAAGTTTTACTATTGTGGGTGTACATATAATTATTAATTTAATGCATAGTAAGATAGTTCGTGGTTAATATTAATTATGTAATTTATTATTTAGGTTATACATAATAGCTAGCTCATAATATTTTCATTTTAATGACCGACTTCTATGTGTAATGAACAGTGTAATTTCCGAGAACTTTCCAACACGCACTCGTGTTTTTCGAGTGGAGGTTAAATAATCAGGCGACTTTTTAACGATTTTGCATGTATTATGGTGATTAAATAATAGTTTTTGTTTTAGATTCGTACAAAATGTAACGGGAGTAATATGGAAGGACACCAACACTTAATGATGCAATTATGAAAATACCTCTCCGTTTCAAGGCAAGATCGAATCATGACGTCATTCATATTTTTTCATTACTACTGGTTCTACCCCCGGTTTTTCGAGCTCAAAATACCTTGGACTGTAACGAAATCCTGAAGAACGCGTGCTCCTGTTACAACTTCGAAAATGGTATGTCGCGCCACCATAGTTTTAAACTCGAGTATAAAATGTACTAAACTTTTATTTTTGTTGCAGCCGTTTACCTAGATTGCCAAGATAGATCCGTAAAAGATATAAAATATGCCCTCAAGAGTATTACGAATGTACATACTTTATCTATTTATGATCTAGATGACAGTGAAGATGCTTTGGGACCACATTTTATACCACAAGGTGCTTGCATTAAGCATATACATATATCGAGAACGAGCATAAAAACGATCGACGACGAGACGTTCATGCCGCTGAGAAAGTGCCTCGAGACATTAAGCATTATTTCGAGCAAAATTAAATTCATACCGCAAAAAGCTTTAGCCGGCCTCCTCGAGCTTACATCTGTCGAGATAGCCTCAAACTACGTCGAAGAAATTTCGAGTTACAGCTTTTACGGCCTGCCCCTAGTTAAATTAAATTTAAAAGGAAATTTAATAAGGCATATTTCGGACACGGCGTTTGCAGGCTTAGAGAGTTCATTGTTTGAAATTGATCTAAGTGAAAATAATCTGACCTCATTTCCCATTAGTTCGATTGCCGATTTAAAACATCTTCGCTCGTTACGCCTCTCCTGGAACGAAATATATTCATTGCCAAACGATGACATCACGGGTCCATTGCTTTTAGAGTCCTTAGACTTGAACTCGAATAATTTCGTATTTATTTCGGAAGACTGCCTTAAATTTAGTCCGTCCCTACGTGTTTTGTCTTTTCATTTTAATTTCATTAATAATATTCATTATCGTGCTTTTTTTTCTTTGACAAATCTACGGTCGCTAGATTTGAGTCACAATAGGATAAAAATTCTCAACACGAACCTCTTTCAGAATAATAAAATGTTAGAATTCATAGATTTAAGTCATAATCATATTCATCATATTCATGGACTGCTTTGTAACATGCCGTCATTGACAAAAATAATTTTAAATAGTAATAACATACTGGAAGTGCCAATAGATTCTTTTATAAATTCTAGTAAAATTAGTGTAATATATTTAGATAAAAACTGCATCAACGCCATTCATAGTGAGAGCTTTAGTGATTTAGTAAATTTAGAAGAGTTACAATTGGATTTTAACTATTTGGATGACGTGCCACATAATACGTTTAATAGGAATAAAAATTTAACAAAATTAAGACTAGACAATAATTATTTTAGTAAATTAAACAATGAAACGTTCGCCACTCTCGTTAACCTAAAATATGTTAGATTAAATAACAATAGGCTTAATCATTTAACGCGACTTGTATTTCGTAATGTCATAAAAGCCGAAGAGATATATTTAAACCACAACCAACTCACACATATAGAGCCCGGAACTTTTGTAAAAATGAGACATTTAAAATATATATCATTGAACAATAATAACCTATTAGACCTAAATGAAGTTCTTCCAAAAATTAATTCGAATTTACACTTACTCTACCTGAGCTTTAATCGTTTGACTTTGGTCAATTATATTATGCTAGAATATCATAATAAATTACAACAGCTAAGTTTGAACAATAATCAGGTCAAGTTTATAACAAAGAAAACTTTTAACAACTTGACGTTCCTCATGCGACTAGAACTGCCTCATAATGAAATATCCGTCATTGAAGATTTCTCATTCCAACGCCTTAACTCAGCTCGGTACTTGTACTTGCAATACAATTCACTTAGAAATATTACGAGTTATACTTTTTTTGGCCTCACTGAACTAGAAGAACTGGATATTTCTTATAATAATATAGAATTTATTTTTGATATGGCATACGATACTTTGAAGAAACTTAGAACTATAAACTTATCTTTCAATCGCTTAAAAATCTTGTACAAAAATATTTTCAAACATGGCCTGCCATTGAGTTCTTTGTACATAGACAGCTGTGGAGTAGAACGTATAGAAAATGGTACATTTGAAGGTTTAACTAATCTTAAATCTCTTTCGCTAAAGAACAACTCATTGAAGTCAACAGATTTTTTAACTCTTGATATACCAGGATTAAAATTTTTGACATTATCCTATAATATCCTAGATTATTTACCGGTGGACACATTCACCCAACTCCCACTTTTAGAAGTACTGTATTTGGAACATTGCAACATAGATCAAATCGTGGAAGGAACTTTTACAAACAACAAAAACTTACATAAACTAAACTTAGCTCAAAACATAATGAACAATTTTCCAGCTACATCGTTCGGTTTATATAATTCAATTTCAGATTTTAATATCAGTAATAATTTCTTAGACGTCGTTCCGTATAGTACATTTCATAACTTTACTTTCATAGAGACTATAGATGTCTCGGAAAATTTGCTACCAAAGATAGAATTAAGTGGCTTCGAAAAGCTTAATAAATTAAAGACGTTAATTTTAAGAAAAAATGAAATAACAAGTATAACTTGTGGTAAGAAAATATCTTTGAAATCTCTTATATCTTTCGACATCAGTTACAATAGGTTAACGTATTTACCTGTATTTATTTTTGAAACATTTCCAAACGTCCAAAGTATCAATATCTCTTACAACGAAATTATACACTTTGATTTTATGCTTATTCACAAAAATGCCGGAATGTCACTCATGAATATAGATCTTAGCAAAAATCCCGCGACAATATGGCCAACCAACACTAATATAAATACGAACACAGTAACATCAAGCTTATACGAACTTCATATTTCCTATACTAATCTAACTTATATAGAAGATACGACGTTTGAAAATTTCAGAAATTTGCAGCACTTGTACCTAAAATACAATAAAATACGTCGCATGTCAGTCAGTCCATTTTCAAAACTGTCCTTACTAGAAAATATCGACATAAGCTTTAATAGAATAACTCATTTAAAAGCGAGTAATTTTCGAGGTCTTATCAAACTTAATACTCTTTGTCTTTCGAACAATAACATAGAATCCATGGAATCGTTCGATGAAGATTTAGGTAGCTTGAAACTATTAGACCTCGCACAAAACAAATTGCAAAACATTCTCAGTGAGCATTTTGTACATTTAAAGGAACTAACAGTTTTATATTTAGCTCACAATAATATTAAATACATATCGGCGACATCCTTCAAAAACTTAGATAAAATTATTCAAATCGATTTGGGCTACAATAAAATCCAAACGATACCCATAGAGCTGTTATCATCAGTAGAAAATCATATACAAGATATATCCATAAAAGGTACTATTTATTCATATAGATATAGAAAAGAATACGATTCCTATTTTCTTACAAGAATATTATTTTTCAGGAAATGTGATCGAGTGTCGATGTCAAAAAAATAATACCTGGACCTGGATACAAGATCATCCAAAAATAATCAAGCCACATTCAGTTCTCTGCTTCAATGACGAGTACCCGAAAGATAAATGCAATTTTCCAATAATAGCTCAACTATCCGTCGACAAGCACAACGATAACTCCGTGTCTGTGTCATGGTTCATTAGAAACCGTACAGCAATCAAAGCATTACAGATCCTTTACTACGATGACGCTAAAGATACGAAGGTGAGAAAAAACTATTTTTGAAATATACATTTAAGTGTGTTTCAATACTAAAGATTTTGAAACTAACAATTTTGTTTTAGGTACATTTTAAATACATTGAAAAAAGTGAACTGTCTACAAAGATATTTGATTTAAAACCGAATAATAACTATGTGGTATGCTTGCTCACCATAAATGATGAATTCGCTCCGAACATGGATGAAATAGAGGAACTATTTCAACAGAAGAATTTTAACGACTCCGCAACAAATACCACGACTAAATTAGATCGTAACTTCGCTGCTACTCTCATTGCACAGTCTCCATCTAGTGAATGCATCACATTTGACACACTCAGAAAAGCATCGACCATAAAGAAGAAATCTAGCAAAGATACAAAACATTCTTCCATTTTTAATCGTCGAACTGGTTTGATCGTTGGGTGCTGCTTAGGTTTTGTTGTTTTCTTTGTTATGGTTTCAGTTTTGTTGTATACTAAGTTCAAAGAGCGAAAGAGAATAGAAAAGTCGGACCCAGCGTGGTCCGAAATGAACGATTATCATTCCGTACATAGCAAAGAAGATATTTTGAATTCGACGACGGCCTCAACTGATAATATTCTTTTAGGAATTACTAAAAATCGGAACACATCGATAGTAGAAAATAAATAAATTGCTCAGTATAGTGTAGGTCGTTTGAAGCTCTGTAGATAGTGTAGCTAATTTAATAATGAATACGCTTGCACCAAAATATGATAGAATAACTAGACTTTTAAAATTGTTGATCACAAAATATTATGTATTTCACAATGCAAAATAGAGAAAAAGTTTTCGTATAACAGAAATTGGAAGCGAAAGGATGCCCCGACATTTAAATATTTTTATGTGTATTGATATTTATTATTTTATTTATTTAACGAATGCAAAATCATTTCGCTTCCAAGTTTACATTTTATTCAATCCTTAAAAGTCAGTTTAAATAAAATATAGAATGCTGAATAAAAAATAATGCTTTCGTTTGGTGGCTGAATTGTAGTAAATAGTTATGTAGTTGTTATATTTATATTAAAAGAGATTTTTATATTAGACATAGAAAAGTGAAAAATAAATAGTTATATTATATCACTTTTGTTTTATTTTTCTTCACTTTCATAAACATAAGTCACTGAGGAAAATTGTAGGTGTGAGGTTTTATGTGAAAAAACATAATAATATTTTGCCACAGGGAAGCAAAATAGTTCAATCAACTTAATGCTTTGGCTTTGTCAAATCTCTTCGAATATTCTACAAGCTTCGTGTAGGCTTTTGTAAAGATTCTACTAAATACAAATAAGAGAATTAAAGATAATAATGATGGGATGAGATGAGATTAGAATGATGAAACAACATTCAACATTATAAATTATAATATAAATCATTATTTTGAAGAAAAAAAAAGATCTCATTTCGTTTTAAATGCTTGTGGCCTACAATAATTATTATGATACATTAGGTTTTATTGAATCGTCATGATTAACGCTATTGTTACAGAACTTATTACATTGGATCCTCATTGATTGATAAGAGCTCTTAACTTCAGTGCAAGTAAAAATGTTTTTCATATATACACTTATGTTGTTCTGTTGTGCTACTAAATAAATTATGTACTGTATCATTTGGTTAAGTGGCACTCAAATTAATTGACAATCTTGAAATTCACCAGAGTATTGAGCTAATGAAGGCTCATGAGGATTGTGCAATGTGCATGACACTAAGCCGATAATGGCAATAGCTCGTAATTTCAGGACAATCATGATAGTCAATAGTTTTAGCGGCCATTTTAGACTTAGCCCTGATTAGTCTCTGTTTCAAATTGGTAGGAAATAAGGTTAAAAGTGAAGCTTTATTTTAGTTCCATAAAGGCTAAAGTTGCACGAATCAATTAGATTTGATTTTTAATTTATTTGTTAACGTTGAGTATCTAAGGTTTTCATCAGTTGTATGTTCGGCTGTTTTGTTTTTTTTTTTTTTGTATGTTCAACGATTACTCCGCCGTTTCTGAACCGATTTTTGTTTTGTTGTATTAGGTTACACTCCAATTTAGTCCCATTTACACAAAAGTGGTGACCTGATGATGGGATCCATGAGTAATCGAGGGAGCTCCTCGAAATTTATATGGAAATATATGGTGATTTTGGTTTTATGTGAAGTGTACTAAGAATACGCTACCAAAAAGTCAAATATTGGGTCAAGGTATACCATCTTCATAATTTTGAAGTCGGTGCCAGTTCCAAAAATTTTAAATATTCTGTCAGAGGACTGAAGATTCAGCTATCTGGTACCGACTTCAAAATAATGAAGATTGAGTACAGAAATAGTTGAGGTTTAGCCGAATTCGGAAAAAGGCACTATTAGATAGTAAAAATTATTTAATACTTTTTAGTTCATATTAATGTTATTATTGTTTTTACCTTGGAAGTCGGTTTTAATTTTTTGTTAAAAATAATCTTTCAACGCGGATGGCTTTTGACGCATTCATTTATTGAATACTAGCGACCCGCCCGGCGTCGCACGGCTATAAAATATATAGCCACTAAAAAAAATTATGCCTATAGCCTTCCTCAATAAATGGTCTATCTAACACTGAAAGAATTTTTCAAATCGGACCAGTAGTTCCTGAGATTAGCGCATGCAAGTTAGCCCTTTCAAATAGTTTCCCCCGTTTCTTCCACATTTTCCTCTATTTCTTCGATCCTATTAGTCTTAGCGTGATAAAATATAGCCTATAACCTTCCTCGATAAATGGGCTATCTAACACTGAAATAATCATCATAATCCGTTGCGTAGTTTTAAAGATTAAAGGGAGCAAAGGGACATGAGGGGAAAAAAGCGACTTTATTTTATAATAAGTATAGATGCTAAACGAAAGTTGAATAAAAAGAAGATGACGAAAATTGAAGATAAAATTGCTTAATGTGGACATAGCTTTTTACTGGTTTTCCATTCTTTACAATTAAAGTCACATAAAATCATGAGAAAAATATTTTATGGCTTTCTCATCAGGTAAGCAAAGCTAGTTAAGACGAGAAGCGTTCCAAATATAGAAATAATTTTGTAAGCAATCCCGTACTGAATTCAAATTTACCCCAATCATCGCGTTCGGCTAAATAGGGTCGACAGGTGTCAATGTAAGACGTTGGGATTAAAGCGTCCTCACCGTTGTTTGCCGTTGTTTACCTGCGCTCGCTGACAACACTCAACCATGCTCGAGAACCTCCCTTAATTAATATAAATTGGATTCTAATGATTGAGACTTGCTTACATGTGATGAGATATGCCCCTTGTTGACAGTGAAAGTCAGGCGGTTTATTAAGGTCAAAACAGGAGGAAAATGTTTTGGCAGTATATTTAGGGCCGATTCACACCGGATCGGCAGCGGCCGGCAGCGGTCGGCAGAGGCGTGATCGGCAGCGGCCGGCAGCGGCGCGAAGAGCACTTTTAGTGTTATAAGTATGTAAATAAAGTTTAAAATTGTTTCACACTAAAAGTGTTCTTCGCGCCGCTGCCGGCCGCTGCCGATACGGTGTGAATCGGCCCTTAATATTTAAATACTAATATTATAAATTGTAACGCCTCTGTAGTCCAGTGGTTTAGAGTTCGTCTCCTGACTCGAAGGTCATGGGTTTGGTAAGGACAATGCAGGCTGATCACCTGCTTGTCTGACAAGTAAGATGATCCATGCCTCGGATAGGCATGTAAAAAGTCGGTCCTGCCGCCTGCGCCTAATTTCTCGCCAGTCGTATCGGTCTTCCGTCCCATTGGGTTATGAGAGTGTTCTTGTGTACTGTGCACACACTTGGGCACTATAAAATCACTCCTGCGTAACTGGCCTTAGTTTTAATGAAATCGGCCACCGTCATCGAAGCCGGTGTGGGAGTTACTATAAACGCGAAATTCTGTCTGCCTGTTACCTCTTCACGCTCAAACCACTGAACCGATTTTGCTGAAAATTAGTGTGGAAATACTTAAATTATGTCCCGCGCGGGATAGGACATAATTATCAGGATACTTTTTATCTTAGAGAAATGTTTGGTTCCCGCGCAATAAACGAATTTTGGCGCAACGCAGTATAACCATTGGATCTTTTAGTGACATTTTAATGAATAAGGCGTCCATAATAATATTTTCGTTACAATTACCCAAGCAGCGTAGTCCTTCTGATCAAGCATTTACATAATCTGAATCTCCGATTTTAAAATAATTCAGTGACAGATAATAAACAAATTTTATTAACTTGTGTGTCGATGATGACACAGTGGCTGATGAAGATAATTTCGTATTGATTATATTGTAACAAGTTTCACATCTTTTTTTAGGGTGAATTAATTTCGTTTAAATTAGCCATTATCAATTTTCTCCAAAACTTTTAACAACTCTTTAATAAAAAGGGGAAAATTCGTATGAAAAGATGTTAAGTACTTAAAATCAAAGGTATCGAAAACTTTTTCCTTTATTAATGAATCATTTAATTCTTTTGGGGTAAGTATTATACAGTGTGTAACAAAACAAAGTGATTGTACTTTAGGGTGTGTATGAGTCCCAAATTCCATTTAATTGTATAGAGTTCACTGTAAAAATGTCAGCGCTGAAAAAGTAACTTTTTCTTTAACTTTTGCAAAAAAATCAAGACGCTGGGACGCATGCCCATACATATTAACATAAACAAACTATTCAAAAAACAGGAGTAAGGTATAATTTCCTATTCACTTTGTCGTCAAACGCGTTGCGAAAAGTTAGTAATATCACCTTTGATTAGTTATTATTATTCGTAGCGTTTGATTGATAGGATCTAAACTGTTATCTTTCTTCTTCATTAACACTGTTACAAGTTAACATTTTGTAACCTCAAATAACAGTGATTTCGAAATGTTAACAAGCTCGAGCGAGCTAAGGAGGTGCACGAGTGGCGAAGTTTTAAAGTGTATGAACATTGCACATTTTCAAAAATCTAGAAAAATATTCCCTTCCTCTGAATCGTATTTAATTAGGGCCTTATGAAGCTACTTGACCCGTTTGAAGATCTCAGGTGGCCCCGTTTTTCGCTGGAGCCACGCGAGTTTGTATGTATTTTTATTTAATATTCTAATGTGCTACTAACTAGCTAACTACCCAATATTTTCATAGGTAGCCCGCTGCCCGGGATATACATAGTATTGTCATTTGAATACTTCTTTTTAAGAAGTAGCTACAGCACAGCACCAAAACAAAAAATTCGCAAAGAAAGTTCACAAAGACATGTAGGTATGTCATCATTGGATTGAAAAAAAAGTTATAGCTAAATGAACCTCCTCCTTTTTGAAAGTCGGTTAAAAAGTAACGCAATATACGTGTGAGTTAGTGAATAAGTACTGTACCTATTATCAGAGAAATAATTGATAGCGGGTCTACATTTTTTAGGCTAGCTACGTGAAGTCGTATTTATGCTAGTCGTAATTAATTGTCGGCCGGGTTTTACATAACCCAACCAAATTACTTAATTCCAACAGAGTAGGTTCCACCATCTGTCCTATCAAATATAACAGTACTAGTAGAAAAATAATGTGTCATAATCAAAAATTACTTTTTTGGATATCAGCAGAGTAGAATAAACTGAAAATCAATTCTTTGTTCACAACATAAACAATATTATTATGTTTAATAATAATATAACTGCAATTTAATCGATTTTCCAGCCAAGATGAGAAACATCTGGGCCACCACAATTTTCCAACATGTTCTAAGTAATCTTAGGAAGTTGCATGTCTTAAGGGAACGGAATGTAGGACAAATATTTTACGGTGCATTAAAATCTTCATCCGATTCCGCCCGGAGCCAAACTGTCTCTGCTTGTTTATTCAGATTTATGAATTGTTTTACCGAGTTTACGAAAGTTATTGAACAGAAAAATAACTTTGGAGTAAGGTAAAAAGCAATATGAAACGGTTACTATTTCATAATATTATCCTGAAATTAATTTTCAATTTTGTTAGTCTCGCTAAATCTCGAGAACGGCTAAACCGATTTGGCTAATTTTAGTTTTGAAATATTCATATGGAAATCCAGGTGAAGGTTTAAACTGGGGAAGTTATACGAAGGTCACCGGGTCATCTAGTACAGGACATGTTTATTCTAGCACTAGATCGCGCGGGGACCGTACATTTTTTCGGAACAAACAGTATTATTATTAATTGTGGCGTAATGCGTTACAATTGGACTTATTTATTGCTGAGTGTTTAGCTGTCCGTCCAACGACAGCAACAGCAGGAGCCACAGAACACCAGGCGCTGTAGTGCTCGTCGCTACAGAGTTACGCCTGAGTGGTGTCCTTTTTGGCACATAGGGCATTGCACTACCTACCATTCCCATGTAATACAACTGTGATACATGTACTTACTGCTTTATTTCAAGTTCTATTTATTGTTGTTTCTCACTGTATGTGTCCGGTTATATTCGTGTTGTATTGTTATGTTTTAATGTTTGTATAAATTCTAATTGTTGATGTTGTAGTGTAGTGTCCTATTTAGTCAAATAAACTTTTATTTATTTATTTATCCTATGTCCTTTCCCGGGGCTTAAAGTATAGATCTATGCCAAATTTTAGCAAAATGGGTCCAGTGGTTTGGGCGTGAAGAGGTAACAGACAGACAGACACACTTTCGCATATATAATATTAGTAAGTATGGATATTAGTATGGAAGTATGGGTTTATATTCTCAAAAATAAAAGTTAGTATACAATGATTGTCATAATAATAAAATGATTTTAATATTTTCCTTCCACTTACCCTCATCAAATTACTTAGGTAAAAAATTATGGGTATAATAATAATGGCACTCAAATATACGAATTACGGCTCATATTCCGTGAGATCTCCTTTGAATTATTTGGGTCGAACCCAAATCTACGAATAAATCCCGCTCTTAGATAGCTAACGGTGCGATGCATTATCCCGCCACGATTATTAATTCTACGTTTCATGTACTTTAAATATTGAATACGAGATGAGTCGTAACTACTAACGAACACAAAAAACTCCCCGGAATATATTTTTATTTAGAGGTATTATTCGTTTATTTCAGGCTCCATAGGCCATAATATTATAAAATAGAATGTAAATTATACTCAACTCAATATTATACTCTATGTCTGTGATTTTAATAAAATTGGTTCGGAAGTTCCGAACACAAAATCTTTCCATATTTATAATATTAACGATCGACCTATGTATTATAGATTTTTTTGAGCCTGATAATATCTAAACTGCATGTAATAAGGAATTTTTACGAATGATGGATATTATGTAAATAATAAATTGCAATAAAGGGTAGAATGGTGCTGCAATTTGACAGCAGCAGGTTGTAACCAGTATTCAGTCCGTAGGTTACTGGGTAAAGTCGGACATAATATCCTGATGATCCATGAGGATTCTCCCACCCTCCCCGTAGAAAAAAATGACATCTAAACTGCAATAATACACAGATACATTTGACACAGAACACGGTTTGACGACTCTGTTTAAGAATTTCGCTCGAACATTTAGCGCTGCGAACTCGATTGGATTGTCCGACTAGGCTAACCTTTCAGCTGTTTGCCTAAATACTTGTGTAATGGCAGACGTGAGGCGATATCTGTTCGGCTAATAGATTCATTCGTATTCAGGTTGCAAGTGGCCACTGTAACGAACGAATACCACAGACGTGCGCTTGAGTAGATGGCGCAATGTATATTGGCAAAAAAAAGTTTCTTGTGTTTTTGTTTAGTTTTTAGAGAGTGGCGACTGGCGGGCAGCGTATGGATGAGGGCTGCCCGAGATCAGCATGGCTGGTGCTTGTTGTTAGGTTATTTGTTAGACAGCTTTCAGTGGTGGACGTTGATGTTGGCTTATTCTTGTTTATTAATTAATCCACATTATAATTTTTTAAATCTATTGCATAGCTTTTACCACTGAGTCAGTCAGTGCGGAGTTGCCAGACTTCGGCACGGTGTTTGTGTGCGTTTGACTAGACGTATGCGAATTTTAATTGCATAAATTGCTGAAAAATGCTACACAATAGCTTTACCGCGGCAATCTCCGAGTGCTACACGTATTTTTTTTATTACAGATGTCCGTTAAAAAAGTGTCTGTCATGTCTAGTCGTGTATATATCTATGGTGGACACAGTACAATTACCAGGGCCAATATTTACCAACTGACGCCGACTAATTACTGCAACCGTATAGACAGTACAGTTACACCTCTGATTACAGGATTACCTCAGACTTTTCTCGCAGGCGGACTTTTATTTCTCGCAGGTGGGATTAAGGGGAAATTTGTTAGCAAAATAATTCTGAAATTTTTAATTTTGAGTCTTATATTTTTGTAGAATTTAAAATGTGAAATTATAAAACACGAAAAACAAATCTATAGATGTTAATTAAAATATAATGACTTATTATTTTTATTAATCATTATAATATTATGATTTCTGTTTTGAATTGTAGATATTAATAGGACTCATTAAGAGGAAGTTCGTTTGCATATTTTGGTACCAACTACCTGAACGATTTTGATTGTGCAAAGATGTAGACTAAAAACGCTATATCCATAATGCAGAAATATATGGTTTCCGTATACAGGGTGTTAGGTTTAACACAAATAGTCAAAATAAACTACGTTTTTATGAGAACAATGCTGGGAACTCGAAAAAAACCGTCTTCCGTTTGAGGACGGCATTTTTCTAACGGTATTAAACCTAACAACCTGTATAGGTTTTGTAACAAGTGCCACAATTTTGTGTACAATTTATTTATTCTTTAACATTTTCTTACAACATTATCCCCAGGCCACATTAAATATTCCAAACGTTTGCTCCTTTGACAAATTAAATAAGGGAAGTATTTTTTCCTTGTTCTGGTGGCACGAATTCTAAATATCAGGTACAAGATGTTGCCCGCGACTGTGTACAGAAAAGTGGACGAATTGTGTTTGTCTGTCCAATAAAATATATGCTTGGCTTCTAGGGTTTATGACAGAATTTTATTCTTCACTAACGCTTGTGATCAGCTAAAAGGATATACTTCAGTAAGTGGGCACTTTTAACTTAAATTGGTACCCAAAATTATATATCTGTTTCATTACATCTAGTTCCGGAGTTTTTTCACTCACGCGGCGTTTCAGTTTCTGTTACAAAACGCATTGTGCTTATTATTTTACACTCACGACATGCCCTAAGAAATATTTTCATATGAAATGTGTAAAAGAAAGCGAACACGAGACAAATAAAAGGAACTTTAACGTATGCAAACCCTGACCTATAAATCAACACAGAATCTGAAAAATATCGTTTCGTAAGTGTAATAAATTATAAAGTATTGTATTATAATACAATAGTTCATATAGCCGAGCGCTACGGAAGGAGCCAACAAAAAAATTGGGATCGAGCCAAGCTACCATTTAAAGTTCAGCCAGCGGCGAATGATGGGGAAATGTCATGCCTTCAATAATAATAATCGATTGTGCAATTTGCCACGAACGTTAGCTTTTTGTGGTTCTGATGTCATTATTGGACAACCATAAGTTAAGGTGACGCCGCGTTAAAGTAAAAAACCGTGTTGGATATGTTTTAGATTGCTTGTTGGCAAAATAGGAATCCCTTTTTTTACAGAGGTCTTTTTGATTGATTATTCTGTGTTATAACTTTTAAAAGTTGACCAATCGAACACTCATTTGGATTAGATTGGTCAACTTATGCTATGGGCAATTCAAAGACAAACTGACAATGAACTTTAATTTCTTAGCTTTAGTCATTGTTGAGAAAAATCAATATCGCTACAGCCAAATTATCAAGGCGTCGCCTTAATAAGGCTCGTTCATTTTTACTAGCATCCGTAGATAAGTTAGATGTGTAACAAATATATTAAGGGCTAATAATAATCACAGGAGCTTTCGTCTTGCCAAAATTTTCAAAATAATTCAAAAAGATGTAAAAAATATTTTAAATACGTTGTAACACAACTACAAGGGGCTGTTATAGTGATAATATGATTGTTTTAATAAAAAACTGTACCATGTTTACTACCTACAAAATATAATGTGTACCACATTAACAAAGACGATGCATAGGAATGAAGAAACAATTTGGTTGTTATATTTTCAACTTTCATTATTATAAAAAATATTAAAAAAAGCCTCATTGCTTTTAGCGACTAAACACAATTAAATTAAGCGAAAAACATCTTTTATAATCCGAAGAACATAATTGGAAAATTTTGAAGCGAAATCTCCGTAGCCCGCGGCATTGTATCGATTTTTTTCAAATTCTCTTCATTTCTACGGAAGCTTTAAAGGAAAGTCCAAAATTAATTTGTGAAATTCCTATTTCAATCTTCCTTCTGTTACCCAATATACGCTATTATTTAAAAGGCCTAACATATATTCACAAAATTATATTATATTTGAAATTTTCAAACACTTTTTGAGCAATATTTCAACATTTCTCTTGTAATTGATATATTATGGAACTAATCTTGATTAACGCGCAGCTTAGACTACACCTTAGGTATTTAGGTATCCTAGGTTGTAGATAATGGCGGCTGAATAAACAGCTGGTGATAACGGCCAGGTGCGACCACGTGATAAACACGTGAATAACAATTTGTGTATTTTAGCGACGCTCAATCAAAATTATTGTGGATTAAAACTGTTTAATTGTTCGGTTTTATTGGAATAATATGATAATTTGAATGTTTAACCTTTGTGAGTTAATAGTTGTATATTGCAATTTCGATGACTCTAAGCTAGTGAAACGTTGTCCGTAGCTATTGGGGATCGTTTTATACATGACTGTCACTTCCGTGGAAAATTTAATAGGTATGCCTACTAATGTATACCCGAGGATATTGATTCCTAGGCAATAGGGATTGTCCATTTTTTTAAATTTTGCTCATTACAAAAACATTTCGAGGAATAAGGTCAGTGATCGTATTTCTGTATATAAACGAAAAAAATACCCATTAGTTACTTATATTTTTGAACAAATATGTTAACCTTAGTTTGACCTTCAATGGCGTGAAATAAGCAATAAATTCGACTAACATTACGTTTCGAACTTTTGGTAAGCTTCTCGTATCAGCTTTCACATAATGAGAACTTGCATTTGACGAACCAGCCATTATAAATAAGATTGAAAGGAAAAAAAACGTGATGATGACGTCAGAGCGAAACTTTAAAAATTTATGGAGAAAAAACTAGCCAATGAATTTCAAAATTATTTAATTTATATTCTTAAAATACCCTATTTTAACGATAAAAAATATAAAAAGTACATGTGATTTTTTTTGGACAATGCCCATTAACATTGAATTGGCATGATCCGACCAAATGATGTGGGTCTGTCAATTTCCTATGAATGATTTTCTTCGATGGTACATTTGTCTACATTTATTTTTAGAAATTTTGATATAATTAATAGTGTATATTGAGGCACTTAATGTGTCAACAAAAAATATGTATTAAAAAATATGTTGTTAACAAATACGTATATGTTTACGTGTTTTAGGCTGGTTTTGCGTATTTTTGGTTTGGCTCTTTACTTGAGGAGTGAACAGAAACAGCAGGCTTGACTTCTTGCGTATATTCAGCTAAAATCTTTACAGTTTTTGCGTATTTTAAGCGAATAGTTTAAGGGATTACAAATCGTATTTTAAGATGGAGGATGCAAAGGTGAATGTAATGCGTATGAGGGGTTCTCACGGCAGCCTCGACTGCGTATCACGTCATCAGCGGCCAATCACTGCAGTTTATGACGTGATGGACGACCAATGGGCTGCTGCAGGCATAATACGTCAGCTAGACCAGGATGGAAGATATCTTGTGCGTGAACATACTCCCCGGCCTTGGAATCTGGAGCATCTGCAGGTTCCAACAGTATTAAGATTCTTGAGGAAGAAGTGGGCAAATTTTAGAAAAGGCGCGCCGTACAACGCCATCTGCCTTGCGAATATCGGCAACTCGCGAAACTCCGTCTCTGCCTGGATAGGTTTTGATGATGCGGCCTAGACTCCACTTCATCGGCGGCAAGTTGTCGTCCTTGATGAGGACCGGCATGTCCTCCTTGAGTTCTCCCTTGTTCTGCTGCCATTTACTCCTTGTCTGAAGCTCGGACACGTACTCCTGGGACCATCGCTTCCAAAAGTGCTGTCGGATTTGCTCGAGACGCTGGTATCGTGTGAGGCGATGAGCAGGCACGTCGTATACATCGGCTGTTACAGGTGCAGTCAGTGGACGGCCAACCAAAAAATGGGCAGGACAAAGTGGGAGAAAATCGTTGGGATCGGTGGAGAGAGGAGTCAAGGGACGGGAGTTTAGGATTGCTTCAATTTGAACGAGCACTGTGCTAAATTCCTCAAACGTTAAATGTGCGTTACCTACCACGCGTCGTAAGTGATGCTTACAGCTTTTTACTCCAGCCTCCCACAATCCCCCGAAATGACTAGCGTAAGACGGAATCATTTTAAAATTAATATTTTGCGAAATTGCGTATTCCCTTATTTCATCAGAACAAGAGTCCAAAAATTTCTTGAAATCATTCATCAAGCCGACAAAGTTTTTCCCGTTGTCCGAGAAAATGTCTCGCGGCTTGCCACGGCGACCGATAAATCGCTTCAAAGCTAGAAGGTACCCATCAGATGAAAGGTCGCTCACTAGCTCTAAATGAACAGCTCGAGTAACTAAACAAATAAATAGGCATATATACGATTTTTGTAATTTAGCGCCCCTGCCTTTACGGTTCAACGTAAACACTGGACCAGCGTAATCAGCGCCACAACTCAAGAACGGAAACCCTGGATCTAAACGTTCTTTGTGCAAATTCCCCATAATAGGAGTGACCGTCGTCGGTCTCAAGCGTGTGCACCGCACACAACTGCGCACCACCTTCCGCGCGAGGTTCCGACCTCCGACGGGCCACCACATCTCCCTCAGAGAGGACAAAAGGAGTTGCGGTCCCGCGTGCAACAAACGCTGGTGCTCGAACCGGAAAAGCAAAATAGAAAAATCATGTTTTGCGGAAATCAAAATAGGAAATTTCTTATCAAAATTAAAGTGTGGCGAATATTGAATACGTCCACCTACCCTAATTAAATTATTGGAATCTATAAATAAATTCAATTTTGATAGTTGACTACAACCTTTCAAAGGTTGCTTATTTTTAATTAAATTAAAAATATCCGAAAATGAATCCCGTTGACTTAACATTGCTAACGTAGACTCTGCACAATTTAATTCCTCGACAGATAGCAAACCGGTCCGCTTATTGTTTACATTGCGAGCGTTATAGGTAAAGCGTAACACATAAGCAGCGGCTCGTTTAAGTCTTATGTACTGTGAAAACCGAGAAAAATTAAATAAATTATTATCATATTGATTGACGGCGTGACAACATACATTAGGTGATTTGGTTTCTGGTAAATCATTAAATATTAAATTCGATTGTTTTAAATTCGGTATTTCGAAGTTTAAATCTTTTAAAATGTCGGGCCAGTAAACCATAGAGATGAAGAAATAAGCGCGGATAAATTTTGGCCTCGAGAGACTAAATCGGATGGGTTGTCTTTGCCCGCTACGTGACGCCAGGCATGTTCCTTAGTCAACTCATGAATCTCTGCCGCCCTGTTTTGAACGTAAGGTTTTAATAAATTAATAGGCATACCTAACCAACCTAAAACGATGGTAGAATCCGTCCAAAACACAACTTTATCAAAATTTGAACGCAGTGATTCCTTTATTTTGCGATATAATCGCGCTCCTAGCAAGGCACCGCACAACTCTAAGCGAGGTATAGTTGTAGGTTTAGTAGGCGCGACCTTGCCCTTGGAACATAACAGGTGCACTGTAGCATCAGCTGATTCACAGCTGATAGTCCGAACGTACGCGCAGGCACCGTATGCGATTCGCGACGCGTCCGTAAAAATGTGTAACTCCGTGCGCGTAGGTTCAATACACATTACGTAACGCGGAATACGTAAATAATCTAGATAAGATAACCCATCGATAAATTTGTTCCATAATTGTGAAATATCATCGGAAACCGGTTCGTCCCATTCTAATTTTAATAACCAACACTTTTGCAATAAAGTTTTAGCGACTGTAATGACCGGACTCAGTAATCCTAGCGCCTAACAACATATCGATATCCCGTCTTTCATAGAAAGTCGGATCAGCTAAAAATACATTGTGAGGAATATTAAAATGTTTTAAATTTTGCGTAATTGTAGGTAACTTGGAAGTTATTTGTGGCAACACTAAACATTGAACTTGGGCATTAAAGCTCCCGTCGCGCGATTTAAATTCAATGTTACACGATTGCGAACATAGCGTAATAGAATTACCTACACCGTGAATATGCTGAGTGGACTGTAATATGCGTATATTTAATTTGTTACATAACGATTGTGAGATAAAGGAACGCTCGCTGCCGCTATCTAAAACGGCACGAGCTCTGTAATACTCACCTGATTGTCCGCGTACCTCGACTATAGCCGTTGACAACATGACGAGTCGATCAGAGTGAACTATCGCATCTCCCTTATCATAAAAATCATCGTGTGCGTGCATAATATTATTGTGTGGCTGCAATTGACAACAGCTGTTCACACTGGGATTGCTAACTGAAACGGGAGGAAGAAGTTTACTTGTACCGTGTCCATACATACTCGTAGTTAACGTTACAGTATTATTTTTTGACCAAACAGCATCACAAATTAAACTATTATGTTTTTGATCACATTTCCTACACGGCCCAAAGAGACAAGTTTCCACTGAATGGCCGAAACGCATACAATTAATGCACAATTTTTTATCTTTAATAAAATTAAATTTATCTTGTGCACTAAGATCCAGAAACTTTTGACATGAGTACAAAGGATGCTGACTGTTACATAATAGACACAACTTAATAAACTGCGAGCGTACTATTTTATTTTGCGACTTACTATTTACGTTACTATTTTCAGCTGTAAAATTGCAATTAATTTTAGATGCGTTATGATTATAATGATTAGATTTTTTATTAAAGTTAGGATGATTAATTTTACTCGAGTGGCTAACAGTGAGTGTAGTTAATAAGTCAGCCTTCTCTTTAAGAAAATCTAGTAAGTCACTCAAATGTATTTTAGCGTCAGTATTAAATTTATAAAATGTACTTTTATACTGTTCCCACTCACGTTCTGAGGCGGGATCCAGCTTTGACACGACAATAAAAATAATCAAACTATCCCAGTGCTCAGTGGCCTCACCTAAAATCTTCAGAGAACGAATATTTTTTAGGATAGTGTCAATTAACTTATTTAATTGAACAGGTGACTCCTTTGTTATAGGTGGAATAGAAAAAATAGCTTTAATGTGACTTTGTATAATCAACCTAGTATTGTTAAATCTGTGTAACAAAAGTTCCCATGCTACTTGATAGTTACTAGACGAAAACTCGACATTTTCAATAACTACTTTAGCATCACCTTTTAAACTAGCTTTTAGATAGTGAAACTTTTGAATTTCAGGAATTGTTCTAGAGTTATGAATGAGTGACATAAATGTGTCGCGAAATTCTATCCAGTGTTCATTTGAACCGTCAAAGCTAGGAATAGATATAGTAGGTAATTTAACAGACTCACCACTATGCGCATTACATTCAGGTACCAAGGAGCACTCAAAAGACCTATTGACCGACCTTTCACTGGTGGTTTCGGGATTTACCATGCAATCTAACATACCGAGAACAACATAGTATTCCTTTTCGAACTCTGCGCGTGATTCGATCAATTTTTCGAATTCCGAAGCCGGGGCAAGATCTTCGAGCTTATTTTGCACCTGATTGAAATCATTCAACAAATTCTGAGCTCCCGGAATACGTAATTTTAATTCTGCTCGCTGATGAACAGATAACTCAACGTTTTCAAAGGAGGAAACATATTTTTTAAAGTTTGTCAACCTACACTTTATGAAACCTCGTTTTTTCTTTAAATCTTTTAAAATATCCTCAACTTTTAGTTCACTAGTCATGATTGCACTGTAGTAAAAAGCTGTAAGTACTTACAATTTGCCAATGAAGCGTAAATAAGAAACCTTTAGCCGGTGTTTCGAAATTGCAAGTCAGAAGACAGTAGGCAGGTTCAATCGAAAGCACTGAAATTGAGAAAATTGCGGAATCACTAAGGCGAAAAGGTAAAAGTTTAGGAGATTTTAGCTGGCACGTCTTACCGATGATGCACTGTATTCTCCACCAAATAGCGTCTCTCAAATAATTGGCTTCTCCAAATATGTTCGGCGAACGTAGGACCACAAAATTATGTTTGCGTGTTTTAGGCTGGTTTTGCGTATTTTTGGTTTGGCTCTTTACTTGAGGAGTGAACAGAAACAGCAGGCTTGACTTCTTGCGTATATTCAGCTAAAATCTTTACAGTTTTTGCGTATTTTAAGCGAATAGTTTAAGGGATTACAAATCATATTTTAAGATGGAGGATGCAAAGGTGAATGTAATGCGTATGAGGGGTTCTCACGGCAGCCTCGACTGCGTATCACGTCATCGGCGGCCAATCACTGCAGTTTATGACGTGATGGACGACCAATGGGCTGCTGCAGGCATAATACGTCAGCTAGACCAGGATGGAAGATATCTTGTGCGTGAACAGTATAATATTGAAGAAATCAATACTAGTACAATATTTATTTAATTTCTATTTGAATGGCTCCAATCAAAGTCAAATACAAAACGTGAAGGTGTACATACACTAAGTAAATACACAATTTAAATGTTATACACAGTAGTGTAACATAGTCATGATGTTGAAACTGTCCAACATAGAGACAAGTTTTAAGTGCGCTTCGTGATACTGTTCTGTTCTCTAATGTTATCTGAAATCGCACTTATGTGTGCGACGTGCGTACGCTCGATTCGAGTGTAAGTGTCTAAACACACTAGGCTGAATTACGATGGCGTAAATTCCGCCGCGTTTACGCCGCGTTTCAAACGCATACAAAATACGGACGGAACGCAATGGACGACACACTATGCCGAAATTCCGTCACGAGCCGAACTTCCGTCGAACCGAGTCGAGCGTAAAGTAAAGCAAACGATCTAACATCAAACACGTCAAACACGTACAAATAACAAACTACGTGTTTGACGTGTTTGAAGAAAATTTGGATTATACTACGTGTTTGACGTGTTTGACGTGTTTGATGTTTGATTGTTTGCGGGCTACTTAAAGTTTGGCAGCGATTCGGCGGTAATGTTTTGTTAAAGTTTGGATGTATGTATGTATGTACGGATGTTTGTTACTCTTTCACGCAAAAACTACTAAACGGATTTTAATAAAACAATACAATAATTTATTATATATTATAGCTTATTTATATATTATATTTGATTATAGCTTATACATCAGAATAACACATAGGCTAAAATTTTAACCGACTTTCGAAATGGGGGAGGTCAATTTTGGAGCGCAGAAGCGAAGTATCAAAACCGAACATAGCAAATTCAACCTTAACTTCAAAGCGTTAACGCACACATTACATCTGAGATTCGGCTCTTCGCGTAATTTTTAGTGTGTCGTATCAGACGGATGCGGCGGAACGTAATTTCGGCCACAGAAATTACGCCGGCGTAATTCAGCCTAGTGTGTTTAGACACTTATTATAGTAAAAATATGTTCTACTATTTATCCTTTGTTCTATGATAAATATAATGTTACAGCAATATAAACATTAGCAAAGGAAATACGTATATAAATAATAATTTTACGGTAGGTATAGGTTTTTGTAAGTAATTTGAAGAAATTTAATATATAATGATGAATAACTAAGTACATTTGGTCTGAATATTTGAATCAATTTCATTATGACTCACATATGAGTTTATGATTTAAATAAATATCAAGTTATATCAAATATGAATAATATACTTATACAAATTCATATTTAATTCAATAATTATTGATTTTGTATTATGTACGCCTTTCAAGTTTGCTTTTGTATTCAACGAAATATTGTTTATTTTTGGTTCCATTTTTTGTAAAACCTAGAAATAATAATACTCGTAATACTTCTTTTTCTGTAGGAATAATTACTATTTTTGTGATAAAAATAGTTTCTTGTACCTTAATTAAGAGACCTAATTATTATGCCAAATATGAACAAAATCAGCATATTTTCTCAAGTAATTACTTTGAATAATTACATGAAATTAGCATCAGCAACCTAAATTGAAAGTCAATAGCAAAGTTATTTAACAATTGATATTGTACCTGAATGAGAAATTCCGAATTAGTAAAAGAAAATTTATTAGGTCCATTATTCTACTGCCTTAAGAGGTTAATTGTTCAAACTAATCAATAGGAGAATAATAGTGAAAATTTATTAAGCAAAGAGTCATTAGGAGTCGGGCTAATGATGAATGCCATACCGGTTTCGGTGATGGTAGCCGGTTTCATTGAGTAACTTAGTAGTGCCCAAGTGTATGTGACACAAGAGCTCTCTCCATTTTTTACTCTTATAACCCAGTAGAATGGACGACTGATCCTACTGGCGAGACATCAAGTGCAAAACAATTCACCGGAAACAATATTTTTCCAACAGAAAAAGAAAGGGGGAAAGAGATAGAAACAAAAATATATACAACTAAATGACCAACCAACTAATTGTGCCAAAAATCGTTCACCGCGCAGGAAACATACATTTTTTCGAGATAAAAGCTATTCTATGGCCTTTCGTGATCTCCATACCAAATTTCATCCAAATCGGTTTAGCCGTTTGGGTGTAAAGAGGACAACAGATAGACAGACATACACACTTTCACATTTATATAATTACACAATATTAAAATGGATGTATGATAATCATCCTCCAAGTCAATGATATTATATTAAAAAAAACTCAAAGCAGATATGTTACTACCGCGCGCGTTGTGAAGCCATTAAATACGGGCCAATTGACCCGTCTTTTGTATAGTCTGTCTCTATTGTGTAAATGTCATTTCGTATCTTTTGTTTCACTTATCTGTCAAATTTGACAATTGAATTTGAAAATTGTTCGGAAGCAATTTAAGCCGGAAAATAGTATGAACGTAACAGATCTGTATTTAGTTGAATATCATTGCTCCAAGTACATTCCTTCAGTCCTTGACATCTATTCCATTCTAAATTATAAATTAAATTAAAATAAGTAAAAATGACAGTGAGATAGGTCGCAGGTGGGTCAGCGCTCGTTAAATTTTCACATGCACTTGATGTGGCGTTAATTATTAACCAGAGCCCTTAGCCAAAAAGTTTTCTTTAAAGCCTCTTTGTAGAATCTCCTACCAAAATGTATGGAATGGATATCAGACGAGTTGAACGTCAACTTCATACCATCGAACGCTTATGTCATTCTATAAAGAAGCGATAAAGAAGAGAAAGAAAACATATTGGCTAAAGGGCCAGTATAATGCCCACGAAATGAAGTGTCCTCGTCGGATCTTCGAATTTCTTCTCGCTCGTATTAATTTAATGAATCCATTAAACATAATGTGGTCTCGAGTTACTTGAGAAATAATTGAGTTGATTATATTTTTAGACCTGGATATTCGAGTGTTCTCGAGATGTCAGGTCGAATCCCAAAGGTATTCTGTAAAAGCACTGGAAATAATTCAATGCGATTGTTGTTATATTTTGATTTAGGTTATAATATTTTTTACCAACTCATTGTTTAGTGCTGTAAAATAACAAACACATAAATATTATTTAAATACCGAGACACGATGCGATGAAAAGATGCATAACAATCAATAGATAACAAATACATCAATGTGATAATATTATGGCTATTTTTTTACCTACTTCAAAATATCACATCCATAGCTGGTACTTCTTTCTTATTCGTTCATTTGTCACGAACTGTCAAACCATTTTCGAAAATTTTTCAATTTTCAACTCTCAACTGAATATAATATTTTCTAAACAAATTACCATGAAAGCTATAATATATAATTTTTATATAATTAGAATTTTTTATAAATAAGCTATTAGTGGCGCAAATACACATAGTTTTATATTTGAAACAAAATACTAAATCGGTGGTCAAAGCACAAATAGCTACTTTTGAATAGTTTTAGTGTAAGTCGCCTATTTTGGGCGCTTGACAGACGAGCTAATATTATAATATTATAAATGCGAAAATATGTCTGCCAGTCTGTTATCACTTCACACCCAATCCGTTGAGCCGATTTGCTGAAAGGTAAGGACATACTTTGTGTCCTGGGACAGGACTTTTACCGGAAAAATGTACAGCTACCGCGCATTAAACGAATTTTGGCACAAAAAGTTGCGGGCGTTATCTAGTTATAAATACATAACACAATTTGTTCTACGAATAACTTACATAGGATTTTTCTACCGAACTACATTTTTTTATTCCAAACTATACCGATACTTTCCCACAATATAACCTCAACAATAAGTTTGGGGCCTCTCCGCCTCCATCCGCCGCCGTCAATACAACAATGGCGTCCGTTATTAATGGTTTCCCATAATTAATTTAAGGATTTGTCATAAATTCTCAGCACATTTACATGTGACTTAAATAAAAGCTAAGTTTATTTTCAGATACAGAAAAATATTCTAATATTATGAACTAGCAACCCGACCCGGCGTCACAGGGGTATAAAATATATAGCCACTGAAAAAATGACTAAAATCGATAGCCTATGATCCTTCACGTGGTCTACTGCTTATATGTGCCACATAACATAAAAATTGTTCCAGTAGTTCGCGAGATAAGCCTTTTCAAATATTTTCTCCCGTTTTTTCCTATTAGTCTTAGCGTGATAAAATATATCCTAAAGCCTTTCTCAGTAATTGGGCTATCTAACACTCATCAAAATCTGTTGCGTAGTTTTAAAGATTAAAGGGAACAAAGGGACATGAGGGAAAAAAGTGACTTTGTTTTATAATATGTATAGATGCCAAAGTGTGTCTGTCCGTCTGTCAGTCTGTTACCTCTTCACGACAAAACCGCTGCACCAATTTTGCTGGAATATGGTAGGGAAATACTTTGAGTCCCGGGAAAGAACATAAGATACTTTTCATCCCGGAAAAGTATACTGTTCCCGCCCGATAGTAAATTTTGGCCCAGAGGAGCTGCGGGCGTCATTTAGTACTTAGAATAATCGTAGTTCTAAAACACTTAATAGAAGTTACTGAAATTAAATGAATTATATTAGAGCTAATAAAACGAAAGAAATATGCTTTTGGTAAATATCAAGCTAGATTTAGTACCTGGATGAAAAACGTGTATATTTTTAAAGGCCAGTGGCGTAACATCTTTGGTGTTGCGACATACTCGTACTCTCGTAATATTGATAACGGTAATCGCTTCTTATCAGGTGACCTATTTGCTCGTGTGACACTCAGAATAGATCCAAAGCATATAGGTCCCGGGCAAATTTGGGCTAGAACACAATTTGTACTACGTGAGGGTTCGACTTGGCCCATGTCTACATTTAAATAATATATATATATTTAAATGTTATTTGCAATTTTACGTGCCCTAGAAAACATAATAGCGAGTTCACATTATTTCAATCTAATACAGAGCTGGATTATTACTGGATAATGTGAACGAGCACTGGAATGCACTGGAATGTAATTCATTTCTTCGTGTCCGTTTAGGTCATTCCAGTTTTACGTTGTTAATCCAGAGCACTGTGTCGGATCACTGGATTGTAATAATGTGAACGAGCCATTAAGACACATCCGTTGTAACCTTATAGAAGTATGCACGGGCCGACTATAATAGTGCAAACATCATAAAATGTTATACTGAGATAATAATATTAAATTTTGTGATTCATCTTGCGGTGTAGATAAAATTATTCATAGTCAAATTGCATTACCAATATTAAACAGCTACAAAAAAAACATTTTAATCAGACGGAAAACCACCACGGTCTTCTAAAAAATAATTCAATATTTTCTTCATTCAAATCTCAAAAAACCTTCTCGAGGCCAGAATCACATCGTTTAAAGCAATTTAAATACAGCTTCAAGGCGCACCTGGAGCTTATTAAAAGCACTTACATAAATATTAAAGTGCACCACATGTTATTAAAAGTTTGCGAAGTTCGGGTACACCGCTCCGCAACACTACACATACAATTACAACAAAACTCTGTAATTTTAATCAACTTTGAATTTTATGCGAATTCTTTTGCATGTTAACGGTATGGTTAGAGAATATCAATTAAATTGTACAACACTTAGACGGATTCTGTTGCACATTAGACAAACAAATGTGTAAGCTGATACAGACTAACGATCATACAAAATGTAATATAATATGTTATTCGGTATCGGAGTAATTGAAATTTTTATTTAAGACTCATCATTACTTTTAAGATATTTTAGTTCGTTCACTTCAGTCACAAAAATATATTATAATGTTTATTAACATAATATATTTATACAATTTCGTATTCCTTCGTACACAATTCCAGGATTTTTAGGACCCATTTTTCAATTCTTTCTTTGTGTATCAACGTACTTATCTTACGTTTTTGTTTTGTATTTAGAACTGTGAACGGTCTTATCAATGTTTTAGTGTCAACGGTCAATGACCGCTACCTTCTCTATTCGCCGAGTACACCTTAGTATAATATATGGCTGATGTTGCATCCGGGTCATTATTTGAAATTTAAATATCTTTCATCAATGCTAATCCGATTAATTAAACGGCTTAAACAAACAAACACATTGTGTTATTACAGCTAAAATTTAGCCTTAATGTTAAATAATTATTATTTGTAATCACAATAAAGCTTACTCGCTATCATAATGTTAATGTATCTAATATTTATGTAAAATATTGTGCTAACATTATTAGTAGTACGAGTATTGACTTTGTGCGAAATCTGTTTAGGGAATACAAAACACACAACCATAATAAATTGTTTTTAACTAATTAAGGAGTATTTGTTAACAAAATTTTATATTATATATTAAATATATTTTGAGATACGAAATGCTAAGCTACGAACTACTACGAAGGCCTTTTGAGCCACGAATCGCTACGAGCTAAGAAGTGCTACAAGCTACAAAATCTACGAGCTACGAAATGCTACGAGCTATGAAGTGCTACGAGCTACGAAGTCCTGCTAGATACGATGTGCTACGAGCTACGAAGTGCTATAAGCTAGAAAGTGCTACGGGCTACGATGGGTTACGAGCTACGAAGTGCTACGAGCTACGAAGTGCTACGAGCTACGAAGTGCTACGGGCTACGAAATGCTACGAGCTACGAAGTGCTACGGGCTATACGAGCTACGAAGCGTTACGATCTATGAAGTGCTACGAGCTCTGAAGTGCTACGAGCTACGAAGTGTCTAAAGTAGCCCGCAAACGATCAAACATCAAACCGCCAAACACGTCAATCACGTAGTTTGTTTGACAAACAGCAGCGCAGACGATCAAACGTGCATCAAACAAGTTTGTCAAACAATTAGATAGAATCGGTTTGAGATCATGAGATTTTGTTTAACAAACACAGCGGAACACGTTCAAACACGTTTGTCAAACGCTACGTAATCCTAATTTTCTTCAAACACTTCAAACACGTAGTTTGTCAAAAAAACTACGTGTTAGACGTGTTTGATGTTTGATCGTTTGCGGGCTACTTTATGAAGCTACGAAATGCTATGAGCTACAAAGTGCTACGAGCTACGAAGTGCTACGAGCTACGATGTTCTACGAGCTGCGAAGTGCTATGAACTGCTAGGATCTACGACCGTTTCAAGCTGCAAAAAACCCAAAAAAATTTTTGCATCAAAGTGCTTTAAGCTCCGAAGTGCGAATCATCTTTTGTAAGTTTGTAATTAGATTAAATCTCAACAAAATCTATCTCTCACCATTTCTTATTTTTCATTTATCCACCATTTAATTTTGTGTTCCAAAAATATTACATAAGTCTTTGATAATAGAGCCCTCGAGAAATAGAAAGAACGTCTTAAGTTGTACACATGGTGCTTCCGATGTTATCTTATGGGACACGAGTATTTGCACTGGGAAAACATTTGCTGAATTGGGCCATTTCTATGCTGAAAGCAAAAAATTTCCGCCTTGTTTCGATCGAAATAAAAGTGATTTGCTGTGATGAAAATATTAGATAAAGATAAAATCTTTACACAGGATGATTTGTTTTTAGTAATAGTAAGGGTTTATTTTGTATTGTTGAACATGAACTTAGCTATTTGTATCGTTTCATTTATCAGGAATCAAGGTCATGATTTTAAAAAAAATATGATTTTATACTCCACTCATCTAGACTGTTGCCATTAACATTAAACAAAAAATTCGTCAGTTCAATCACAAAGGTGAATTATTAAAGATTAAATTATTATAAAATAAATTATTAAATATTATAAAAGAATAAATTATTAAAAATATATATTTACAACTAAATAAAAAATCACCCTTTGCAAAAATATCCTATTCAGCGTATAGATAACGCATTTATAACTTAAGGGGAAGCTATAAAAGATAAGTACAACATCGGCAGAGATTCGCAATGGTTACTCAACGTTTTGATAAAGATGAAAAATTGATTCTTACAGCTTAAGGGGCTTCTTCGGACGATTAATCTTGGCCATTGTTGATGGCCGGGGGTTCCCCGCGGGGAACTTTTGTCGGACAGATCAGAGCCTGTAATGGCTGTGATTTTCATGGAATTTTAGCATGCATGCAAGTTTCTATTTGGTTGGAAATAATTTTAGTTTATGACTTGTACTTCTAATGGTCTAATCGGTATGTTTTATGTTATACATAAAAACGGGCGAAACGTAAAATATACTTTTGTTTTTAATGGCAATTTAAATATCAGCACTGCGTTGTTAGGCGAACAACGCAGTGCCGATATTTAAATGCACCTTAAAAATGAGTATAATAAAGAACTTGAATAAAGAATTTGAAAACATGAAGACGAAAAAGCCCAGTCTTAGATAACTACTAGCTTTTTTACTTAAAAAAATTTACCCAATCTTTTGGCTTAAAAAAGAAAAACTTAAGTAAGACTAACGATCATCTGGCTCAATATATCTGCTACTTAGTTGCTTTTTTAAAAGAGTGATCTAATCCGCGACCAGATAAGTTAGTTCGGTTTCAAGGCTAGTGCCTCGTTTAATTCAATTTGGACATTCGCCAGCCCAGCCCGCTGGCACCAAGTCTCTTAAATAATAGAATAGTCGACATAGCAGGTCTGCTGGACATTAACGCTGATTCAACAATTTGTTTACTTTTATAATTTCAGAAATTTCGATTAGAAACTTTGTCAATTGTACCATCAGAGAGTTTTATTTATAGATCTATGTGTTGTGGGATTATATTAGTGGTGGACTGGATTTGAGATAACTCGACCAAATCCCATAAGTTCGCGATCTGTCTATGAATCATTTTAGTACATTAATACAATAATGTATATTTTTATGGTAGAATTTGAATATGGCTCCAATATAATAATCCATTAGAGTCGTTTTAAGATATAATATTAATATTATTGAAATAATATGTTATTGTGTTTTCTTTTGAGGCATATTACTGTAATTATGCTTAAATTAATTCATAAATTAGAAGTACATTAGTGATAAATATTAAAAAATATTGAAATATATGTGCCTTAAGCTTAAAACAAACCTACGCGTCAGTGACAGGGGACGCGGTACGCGAATCGGGAGCGTCTGCAACGCGAAACTTGGCGTGCACACCTGCGCGACTACTAATATCATGATCATAGAGAAAAATAATACATCGTACAATTTGATTCATGCCACAATCTATCAAAACGTAAACAAATCAAGAAATCATAAACTAATGAGTAGTACAAAATAATATAAAAAAGGTTTTAAAAAAGAAGTCTAGTTATGTTAACTTCAAAACACGTGTCTGACAACTTGACGCGCACGTTCCGCTTGCCGACGCGAACATTTCGCGTCGCGGTCGTGCAGGTAATCTTATGGCGCTGTGCACAGCGCCATAAGATTACCGCGCGGCGGGCGCTGCCCATGTAATCTTATAATAATAAACGCGCCATAAGATTACATGGGCAGCATCCGCCGCGCGGTAATCTTATGGCGCTGTGCACACCTGCACGACCGCGACGCGAAATGTTCGCGTCGGCAAGCGGAACGTGCGCGTCAAGTTGTCAGACACGTGTTTTGAAGTTAACATAACTAGACTTCTTTTTTAAAACCTTTTTTATATTATTTTCTACAACTCTTTAGTTTATGATTTTTTGATTTGTATACGTTTAGATAGATTGTGTCATGATATTAACTTCGTACACCGTTCGAACACCGTAGTCGCGCAGGTGTGCACGGCCAGTTTCGCGTTGCAGACGCTCCCGTATCGCGTACGGCGTCCCCGTCACTGACGCTTAGGTTTGTTTTGAGCTTTAAAGTTTTGTACATAAAGAGAATAATAATACAAATTTGTTTATTTATCTCACCACAGGTACAATAACAAGAAGTTTTAGACAATCTACAAATTGGTTAGCACAATTTATGTGGGAGACTGGTGCCTGTGTTTCTGACTGTGTTTCAGGACACCAGTATCTCTCTCGTTTTTTCCAGCTAATCACACAGAATGAGTGAAATAAATATAATGTAGAAAAATGTATCTGTAGAGATATTTGGTTATTATAAAAAAATCCTTACGAGCAAAGCAAACTCATTGAGAAGATACATGCAAAATCTAATTAAAGGTTTTTACTACTTTTTATATTCCATCTTATTCAATCCTGGTGTAGCGAAAAAATGGCGCTTAATTAAAATAACGTTTCTTTACACTCTTGAAAGATGCTCCTATTCACGTACTCGTAGTATGCATTTGGTCTATACGAAAGATAATATTTAAAGTACGAGTAATTTAAAAAATTGAAGAGGAAAGTGAGCCTGATAATTTTAGCCCGCACATTCCTAAAGATAACTTTGTCCATATTACAGTATCACATATCACATTGTGCGTTTATATTATTTATTTTATTTATTTATTTAAGACTTTTTGCACATTGTACAAAGGCGGGCTTAATGCCTTGTGGCATTTTCTTCCAGCCAAACCTGGATTTCAGCATCGCTTGTAATATAAGCGCATACGTGAGAGCCAAAGTTGTAGGTTGGAGTATCCCTAACACCCTCGTATTTCTCTGCCTCTTGTGACCATCCAACTTATGCTTGTCAGACTAAGGCGCAGCGCAGACGACAGACTATCCGTGACGCACATTTGAGTCTGTGGGAAATAGAACCTATGCAATCATATGCAGTAACGCACACGACGCGCAAAAAGTCCGCATATAATTGCATAGGTTCTATTTCCACAGACAAAAAGTACGTCACGGATAGTCTGTCGTCTGCGCTGCGCCTAAGATTTTTTTTTCTCTACACAAAAAGTTTTATGACAAGCAGAACTCATGCCCAGAAGGTTCATAATTGAATTTACCGAAATAGTGTAGAGAAAAAAAAATCTTAGGCGCAGCGCAGACGACAGACTATCCGTGACGTACTTTTTGTCTGTGGAAATAGAACCTATGCAATCATATGCAGTAACGCACACGACGCGCAAAAAGTCCGCATATAATTGCATAGGTTCTATTTCCACAAACAAAAAGTACGTCACGGATAGTCTGTCGTCTGCGCTGCGCCTAAGATTTTTTTTCTCTACACAAAAAGTTTTATGACAAGCAGAACTCATGCCCAGAAGGTTCATAATTGAATTTACCGAGCCTATACTATATGCATCTAACATATTTCGTTAAATATAGAAAATTTAACCTTTATAATATGATTAACGTAATATCACGGCTGTAGTTGGCATCCAACTGACTTATTTTAAGCTCTTCAAGCCCGTCTGAACTGCAGAAATTCCCTTACTGCTACGGTGAGATCCGGAAATAGAATTTCATGTAAAAATTTAACTTCTCGTATTTGTGCCCGCAACTCATAGAGTTGAGCTGTTACTAAACTTGTAATGAATTCAATTAATTTTACAGAATAACCTTTCTAGAATAAAAACTTTTGAAAGGTGAGTTACATAATATTATTTTCTTGTATGTAATGTAGGCTTAAAGCATTATTATTGTGATTGTGCACGCTCTGTCCATTTTCTTACATGTCATGTCTCTCTTCGTAGGGCTGCTGTAAGAAATATCTTTGAAATAAGCAGTTCCTTTGTGTCGTCTTTCCATGTCAATTGTTTTAGAATAAGTTTCTTGTGTACAATAAATGCTAAATAAATAAATAAAAATACATTCATAACACATTTTTTAATTTACCGCTTTGTTAGTCGCTAGATTTCAGTCGCAAATATGTTTGGATGTAAGTTCGTTTGTAACTCGGGGATTGCATTTTCCTCTGATAAAAAGAATAAAGCATATTATAATAAAGCAATATAGCTTCCCCCTCGAAGAGGCGTAAACCTCAATATCTTTGTCCATACTGTGCCTTTTTTTTGTTCATCAAGGGCAGCTATGTCCACACGCAACGCCAACATTGTCATTAAAGAACAAAGCGAAAGTTTTGGATACGGTCAGAGCGCATGCGTTACGGAAGTGCCTCATGTAAGCTGTTGACTGCGCTATGACGCATGCCTTTGATGAACAAAAAAAGGCCCGTTGTGGACAAAGCTATTGATTCACGAATAATGAAATTTTACTTTAGAATGCATATTATTAATTATTCAAACTCAGAAAACTTTGATAACGCGATTCAGTGTGTGACGCAAAGTGACTACATCTAACGTTTTAGCTTCTCTAAGTTCAGGGGAAATCACTTCGCAGTTATTCTAAGAATAAATCCTCTACTACCATTGTACCCGTGTCATGAATTGTAGTTGGAGTTAAATAAATTTATCTGAAATTGTAAACAAGATACAAGTGCTACGTAACATTTCAAGCTTAAGAAATAAAGTTACATTTAAACCGAGTTATTTCTTCGCAGAGCATTTTTCAAATGGAATTGCCCTACCCGTCTCACTTGGAAGTTTACACTGAAAATATTAAACATTCATACGTTATTCGATTAGCGAACTTTTTTGCATAGCATGTTTTTCTTTGGTATTTGCAAACATTGAGTAGAAGAACCGAAGAAACATGAACGTAGAAAAAAAGGCGGGCGGAATCTAACTATATACAAAACTGTGTCATCAGAGTCGGCCAGGCTGACTGCATGTACATTGTACACGGTCCGCACGCACACATTCTTACGCTAGTCCATACCGTTTGACAGGCGTAAGAATGTGTGCGTGGCCGACTCTGAAACAAACTGTGTCATCAGAGTCGGCCAGGCTGACTGCATGTACATTGTACACGGTCCGCACGCACACATTCTTACGCTAGTCCATACCGTTTGACAGGCGTAAGAATGTGTGCGTGGCCGACTCTGAAGACACAGTTTAGTATATAGTAAGATTCCGTCCGCCTCTTTTTCTACGTTCATGTGAAGAAATATAAATTATGGACTAAATGACGCTTGCAACTCCGTTGCACCGAAATTAATTTACCACGTGGGTGCCATACATTTTTTCCGGGAAAAATCTATCCTATGTAAAGGACACAATATATTCAGCCGGTACTCGAAGTATCTGCATACTTAATTTAGCAGATTAAGCGTGAAGAGGTAACAGACAGACAGACACACTTTCGAAGCCAGCTCAAGTACAGATTCAATCATACGTAGCCAATTTATCTCTCTTTTTGTAACAGCATTTTGGCCTTCATAATATTTACTTTTAACTTTTCGTCAACAAAGTTATCAACAATTTTGAAGTAAGTGGCTCAAAAGACTGTCCTAAAAGGGTTAAGAGGCACCGTCAAGTTCTTCCTTTGACCAGTTTTTATTTAATTTTCTTTGACCCCGCACATAATTTGGTAACAAAATCAGCTGTAATTCATTAAACTAATCACCAAAGCGAGTCCTTCTTCTAAATTAAATAAACAAGAGAAAAAAAACAACAAAAACAGTTAAAATGATACGATAAAATGGCCTTAACCCTACCTAAACTTAGGATATAGCTATAATAGCCAGCCCCGGCGCCGAGGGGAATGCTTTAGTTTGCCTAAGCGTTCCCTTACCTTTGGTGGAAGTCCGGTTCTAGGTAGACCGGCCGGTCGTGGAGGGAGTCCCGTGCTTGTTAGAACCGGGATATCCCTCCTTATACGGCTGAAGGCGAACCGCAGGTGGTTTTAGTGAGTAGGAGTCTCACATACCCCCGGGGTACCCAACCCGGGGCACCCATGATGGGTTTCCCCTGCGACATCAAAAAAAAAAGGATATAGCTATAATGTACTTTTTAATTCATATGTAAATAGACTGCAATAAGCGGTAATCATATTATTATTATAAAGATTCTTTGTTTCAATTTATAATTTTGAGATTATAGTTAGATATTGACTAACAGCGACCCAAACATAATATAATCAAAAACATAATATATTTCGTTAACCTCTATTCCAATAACGTTCTAGCCGTCACATATAGTATATGTTTTACATCGCAGTAAACACTATGATATATGTTTTGTCTTCGCTCGTTCGATGTGTCGTTGACTATCCAAACGTATTGGGTAATATACTTTTTCAATCTCGAAAGTGAAGTAGGCAATAGAATAACCTTCTCGGATCTTTTAACCGATTTTCAAAAATGAGAAGGCAATCTTATGTGTGGCTGTATGTAGTTTTTGTAAGAGTACGTTTAAGTACGTTTAATAGTTGAAATAAACGTGTTTCATAATTGCGAATTAACCCTTCAGTATGTGCAAAAAGGTAATGTAGGTAATGTACAAAAAAAAATGGTGCCCGGCCTACCCTTTTGTACAAAATATAATGTAATAACTTTACATATTTACTATATTTTATGATTCTGTGAGAAATATTATAATATATGTCAAATTTTCTATCAATCAAGCCATTATAATATAGTATTTAGTCTGATTTAATATTCTTTTCAGAAGTATATATTTTGAAACATATTTTTTCTGACTGTTTCACATGAAATAAGTTAATATTTTGTTTTATTCTACTCGAGGGAACCCTGATTTTAAACTCTTACATAAATTGTTTATCGTTACTACTCGAGATGTTTATAAAAACAGGTCATAAATCTAACCCAAAAAAATGGATTTCGTATTACTCACTAGCAAACTTCGTCATTAGGGCTTTACAAATAAAGTTCAAAATGGCCGCGGCCGGCAGAATATGGCCGTTACCTGCGAACTTTGAACTCTTTGTTTTAGAATCGTAAGAAGTACTATCGTTATTCATAGTCTTGTAGACCTTTTGTTATAACTTCTTTAAGCGTTTTACGTAATTAATTTACCAATATATGAAACAAATTACGTTCAAAATACTTATAACACACACAACTTTTTTCTCAACTTTCACAAATTTTTACGAAGTATTTCTTGCAAATGATTATCTAAAATTGATTCCTATTACTAAAGTAACATTTACTACTTACATTCGTTAAATCCATCAATCATTTCACAAAAAAAACACACAAAATGTCAGAACACACACGAAAAAATTCCCGATTTTTAATGACTGATAAATACTCGTCGACCACAGATTGTATAATATTTTACATTCAGAATGTGTCAAATTTATTATAGATCGTAACTAACCAAACTTCTTCATACAAAAGTAGCCTCTAAGTCGACGAAATACGTAACTCAATCGAATGAAAGAGCGCGGCCACATACGGCCGCTTGGTTGTAAACGGAATTGCTGTAGTATAATCTGTGGCGGCCGGATCCGGCCGCTCGGGGAATATCCATACTTCATATTTGGCAAGCAAAAGTGTTTTCTGTCTGTTTATTGCGCATCTTTAACAAACATTGAATACAACCAGGCTCTTTTCACATGCATACGGTTGCGGCACGGTCGCCGTGCCGTACAAAGTAGAAATGAATGAGCTACTATTAACGTTCACTTATGTAAAATCGATAGCCTCACAGGAAATCTATAAAATCATAAAAAATGTTATGATTTCGATACAGAAATATTTCATACTAAAATTGGCAAATCCTACTATAATATAAAACGAAATATTAGGGTCTACGAGTATTTCAGGTCATTTATACCGATGGAACGCTAAGACTTTAATAAGCAACGTATTTCAAATATCCGTGAGGCGGCCGCATACCTTTAGTACCTCGCTACCCAGGGCTGCCACTTAGGGAGCAATCGACTGCCGCATATCGACGTACTCAAATGTGAAAAATTCTAATAGCGCCAACCCTAGCGCTAACGGTGGGTAATCAACTAAAATTCTCGAATAAAATATTAAATGAAATTCCTGCTCGCGTCACCCGGTATAGAAAATAATATTGGGTATTAGCGATACCCCGAGTAAGTGGAGGTATTCTGGGAACATGTGTGCATGTGACGGCATTTGAAGGATTATTTTTATGAGAACTTACCTGATATTAAGTGATTTCAATACGATGTGGATTTGGTTGGAGTTTTCTTAGAAGATTGTATTCCGAGAATACCTCAGATACTCTTTGAGAGTAGTCCTTCAAGATAACAAGGTCTTATTATTGTTGATGTAGTTAAGCATAATAATAATATAGTAGTTGTGTAATAATTTACATTTTGATACATTAGAATGTGAAATTTAAATGTTATTGTATGTCCATCAATATATCATATCATATGTCCATCAAATGACTTGACAGATCAAGTATGGAGAATCTGTCAAAAATGTTGTGAATAGCCTATTCGCCACTTTATCAGAAAGTGGTGAAACAGGCCCTTACTTTAATATTTCTTATTATTGACAATATTAGTTAGTATACCTTGGTCAAATAATTATCTTAAGACTTGTTTTCGTAAAGTTTTTACTTCGCGTGCTATCGCATACCAGCTAAGTCTCAAGATATCTAGACCGACTTCGAGATAAGTATAACATATTACGTAGTGCCTTCGACTAAGCAAATATTGATTGAACTTTGCGATAAGCACGGATTATGCTCAGATTAAGGGAATGAGGAAACAAATGAGTCTTATGGAAATATAACCACATCATGATGAGAAAGATTAATGAAGCCGAAAGACTTTGATCGATCGTGTTTTTCACTCTACCCCTTCGAGACGTTCTCAGAAATATATTTTGTTTTGCTTATTTGCTTCAGGTGACATGAAAGTTTAAAATTTATACAATATTTAGCTAAGGCATGGTCTTTCAATATTATATTTTTAGACCCAAGCCCAGGTATATTCTCAAGTAAATAATAAAAGTCTTTGACCATAGTAAACAGTAGCTACTAACACAAATACAAAATAGTGTAAGTAATTAAATTACAAGTGTAACTTCTCTTTTAGTACGATAATCCGTGGGATTTAGCAATCACTAGCCAGATTCATTCATCATCTGCTTATCAGACAAAAAGACGATACGTGCGTTGGCGAGGCGTTTATAGCGTCGGTTTTACACCTGATCTCTCGGCAGTATTATCGGTCATTCATCCCAATAGGTACCAAGAGTAAGAGTAGTAAATAAGATAGAGTAGTTCTATACTATATTGCCACAAATACAGCTCTTGCATTTTATAATAAGGAGGCATTATAATTTAAATATCGTGCTAACACAGCACACATGCCGTTTCCATTTTCTTTCTAATTACAAGCAATTAAACCTGTATACATAAATCTAATTTTAAATTAAGAACGAGCTGTTTTCGTTCGTTGTTTGTCCCGGCAATGTTTGCAGGAATTAGGTCAATTGTCCAACACACACAATTCTAATTGGTTTACCTGGGGCTCGGAACTTCTCAAACAACATAAACTCAACGATAGCACAATACTAATATTTTATATTAATAAATATAAAAGTGCATAGATATCCGTTACCTCTCAAACGTACCAACGTGATTTTTTTTCATTATCTCCGATACTAAGTTTTTGGTAGTAACCAAAAACTTTGAGTTGCAAGTTGTAGTTGTTGCGACAAGATACAATTAATGTCGCAGTGAATGAATTTTCGTGCAACGACATTGCTATATGAACAAGACGCAGTCAATAATATGCAGAAGTATACCACATTCATGATGGGGCGCCAGCAATGATTTTGCGAGCTGACTAATTTCAAACAACTTTAGAGAACAGAACAATGTTACGTCGCACACCTTTTTCCTGTACTTTATTTGAATTACCCAATATCCGGTCCGTTTTAAATTAACATTTCTATGAAGAAATAATAATTTAATTGGTTAAACCTTCTCTAGTGGAATGTAAACACGGAGATAATGACGAGACAGGAGTCTGAAAATTATTTCCATTTTTCCCTCAAAATGTTCAGTTCAATTAGCTATTTACATTTCAATGTAATTTGTTTTATCAAGTTTTTCCGGACCATGTCTTAATTGGAATGAGATTTTTCACAAATACACAGATTATAAACAGTTTTTTAGTATATTATGTATGGTACGTTCTGTAAGATATAAGAAATAGTAAAATAAAATAGGAAAATTTACGTTACTATACATAGAAGTTGCTAGTTTAAAAACTTGGAACATCAGCATGAAAGCAAAAGAGCAATCTGATTTACCAAAAGAATAGACTGTAAAGTTCCTGCATTATTTACCTGCAAATGAGCCATTTCCGAAGGGAAAAAATAACTTCTCTCGAAATGCTTTGACTTTGTCCGGACGGCGGAAGTTGAGTGGATCCTTTGTGCAAAAATTAAAGTTTGCTTAAGTTTCACTCAAAACAAATTGATTCGACTGCGCCAATCAGGACTTTTGCGAAGTCGTTAAAAAGTATTTTCCCCGTTTTATGTATTCTATTACCTATTATATGTGACTTTAAAATAGTTCGTAATAGATTTTTTATGGTTCAGCACCTTGGAGATTGGCTTTTGACTATAGTCAAAAGCCAATCTCCAAGGTGCTGAACCCAAGACTATAGTCTTGGGTTGCCGTGTTGGAACAAACTAACAACTTTAACAACAAGTTATGGGAGTCTAAAAACTCTGTTTTTGTGTCTGAGCACTGCTAGCGGATCAGTATCTTGTTGGTAGAGTCGCCATCATAACGAGAGTAAAAGAACATGACGTATCCTTATACAATGTGAACAACTTGCGCATGCGCACGTTGTATGACGTTTTCCTGCCTTCCTTTGTTGATGACCGCAACGCGGCGCGTTTTTTTTTTTTTTTTTTTTATAATAGAAGGCAGGTCGCTATAGCCCTGGCGTCACTGCGACCCATGAGGATCTATTGTGACTCCTTCGCACTAGAGAATCATCCCCAACCCAATACTGCTCATAAATTGAACGATATGGTTGGGGTTGGTGCCACGAATTTCCTCTGATGAGTGTTCGTGGCGACCAAGGTGCCTGTTCCTGCTCTGTACTAGAGCAGGACAGTCGAGGAGAAGGTGAATAGGTGTTTCATCCTCCTCCTCACAGAATCTGCAAGTCGTTATACTACAAATACCCATTCTGTTTAGGTGTTTGTTGAGCTTGCAGTGCCCAGTTAGGCTTCTGGTAAGGATTCTTAATTGGTTCCTACCCAGGGTGAGCACTAATTCTGATAGTTTCTTGTTGAAGCCAGGAATTAGTGCCTTGGAGTGTTCAAGGCCAGGGGTCTCAGCCCATTGCTTCCTGCATAGTATGTGGCCCCATTCCTTGAGCACCTGTTTTGTGGTACTGGGAGTTATACCACAGACTGGTTCTGGGCCATATATGAGACTCTCGGCCCCAAGCCTAGCCAGTTCGTCAGCGGTTTCATTGCCGGGGACGTTACTGTGGCCCGGGACCCATACTAGGCGGATGCTGTTGTTCCTTCCCAGCATGTTTAACGTCTCAATGCATTCCAGAACTAATTTGGACGAGACTTCTGCGGCAGTCAGTGCTTTAAGTGCAGCTTGACTATCGGAGAAGATAAACACGTTTTTATTAACTAGGGCCATCTCCAGGCTTTCTAGTGAACAACCGAGGATAGCGAAGACTTCAGCCTGAAACACGGTCGCAAACTCCCCCAAACAGGCGTATTTGCCTTTCGGTGGCCTGCCTCCGTAGAATCCGGCTCCCGCACGGTTGTCTTTCCTTGATCCATCCGTGAACCAAACTATGTCGCTAGGGCGGACATCGATTGGGGTTTTTCTTTCCCAGTCCTCCCTGGAAGGTATAAAAACCTGGTATTGCTTCGAAAAGCTATGCACCTTGATCATGGCATCTGATGGCATGGCCATGACAGGCGATTCTCTGAGAGACTGTTCCAGCTGTCGAAATGGGGTGGAGGCCCAATTCGTCCTGCCCGCCGTTCTGGCCCTGAGAGCCACCTTTTTGGCCTCCATCTGAACAAGCAGAGGAAGAGGAGTTAAGTTGATCAGGGCCTCGAGAGAAGCGGTGGGTGTTGACGAGAGTGCACCCGTGATTATTAGACATGCCAGTCTCTGTACGCTATTTAGACTTTTATTACAGTTTACTTGTTCAGCCTTTTTATGCCACACTACGCAGCCATATGTGGTAATCGGTCTCACTACGGCTGTATATAGCCATAGCATTGCCTTCGGCCGGATACCCCATTTAGAGCTGACAAGCTTCCAACAGGAACCCAGAGCACATCTAGCCTTTTTCGTAATATACTCGATGTGCTTATTCCAAGTGAGTCCTTTGTCTAGGATTACTCCTAGATATTTGACATCACCCGCAAACTTAATAGTTTTCCCGAAGAGTGTTGGCGGTCTTAGTCCCTCCAACTTCCTCTTTTTGGTGAAAGGTATCAAGACCGTCTTATCAGCGTTTACTGTTAGCTTGACCCTTTGACACCAATCCTCGACGACTCTTAGTGCTGACTGCATCAACCCAGCGACCACCGATGCGCATTTGCCCACCACCATGATCGCCAGATCGTCAGCGTACCCTTGAGCGTAGTAACCTAATAGGTTCAGTTCCCTTAGTAGTTCATCCACTACCAGGGACCATTCCAGAGGTGACAGCACGCCTCCTTGTGGGCAACCTTGTGTCAGCCTGATTTTGAGTGTCAGGTCCATGATAGTCGATGAGGCTACCCTGTTGTCGAGCGTGGCTTTAATCCATTTCCTAGTAGTTGGATCTATATTCTTTGAAGCCAGGCCTTTTGTGATAGAGCTGGTTGAAGTGTTGTCGAATGCGCCTTCAATATCAAGGAAGACACACAACGCAATCTCTTTATCTTCAATTGCTCTATCAATCCGATCTACCAAGTCCATTAGGGCCGTCTCGGTAGATTTGCCTTTTTGGTAGGCATGTTGTCTTTCATGCAACGGCATTTTGGTGAGATAGGTGTCCCTTATGTGTAGGTTGACCACCTTCTCCATTGTTTTAAGCATGAAAGAGGTGAGGCTAATTGGTCTGTATGACTTTGGTAGAGCTTTGTCCCTGTCCCCACTCTTGGGTATGTAGGAAACCCTTACCTTTGTCCATACCAATGGGATGTAGCCCCACGCGAAACTTGCTCTGAAAATTTTCAGTAGCAGAGGAAGGATAATATCCTTGCCCTGCTGTAGAAGGGCCGGAAATATATTATCCTCGCCGCCGGTCTTGTAAGGCTTGAAACTGTCAATTGCCCATGTGACTCGGTCAGGCTTAAAGATCACGGAAGCTCTCCTCCAATCGTCAACTGATGGTCTCGTTTTAACAATCGTATGAGAGAAGGCTTCGTGATTTTCGAGATGGATACTGTTGGGGAAGTGGACTTCGGCTAGTAATCTTAGCGTTTCTTCCGCCGTTTTAGTATAAGTACCATCTAGCCTCTTCAGAGTGCTGGGATGAGAGCTAGGGGCCTTAGATATGACTTTATATAGTCTGGAGGTTTGCGAGGTGTTATTCACTTCCTCACAGAACCTTGCCCAAGAGCGTCTTTTGGCCTTCCTTAGCTCCCTATTAAACGTCGTCAGGGCGGTTCTGTATGCGTCCCAGTTCCCGTCTCTTTTGGCTCTGTTAAACAGAGCTCGGGTCTCTTTCCTGAGTTGCGCCAGAGTACCGTTCCACCAAGGTACGTTGCGTTTACTTGACGTTTTCTTAACAGGACAGCTTCTGAGGTAAGCATCATTCAAGCTATGCTCCAGCTCTCCCACCGTTAGTTCCAGTTGTTCTACGGTCTTGACAGCTTTGTTGACAGCTGCGAGGTTTATCTGCAATTCCTCTCTGAATACACTCCAGTTTGTGGCCTTTGGGTTCCTATAAGTCACCTCTTCACCAGGCATACTGTTGTGTATATCAAACCTGATGTAACAGTGATCGGACAGTGAGTTGTCGTCCGATACATGCCAGTTGCAGGCGCGATGCCGTATAGGGCCTGTACAAACTGTAATGTCAAGGACCTCCTGTCTCAGTGGGTTTATAAACGTTGGTTTAGTACCCTGATTCAAGGTGTGGAGGTTGTTAGTAAGCAAGAAGTCAAATAGTTTCTCACCTCTGGAGTTGACGTCGGTGCTGCCCCAACTTGTGTGGTGTGAGTTGCAATCGCTTCCCAGGATAAGTTGGATGCGCTGATTCCCGACGTAGTCTATTACCGGTGATAGCTGCGTTGTGGGGTCCTGAGTGTCTCCAGGAAGATAAGCGGAGCAAACCATCAGTCTGCCTGCAGTACCGCCGGGCTCCTCGATGTACGCAGCTACTGTGTCATCTGTACATAAGCAAGAGACACACAAAAATTTCATCCTCTTGCTAAAGAGGATGCAGGATCTGGGCCTCTGGCCATGCTGAAAATAAAGTACGTTACCTGCCAGTCCAAGGCCCATCACCGTGTTCCCGTTGACCCACGGTTCTTGGATTAAAGCAATATCGAGCGCCTCACGAATGAACTTCTGACAGAGCACATCGGTGGCAGCCTTCGCGTGTCGTAAGTTGACTTGTATTACTTTAATCATTTTTTTTTTTTTTTTTTTTTTTTTTTTTTTTTTTTTTTTTTTCCCTTGTGTAGTGTTACTGTGGAGTGTAGTTGTGGAGTGTGCTGCGAACTGTTTGTTTATGTGTTGTGTGTGTGTTTAGGTTGAGTGGTGTATGTTGGGTAGACGGAGCAGGGGGTTTCGCGCTGCTTTGCGACTGGAGTGCTCCTGCGCTAGTGAGGGTAGCTGAGCTGGCTTCCTCACCGCGCAGGTGCCTCCAGTGCCGCCGCGTCCGCGTCCGCCACGAGACTGCCCAGGCTTACCCCTACTCACGGTTGCCCCTTGCCGAGGAACCTGAGGTCTGGGATTAATCTGCGCAGCCGGGCGCCCGCCTCCCCTGATGGTGTGTGCGTGCATGTGCGGTGTTTGCACGCGTGGAGTGTTCGGCTGGGCAGTGCGAGTGGCAGATGACATGCCGCTGCTGCCAGCTTGTGGTGGCACCGTTCCTCCATACCCTATCGGATTGAGGAGAGGCGCTGGTTGTCGTCCCTTTTGTGAGGTGAGGGGTGTAGCCGTTGCTCTCGCAGACCCTACAGGGTCTGGTAAGAGCGCCGGTTTTGGTCCCTTCAGGCGAAGCTGAACTCGGTTAAAGCCGAAGTAGAGCTGGAAGTTCCGCTCGGAGAGTAGCTTAGTCGCAGATTCGTCGAAGGAAAAGGTGAAGGTTTGCCCGTTTCCATCGACTTTCCTGCTGACTACTCTCCATCGTGGGATTCCCATGCCTCCATTCTGCGAGATCAGTCGCTTGAGGATTCCTACCTCGTCAACCTCAAGATCAGGAACCCACGCCGTAGCGTAACGGGGCTTGGGCAGTTCCGCCTCGTCAACGACGCGGAGGACTGCTCCATCCCAGGGATGGATCATATCTATCAACCGCGCCAGCCACTGCTTAGAGGCAGCGTCGACGCAGTTGAAGACAAGTCCACCAGATCTGTGGGCGCATCCTATCAACTGTGGTCCCTCTCCTTCCGGCTGATCGTCGATGACTCGAAGAATGCATTTCTTCAACTCCTCGGCGTTCTCCTGCGAGAGAGGGCCCCCAGCATCGAGGATGCCCACACGAATTGCACTCGCCGCCTCACTGAAACTCGGCTTGGGCGCCTGAGCACTATTGAGCTTGGCTGTCTTCGTCGGTCTTTCTTGTGAGTTGGCGGTGTCAGAGAGCTGCCGCTTGGAGCTCGTACGCTTCTCCAACTCCTCGGCATACTCAGGAAATTCACTGAGTGGTTTCTGACAAAGGATCTTCGCCTCTTCGAGGCTCTTACCCCTCGTCATCCACCACTCAATGCGTCTCTTGGCCGCCCCACTGAGTTGCCTTCTTCTTCTCTTAGGGGCGTTAGCGGAAGCGCCAGCCCCAGCCTGAGAAGAGGAAGGTGCAGAAGCGCTAGTTGTTGCGGGGTCGGAGGGGGTGCCAGACACGGTAGTGTCCTCTGCCCCGACAGACCCAGCTAATAAATGGTCCTCGGCTACGCCGACTTCCATCGCCTCCGTGGAGCATAAAGCTTCCAGTTCGGCCACTAGAATATCCTGGTCTTTATCAGAATCCATAGAATTCCCACGAGAAGCTAGGGAAATAAAAGGTCCACCCCCACAGAGCCCCGCTTGCAAGGGTAAGGCTATTTACACCTCGAGGTCGCCTGGTATCGAGGGTCCTCCGTTCACGGCTGACTTCCCCCAGCCACGCATCCTTCGGCACGGGTCGGATAACACCGATTGGATTGAGTTTTTGTTGTCGAGTTGAGTTCTGGTCTGGGTCAGGGCATAAAGCCCAAACACAGACCAGACCTCAACCCAACCCAGACCGACTGATCCCGAATCTGACAACAACTTATCGCCGCCGTCCGAGGGAGGAGACGCACCAGACTGCCCATCGAGACTTGGCTGTTTACACAGCCAGCCCCGATAGGGTAAGCCTAGCTCGCCTCCCCCCCCTGAACAGCGGCAACGCCACAGTCAGGTCCGAGGTCAGCCGGTCCGCCGGTCGATCAGCCGCCCGCTTGCCACATCCGCTAGATGTTTCAAGCGAGCGTTGCCCGGGGACACCGTCACGATTACTTCACCAGAATTCAGAATACCACCGACGTACAGATTTGATCCGTTAGTCAGGTAGCACCGAGAGACTGGAGAAGTATTCGTGCACACTTGGAGGTAACCGGAAATCGCCCCCTCGCGGCGCGTAGATGCATTTCTAAATTTATGTGGATTTCACAGATTCATAAGACTTCTCACGCAATAGAAATCTGTCAAATCCATACTAATGTATGCCGCGTCGCGCTTCGTCTCGCCTCGTCGTGTTGCGGTCTGAATTGACCCTTATATACACAATATATTATAAATTTGATACGAAGTGAATACTATTAAAAACCATTAAAAATATGACTGTAATACTTCATTTATGGACGTAAGACATAATAAGCCCTACAAACTTAACTTCTTCTATTTTATGTGCGCGTTTCTTCTCGACGGGGTGAGATGGCATCCCATTGGTGGTCCCAGACCGATAGAATCATAGTCCACCATCAAATATAAAAAAAATGAAATTGTTAGAGACTGTCCGCACAGCGAATTTTAACCGCACGTATTTTATTCGTGCGAATTTATTTATATCATAAGTTTCAAATTGTTACAAAAGTGTGAAATAAAATCTGCGCGGTTAAAATGCGCAGTGCGGACTGTCCCTTAGCTTCTGGCTGGGACTTAAAACAAAAGATTTTTTCATATAAAGAAAATCACAAAATTTTTCATTTTCATTTAATTTGCACGTTGCATAATCCTTAGTATATCTCGCGCACCTTATCTTCCTCAATTTACTTTTTAAATAATATTCGCGTCATTTACATATTCTAATACAAAACTCAAGATTAGCGCGGCCATTTTCCGTTGGAAGTAACAGCCGGAACACTAATATCGTCAAATTTGTCCCATAATGACACTTTGGGGCCTCTGTATATTGCTGTAATATAAAACATATTTTATGATCCTGTTACTTTAATATTGTGACTATTTATTTTTTCTACCTTGCACGAAAATTTGGATACTAATTTCTTTTAGTTTTGTTGAAAAAAGTAATTTAAAAATTTTTAAATTTGCTCGTCTTTTTTTATTCATTTTAAAGGGTTACTTTCTGAATAAACTACAAACAGAACAACTTCATTCTTCACTATTACCTACTTAAATATGCAAGTTGCTAATAACTGCACAATTGCGGGCAAAGTTTTGTATGTTGCTGGCAACTCATTAGCGCAGTTTACATGGTATTATATATACTTTTGGCAGCATTAAAGACTACCTCCACAATGATCTCTATACAGCGGGGTGATTCACTAAGCGATTCCGCGCGGAATCTTCCCGCTGGCGGAAACTATTTCACTTTTAAGCAAATGACAAGTGAATACTTTCCGATTTTGCTGTCATTTTGACAGTAGTGACATTTCTTTTGTATGAGTGAAATAGTTTCCGCCACGGAATCGAGAAGATCTAACCGCGGATAGGACTTTGACATCGGACGGCGGGAAATTATCCGAGGATTAGAGTCGTTTTCGCGGAATGTTCCCGCCGTCCGATGTCAAACTCCTATCCGCGGTTAGATCTTCTCGATTCCGTGGCGGAAACTATTTCACTCATACAAAAGAAATGTCACTACTGTCAAAATGACAGCAAAATCGGAAAGTATTCACTTGTCATTTGCTTAAAAGTGAAATAGTTTCCGCCAGCGGGAAGATTCCGCGCGGAATCGCTTAGTGAATCACCCCGCTGATTCAAATCGATATCTACAATGATGACATTGTAGGTGCGAAGCGAAGCGAAGCGTGAAGAGATTATTATAGACGGACAAAACGCTTCTTTATAATATTTATGTTATACTCGTAAGTAAGGACGGATTTGAATATTATAACATCACTAACATGTGCGATGAAGTCACTATAATGTAATAACCACATAATATATGTTTGTTATCCATCCCTTTTACGAGGTAACTAGTAACCATGCTGATGATGATTAAATCCGGGCAAGTAATTCAAGTTTAGTACACAAATCACCCTTAGGTTATATACAGCCCCTTTAAATTTCTCTCCCAAAGTCATGTTTTGGTAATGCGTTTTTAATGTTCTCACATTGCTATAAATCACTATGGCCAACCCTGGTCCAGATAGCTAAGCTATAATGGCTTATTAAATTAGTTTATATAATGGCTGAACCAGTATTATATACACTTGATTTATTTCAAAGCCTTTACAGAATCACTTTATAGGACGTTTTAGGAGCGCTAAATATTAGGAACAGTTTATGCTATTACTGAATATTAGTTTTATACGGGGTAAATATCTTTTTTAGGTTTTTATTTGGTGTCGAGTGATGCATGTATTATATTCTTGCAGTTTTGAGAATGACAATTAATTATTTTTCAGTATTAATCCTTCGATCGGGGATTCTTGGAAATGCTATTGTATTCTATTATTGCCCAGTGCTCGTATGGGGCTTATTGGGTTAATTTCTAAAAAAAATCTAGATAACGCCCGCAACACTGTTTCGCCAAAATTTGTGCATAAATTTTCAAGTATTATATAATACTAGCTGTATGACCGAGCTTCGCTCGGTATTCAAAAAATTCGAAAAATACACATAAAATGACATTTTATGAAAATGATTCCTAGCTAGATCGATTTATCGCCCCCGAAACCCCCTATATACTAAATTTCATGAAAATCGTTGGAGCCGATTCCGAGATTCCAATTATATATATACAAGAATTGCTCGTTTAAAGATATAAGATATCCTTCCCCGGGACTCAAGGTATCTTCAAACCAAATTTGTCCAAAATTGATTCAGCGGTTTGGACGTGAACAGGTAACTAACATACACACTTTCACATTAATTATAATTTTATAAGATAGAAAATGTTAGATGTATAATTAAAGCACTCTATTCCATGCCCAAAGTATCCAAGATTTATTTTACCGAACCTATTTTTGATTACCCCTTGCTGTTTTGAGACTGAACATTTTCTGGTAAAAGTTAAAATGTAATATTACTAGCTGTCCCGGCAAACGTTTCTTTGCCATATTATATAAAGTATATCGCCCGTATTATTTTATTGAATTTGTGACTAAATAAGTATGTCACCATGGCAACGTCTATCGCTATCCCGTGACCCGCGTCGCATAAACAATGGTCGCTCTTTATAGACAAATAATTTGCAATAAAATAAAATTGCGACTATAATTAAAGATCTAAGCTATTCTATCTCTCAAGTTGGAAAAACACACATTTTAAAAAAATTAACATTAAAATCGGTTAAGTAGTTTAGGAATCCATCGCGGACAAACATCGTGACAGGAGATTTATATATATTAGATAATTATAGTGGTTCTATAAAAATGACCGAAAGCAGTAACTATAATATTTAATAAGGTATACCTATTAAATATAGTGACTCGATGTGGTGGCGAGGTGTCTAAATAAAGTTTAATTATTACAAACAATGGCGGACCGCGAAATTGATAAATTCCAAAATGGCGACCATATTTACCCGGCGCGAACAGCCAATTATGATTTTTGCTTGTGATTAATTGAGGCTATGCACGAACCAAGTAAAGTTTGTCGCGTAAATTGTCTTCAAGAATTCTGTTGAGGTCGAACGTTATTCTCGAAGATCGGAAAGAAAAAATGGCCTCGAAATCGTTTCCTGTATTTTAATTTACATGAAATATCATTTAGACTAGGAGAGACCAGGAAGTAGGCGATGATCATTGTTCATATAAATAAATAAAATAAAATTAAACGGTTTTTATTTCGGTCCGTGGACCAGTGATAGTAAACATTTTGCATAAAACTATGTTAGTAAGAATACAACATGTTACGAGAAAATATATAAAAGACAAGCACTATATTATCACGTTTAATGTAGCGTTTAATATAACTATTATACGTGAATCGTGATATCAGAGTCCTTAATTAGGTGGACGGTGGTCTAGTGCTGCATCATAACATTGTACAGTATACACTTCTAGTTTCTCCTATAAATATTATGATGCATACTAATGCTGCTGCTTTATAAAAGCGGAAGAGTTTGTTTGTTTGTTTGAACGCGCTAATCTCGAGAACTATTGGTCCGATTTGAAAAATTATTTCAGTTTTAGATAGCCCATTTATCGAGGAAGGCTATAGGCTATATTTTATCACGCTAAGACTAATAGTAGCTAAGAAACAGAGGAAAATGTGGAAAACACGGGGGAAATTTTTTGAAAGGGCTTATCTCACGAGTCACGAACTACTAATTTATACGGGCGAAGACGCGCGGTACGTCTAGTCTTAAATAAATTTATATATTCTTATTAAATCTGTGTAAATCTTTTACTTTGTCTAATGTCTATACTCTATTCTATTCGAGTGTTGTCATGCTAAATGTGTGTTGTTTTACTCTGAACAAGATGCATTAAATAATGCTCACGTGTATTTGGCATAAATAATTGCTGTCCTTCGTACAACCCTGCGGAATATTGTATCTATATAACAATTTACATGTAAAAAATACACATTTTCGATTCATGTCTACGTATCGACTCATTGGTTTTTACGTCACATTTTAAGCTTTTTATTACGAAATACATTCCCTTGTTCTCCGAATGCCGCTCGTGTAATAACAATCAATAACAGCTGATCTAAATAGCTATACCCAGTACCGCGTGCCATAAAAACCTTCCTACATAAACGTAACCGCTTAACTTTTAAGCCGTCTACGTGATTCAATTTAGAAGTTGTATGTTTCGCGTCGGGAACCTTTCGGTGCCATATTTTAAAACTCTCAGTGGCTGCCACTCGAAAATACTTTTGATATAAATCTTCCGATGGCATCGGAGTTGCCGTATTTCGACGTATTGAGACTTTAGTTGTTTCACGGGTTTATTGCTCGGAAATCGAATAGACGTCCTCGATGTGCATGTGGAGCGGAATCTGTATTGAGGTTCGTTGTTGTATGAAATTTTAAGGTCTGAATAACAAGTCGTAAACGGTCAAGCGAGCGTGTTATGGAATTCCTTTCTTTAGTACAAATATTTCAAAGATATACAAAATATACAAAATTTATTACATCAATACTTAATTTATAAATGTGTATGTTAAAAAGCTATTGTAAACTACCTACCGATCTAAAAGAATGTTTATGTGATGAAAATGGATGGATTAAACCTCTAAAATTTTTGAAAATGATAAATGTATACAAATGTATTTAAGTCTTCTGTAATGTATTCTTTGTTGTGGTCGCTAATGACCCTGATGTTAAAGCGATCATAAATAAATTAAAAAAAAAATGTGTATGTCCTACCTACCTGTACCTTTTCACGCTTAAATCGCTGAAACAATTTAGATGAAATTTGATATGGAGATACCTTCGTCCCGAGAAAGCACATCTAAGGATAGTTTTCGTCGCAGAAAAATAAACGGTTCCCCCTTGATAAACGAATTTTGACGCAACGGAGCGAGCGTCATATCTACTTTACTAATATTCCCGAAATAGGTGTTACGAGACCGTATAGAATATGATATGTGTATACATAATATATAAATAAACTGAATAGTTTACCCAATAAACGACGATGTAAGCCCACGTACTAAGGAAACACGTTTAAAAAAGATCAATCATATTCGACGACTAGTGTTGTGCCGTGTGCGTAGTTCCTAACCTCAACGTACAGTTAATTAATATAACGTTAAACACATAATATATTAGTTCTGTACATGATAGTACAAAAACAATTTAGCAGATAATAATTACTTTGATTTATTATTTTTTTTATTTGGTAAACAAAAAGTAAACGAATTCGCAGAGTTAATGAGCTTTATACAAATAAATCGAGTGGGCCGTACTTAATAACGAAATTAATATTGAATGCAAACTGCTAAAGTTTGCTTTAAATTTATCATTTCAACGGCACGTCATAGCCTAGATAAAACTTTTAATTTATTACCCCAATTGGGGCGAAAATAAAAATACTAAGCCCCGTTAAATCGGGTCCGCGAGTATGAGTGGCCGTTTCTGTGTATAATTTAATTTGGACGGCATCCAGCCTGAGCGAACAAATAATTTAAAAAGCACAGAAGTTTAAGCTGTAATAAAGTGTTTAAGCGAATTTTATGGAGCCCGTTCTGAATGATAGCCGGCTCAACCACTTACGTTTATGAATAGCTCAATCCTAAACCGTTTTAAACTCCCTTAAATCTGTTAAGGTAATAAAATTTTTAAGGGTCCTCGTAAATAAATGTAAACACATCGGACATTATTAACTAATATTATTCATAAAATTCAGCCGTTTTATTTGTTTCCAGTATAAGCCCGTCTGTATTAAAACGACAATTTTTCAGTCATAATCGCTTTTGTCCACATCTGGGTTACTTACTTGTTTTCAAAATATTTGAACGTCGGATACATACAAAATACGAGTGTTATTTCACGTTTTGCCATCTAATTATATCTTTTAACAATTCAAACACTAAAAAATACAATCTAAAATATACAAATATATACAAACTTAAAATACAAAAATATATAATAATTATATCTACCATTATTTTTCATATTAACTTTCTTATTCTTCTAGGTATTATACTTCAACAGTACCTAACACGAGACTGCAAAATCATAAAATTTAAAGTACTTGCTGATTTAAAAGGGTAAGGGAAAAAACCCTATACGCAGAACGACGAACAAATCATGAAAAATGAACACTCAGCGTTCATAAAACATAACAGTTAAATCCGACGACGCAAAAAATCATGTTGGCAGACGCTCCGTGCCATGTCAGCACTTCTTGACGCACAATGCGAGCGGGGCGGCGGGTCTGACACAAAATACACCCAACATAATATGGGTTAAACATGAGCTTATAGTTTGGTAAAAGTGATTAAAAGATTTTGGTAAAAGTTGTAGATTTGAAAAAGTGGTTTTAGATTAAGCTATTATAGGTGTTAGCAAAGACTATAAGAGAGAATAATAATATGTTCTAATACTTACTTAACATAGCAATGGTCTTCATCAATACAATAGAAACTATATCGTGTTGTTAAAAATTATTATGAAGTTATCGGGAAATATCTCAATATCGTAATTACCGAATACCAAATACCGCATTTCTAATTACTTGACTCTCTATGGTTTTCATTAGAGTTATGCTTGTTTTTTTCTCAATAATTTGTGATTGTTACCATAAACTTACAATTATGTATTTATATATTTTTATTTAAATTAATATTTCATTTTTGAACTTTTGTGCCTTATTGCGCCGTGACAAATATATAATCCCTACGTTATAAGTATAAAAGGATAAAGCAAATAAAAAAGTTATAATAATATAATGTTTCCTCTAAAAATAATCGAATCGAATTAGAAATAATATTATTATCGTAACCAATAAACATGAATAATAAAATCCGGTGATTAGTTTCACAAGGAAAATGTGGGCCAAACAAAAAATTGATTGTAATAAATTTTATCATAGCTTATGTCGGGGGCTTAACGTTTCCGAAGTATTTTTATCTTCATCCGTCACGACTCCTCTGGGATTCCTCATAAACTTGTCTGAAGCATGATAATGGCACAGACATATCAGAGAGATTCTGTTAGTAGCACTATCGAATTGTACATTAATACTGAAAAAGATAATTTCTTGACTCGATTAACTTACTCCTCTGGAGGCATGTACACGTAGGGAAATAAATTTTAGCCCTTTTGCATCTTAATTAATAAAATAATTAACAGTTTGGAGTGTGCTAGCTTAAGCTATTAAGGCCGTCCCCCGAGCAAACGACCTTGGCCATACATTTGCCGCGTTGCCGAGATCGCGCCAAAACCCTATTATTTTTACTTATCTTAGTTCAAAATTGTCCTAAAAAAATTTAAAACGACAAATATGTAGTTTATGATATTGTCGATCTATTGGCGTGAGTTTCAAATAAAAGTAATTTGTAAATGCTAAGGAGATGCTGAATGTATGCTCGAATTTTAATAAATTGGTATTATTTTGGAAGCCGATATCATGAGTATAATAAACAAAAATATAAAATTTAAAACGATGAAAGGAACGTTGATATACTGAAGATTATTGCTGTATTTTTATTATAACTTTGTAGCTTTCAGATTATGAGTTTATAAGGTTTTAAATATGGTCAATTACGGAATCTCCGCCCTTAATGTTATTTTTCACTTTTTTGGTAAAAGGTGGTTCTTCCGGTCCCTCTCGCCGGGTTAGTTCCCGAACCAGTGGTAGGCACCATGTAGACTTTCTGAGAACATTTGTTTTAAATTTATTCAGAAATAAAACAATTTTTTTTTAATATGACGTGTCTGTCTTGACATCAGGAAATAAATTTATAAAAGGTTTAATAAAGAAATGTATATCGTGTTGCCTGATTATATTTACTTAATGATGCTTCTGTTTTCTCCGTTTTATAATAATAATAATTAGTTGCCCCTTCCATTATAGCACCTCGGGTAGGTGAAGGTTTAGTACTCATATGACCTTGATTTTTAATCAAATATTAATTAACAACATTCGTGTCACAATAATCGAAACACTTTTTTACATAAGAAAATAGAATAATGCTCCACAAAATATATGTCTGTGGTACCACAGTATAGTGTTTCTTTTTTCCCGTTGTACGAGATAAGCGCGTAGCTCGACTTATCTGTTTAAAGTTTTGTTTTTACATCGCGCGCTGGGAGTTACACAATAGTTTACTCTTCATATGGATGCGAAAAACTATGCGCATAGAGAGTTTCAGTTTATAGGATGTTCGTTTGAGGCATGAAATATAGCAGCACTTTTAGTGTGTCACTTACTAATACTAGTTCTGACTATTGGAAACGATTGTAATTAATAATATGACTCATGGATGATGTCTTATCTATGTTCTTCTTAATCCTTCGATCGCGGCAAAACAAAACACATAATAAGCCTTTCAATTGTTATCGCGGCCCACTAGGGCCTTACGGGAGTTGAAGCGTTAAAATGGATCTATATATATACAATTCTTGATTACAAGAACAGCTGTCAATAATTATGATAATATTATTATATATTACTAGCTGTCCCGGCAAACGTTGTTGTAGATGTTGACCGATTCTCAGACCTACTCAATATGCTCACAAAATTTCATGAGTATGGCAACGGAAACTGTGACACGAGAATTTTATATATTAGATGAGTAGCTACGCTACATCCTATGCAAGTTTATACAATTTTTTATCTGATAGATCCTTCGATCGTGGAAAAATGAGACACAATAGCCTTTCTATTGTTATCGCAATCGCCGGTGACCGCTTGGGGCTTGAAGCATTAAAATTGTTGAATTACTTAGCACAATATGTTTACTTCACTGATAATACATTATTTTGTGAGTGTGAATTGTGACTCTTAACAAATTGTAATAAGATACGTAAAATATACGCGAAGGTTTACCTACTAGTGTAACTAAAAAGAGTGAAATTATTATTATTTTTAACAAAAAATTAAAACCAACTTCCAAGGTAAAAACAATAATAACATTAATATTTAATATGAACTAAAAAGTACTAAATAATTTTTACTATCTGTAGCGGCGTGTGTTTAGCTACATATAGGCTTGAAAAACTAGAACTACTAAGGCCTATGGTAAGTTTTGTGAATTTTGAAATAATAACAACGTGTGGTCTTAACGTATCAAAAATGTATTCTCGTGAAAGTTACAATATTCTAGGATAGGGGGTAGGAACAATTAGCCAATAGGCGACGCGTACGTATATCACTCGCGCACTGTGATTGGATATACAAGATGTCACGGGAAACTAGCACTTAAGTCCCAAACATGCCCGCGGCCTTGAAAGCACTAGCTTTTAACATTATTCTTCCTTCACAAGTGGACAGATCTTCGTGTAAGATCGTCTTATGACACCTGATGCTGTCCTAATGTCCGCCACTCTAGCGATGCCGTCGCCACCAGGAATTGTCCTCACCACGCGACCAAGATGCCATTTCAACGGTGGAAGAGCCACGTCCTTGATTAGGACAAGCGTATCAGGCTTCAATTCTGCCGTATTTTCCCTCCATTTAGATCTGATTTGTAGCTCCGAGATATACTCACTAGCCCAGCGCGTCCAAAACTGCTGCCGCAGCTGTTCCACTCTCTGATAGCGGCTCAACCGGTGTACAGGTAAGTGCTGCAAGTCGTCTTCACACACCGGTGCCGTGAGAGGTCGGCCAATCAAGAAATGGCCAGGGCTGAGGGGATAGTAATCCGAGGGATCCGAAGACAGAGGTACCAGCGGACGTGAGTTTAGCACTGCTTCTATCTGCGTCAGTACGGTAGTAAATTCTTCGAACGTCAGATGAGCATTACCGAGCACTCGCCGCAGGTGGTACTTGCACGACTTGACCCCCGCTTCCCACAAGCCACCAAAATGCGGGGAATATGGAGGAATAAACGAGAATTTAATATTTTGACTCTTTGCGTAATCTACAACGTCTTTACTACAGGATGATAAAAACCGAGCAAACTCGTTTTTTAAACCTACGAAATTTCGTCCATTATCCGAGAAAATTTCACGTGGTTTTCCACGTCGAGACATAAATCGTTTAAGAGCGAGGAGGTATGCGTCAGTAGATAGGTCGCTGACAAGCTCCAAGTGAATAGCGCGAGTAATAAAACAAATAAACAGACAGATATAGGACTTAACTAATTTTGCACCCCTACCCTTACGATTTAAAACGGACACTGGTCCAGCGTAATCAGCGCCTGTGAAAATAAAAGGAAAACCTGCCGTCAAACGCTCCTTAGGGAGGCTGCCCATGAGTGGGCTTAGCGTTTTACCCCTAGCCCGTATACAAGTGACGCACTGATGAGTGACTTTCCGAGCAAGATTCCTACCGGACAGCGGCCACCACTGCTCGCGCAAACGGTACAACAGCGCTTGTGGCCCGCAATGCAAAGATTGATTGTGTTCGTGAATAAATAGTAAGCGAGTAAAATAGTGCTTAGAACATAAAAGTATCGGGTGCTTTTTATTATAATTAAAATCTATAGAATTTTTTATTCTGCCACCTACACGAATTAGGTCTTTTTCATCTAAAAATAAATTTAGGCTTGAAAGTCTGTTGCTTGACTTAACATTCCTTCCATTCTTTAGCAAATTATACTCCAAAGAAAATGACTCCTTTTGTGATAACTTGGCTAGCATAATCACCGCGCGATTCAACTCATCGACACCGATCGCGTCCGTCAGCTGTTCGGTTCTGTGGCGCGGCCGGCTATTGTGCGTGAAGCGCAGTAAATAGGCAGCCGCGTGACTCATACGCTTGAAGTTTGAGAATTTTTTGAATGGAAAGAATGTTTCGTCCGTATTAATATTTTGATTTAAAAATGTATTTATAGTGTTAGATTTTAGTTCAGGCAAATCAGTAGGTAGGAATTCCGTGTTTGAATTTATATGTGTAGATAAATTAAAATTAAAATCCAATTCGTGCAAAAATGGAGGACCATCCCACCAGTCTTTAGATAAAACTAAATCCTGGAGGCTGACTCCGCGAGAGATTTTATCAGCTGGGTTATCTTTGCCACTAACATGCCTCCAGGTAAATACACTAGTCAGTTCGTGTATTTCGGCGACTCGATTCTGTACGAACGTTTTAAGTAAATTGGGTGTCATGCGTAACCAGCCCAGCACAATAGTCGAGTCGGTCCAGAATATGACATCGTCGAACTCGCGAGTGAGCGAACTGCGAATTTTATCGTAGAGTTTAGCGCCTAGCAACGCACCGCACAGTTCCAGTCGAGGTATACTAACAGGCTTCAATGGGGCTACCTTACCCTTCGATATTAATAATTTTACGACAACACGATTATCGCATACGGTTCTCACATAAGCACAAGCGCCGTAAGCTGTCTGCGAGGCGTCAGTGAAAATGTGCAGCTCGACTCGTGTGCCGTCACACTGAAATGCGTGTCGCGGAATCTTTATTGAAGGAAGATGAGACAGACTGTCAACAAACCGGTTCCATGTACGTAAAATATCCGCGGGAAGAGGATCGTCCCACTGTAACTTAAGCAACCAAAGACGTTGTAATAAAACTTTGCCTATAATAATCGACGGACTTAAAAAACCTAAGGGGTCAAATATTTGCGAAACTATAGATAATATGGTACGTTTCGTTACATTAGAAGTAGCCTGTTGTAACTGCGTATTAAAATTAAAATCGTCAGAAACGTTGCACCAACCTAAACCTAAAGTTCTACATTGGCTATGTTCCCCGAAGTTTAAGTTGCGAAATGTATTAATAATATTATTATCATTCGAGGACGTTGGGTGCGCGCCCTCGCAGACTTCAAAATTGAAAACCCACTTGCGTAACGTAAAACAACCGGACTTTAGCGCGTCTACGGTACCCTTGCAAATCTTTAATAATTTGACCTTGTCGTCATTCGAGGTCAGGAGGTCATCAACATAAATATCGTTGTTTATGACTCTTTTGACTTCAAGATCGGAACACTCAGCAGCCAATTGCTTCAAGCAGCGTACACTCAAGAACGGTGCCGAAGCTGTGCCATATGTGACCGTGTTCAACTTGTACACTGCAAGCGGTTTAGACGGTTCGTCGCGCCACACGATTAGCTGTAAATCACGTTGGTTCGGATTAACGAGGACCGAACGATACATTTTTTCGCAGTCGGCTAACGCGGTGTATCGGAACTGTCTAAAGCGCAACAGTATACCTAGCAAGTCACCCTGAATAGGAGGTCCAACGAGTTGTATGTCATTAAACGAAATTCCGTTACTAGTGGCTGCACTGGCGTCAAACACGACACGGAGTTTTGTAGTAGTGCTGTGTTCACGAAACACGCCGTGGTGCGGCAGAAAATAGTTAGGGTTCGAATAACTATCGACTCTAGTCATGTGACCTAAGTCGATGTATTCTCGCATGAAATCTACGTATAATTGCTTATAGCTAGTGGGTGCGCGTAGCAACCGTTTTTCCAACGCGAAAAAACGGCGCTCAGCTTGGGAGTACGATTCGCCCAGAACCTCAGCTGATTTTTTGAGCGGAATGTCAACAATAAACCTACCGTGCTTATCGCGTGTAGTATTCGTTGTAAAACTTTGTTCACAAGCCATCTCTTCATCAGAGTACGTATTCCGAGGCTGGGTTAGCTCTTCGAGCTCCCAAAACTGACGTAATTGAGCGTCTAGAGATGTACTGAAGTTACATTGGACGAGTCCATAATTTTGCGTAATATTATGATTGATAGGACCGGAAACTATCCAACCTAACTTAGTATTTTGTAAGAATGGACCGTTCGGTAAACGTATCTTGCCATCCATGAGCAAGTCCCAAAACCTGTCCGCTCCTATTAAAATATCTATGTTTTGTTGCCCTAAAAATTGCGAGTTTGCCAACTGAACGTTATCAGGTACCTTAAAGTGCGCATGGTGTACCTGAACAGCGGGCAACTTGGGCGTTATCTCGTTTAGAACAAAACATTGAAGTCGCATCGAGTAGGAATTAACGCGCGATTTTACTTGTATGTCACACAAATGCGTCGAATGTGAAATAATATTACCTACTCCGCATATCATTTTAGTGGACTGTATTAACGGAAGATTTAATTTTTTGCAAAACGAATGTGTAACGAAACAACTTTGACTCCCACTGTCTAGTAAAGCGCATGCGATATGATAATTATTGTCTTTATCGAGAATTTCAACTAGCGCAGTGGAAAGCAAAACTGGTTGTTCATTAAAGCAGTTTACATCTGTGTGCGTGTACGCGTGAACATCGCAAACCTGTCCCTTATCGCTTTGACCGCAACTGATTGAGGGAGAGGGCGCGAGCCCTATCACTCCGCTCGCACTAGCCTCAGCGGCGACAGTTGATGATTTAGATACAAGGCTTGTGGTATGATTAGAATCGCTAGAAGGATGAATCAGTGAATTATGTTTTGAACTGCATTTTTTACAAGGTCCAAACAAACAGTTGTTTACCGTGTGCCCGGAACGTAAACAATTTTCACATAAGTTGTGTTCTTTAACGATTTTAAGTTTAGATTTTAAGTCCATGTTAATGAATTGTGAACAAGTGTAAATTGGATGTGAAGCCTTGCATACTACACACAACTTACGTGAATTGCGCCCGGCAGGCTTATTTAAATTAGATACTACATTACACTGTGTCACGTTACTGCGAAAATTAGTACATGATTTTTTGTTAACTTCGGTTATAGTGTTGTCTTTACTGTGTGCTAAAATTAAAGTTTCTAAAAGATCGGCCCTAGACTTCAAAAAATTAACTAAATGATCAACCTTCAGCGTAATTTTAGAATTAGATAATAAAGAACCTTTATGTTCCTCCCATTGCCGCTCAGTCGTCTTATCCAATTTAGAAGTAACTAAAAAGATAATTAAAGTATCCCAGAAGTTCGTGGGCTCACCGAGTATTTTTAAAGCGCGTAAATTATTAATTATAATATCTATAAGTTTTCTGATTAGAGCAGGCGACTCTTTCGGCAACGGCTGTATCGTAAATAATGCTTTGACGTGACTCTGCACTAATAATCTATTATTATCATACCGATTTAGCAAAAGTTCCCACGCAACAGAATAGTTTTCGGATGATATTTCTAGCGCGTTAACTACCATTTCAGCACTACCTTTTAACGACGATTTTAGATAATGAAATTTTTGTACGTCGGAAATATCTGTCGAATTATGCACCAGAGATAAGTATGTGTCCCTATATTCTAGCCAGTGCTCGTATAATCCGTCAAAGGTAGGTAGGGTGATGACAGGTAATTTAACTGACGACTGATTATTATGAGAACACATTTTAGAGCATTCAGCGACCTCCCTACCGACACCAAGAATAGATTCAGCTTTCGAAAGTGTGCTGTAATAACAGTCCTCGAACTGCTGACGCTGATCTAACTGGTCGTCGATGTCACACTCGGGGACAGTGTCCTCGAGCTTAGATTGAATGGAATTAAATTCAGAAAATAGAATACTTGCACCGTCCATACGTAATTTTAAATCAATCCTCGACTCTGAGCCTAACGGTATAGCTATACTATTTAAATAATTAACAAATTTTGTTAACCTGCCCTTAAGAACACCGCGTTTTCTAATGAGGTCGCGAATAATTTGCTCAGTTTTATCATCTGTAACATTTCTATACGGAGACTTGTCACGAGATTTGCTACTCTGACCTTCCATATCCCCCAAAGACATAATAGTGACGTGTGAATATTGGGAATGTTAACGTGAAGTACTCACCGCAGGAGCACTCAGCTGATGCGGGCAGACACGGAAACGTTATCCTGGATCCTGTGCACGTTCCTCTGCCGTCGATATCGCGTACGTATTCAGCTGCTCGCTCCTGGTACAACTCACAGCACCGTATTCCTCGTTTGCGTGCAAATTGATCACCACTGGTAGTGCTGCGTGGCCGTTAGCAGTCCAAAATGGTCGCCTTGGTTCTGATGATTTGATTTCGCAGCTCAAATCCTCTCCACATATGGTTCGAAGGTCCAATTTATGTAGCGGCGTGTGTTTAGCTACATATAGGCTTGAAAAACTAGAACTACTAAGGCCTATGGTAAGTTTTGTGAATTTTGAAATAATAACAACGTGTGGTCTTAACGTATCAAAAATGTATTCTCGTGAAAGTTACAATATTCTAGGATAGGGGGTAGGAACAATTAGCCAATAGGCGACGCGTACGTATATCACTCGCGCACTGTGATTGGATATACAAGATGTCACGGGAAACTAGCACTTAAGTCCCAAACACTATCTAATATTGCCTTTTTCTGAATTCGGCTAAACCTCAACTATTTCTGTACTCAATCTTCATGATTTTGAAGTCGCTGCCAGTTCCAAAAGTTTCAAATATTCTGTCAGAGGACTGAAGATTCAGCTATCTGGTACCGACTTCAAAATAATGAAGATTGAGTACAGAAATGTTGAGGTTTAGCCGAATTCAGAAAAAAGGCACTATGAGATAGTAAAAATGATTTAATACTTTTTAGTTCATATTAATGTTATTATTGTTTTTACTTTGGAAGTCGGTTTTAATTTTTTGTTAAAAATAATAATTCCGTACCCAAAGGGTAAAAAAGGGACTATGATTTCGATGTCTGTCCATCTGTCTATCTGTCTCCAGGCTGTAACTCAAGAACCGCTATAGCTAGACTTCTGAAATTTTCACAGATTATGTATTTCTGGTTTCGCTATAACAACAAATACTAAAAACAAAATAAAATTAATATTTAAGGGGGGCTCCCATACAACAAACGTTATTTTTTTGGTCTTTATGGCTCGTAATCCATAATGGCAACATATAGACATTTGAAATTTACACAAAATGCGGACTTTAATATTAAATAATAAAATCAAGATTAAATAAATAATTAGGGAGGCTCCCATATAAAAAACACATTTTTTCCTTATGTTCGCTCTAAAACGGTACGGAACCCTTGGCCGATTATTTTCAATTTGCTGTTACCAGCACAAAGAATAAAAATGGTTCTGACGCTTATTTATTCTTTAATGTGGTGCTTAAATCATTAAAATCAATTCGCAATCAGCAATCACTGTGCATTCATTATCATAAAATATTTAAATTACTGTTAAGTACTTCAGCCTGCTTTTGTCGTCTCTGATTTTACGTTATTTTAACATCAACTCGTAAAGTTATTTATTTTTGTCCTAGTGATAGACAGGGTTAATTTTGCCATAGATAATGCCCAATGTTTCATTTTTGGTAATTTACGAAAAGGATCAATATAATGATGCAGATAGAAAACCCAAAATACATTTTCTCTAATCAAATGTTTTGAAATTTAAGTATCAAACATGTCTCCGTAATTTTCCCTTTATTTATTCTTAATTATAATCCGAAGAAATTAATTAAATGTGCAAACAGGAAACTTCTGGGTCATTTATTTGGGAAATTAATTTTGAGTGTATACTGGATTTGGATTGGAGCTTAGGAAAAATAAATAAATGAAATTTCGTATAGTATTCGAATTATGTATAGAAAATCTTCTTACTTATATCTTAATAAGATTTTGCTGCGGCTTGAATTATGTATAGAAAATCTTCTTACTTATATCTTAACAAGATTTTGCTGCGGCTTCGTTTGCGCAAGAAATATTTATTTATTGTTCGGCAACCATACCTTTTCCCCCGTGTATGTAAGAGACCATTTGTTTAAAATTGTTGAAACAGAATATACTTATTGGTTTTCGATTTTCTGACAGAAGTTTTGTGCGAACTAAGTTGCAACAAACAGCTATAATTCTGGTGGCATTTCGCACAGATAACAAGCTCGTTTCAATGACGAAACAGTGATCAGTCTCAAGACGGGAGATTAGTCTTCACCCTAATTGGCAGAACAGTTCTCTGATGGATGGATTTGTATAGCGCTACTTTTTCCTCGCGACAATTTTGGAGATAATTTTCCCAGTTCGACACGAGTTACAAGGAAACTTTGGATACTGTTACTATCGTGATTAGTTAAGAAGTTAGGTATAGTTGGTGCAAAAAAGTAGACGTATAATTACGTATTTATATTAATAAATATATTAATTATTTTTATATTATGTTATGATATTTTTATGCTGAAATGTCATAGCTGAGTGCATATCTGTTCCTGTCTCCAGATGACAGTTATTGGGAACCACATAACACCAGGCACTGTGGTGTACATCACGGTAATACGCCTGAGTGGTATCCCTTTTGACAATGGACACAACAATACACTACTCAAATACAAATACAATTTTTTCTTTTCGTTTTTTTTGCTTGTATTCTATGTGTATCGTATCTTGGTAGTGTAAGGTGGTGTCTTATTGTTAAATAAACGATATTATTATTATTATCATGTTTGTGTAAAGCACTCCTTGCTCACGGGCAATTAAATCCCGGACCTTTGGAAGGCATGCGTGGGGCCGAAGCCAACACGTAGAGGCCCGTTACACAATTTTAATCTAAATGTTATGTGACACTAGCCGGCGACTCTCCCTGTCCGCACTATGGGAGTACGACCAAGGAGAGCCAGCGGCCAGTGTACGACTATTGCAGGGAATGGAACTAAAATGATATCGGGCTATGGGGGTGAGGTGCTAGTGGACTGGGTAACTGGGACTATGGAAGGACTATGGCGTCTGCCGATACAACGTTGTAACATGCATCATAAAGATAGCAGACGGTGACTCGCCAACTCTTTGAATGGGCCCCTCAAAATGGTCGCACGCACGGTGCACCGAGGCGGCAACATTGACAGAGCAGCTTGAGGCAGGAGAGGTGTCGCTGGACTTTAAACGCCGATCATTTGCACCCTCAGAGGGTCCCATCACGTCGCCCACTCGCCACTTACGCTTCACATCCTCCCTCCGAGCCGAAGCTCTCGCGATTCCACTCTGACCGGCCGGTTAGGGCAAGGCAGAGGTAGGGCCTGGTTCTCCGTCAGTGTTCACTCCGGCCGGCCGAAGAAGTCAAGCCGGAGATGGAGAACAGGGGCTTCCCTGGGAGCACTCGGGTGCGTGGGGTCGCTACTCCCCAACAGCTCGCCACAAGCTGCCCTGCGGGCTTATTATTATTATTTTATTACGTAATGGCCGGCTTATTATTTTAATCCAGGGCTTTTTTTGTAATATTGCATTCCAATGCCCGTTCACATTATTCCAGCGCTTTTAAGCTATTGCATAGCTTTTATCGCGTGCTTTGAACGCGGTGACCAAATCAAGAAATTACGTAACGAAAAAACCTAACACGCCCCCACTCCGATCCAAGCAGTGCGGCATTGCCTCACCGGTGTGCCTGTCGGTGCGATGTTGCCAGACTTCGTCACAGTGTTTGTGTGCGTGCGACTAGACGTATGCGAATTATAATTGCATAAGTTGATAAAAGACGTTATGCGATAGCTTTACCGCGGCAGTCTCCGAGTGCCACATGTATATTGTTTTAGGTGACATATTATGAAAGCGTTTAGTGTACATAACTAGACTTCTTTTGGAAAACCTTTTTATATTATTTTGTACAAGTTCAAGCGTGTTTTTATTTCGTATGCCTCATTAAAAATGCATCGAATCACAAAGCCTCGTCACCTTGAAATAACATTGTAACGTGACAAGGCGATGGCTGACCCTTAAAACTTACAAATTATTTAACCCTAGTATACTTAGTACTTACTGCCTCGAAGAATCACCTAATACCAATTTCTATATTTGACCTATGATTTGAATAATATTAACATGTATGCTTACATTTTAAACTTTCGCGTTGCATTATAATTGCTATATTATGCTTTTGTTTATGTTTCACGAACAAAATATATAATTACGGTCGGCCTAAGAGCATTACATAAATACCTTTTTTACGGTTTACATAACATTTGTTTTATCGCGAATCAAATAATTAATGAATAGTTTGCGATTCAATAAAAAGTCGGGCAGAATAATTAAATAAAACAAGTTTACGAAATCAATTAGCTGGCTAACAAGTTGCTATTGAGTTTATAAACTCCTAATAGGATTTGTATGGCTCTTTGTGGTATTGTGTTCTCACATTTTTTGTCCCCGATATATTATTTCGCTTCAAAATCTTTTTTATCAGCTTTCTCATCAAAATACAATCCCAGACACAAAAAATTAGAGTTTTATTCGGCAATTTTCTTGAATAATTGCTATCTTGGCTTTCAAAATTAATTATGTTCAATAGCATCGTTATGTTAATGGGTGTTGTTTTTTAATCTATTGCATAACTTTGGGCTTTGATCCCGGCGAACGAATCAAGAAATTTTGTAACGATAAAAACCTAACACACCCCACTCCAGTGGTGCGGAGTTGCCAGACTTCAGCTCGGTGTTTGTGTGCGTGCGACTAGACGTATGCTAATTATGATTGCATTAGTTAATGAAAAATGCTTTACCGCGGCAATCCCCAAGTGCCAGACGTATTTTTTTTTTCAATTTTAAATGACTTCACTTTATACTTTATAGCATTTGTAGTGGTGAAAGTTTATCTAAGAACTTATTATCCCTATATTAATGTAAACTGAAGTCTTAACCCCTAGTAATTTGAATTATCTCCCCTATAATGAAATCAAATCATATGCATTATTTGAAGGAGATATCCTTATTTACATGTTCGAGTGGCAGGCCCGTACAATATCACAGTGTAAATAATATATTATAGTAGAACAACTTCATGTGAAATCACAAAAATCCAGCACACACACATAATATTATGTGCGTAATTATAGCGTTATTTCAGATAGCTTTAAGAGCAGAACGATAATTATTATATGATATCACGTAAACGAAAAAATGCTATCTGCATAGCAAAATAATGATTTAAAAAAACACTCTAGCGTGGTCCTTGTCTTCTGTATCAACGTAACCCAGACCAAAATACGGGCAGCAACCGAGTGAGTGGTACTCTGCCTACTATATACATTTGTATTATGACAATATAATGCAATAGACGTGAATTTAAATCTTTTATTTCATGCAAAGGAGTTTTGAGTAATCTCAAAGATATGAAACGTTTAGCCCTAGTAGGATTGAAAGTCAATTTTAATGTTAAGTTTGGTCAAGTTGAAACCTTTGCTAATAATTTTAACAAATTCATAAGTAATTTTTAGGGTTTCGTTCTCAAAAGGTAAAAACGGAACCCTATTACTAAGACTTCGTTGTTTTTATTTGGAGATAGGAGTGTGAAGGAATAGCGTTACGATTCCTAAAAGACGCAAACGTGTACATAACTTACAATTTTAATTAAGAAGTTTTAAAACTGCTAAATCTAATTAAACGTTTGGTTAAATACTAGATGACGTTGCTCCGTTGCGCCAAAATTCGTTTATCGCGCAGGAACCGTACATTTTTCCGGGATAAAATTCCGGCTTTCCGCAAAATCGGTTCAGCGGTTTAGGCGTAAAAAAGTAACAGACAGTCAGACACGCTTTCACATAATTATAATATTCAGTATGTATTTAATAAGTTATAATAATAAGGAGTAATTCCTGTCTCAACTTACCTCGCTCTACATTATTATCTTGGCATATTTGCCATGGATACAGAGTCATTAAATCCTGAAAATCAAATTAATTAAGCACAAGACGCTCTACTCAGATTACATACATGATGTGAAACACGAAACGTATATTATAATAATCTATATGAGCTATTTTTCCTATATATTAGACGAGCTTTGCCCGCGACTTCGCTTGCGTTAAGTAGTATTGTTATATACAAATATTTATCCCCTATTTTAACCCTTTGGGGCTGGAATTTATCAAAACTCTTTCTTAGCGGGTGCCTACGTCATAACATCTACCTACATGCCAAATTTCAGTCCGATCCGTCCAGTGGTTTGGGCTGTGCGTTGTTAGATCACCGTGTCTGACTGACTGACTGACTGCAGTCACCTTTGAGTTTTATATAATTACGAGCTTTGACCCGCGGCTTCGCTCGCGTTAAGAAGTATTTTTATACACAAACTTTCATCCCCTATTTTAACCTCTTGGGGTTGGAATTTATCAAAATCCTTTCTTAGCGGATGCCTACGTCATAACATCTAGCTGCATGCCAAATTTCAGCCCGATCCGTCCAGTGGTTTGGGCTGTGCGTTGATAGATCAACATGTCAGTCAGACACCTTTGAGTTTTATATATATAGATATATATGTCGCAGGGAAAAGAGGATATCAGGGATTTCACGATATCTCTAGGGATATCACGAACTCCCGGAAGATGCTGAATATTCTTGTTCGTTACGTCTTCTTACTAAAAATATCTAGTGATATGTCATTTCACTAAACTAAATCTAGTGAAATGTCAAAAACGCGGATACTGCCGAATAAAAATCGAGCCACTCATTTCTCTCGCTCGCTCTAGTTCCCACACGTGACACGGGCACTAGTGGGAGTGAAACAAATGCGTCGCTCAAGCTGGCGCGGCTCGTCTAGCCTGGAGACAGACAGACAGACAGACTAACCCTTTGGGTATGGAACCGTAAAAACTAGGATAATCGAAGAGCTGGAGTACCTGTAGTACCTGTGCCTGTACAAGAGCCTAACCAAACTAGAGATCGAATTGCCACCTTTACAAAAAATATTCAACTTGGTCGGCCGCTTCATTTGACGTCAAAAATCAAAGGTCTAAAGTATCTGATGAAGAACCCTCACCTGGTTTCAACTGTATGATTCAGAGATGGTGATGCCCTCTCAGATCTGCTATAGTTGCAATACACGTGTGATAATAATAATAATAACTTCCACTCTGATTTTGTGGTGACGGTGGCCGGTTTCATTGAAACCAGGCCAAGAGTAATTTTATAGTGCCCAAGTGTGTGCGCAGTACTCAAGAGCAATCTCTATATTCCTTTACTCGCATAACCCGGTGGGACGAAAGACTGATACGACCGGCGAGAGATCAGGCGCAGGACCGACTTTTTACATGCCCATCCAACGCATGGATCATCTGACATCTTACTTGTCAGATTCAGATTTTAGATGATCCTATCAAAGTACCCGTGTGTATACTATAGCGAGCGAGAGAAATGAGTGACTCGATTTTTATTCGGTGGTATCCGCGTTTCTGACATTTCACTAGATTTAGTTTGGTGAAATGACATATCACTAGATATTTTTAGTAAGTAGATGTAACAAACAAGAACATTCGGCATCATCCGCGAGTTCGTGATATCCCTAGGGATATCGTGAAATCCCTGATATCCTCTTTTCCCTGCGACATAATATAGATAGAAGATAGATATGCATGTGGTGGAGTCATTTAGTAGTTTACCATCCCACGGAAACGCCGTACTTTTTCAGAATAAATATGCATGAAAAAAATACATTATGAAATTGGTATGTCGATTCCGACGCGTCTTAATAAACTTTATACTAACGTATACAATAAATTGTAATTCTGAATAGCCAAAATTAAAAGTCCACATACACCTAAGCCTGGCTATTTTAGTAACACAAAGAACTTATGAAAATGTTATGTTAATTTCTCTCTATTATATTGTAACATTTTGTCCGTCTATTCATTTACAGCGCAGCATCCTCTGCATAATATTGTAGTTTTCGCTGAAATTTTAAGCATTTATATTAAATTTAGCAGTTAGCTAGTGTTGAACGTAGCGCGTATAGACGAAATAATGCGAATTGTATAAAATATGACTATGGTCTAAACCACGAGGCAAGTCACAAATTTTTATTTCATTATTTTAATAATAATTTGAAATACTTTATTATTTAACAATTTATGTTCGCATTCTCTTGCATTAAAAAGTAGTTCTTCCCTGTGGTCTGCGTCAGTGTTTAATGTTATCAAAATAGGTCTAATAACGTTGAAACCTTTTTAATGCTAATAAACAAACCATTCCACTTTATTTTGCTGCAATAAAAATACATTTAATTAATACAACATTTTTCTTTCACAACCATCAAGTACCTACTTCATTCATAATTTGAAGTACAAACGAACATAAAATCCACAACCATAATTTCCACATCGAACGGCGGGTAGCGTCTAGTAAAACTTTACCACTCCATCTTCCTTTATTAGAGAATAGGCGCTCGTGCATACAAAAGCATATTGAATTCTCGATCCAACAATTTCCTACACAAATTTCTTTTAATTTTCCATTGTCAGGTCAAGTTTCCCGGACCCGATCACGTCTCAGACGGCTGACGAAGGAAGATAAACTCACCTTCATTGTCAATTTTCTCGAGCCTCGAGAGCCCTTCTCGGGAAACAATGAAAGAAAAGTACCCTCGACTTTGTTGACTTTTCAAATAGTCCATTTGCTTGACGCTTAACGTCAAACAGGTAACGTTTAATTGTGTAACGTAAAGTGAGGGAAGTGGAATCTGTATTGAAGGTTTTTGTCCGTTCGTCACAGTTAAAAAGCCGTAGATTTCTACGGAATGAAAAATGTCCTGTGTTCTTCCTTTCCACGCTTAAATTATTATGTCCACATCAAACTTCTTCTAAGTCAGTTCACCGGCTTAAGCGTGGAGATATGACAGATAAAGAAACAAGTGCTTAGAGATTTACTATGACTTTGCTATGTGTAATGTGTAGCACAGAAGTAATAAACAGTTATAGAAGGGTGTAAAACACCTACGAATAACATAGTAAAACACCAAGTCGTCTACCGGAACTACTTTTAGATAATAGAGACATTTTAACAATACTTTCATAACGTGAGTTTCATCATGAAAAGCGGTCGATGACAGGCATTTCGGGCGGAGCTCTTGAAATCAATTTCCGCAGCCAAGTCGAAGCAAATCGGATAACAGCGGGCGGTGGGCGACAGAAAATCGGTCGCCTTGGGCGACCTTCGGACGTCAAATTGGATTTTGACTTCTAGAAGATTTCACGTTTAAGAGCCAACGTAGTCTACAAGCTTTTAGTCGGCTTATAGTTTGATCAAATTGGGGTTTTCAAATTTTTATCATCGGCCGATAGTAAATGTTGTTGTGCGCACCACCTTCTTCATAATGATTATTTTTTTTAGGCTAAGAGATTGCCCGACTAAAAGTCTGCAGTCTGATGTAAATTATTTTAAAAATGTTGATGTTCCTACTCGAGCATTAATAATTCCCTTGCAAGTTTTCCTCCCCATCGGCTGAAATAATGGCGCATTAAGCGGCTTCATTACTATAGCAAACATTGTCCTGATTTATATTCGCTTCAATCCCTCGCCTCGAAACGCTAATGCTTAATCCTGGTACTTGGATATTATAAATTTATTTGCTTACTTTGTCTCCCCGGAAACCTTATGAAATGGAGACTTCATCTGTAATTTCAGCGACGCTGGCAGTCGGCCAAATTGGATTACAATTTCGCGATTAACAACCCAAACGGAAGATTTTTATCTCGCCGAGCAATTGTTTAATCAAATTATAAATATATTTTCAAATAGAAATAAACGGGGCTGAATTCGTCTTTTGAAGTGACAAATTCGCTGCTATAATTGTTACAAAATATTGTGCTTCGTTACGCTTTTGTGATCTCGTTACGAAAACCCCGCGCCGGAAATTATTTTATTGATGAAAATGTTGCTAGCAGGTTATTTACGTTTCATTATGTTATACTAGGACAAACATTATTAGTGCTAACATAATTTTAGTATCATCCATGTATGTAATATATTTAGTATCATCTTAGAAACGCGTATTTTTAAATATGTAATTAGAAAGTCTTTTAACTCGTTTTGTGGTCTAGTCCGTACTCACCGCCGCATTCTTACCCATGAAAATTAAGTCACTGAAGATCCGTCGCAACTCGTATAGTTTTCTGGTTGATGACTAAAGCTTAGTAAGCACTAATTAGTGCTTACTAAGCTTTACGGTATGCTGTATTTGCTTATTAATTACTTATATACATATTACTTAGGCTGATTTTAGTTTCAAGCTGACCGTTCTTGCGAAATGTATAAATATTACCGCACACCACTATGCGGTATCCAAAAACATTTCCACGAATTTCATACATCTCTGCAATCAGCTTCGAAGGTCAGCGTGAGAAATACAAGGTGCAGTCACACCTAAAATAGTTTAAGATCTCATCTGTATCATGAATGATTATTTTCCTTGTTACCAATATCTAACCAATAACAAAGAAGGCAACCCTAGAAAAATATTTACATCCAACAAAATAAATATAACCGAAGAGAAAATGCAAAACGTCTTCCATTTTATTTAAGGTATTAGATATTAAATTGAAGACGACGTAAAAAGAATCTTTTGCAATTTTCTCCAAATCCTCGAAGCTTTCGTTTACTAAAAATAAACAATCCTTTGTTTAAAACAGGCTTATCAGCAAAAAATTATATTGTTAGCGTTTCCACACTACATGTATTCGCCTGTAAAGTAATTTTATAGATAATTATTATATTTCAGAATAAACAGAATTAAAAAGTGAAATAAGGAAACAAAATTAATTATTATTTGTAATATTTACAGACTTACTGCCGTAATCAGATACGAATATTTTTTACATAACGGTAATTATATTTGAACATTTTGACATAATGAGCCCCGTAAATTATTATTTATCAAACTCTTCAGTAATCGTCTTCAGTAAACTCATCATTTTTCTCGAAGTGAAGCCGTTATAATTCAGTATAATTTATTAAGATAATATTTAAATGCTCCTGTATGTGTAAAGAAACTTAACGTGAACGTGTACCAGACATTTTAAAAGTACTTGAAAATTAAATTTTTAATGACTACGAGACTTCAAGGTTCAAGCAAGACATTACCCGTCTTTGCTTTAGCATAATATTTAAAAATAGATACATAGAGGTCAAAATCATAACCCTCCTTTTTGCTTCGCCGTAGCCGGGTAATTATGTATAGCAGTGACTGCACTGTTTGTAACAGCCATTAGCTATGTCCACACTAGGCGCTTTCGTCTTCAATTTTCGTCATCATCTTTCATTCAACTTTCGTTTTGGAGCATTCAATAATTGAATGAGTCACCGAACGCAACGCCAACATTGCCATTTTTGAAGTTTTGGATACGTTCAGAGGGCATGCGTCGCGAGCATGCCTCACGTTCGCTGTTGACTGCGCTATAACGCATGCCCTTGGCGAACAGAAAAAGGCACAGTGTGGACAAAGCTTTTGGATTTGTCTTGTATCGTCACGTCGGACCTCGTCTCATCTCGTTTTTATTTACTTTACTGTAACTTTGTAGAATATTTTCTACAAAGTTACAGTAAACTTTTGTCCAGTATCTTCTAATAAGAATTAATAAAGGCGTTTATACATCTATATCATTAGTGTACCTCGCGTACGTTTTTATGAACTGCTTCAATGTGAAATTGCCAACCTCGTTTAGCTAAGGCTGCCGGTGGGAGATGGAAATGGCGTTCTTAAGTCCAGTTGGTAGGATTTATTTTTGATTGCAGGTATTAAGGGTTGCGTGTCAACGGCAGCCCTCCAATCAAGGGGCAGGCTAAGTGGCATGAGTGCACGTAAGCAGGTCGGACTATATCATAACACGACTTTGAAACGAGCCTATGAACATAATTTTGTGTTCGAATCAGTTTGTGCAAGAAATTTTGTAACGGGCGAGCATTTCTTTTCACTTTTCTTCCCCACGGTAAATATGGATGAAAATGACTTATTGAAGTTAAGACTTCAAAAAGTCTTTTTCATTTTTGCATAAAAGTAAGGCGCATTTTGTGAAAAGGGATCATTGGTCCAGTGACTAAAGCTTGACTCTGGACCTCCAAGATTATAGGTTCGAAGTTTGGTTAAGATTATGTTATGACAAGAAGTCCTACAACCTGAGCATCTGATTATATTTCAGATGGGTACTTCCAACAAAACAGAAAGACAGACCGACATGCTTCTAGATTTATAACATTTTGCGTAACATCTATACATTATACAATCGACTTATTTTATGCCCATGTCTACGCAATTACGCTACATCGCGTGACTTACCTATATTCCCAAAGTAATACACAAAAGTATTGATTAATGGACCGTATTATAGTTTGTTACACCCGCTATTAATACTCATTTTATTATGATACATGAAACAAAAATAATAGATGACGCCTGCAACTTCGCTGCGCCAAAATTCGTTTATCGAGGCAACCGTACATTTTTCCGGGATAAAAAATATCCTATGTCCTTTCCTGGGACTCAAAGTATCTCCATATCAGGTACCAAACAGACAGACAAACACACTTATCTCATTTATAATAATATATTATATATGGAATGTATGAAACACGTGTTTCTCAGTACCTAACTACGCTCTACAATTATTATACGGAATAGAAATGAAAACAAATCATACAATGTTGCTTTACGCGCACTCAAATAAGGCAAAAAGTTCCCTGCACTAGTTTACATCAATTTTTACAACGCTTTATAACTTTCCAACGACGCCAAATGGCGCGCAATATGCCTCTATTTTTGCATTTGAATGCAAAATATTAATCGCTTGTTATACAACGGAACAAATAACTCTTTTTTAAATATTTGAAGAGTAAATAAAAATATTGTTCATCATCGTCACCATTGAGCTATCGTCATAGTTCATACTGACAAGGCTTCTTACAGACAAAGGCTACAGAGACTACCTCGTTATGATTGTAAATTGTAATCTTCACTGAAGTCGCGGAGTATTTGATGTACTCATAGTTTCTAAAAGGTCGATGTGCAGGAGTACCACCGAGAAGGCAGCATCCATTTTTCGGGTGCAGCGAGTCCTGCATATTATACCCGCATCGGGAGTCCCCAGTCCCCAAGGAAATACACGCAAGCACTATCAAACATCAAATATCAATAATAATCAAACCTGCATATAATTCCTGTTAAAATAATTGAAAAATAGTCGTAGAGTGTTTTTTAAATATTTTTTATTTCTATCAAATTTTAATGACGATAAAAATCCATTTAAAAAATTTCGTATTTACCCTAATTTGAACCGCAAAAAGGTAATTTTACACTATACCCCTAGAACTTTACTTGTTTCAAAGACGAACCAGAATGACTCAGTAGTTTTTGCAAAAAATCTATTTATAGATTCTTTCCCATACAACATTTTCGTAATATATATATTTTTTTTACCTTAAATATACATTTTCATAAAAAACTTAATAAGGATTTATTGTTACTCTCTTAAAATCTATCGGATGGTATTTTTTTCCATATCAAAATCGAACTTTTTTGCGAATGTCCACTATTTAGCGATTTCGGACCACTGTGCGCTGTCGCAATACCGTCGTAAGTGGCACAAAACTCCTAATAAGACAATGATCCGGTGATTTTGTATTGAAGTCAGCAGAAGTTCCAACAGGGAAGGATTCTGACCGCTACATCTGGGATTCGCGAAGGCGTAGCTACCTGTTGTGTTATGTCGTTCACAAGGGCAAAGTCGCAGAGAGATCTGCCCGCATGATCAGTTTTACTGGAATTGAGCCGGTCGGCGCGGCGTGGTGGGCGTTAAAGTCGCCAAGTATTATGATCTCTGCGGATGGGACCTGCTGCTGCACTAAATCTCAAGCAGCTTGCAGGTGTTCAAAGAGTCAGTCCGTCGCGGGGTCACCACCATCGGACCTATATAAAGGCACGGGAGGGTGGTCGTCGCAATCAATGCGGAGCCATAATGTTGAGAGGTCCCTGACTTCAAGATTGCTGAGGCATTAAAAGCATTTTAATTTTAGGATCTAATAAGACGAAAGTGATTAAGTACATAATTTCACTTGTTATTTTGTTACAAAACAAATATTTTTGTGGCATAATATCAGACATTTTCTATTAATAAAGTTGATTATTAATAAAACATAAACCCGTAGTTTCACTTTATTCAATTTTATTACATAAATTAAAACATGCGGGAATCAATCCCGCGGGATTGAATAAGGTGCGGGATTGCAATCCCTATCTGTGGCTCAATGGGTAGAGTGTGTGGCAACTGAAGCCGGGGGTCGCGGGTTCGAATCCCGCCGCCGCGACGGAACAAAAAAGTTTTTCAATGTTCCTGGGTCATGGATGTGTATGAAATATGTGTATGATATAATAAAAATCTTAAATATATTATGTATAGTATAAAAGTATTAAATATATTTCCGTTGTCTGGTACCCGTAGCACAAGTCCTTCAGGTACTTAGCACGGGACCAGATTGACATGGTGTGAAGCGTCCATAGATAATATTATTATTATTTTCAATACAAAGGGGTAAATGTAAAAATGCAAAAAACTTTGCCTACATAAAAATGGCATTTCAAATAGTTTTTGCACTATCAATACTAGTTTTCGGCTGATTGCGGTCGGTTTCCAATTTGCCTTTGTTCCACGAATGTATGGCAAAGTTCGCAAAGTTGGTAACGAGGTTATAAGTTGGAATTTGCCGAATTAGATCGTGTTGTGGAATTACACGTGTTGTAAGATTGAATTCGGAATTGTAGAAATGTTTAACTTTTGTTGTTTGTACGGTAATTATTGCCATCGACGATACAATTATATTATTTGTGAAATAAAATAATATTATGCATTCTGAAAGGACTAGTAGATAGTAATTAATTATTGCGTGTGAAAAGCTAAATTTAAAATGGAGTAACGATACAGTTTAATATTATTCTGTATCTACAAGTGTAGGTACAGAATAATATTAACAAATATAATATTTATCCGTAACTACAGAATAGTATTTGCTTGGAACTAAAAATATATGTTCAATGTTCATAAATGTTCTGTATTTTAAAAAATATTTATTATTCTAATTCAACAGCGCTGTAAAACTAAAAGTCCGTGAAAAATAACTATGGAAAGTACACCACTTTTCTTGAAATGAAATAAAATAGGAAACCGCTGCGAATAAATATCACGAACTTTTCTCTCCCGGACAATATTTATTTTTAATTCAAACAAGAAAAGGAATCTCGGAAAGCAATCAGCTTCAATTACAATGCATTAAATCGAGTGAATTGCAAATGAATTAAATAAAATGTTTTAAAATGCAAATGTTAAGAGCTAAAAAGGATAAACATGGAAACCTTGCTTTCATACTTCCATTTCATTATACGCGTAATATCATTCTGCAAGTCTCTGTCACCTCTTCAGGCTTTAACCACTAAACGAATTTTTATGAGGCATTGACATATTTTGGGCCCCGGTAAAGGGCTTTCTTTTAGTTTTTACTAGATGACGCCCGCAATTCCGTTAAACTTTAAAGTATCTCAATACCCAGCAAAATCGGTTTAGCAGTTTGGGCGTGAAGAGATAACAGATAGATAGTCGGATGGACAGACAGGCAGACGCACTTTCGCATCTTAAACGGGCTTTGGCCCACCACACATTCCCACCACTGTATCTCCTGTGTCGCCAGGATCGACAGCGGTATCCAACCACGAAAACCCTTTGATATGATCTCAGGGAGCCCGAGGGACATGCCAAAGCTGTCTTGGGACCCGCAACGAAATTAATCAGAAGAAAATATAATATTTGTACGCAAGGATCAAGTATGTACATGATATTTTATTTTTATTGTGAAATTAAAATACACCTGTGTGAACAGTAAACTGCGGGCAATAACTAGTAGTCCAGTCATTTTAGACAATTGAAATAAAGAAAATTCCGACAGAGCCAAATCTTCGTAGAGACCTTAGGTTTACCACAAGGAATAAAGTGTCAAAAGTCCCCATCAGTCCCATGTGAGCTTCGGGACTTATTCGGGGCCCAAGGTAAAAATTTTAGGTTTTTTGGATTTTTCTCGAAAACGGTAAGTTTTATCGAAAAAGTACCTCAGAGCAAAGTTGTAGATCTTAAAATTCTCTATAAAAATGGTCCCTATGATTTTTTCTCTACGACCCACTATTTCCCAGATATTACGCTTGTAAGAATCACGTTCTACATAGTATGCACACATATACCACGTATACCGGGTGCAATTAAACCTACCTGCCAAATTTTTTTTGGGGCTTAGGTGTCATAAGGAGAGTCCATTAAACCACAAAAAATAGGGTGATAATTTTTTTACCATAACATATTTTATCCCAACCTAATTCAGTACAGCTTGGTCACTACACGCACTCGCAACGGCGCCACTCTGTCGCCCGAAGGCGGCAAAAACCGGCTACCGGCAGGGGTCACCAATTAGTTTCGCTCGGGGTCCATTTTAAGAAAAGAAATGACCTTCGCGGTCCGCACATTTTATAATAAAAAAAAATTATGAAACAAAGGTAATTATGGAAATTACAAAGGTATTTATTTACATATCAATAAGAAAAGTGATAATTTTATTGCTTGCTTGGAGTGAAATTGATGCAAGCTATTGAAATTAAATCCAGGATGTTCATCAGTAAGTCAAGACTGAAATTTATTATATAAGTAGCCCGCAAACGATCAAACATCAAACATGTCAAACACGTACAAATTACGTGTTTGACGTGTTTGAAGAAAATTTGGATTTTACTACGTGTTTGACGTGTTTGATGTTTGATCGTTTGCGGGCTACTTAACGAAGTTCACCTTCGAAAATGCTCGGTCCGCATACAAAGGGTCGGCGGTCCGGATGCGGACCGCGGTCCGCCATTTGGTGGTTTCGAGTATACTATCAAGTTCAGACATGGCAAGGCAATGAACTGAACCCTGAAGACTGGGGTTGGAAATTGATAAATAATACTTTGGAACCGATTCGAACTTTACTGCCCCCTGCTCCAGAAAAACTTCTTAACACTATTTTTTGCAATTGCAAGAAAGGTTGTAGTGCCAAATGTGGCTGTAAAAAAGTAGGGTTGCAGTGTTCTCCAGCGTGTACCAATTGCCAAGGTGTATCTTGCTCAAATGTTCAATTAAATACAAGAGAGGAAAATTCATGTGATTTTGATGAAGAGACAACTTCAACAAGCGTTCATCAACAGGAAGGAGAAGAAGAAGAACAAGAAGAAATTGAAGAAAACATGATTGTTGAAGTTGAATATGAAGAGTATGAGTCAAATTAAAGTAACAAAAAAAAGTTAGAACGACAGTTAAACTCAGTAGCCCATATCAATAATCTTCATACTATTAAATAATTATTGTTCCTGAAAATAACGTCATAAAAGTTCGTGGAATAGGCCTACCGGGGATACCACGTTAAAAAAACGCGCCGAGTACACTACCTCACAGGTGGTGTGGAAATGTGTGCATATTATGTAGAACGTGATTCTTACAAGCGTAATATCTGGGAAATAGTGGGTCTTAGAGAAAAAATCATAGGGACCATTTTTATAGATAATTTTAAGATCTACAACTTTGCTCTGAGATACTTTTTCGATAAAACTTACCGTTTTCGAGAAAAATCCAAAAAACCTAAAATTTTTACCTTGGGCCCCGAATAAGTCCCTAAGCTCACATGGGACTGATGGGGACTTTTGACACATTATTCCTTGTGGTAAACCTAAGGTCTCTACGAAGATTTGGCTCTGTCGGAATTTTCTTTATTTGATCACTATTTTTATGTCTAAAATGACCGGACTATAGCATGAAATATGATAAAATATTTTTAGCCGCTTTTTATGATGAAATAAAAAAGCGGCTGTTTGTTTCACAAAAAAAAATCAAAATGAACCCAGAAATGGGTATTTGGAAGCAATTACCATCAATCTGAGGTCACAAGAGCCTTTAGATAATGGTATCTACGAGTATGTCGCAGTGATCTGATTTAATCTGCTTTATTGAATGATTAGCGAACTCATTGAAATAAACTAAAAATCAAATCGTCTATTACGTTTACGTCTAAACCAAAGGCCAACTCATCCTGTCTTTGACTGTAAATACGGTCTCATTCAATGAGTTCGCTAGTCATATAATCAATTATTAATAGCAGATTCAACCAGATGACTACGACATCTGTGTAGATGTCACACAATTTTTTTTATATAAAATAAGGGGGCAAACGAGCAAACGGGTCACATGATGGAAAGCAAGTACATTAGAAGAGCTGCAGGTGCGTTGCCGGCCGGCAGTACACCAGCCGCCGTAACGGAGATGTGCCGGACGCGGCAAGCGCCGTGAGGAATGCGGTGTATGTAACATAGTTTCCGTATCCCACGGCTGGAAGAAGGGCATGGGGGGGTTTTAGTCGGTAAACCTCCGGCGCACCAAGCCGGAGGGAGTCCGACATACCCCCGTCGTCCACCCCCGTGCGCGGCGGGGGATACGTACCTAATGATTTGCCCCCCTCAATAAAAAAAAAGGTGCGTTGCCGGCATTTTAACAGGGAATACGCTCTCTTCTTGAAGATTTATAGATCGTATTGGCCCGGAAAGGTAGTTCCGGACCAATACGATTTAACCTTCAAATACCTAGGAACAGAGTGAGAGAGTTCGTTCGTCCAGAGAGTATCTATACACCTAAGGTTCACGCCCTTACCAATAAAAATATTTACACGAGTAAGGGCCTGTTTCACCACTTCCTGATAAAGTGCCGGATAGTCCACAACTTATTTGACAGATTCTCCATACTCTATCTGTCAAGTTTAGTGGTGTTGGCCTATCCGGCACTTATCAGGAAGTGATAAAACAGCCCCTAATTGAACTCGTTCTGTTTTCTTTGTCACCTTAGATCAGGCATAATATTATGACAGCTAAAGACAGTCAAATCTTAACGCAGCATAAAACATCATACTAATAAAATCTTTATTATAGTAAGGGTGCGTCCACATTTGTATCATTTGCATGATCAGATCCCCGATCAGATCTCCGTCGCGTATCATCGAAGCGTGTCAAAATGATACGCATATCATGATACGCCCCGATCGCTATTAACCGCGTATCTAATACATGCCGTATCAAATACTCGCATGATCGGCAGAATGATCTAACGGTGCGTCCACATTTGTATCATTTGCGCGATCAGATCTCCGATCAGATCTCCGTCGCGATCATCGCCGTATCATGATCGCTAGTGTGGATGCAAAATGATACGCGTATCATGATACAAAGTATCATGATACAAAGTATCATTTTGATACGGCGCGATGATCGCGACGGAGATCTGATCGGAGATCTGATCGCGCAAATAATACAAAATATGTGGACGCACCGTAAGAGGTTTAAAGTATAGCGCCTTATTTGATAAGTACTCCTTATACCGTTGACATAAAGCTTACATCAAAGGTAAAATAACTTTAAGCGAACAGCAGCGAGTGGCGGGAAATTGCATTAATCTGTCAAGTTTCCAAGATGGCGCGTAATGATATAACACTTTGTAATTAGCTGCGAAAGAGCGCAATTTTATTTGTAAACAAAATTAACATTTCTGCAGTCACTGTTTAAAGTCTTAACTAAGACTGTTTCTAGAGCAATCATCTTATATTTTAAGTAAGATAAAATAAAATGAATGAACTATAAATGCGAATACATATTATTTGAAGGTTCTTATATCGTCAGGGAGCCCTAGATCATTTTTTTTATTATACTAACTAGCAAATTTTTTGTGAGTAGCTTAATTTTGATAAGACAAACAACTTTTTTATCTGCGAAAAATCTTGAAAGCTACCAGCTAACAGAGATAGAAAGGATTTCATACTTTGATTTGATGGTCCTAAAATATGGATTGTTCTATTTGTAGGACAATGTTACTCTTAAATTATATAACTATTAACCTACCAATATACAAAAAATCTGGTGGTTAGGGTTCCGTTTTAGGTTACCGTAGTCAACCAAGTTTTGTTGATTACAGAACCCTAAAACGGGCTACTCACAAAAAATTTGCTTGTTAGTAATCAAAAACATTTGTTCTAGGGCTCCCTCACTTTAACTTAATTTAAAAAGATAATAATTTCTGAGCGGCTTACAGCCGCACTCAGATAAATTTTGATGACTATATTAAGTACTTATAATTAATCTTATGATTTATGAATAGTTTGGCATTGAGCACTATTCATTTTCTGTCAAAATCTTCAATCAATTATAACTCCACTTGGGCTAGCTTGTCGCTAGCGGTCATTGACTACCTGTCAAAAACTTGTCATTTTCCATATAAACCGCGATTGACAATGAAGTGTCAGATATTGTCAATCGTGGTTTTATATGGAAAATGACAAGTTTTTGACAGGAAGTCATTGACCGCTAGCGACAAGCTAGCCCAAGTGGAGTATAGAACTTATCATTACGCTGTGGCCGTTAAAATGATCTTCGTGATATGTTATGTCCATTGACCGTAGTCTTATAACGTACGTTATAGATATTGGTAAAATCACAAAATTTTCGCAATTTATGCAACGTTTTTTCAAAATAGCTTGTTTAACCTCAAGTAACGAATCCCCGAGGCTATTTAACGTGGCCATAAAAATACAAAAGCAATTACATGCTTTTGGGCGATAACTCGTTAATATCCTGGTTGTTTAAAATTTACAATTTCAGAAGTTATAGCATCCTCGTTAAGAGGATTAAAAATGAGTTATTTTCAATAATTGCTACCGCTGCTGCTATTTTAATGATTTCTGTTTCCCTTATTTCGGATAAAATTTAAATTTTAATTATTTGAATCAATTACTTTTGTGAACTTCATCAGAAATATGTATTTACTTTTGGCTCTTGGAAATTGCGATGTAGCAAGTGAAGTTTGCATATTATGATTATGTATTATTTACCATTATGTAAAAAATATTGTTGAAAGGAACTGCAGTCATAAATAAACTAACTATATACAATTTAATATGAACATTATACTACTATGTAAAATAATATTATTATTGTAATAGGTATATCAGTCTAACAGGAAAAAGTTAGATAAGACACAGCTACATTGAGACACGAAATATATTCCTTTAAATTAAATAGAATATTTCTACTAAGAAAATGATTCTGAATGTCGCCATTTAAGAACATCATTAGCAATGTTTGCACCAGCAGGGTGCACAATATAAATATACGCAGTAGCGTAGCTCATATTTTGTGAAGAGGAAATCAATTTCGTGCAACATAGTGAAAAGATTTGAACGCTCGAGACATGCAGATACTCTATCGTTTTGCTCTCTAACCACCACACCACACACGTTGAAGATAGTTGCAGTTAAGGTTATAGTTAAGGTTAACTTTAACTTGACCTTTAACAATGACCACAGAATTTTTACAGATGTCATGAGTTGCTAATGTTAATCGGGTTGAGTGTATAAAAAAAGAATTAGTGATACAAATTGTCAGGAAATTAATTTGTTATGGCGACACTCTTTAACTCTGGTTAAAGAGTGTCGCCATAACAAATGATGGTTCATTTGACACTTCGTTACAGTTAAAGTTAAAGTTGTACTTAGAGTTATGTTGGTGCAACCCACCCTAAAACTTTCTGAAACACACTTATGTGTGCATGCGCTCGATTCAGGCGGTCTAGTTTGAAGATTATTTTACTCCTACTGTATTTTATTTATACTGTGGCGGTGCATCGCATGTTTGGGACACATTCGCCCAGTTTCCGCCGTGCTCCATTTTCATACATTATTTATGGACTACAAAATGGCAGCATTTGAAATTTTTCACGCGCTCCCGATATGATTTTTGCACCATTGAAAACGAAATTAAGTTCGGAATGCTGCAGCCAGGAATATTTCTGGTACATTTTATTGTAAACATTTGGATGGATCATCGGAAATCATTAGTAGCATCGTTAGATTTCCGAAGGACATGACTCGGCAGCTGTATTGTGTGATAATTTGTAAGAACCACTGTGTAGCGAAAATACGCGATATCTTTAGAAACTTGTATTTATTTATATTTTGTAATATAAAAATGTTATAATAATTTGTACATAATACTTGCGAATGAGACTAAAACTGACACTAACAGGCCGTCTTATTATCCTCAGGTAGAAAATCCGCATTAGTTGGAAATTAGTCTTGGACTGCGAATAGCAGCTTTGCATTTTAACAACGTTATTGAATTCAATTATTGCATCATAAAGTATGTATCCATCCATAAGTACTAATATTATAATTTATACGAAAATCTATATCTCTGTTACTTCTTCACGCCCAAACCGCTGAAGCGATTTAGCTCAAAGTTTGTGTGGAGATACTTTAGTCCCGGAGAAAGGATACTTCTATCCTGGAAAAATGTACGGTGTCCACGCGACCCACACGTTCTAACACGATAAACAAAATATAATGGCGCAACGGAGTCGTGGCAGTTATCAGCTAGTGTTTTATAATGCACTGTTTTTCGTGTGACAATATACTTTACATATAATAATAATAATATCTATGGACGCTTCACACCACGTCAGTCTGGCCCCGTGGTAAGTACCTGAAGGACTTGTGTTACAGGTACCAGACAACGGAAATATATTTAATACTTTTATACTATACATATATATAAGATTTTTATTATATGATACACATATTTAATACACATCCATGACCCAGGAACTTAATAAAGTTTTTGTTCCGTCGGTGGGATTCGAACCAGCGACCTCCCTCTTGAGCTACCAACGCGCTCATCACTGCGCCACGGAGGTCGTCATACCGTCAGGCGTCAACCTTATAAATTATAATATATAGTGTGATTACTAACAAGCAAATTTGTTGTGATTACTTTACAGATTTTTCCAAAATATAAATGTTGTTCGTCTTATCAAAATGTAGCTACTCACAAAAAAATAGCTTGTCACAAAAAAATTTGTTCTAGGGTTCCCGTACTAATAGACATAAGTGCACTTACAACCCCAAACTCCGTAACTCACATATACCATAACAAGCCACATCTACAGCACGGTCGATTACGGATGGGCGTGTAAACAAGGCACCAGCTGCAGCGTCTAATCTCAGCAGATTTGGGGAGAGCAAACAACTGATACGGGCTTGTTAATATTTAGTTGGGCTCAGTTTTTACACTAACGTCCAGTTATTTAGAAAGTATTTGAAGTAAGAAAAAAGGTAAAAAATTATTCAGTGGCGTTGTACACGTTTTGTGAAGTGCCTCAATAAGCACTAAGCACCATGCTTAGTGCTTATGGAGGCACTTCACATGGCTATATTTTGTACTAGATGACGCCCGCAACTTCGTTGCGTCAAAACTCATTTATTGCGCGGGAACCGTACATTTTTTCGGGAAAAAAAGTATCCTATGTCCTTTCCAGGGGCTCAAAGTATCTCCATGCCAAATTTCAGGAAAATCGGTTCAGCAGTTTGAGCGTGAAGAGGTAACAGACAGACAGACAGACACACTTTTGCATTTATAATATTAGTATGGAAGTATGGATATTTTGCGTTACATTTGATGTATTCGCCAAACAATCACCATATTGTGCAGACGGTATGTTCGACAAATATTGGCCTTATTTCCCTATTTGACAACTATGACCAAAACCAAATACCTTTCTCGGTTTTTGACGCACATCAAAGGAGTCAAATTATAGGCAAGTAAAGAAAATCTAGTAAAAGTTTGGTATTTGACATCCATGTGTGGAAGGCCGTATTTTCCTTTATTTGCTTATGTATACGTCAATAATTTTGCCAAATGCCATGTGAAGTGCCTCCATTAAACTCGCGTCAGGATATGGAACCTGATCAAAAAACCTTTGGACAAATGTTGGACGCAATGCTGCAAATGCTGGAATGGAGGAATTTTGCTATTTCTAAATATGTATTTGCTAGACGACGTTGCCCTGCGTGCGAGCAAAACAAAACTTCACAGGATCTGTACATTTTCTTTTTTTTTTTCATGCAAACGAGCAAACGGGTCACCTGATGGAAAGCAACTTCCGTCGCCCATGGACACTCGCAGCATCAGAAGAGCTGCAGGTGAGTTGCCGGCCTTTTAAGGGGTAATAGGGGAGGGTGGGGAAGGAAATAGGGAAGAGTAGGGAAGGGAAAAGGGTAGGGGATTGGGCCTCCGGTAAACTCACTCACTCGGCGAAACACAGCGCAAGCGCTATTTCACGCCGGTTTTCTGTGAGGACGTGGTATTTCTCCGGTCGAGCCGGCCCATAGCTATATATACGAGTATATACTAACTAATACTATGTTGTCTAATTTTAAAAATTGCAACAAGAAATATGAAATCCCACCAAAAACATAAATGTAAAAATGCTGAGCCAAGTTCCATACAAACTCTATATTTCTTGTCTATGGACTTCGCCGTAAAAAGGATGGAGATCTAAATGAGTGCCAAGTTCCATGGAAAATCGAAATAAGTACGTATAGGAACCAAATAACATTATGAACAAATAATTGAGTCTATTTTTTGCTTTATTGAATGTCTATAACAATTGATGTTATTTAACTAATGTGAGATCTTAAACTAGATTAGATTTTACTTGGCTAGTTTTCATCAGAATTAAATTAATGTTCAATAACTTTATGAAAAATGACTGACGTAATGAAAACTGGCCAAGTTAGATCTTATCTAGTTTAAGATCTCACATTATTTAAATAACATCAATTGTTATAGACATCCAATAAAGCAAAAAAATAGACTCAATTATTTGTTCATAATGTTATTTGGTTCCTATTCGTACTTATTTCGATTTTCCATGGAACTTGGCACTCATTTAGATCTCCATCCCTTTTACGGCGAAGTCCATAGATAAGAAATATAATGTTTGTATGGAACTTGGCTCAGCATTTTTACATTTATGTTTTTGGTGGGATATCACTACTTTTTGCAAAGAAAACTTGCCGAGCAGGGGTAGACACCTTCATCTTCCCAGTTCAAACATCCATAATATTCGACTATATTCAATGGCAATTCGCAACCTTAAGGTGCCGTTTCACCAATTCCCGACAAGAGTCGGCTATGCTATGCGCAACTTATCTGGCAGATAAGATCTATCAGATAAGTTGTGGATAGCCTATTTGAAACTTATCTGGAAGTGGGAAAACAGCCCCTAAGCCTTGTTGAGACTTGAGTATCAGACGAATAAAACAAAGAAAATCCAAGCGAATGGAAAATGCAGCTACCGTCAGTAGGCATTGGAATAATACGGTATAACACAAGTGTATTTCCAACCATTAATTACTATATAGTGTACAACTTACTATGCGGAAGTTAAGTTGCTATTATTATAGCTGTCTAACAGACAGACAGACAAACGGACGGACGGACAGACAAACGGACAGATATCCATACTAATATTATAAATGCGAAAGTGTGTCTGTCTATCTGTCTGTCTGATACCTCTTCACGCTCAAACTGCTGGACCGATTTTGCTGAAATTTGGCATGGAGATACTTTGAGTCCCGGGAAAGGGTATAGGATACTTTTTATCCCGGAAAAATGTACGGTTCGCGTGCGGTAAACTAATTTTGGCGCAACGGAGTTGCGGGCATCATCTAGTATTGAAATAATTCTATGTCTATTCTCGGGACTCAAACTATATCTCCATACCAAAGAACAATCGGTACAAGCAGTTTGGGTGTGAAAACGTAACAGACAGACAGACACACTTCATAAAGTCACCTTCTATTCATTTCAAGTTTTTTCAATTCATAAATAAATGTTTACGGGGAGCTCCCATACAATAAACGTGATTTTTTGGCCTTTTTTGCCCTAAATCAATAATGGCAGCCGAAAGGCACTAGAGTGTTCACAAAATACTTAATTATACTTCTTCTTTCATAACAAATAGTAAAAGTAAAATAAAATATATATTTAAGGGTATGGTCCCCATACAAAAAGTACAATTTTTGCTCTGTACGACTCGCACTTGACCAATTTTTTTGTTTTCGGATTTTTCCCTACGGTTACACACAATTACCGAGCTGGATTCCAAATTTCAGCCTTCTATGTCATCTGGAAGAGGGTTAGAATTTTGATCTATAGGTCAGTCAGTCAGTGATAAAAATTTAGATTTTCGGATGTTAATATCTCAACAACCGTTTAAGCTGTGCTTATGAAATTTAAAGCATGTATTTGCCTCGCAAGTTTTATTATATCGGCTAAATTTAATACGTTTATGTGAAATAGTTTCTGAATTATGAGGGGGTCAAAACTAGCTGCAAATGGTTCGTGTAATGTTACACACGGTGCATGCTCGCCATTCTGTTATGCTGGAACTTGGCTTGACACTCTACCGCGTGTCTAGATTTCTCGTCGCAAAACGTTTCGTGTCGATAAGCAATGAACGTCAGGCTGATAGGCAGCGATTTTTGCGGCGAACCCAGCAGGTGAAGGTATCAATAAACGAGAATTTCGATCAAGGAATTCGCCGATTAATAGCGGCAGCCACGTTTCTGCTAGCAACATGGAATTTTTGCTTTTCTGCTCAATGAACATGGTCTAGATCTAGAACTTTAAAGACGCAGTTTTGTAAAGAATAAGATTAAAGGTCTCTTAAAAGATAATATTATGAGATCCATTTTAGGCTTTAACTGACCATACAATTTTTAATTCAGGTTTCGTCGTGACAGTCGTGATCTGTCGGCTGGTCTTGACATTACCCAACCAAACTGCGTAGGTTTGTCATCTGCTCATGAATAATTTTCTCCGATGGTACCATCGCCAAAGACAGCACTCGATTAGGCGTAAAATACCTATCGCTCAAAAGAGGCATTAAGGACGAAGCCAAACAAGCGTAATATTTTGTGAGTTGTGAGTTGCAGAATTTCGGTTCGGCAGCATTCTGCTGTATTCAGTTTCATACAAAAGTCCTGTCTGATTCACGCGAGCGTAATTTTGTGGGTCATGATTTGTATGAAAATATATTTACGCGGCAGAAATTCTCCGACTCGCAACTCACAAAATTACGCTCGTTTGGATTCACTCTTAGCCATGCAATTCAATTAAGCATGTCTGCAATTTTTGCGATCCCATAAAAAATGTCGTGCTAAAAATTCCGATCCATTAATCAAGCTTAGAATACGCCACAGTGACATCATAAATTATGCATAATACACTTTATTTCGTGCGATCAGCAATAATACTGAGCCGTGTACAAATCCTCCTGTAAATAAGCAGGCTTAAGCCAGATTACGCGAATATGTTCCCTATCATGCCTCCGGTGTTATCAGAGGCGGATGTTTTTCGCGTGATATTTCTCAAGTGGCGTTTTTGTATATGCGCATAATTATAAGTTTTCTTGCTACATTTCTTCTTGATATCATAGTGTTTCTTTTCGCTGAATGTCAACCTGTAGGAATTTGTGACCACTTTCCGACATCTATGATCCCTGACAGAATAAAAAGCGTCGTGAAGGCCGGTCATTTCTCTCTCTACTATATCTCACTTCCCTGGCATTTTAAGTACAATCCAGGGAATACATTGTGTGCATTTTAGGTATAGGCATACAGTTACATCTAATTAATTTTTACATCGTGATTCGTGATAATATGTATTGTCATCGTAAAAGGTCACCTTAGCAAACTACGGAAGTTATCTCAGTCGGAAAATACCTAGTAACTTTTATACCTACTCGTACTTAACCACGCAAAAGAAATTATGAATGTAAACGAGAGCGCTTTGCATCCACTTTCCGAGAGTAAATAAACAAAAGACTCCACATAAATACAAGTTTATATTAATAGTGATGTCTACAACCACTGCTGTTCAGCGTTTCTATGCAGTATTCACCCAGCTATTCCCTTTTTCACCCGCTTTTACCTGGTTCACCCGCTTCTACCTGGTTCATCCGCGTTCACCTGCTTTTGCGTTCACCCATTACTCCCTTGATATAAAGCCTACTTAGCTAATGATAGCGAGCCGCGGTTTCCGCGCGCCGGACTCACTTTCATTATTTCAACGAATAATTTATCAATAGAAATGTTTTTACTACAGTGCATTAAAATAGGTTCGTTATTAACCATATTATCGGAAACCGCCGCGAAGCGTTCGTGACCACTTCGACTATTGTTGTCTGATGGTGGTATCGGTTTTGAAATAAAATTGAATACATGCAATTTTATTGTACACAAAATTAAATACATTTTGAAAGTATATTGTATCTGCGATACTTTTAAATGTTACTCATCTATATTAATAATTTCGTCCAGTATATTAAAATCTCAGTTAGGCTAAAAGCTTGGCAATTCCTTTGTCCCAGATGCTTCCTTCTACCTTTCGATGTGCCACTATGACCATCGTGAGCTACGATTCATGGTAAATAGGCACCTGGAGAACGTAGGTTTAGCGTCTAACGTTAGAAGATAGGTATAAGTGCTAGGAAAAGCAAAATCAATTCGAAAGTCAAGGAGTCAAATGAAACACAAAACCAGTTAATACTTCAGGTAACTCGCCCTCTTAGCTTAGCCCTCGAAACCGCACCACAACTTATATTATTGATATAATCCAACTTATCAACGGATCTAATTAAGTTAATAATATTGGGACTAGATCATGCCCGCAACTCCGTTGCGCCAAAATTCGTATATCGCGCGGGAACCGTACATTTTTCCGCGATAAAAACTATCCTATGTCCTTTCTCGGGACTTAAAGTATCTCCATGCCAAATTTCAGCAAAATCGGTCCAGTGGTTCGAGCGTGAAGAGGTAACAGACAGACAAACAGACAGACAGACGGACAGACAGATAGACACACTTTCGCATTTATACTATTTATAATAGTAAGGTAAAGTAAGTGTGGATTGTCTCTCAATAAAAGTAATTATTTAATTAACATAAACATCCGATGACACCGTAAACGAGTCTGTAACGGAATACGAAGCGTTTATAAAGCGGAGTATGCTAATCTCGTTAATTAGAGTCTGCCGTCATTTGGGGCCGAGAAAAATACGTGGCCGGCTGAAATATGGCCGACATTAATATTGTCCGCACTTCCTCCGTTCTGTTTACCGGCCTCCGACCACAGCCAGAGCCGAACATTAAAAACATCTGGATCAAAAGAAAACCTCATTAGGCCAATTATTTTAATTTCGGGGCTAACGGGGCCCGATTTAAAAAAATTACGTTTAATTACTTTGGCGACTCCGCGGCCGCGATTCCGCTGATGGTCGTATTATTTTAATGAAAGGAGGTCGGAGTAAAAATTACAAGGAGAATTTAAGTTTCATTCGCTCAAAGTGCAAATCTCTGCAGCGGTGGAGTGGAGCGTTCTGTAAATCAGCTGTTCTGTGGAGATTTATGTGCGAGTAAAATGGCCGCATTTATTTATTGTTGTTTCAATTTTGCGCGCTAGCACATTATTAATTGTGAATTAATGCAAATCGGGTATTGTATTGTAATATAATTAATAGCCCATAACACTTAATTGTTGTTCAATAATGTAAACATAATAGCGAAGTAAATCTTTGATGATGCGTGCGCAATTAAATTAATTAATACAAATCCCTTTAATAATGGAGATATTTTACATAATATTAATATAAATATAATAGGGATTATTATTAAGCTCCCTTTAGATTTATTTTTAAGAGGTTAGAGGGGGCGTGCTGTAGATATAGTTGAAAAAGAATCTTAAAAACTGTATCTAACCACGTAAATTATTGACACTAGCTACGTGCTAGACGAAACGCTAACGAACTTTAACTGGTTCTTAATTTCCATAATCAGTACTTACCTATAATCTTCTCACAAACTTACATAAACTGAATGAACCTCATATGACTTTAGAGTTTAGAGACTAAGTTCAGATTCCTATTCTAAGTTGCCTTACGTAAAACAAACAGCCCAGAGCGATACAAATACGACGGAGCCAGTGCAAAAGCTAAACCTCTGTCGGAAACTTAAATATGATTTGATCCGGGGTCCTGATTCTCTTACCTCGAACAAAATTCATAATGCCTCCCACGCCAGTTTCAGTGACGTTAACCGGTTTAATTCATACCAGGCCGGCAGTGATTTTATAGTGATTAAGAGCACTTTCTTTTTCTTTACTTAATATAATATATTTTTTTCAGGTGATCACTCTGCATTGTTCTAAGTTCTAACCAAACTTCGAAAAAACATATTGCCAAACGTGGATATCAAAAACCTGTGATTCATAAGCAATGGACGGACAGTCGCAGAATGCGCGCGAGAGCGTCTCCCAGACAGACGCGGCCTGATGACTGATGATGACTTGAGAGTTCTAGGAACGACACAGACACACGCGGCCACGCGGCCAAGTCATCCAACTGACCGCCACCGCCACCGCCACCGCAGGCCGCATCTGTCTGGGAGACGCTTAAAACATCCTGCGATGAAAATTAAATTAGACATTTGAGAATAGACCCAAGCGCCTCGAGTTTAAAGCAACAATTACGTCTTGTTGACTTCATTATATTGTTTTCCGTCCAGCCGGCCCCAATTTTGACTATTTGTTGCTTAAATTATAATATTATTAAGTTCATCAAGTTCCTATTTCAATTAAAAAAACAATGCTGACTTGCTATTTTACACTAATTTTTAAAGATTTTAGTGAAGTCATTTACCTCAGAAAGTGGTTTCGGTTTTCGAGTGCAAGTAGAGGTATGATATTTTTATAACATTAATCAGGAAACGAAGGTTACCTTTTTTGTCGAAGTGCGCCTCTTTCACAGTCAAATGTAGGTATGTGGCATGACCAAATCTGAAGTCTAAAGCCGAGAACACACTTTCAAATAGTGATCAACAATCAGTGCTTTTCTATGGAAATAAATGAATGGAAAAGGTGATGTACTTACAAACTATATAACAAAAACTGGTACTGTATTTTTTATTTGAAGAAAACAAGCCAAGGGATTATGTCACAGATATAATGGTCATTTACAATAATTAGGTCGGCATGACGCGCTGTTTGTGGGTTTTGTCATGACATCACTATCATCATCATTAATTCCCAATCACATAATGTACGTTTTATGACAACTATCTTTATGTTGGATTTATCGGTCTGACATGCGGTATAAACGATGTGTTATCTGGTGGTTTTTACTAGCAAATTGATGGTCATTATGATCCAATATAATTATTCTTGCCATTTGGTAGTATTATTAGTTATTACTAAGTATACACTCTGCCAAAATATGTTTTAGCTATATAAAATACTTGAAAGTAGAACTTAAATTAGAAGTTTATTTAAATATTTATACGAAAATATTTACCATGACTCATGAGCTGATATTATGGCACGTTAGACTGATTACTTACTTTTATTCTACTAGTAATTTTTTATGCGCCTGTGATATGTAAATAGCAATAATACACATTTGTTGTTGCAAATATACATATAATAAGTACCTAAGTATAATAAGTAGATAAGTACCTTATATCCATACTAAAAATATGATAATAATATTATAAAACATGCAAAATTATGTCTGTCTGTCTGTTAGCTCTTCAAGCTGAATCCACAGAACCGATTAAGATGAAATTTGGTATAGAGTTTCTTTGATTTTGATAAAAAACAAAAAGGTTTCATTTCTAAAAAGTATAGAAACGTTTCTAATTTCCAGCACAATACACGTTTCAGCCAACATCTTACTAATACTTAATAAAATATAATATAACTTATTAATTTTCTATTAGATAGTATTATGTTCAGCTTTGAAATAATAATTATTATGATGCAAAAATAATCATTATTATTGACACAATATGTCCCTCATTACCCAAGAATATTCTCCTCATTAACTTATTAAGTATAAAAAATTATGAAAATGTTTAACTGTATGACATATTATATAATACGAACAAATGCTTCAAACACTACATCTTACTATAAACGATATTCCCTGAATTGAGTACTAACTCTGCCAATAGCCACGCATTCCTTGGGTATAATCAAGCGAGAATTGAAGACAGCGATGTCCTGTAACAGGGACATCGCTGTCTTCAATTCTTTTGGAGACTGCCCCACCTTCAAATAGGGCTGAAACTAACACCCCAATTGCTAATTCGGGTAGTTTGTCAATAAAACATATTAATATTATGGCAGACGGGCCATAAAAAATTGTAGGCAGAGTAAGTAAGCCAGCAGACTCACTCACGAAGTTTGCTTCTCAGCATTGGGCGTTCCCTCCGGAGATTCCGTAATTGACCGTATTTAAAACTTTATAAACTCATAATCTGAAAGCTGCAAAGTTATTATAATTATTTTTAACAAAAAATTAAAACCGACTTCCAAGGTAAAAATAATATAGTAATATGAACTAAAAAGTATAAAATAACTCTTACTCTTTAATAGTGCCTTTTTCAGAATTCGTCTAAATCTAAACTATTTCTGTACATACTACAGTCTTCATTACTTTGAAGTCGGTACCAGACACCAGTCCCAAAAGTTTCAGATATTCTAAGTTCTTACATTACTGAACTCACGAATAAATTAGCTGGTACCGAATTTAAAATAATGAAGACTGTAGTATGTACAGAAATAGTTTAGATTTAGACGAATTCTGAAAAAGGCACTATTAAAGAGTAAGAGTAGGGCATCGAGACCGGGTTTTCCCGAAATCCGAAAACCCGGGAAAACCCGGGTTTTGGGGATCATGAAAAAAGGGTTTCAAAAATGGAACCCGGGTTTTTCGAGCTGTTCGGGTTTTTTGTTTTTTTGATAATTATTAAAGGCCAGACCTGATAAAAAGTTTTTATAACAAACTAACATACAAATTATTTATTTTTATAACATATTGTATAGGTTTAATTATTTATATTGGTCATAATTAAACAAAATATAATATTTTAAAGGAAAAGTTTCGCTTTAAGAGCATTAAAGACTAATTGTCATAAAAATATTTATTAATAATAATTAATAATACATATTTTAAAAATCCTACCAAGAAGTATGATACGGCCGTGCCCGTTCACTCGAGACTTGGTTGGGCACTGCCGTGACCGCACACTATGGTATTTAAATAGTATTTTACTGGAAAGGTGCTGGCAATCGCTGAAAATCATATTTAAAGTATTTTCGCATCGTTAATCATTGAATTTTAAGAAAACCTGAAAAAACCCGAAAAACCCGGGTACCCGGGTTTTCATTAAAAAAAACTCAAAAACCCGGGTTTTGAAAATTGGGTCCGGGTTTCGATGCCCTAAGTAAGAGTTATTTTATACTTTTTAGTTCATATTACTATATTATTTTTACCTTGGAAGTCGGTTTTAATTTTTTGTTAAAAATAATAATAGTTGGTTGTAGTCGCTTGCCGCGAGCACAGTATAATATGCCGCGAGACAGAAAATAACCTTTGTCCTTTAGACCAAAAATAACTTTCCTTTGTCATCGAAAAAGCCTTCCAAGAGATTCCAATTTCCATTATTCTTTCAAGGATCTAGAATTTGAAATTATTCCCAAAGTGAAAGTTTACGTTTAGATACACACACCGGCAAAATTCAAGTGGGTCGGGCTGTGTGAAATCCTTTTTTATAGTTTATAAGCTCATTTAAGAAATAAAATATTGAACACAACTGGGAAGCTAACAGATTTTTATTGCAATTATGCCCTACTAAGTGATTTTCGAGGATTGACGTTGTAAGTGTTTCTGATAGGAATGGCGTTTTTAGCGGGGTGCAAGGTATGCCAGCTCATTTGATTGTTTGGTTTTTGGAAGAACACATTGCTTAGATACAAAATTAGTGATTTTCCAGCATCTACGACTGCTAGAGCTGTAACCACGATAGAGAAAGGTCACACCTACCGTTCGGTCAGTCAGGCCTTAGGTGTGTCGGCTTTCGTAGTCCATCGTAACTTTCAACGCTACAGAGAGACTGGATCTTACGTTTGGAGACGAGAACAAGGCAGATTTCGGGTGGCAATGGTTCAGGATGACCGTTTTGTAAGGGTACAAGCCTTAAGAAATCGACCTCAAACTGCTTTGCAGAGACGAAACCTGTCGGAACAGGTCCGAGATGGACGTGTAAGTGATTGTACAGTAAGAAAAAGAATTAAAGAAGTTAAATTAAACTCAAAAGTGCCAGCAAGAGCACCAAAACTTGAGACAGGACCGCAAAGAGCCAGGCTAAGATTTGCGCGTGAACATCAAAATTTAACAAGTGAGTGAAATCGTGTGCTGTACAGTGATGGGAGCAAACTCTGTGTAAATTTTGTTGACAGGCGATAAAAAATGTGGATAAATAAGTAAGGAACGCTATAGACCATCAAACTTAACGGACACAGTGGCCTATCATGCAGGCTTCGTAATGGTTTGAGGTGGCATATGATTTGGAGCCCGCACGGAGCTGATGATTGTTAATGATGGTACTTTGACAGTACAGGGCTATAGCACAAACATCCTAGAACTGCATGTTGTGCCTTTTACACAGTTTTAGTCAGTAACTTCAATTTTGTGCGCGTCCATAGAGTAAAAAAATCGGGTATTATTACCTAAATGATGCTGTCGTAGCCCAGGTGGAGAGGTCAGCACGGTCTACGGATGTGGATCCGATTGAGGACGTGTGGCACATCAATGGTGAACGGTACGAGTTAAAACTCCAGCTCCAAAATGTGTTCAGAAGCTCGAGTTGGCGCTACTGGAGGAGTAGAAAAATATCCCACAGGAAATGATCGACAATCAAAATGCAAGCATGGAATGGCGTATCCAGACCCTCTTGAGATCCATAGAAGGCATTACACGCTTTAAACATGGCATTTCTTAAGTAAAAATGAAGAATTTAACTTAAAAACTTACTACTGAAATTTCAAAGATTTTACTTAATTTTTCTATTTTTGCAGATGTTTCTATTTTACACGTTTTTATGCCCTAAATTTATATAAGTTTTATTTTTTAATCGTCAATTATTTAATAAATAAATAAATATATAAAAAACAGCGAATAATTTTCAAAAAAAATAAAATGTTGTTATGTTCCTGTAATTTTGCCGGTGTGTTTATTTCAAGGGTTCGATATATTTAGAATCTTTCGAGACTCGGATCTTTTATCTGAAGCACATGAATAAATTTACAAGTCAATTATGTTTGGTAATGCCATTTTATAATTTGACACAATACGCCCCCAAGATAAACATGCTCGTTGGAAAAAATTAAGTGAAGGCATAAATATTTAAATACGACCTTTGACGCTCTTTCATAATATATGACTTGGAATAGTATTATGCAGTTTTGAAGCAAATAAAGGGCAAGGTTCTAGTTAAAAATTAATAAACTTTCATCACAGACCAGTATTCTACCAATAAAATAGCAGATAAATCTTGACCAAAACAAAAGTATTAAAAAATGTTTTTCCATCTTTAATCTTGCCACCGAAAATTCATCTAAGAACTCTACCTTCTACGCTTAACAGGGTAATGTTTTTTCATAATTTCAGGGAATATTTCCATGCGAAAAGGTAATATCGATGTGATTTCCTGTCACAGCCAACTCACTGCTATTTGTGTATAAATATTAGGGTAGCCACGCGTCCTGCGTTTCACGGACTTTCCGTTATTTGGGTCATAATTATACCCATAGGCACTGGGTATTCGATTCAGTCCATTTTCAATAAATTTACGCTAATGTTAATATTAAAGTATACATCTCCTATGCATAGGTACTATTATAATAATTATAGACGTATCTAAAGAAAGACGTAAATCGTGACAATATCGCAACAGTCACTTATACTCTTACACTTACACTTTACTTTACTTTACCCTTTATTTCTTACTGTAAAGGGGTAAAAACTAATAAATTCATTACAATTATTACAATTCTAATGATCCTTACTCTACCAAAATATTAGTATTTTTTCAAAAATTTTTGAAATAACCCGCAACGAAGCCACTATTTTTTGGGGCCTGATTCGCAATGTATTTGACTCGGATTTGATGCTAGCATTGACCAATAACATCGACTTTCCCAATCCGAATCAAACTAGGATTATCGTAATCTCCCTACAGATCGAAATATCGTCATGCAGCTTGCAAAACCATGGTCACCCAATCCATGCATGTGACGGTATCATAATAAAGTTGCTCCAGCTTAATATTAAAAGCTCACCTATATCCTTACGTTCCTCGCAGTTGCCGCGGCCTGAATCCTTTGTGCCGCGAAAAGGCCCGGGGTACCCTGAATAATTGAGTTCGGCCCTCTCCCTCCTGCCACATTCCCCCAATGCACGTGTTAGAAAACTTTAAAGTATAGGTCAATTATGGGGTAGACCATTGTAGTGAAGTCTTACCTACGTCTTTGTATATTTTTCTGGAGGTATTTGGTCCCCCGATTAAAGTTACGGTGCGTCCACATTTGTATCATTTGCGCAATCAGTTCATCATTTTTACAGATTTGTATCATTTTTACTTTTTACTTTAATTTTAAATTTTCACTTTATATTTTATGAATTTGTGTGTGTGTACCTAAAACTACATAGATCTCTTTTTTATTATTATCATTGCATGATATTCTCCCCATGTTATCTCCGTTTGTTTTAATGTGCCGAATTTTATCTTTAGTTGTTAAACTTTTATAATGTGAATGTATTCTAATTAATTTTAATGAATTTGTTTTATATTGTTAATTTATATAATTTTGTTATCTAATCAATTTAATTTATTTTTCTTAATTGTTAATACTATTGAAATGGTTTCTGATTTGCCCGGATATTTACTAATTTTAATGATATTACTTTAATTTTACTTTATTTGTCTTTTACGTATTATTAAGCCGTTTTTTATAGCATGATGTAATAGCCTGTAAGTAAAAGTGCAATAACCGTGATAAATATTATAATCCTAAAATGTGTATGTAATATTGTAACTTTTGTTGGCTATTCATAGCAATAAATAAATAAATCAGATCTCCGATCAGATCTCCGTCGCGATCATCGCGCCGTATCAAGTATGCGTATCATAGTGTGGACGCCTATTAGATCATGCTGCCGATCATGCAAGTATTTGATACGACATAATATGCTATAAGATACGTGGTTAATAGCGATCGGGGCGTATCATAATACGCGTATCATTTTGACACGCTTCGATGATACGCGAATCTGATCGCGCAAATGATACAAATGTGGACGCACCGTTAAATAAATAAAATAAAATAAAATAAAAATATCTTTATTAAACATACAAGGACAGAGCACAGCCAGAGTTTATAACACAAAAGAATAACAACAATTTGACGCACTGTAACATATAACATTGAAGTACTTAAAAACTAATGGGTGATTGGTTACGTGTACGTTACGTGTATATTATTGTTGTAGTCTACAGCGACCAAACTTTGCAGTTAAATGTAGGTAGGGTATAGCTTGCCGTGATAAGTAAGAACCGTACAGGTAACAGACACAGAGACATGCACTTTGCATTAGGTAAAGTTACAGTAAATAAAGTAGCTGTCAAAATATTTCTGCTACCGGAAAACTACGATGTGACTTTACGTAAAGTGACGTGACGTACCGTAACTAACGTTGATATTACGATTGGGTGTTAAGATCAAAAGTCAATTAGTAATCCATAAAGCCAATCCCAATGAAACCGATTTATGCAAATTGTCATCACATCAATCAACATTTCCTGTTAGCGAGGCCACGTTGTTCAAATCCGTTGCGTTGCGGCTTGCGTCGTCACAGCCAATTAATTTATGTAGGTATAGCCTGCACATCAGCGTTGCGTTGCGTTTGACGAGATAAGCAACGAATCACGTTTCTGCTGAATGCTGAAATAATATAAATGCACCAACGACTGCGTTACCTTCTGCCCGATTCGTTACTTCGCGCGTTTTTGGAATTCGCGATTGCATCGCTACTCAGGATTTTTGCAACGCGTGACTCTTGCGACTAGCGATGCAAACGCGCGATCGTGTCGGGTAAACGCGTTTGTACTTTGTGTCGTTACTGAAGCGCGTTTGAATTTTATTTTATCGATGCCAATTTTACACGCGATAGCATCGCTTCAAAAAGTCGCCATAAGGCCCGTAGCGTTGTCTTTGTCACGACTAAACGCAACGTACCGAAGCCATGTGACTTCGATCTTCGCTGTGTGTAATTAATGTAGTCAAAACCATAAGATTTAATTCATAGAAACCAGCGCTAAGATCTCTCCCCCATCTCATAGTTTTGAGTACGTAATATTATGGTGTCACGCTAGCAATGGTTCTACGAACGTTAATCGGAACACTTGCATGAAAATAATATTTGCATTTACTTTGATCAAACACATTAGGCAATGTAGGTCGTTGGTTTAGGATACAATTCCTTTATTTGTTTCTAGATAAATACATAATGTGTATTTGTATCTATTTCTGTTCTATTATTATGTAAGAAACATAACAATGCTACATAGTTATTTAGTAACGTTTCAGTCTGATGAGTGATGTAAAATACTCGTAAAATAGGTTTAAGTATTTCACAAGTTGTAAACTGTTTTTGCACTGAACATTGTTATTACTTTAGCTAAAGAAATATATTTTAATATTTTCTACAACCCAATTCTCAGACCTACCAGATAAACATCCAAAATTTCATCAAAATCTGTCTTACCGTTTCAAAGGAATGAGGCAACAAACTCCTCAATACGAGAATTTTGTATTAAATTGGAATAGAATGATATGAATACTGGCAATGTGGAAATAATAAACTTACTAGACCATGCCAAAATAAAATTTGAAAAAAATTATCACGTTGCAGTTTATTACTTACTTATCTATTTGCTATACAAAATTACGACTAGCATAGCGCTTGTAATCGTATTTCCTGTTTAAAAGTTAACTAAAATATTTACATAGGGGAAAGAAAATTCGCTTTAATATTATCTACCTACGATGTGATGAACTTAATAATATTACATTGACTAGATGACGCCCGCAACTCTGTTCGTGCCACTTGGGAGCCGTACATTCTTTCGTGATAAACAGTATCATATGTCCTTTCCCGGGACTCAAAGTATTTCTGTACCAAATTTCAGCCCAATCGGTACTGCTGTTTGAAGAGGTAACAGACATACAGACAGACAGAGAGATAGACACACTTTCGCATTTATATTATTATATTGTATGGAAGTATGGAGTATGGATAAACGTTTTAAATAAATAAGATGTATTTGTCGTGTCTAGAAGCACTTTTTAGATGTATAACCATTTAAAAACCTTTAATACATTGTGGATATAGGGGTGAATTTCCTGTTTAAGCTTGAGCCAGTATGAATTGGCCCTAACCGTTGGGTTGCAAAGATAAGAGTCAAGCTTAAGCTTTTGATACTGTGGGAGAAGTGACATTTTGTAAGCAGATGCCGAATCTTCCTTATGAGGGTCTTAACTTTTATACCTACATATTGAAAATGTTAGGGTTTTATTCCTTGCCAGTTACGTTATAGTTATAGTACTGTTAACTATTAAGCAAGTGTAAAATATTTTTCACACAAGAAATTATAAAAATAAAAATAATATTTCTTGAAGCTTAATTCCATAATATGTATATGTCTCGGCCTGCGGGCATAAAAAACACTACTTCAATAAATAATTAGGTATTTTTAACTTTAAAGTTATAAGATACAAAAAAAATTTAACTATTATTTCAAAATATCGTTTATATAAATTACAAAATTTTAAACTATTTCCCAATATCGTGTAACGAATAATTTAACAAATTATAAGGGACTCAGGTGCTTATAACGTTTCATCACCCCTGCCCGGGTTCCTTATGTAAATCAGTATGAAAGTTACCACATTACCACGTTACACGTTTTAACCCTTATTTCCTTCAGGTGGAAAGGACCTTCAACCCAGATTGTGTCTGGGACTGCTGCTGCTAACGCTGGCTGCTCATTTACCATTGCTGGTTGCCTTCAGTCGCTATGAAAAGATGCCCATGCTCTCATAGATCCACAGTGTAATAAATAGAATATAATAGATCTGTATAATACACATATTTAAGTACACCTAAGGGTCAATTATTCAGACCACAACGCGACGCGCAATTGAAGCTTGTCAAATCCATATAAATTTTGAATTGCATCTACGGGTCGCGTTGCGGTCTGAATTGACCCTAAAGTGTGGCACTACAATTAAATGTATCCTAAATTTTCACAAATCAAATTCATTTCATTAGAAATAATAATTAATAAATTCCAGTGAAACTAGCGAGTTTCACCAAAATTTATTAATCACCCAAAGCGTTAATTTTACTGGTATAAAAACTGGCTTTGTCCTTTCCTTATCTAATTAGGTTTGAAGGACGTCATGAAAATATAACAGAGACATAAAATAGCTTTTGTAATCAGGACGAGCTTAGCGAACCCTAGTAAGTATAAATTTAGTATATCCCACAACCAGCAGAGCATTTTTGTGGTATACTTTAGAAAAACTATCACGCCTATTGATTTGTGATTTAACATAGTAATTTTTATTTATACGTACATGTGTTATCATTGGTTAGTCAAGGTTTGGTTAGTTAGAAGATTGTAACCACGCAGAAAACGACTCGAGCCCACACAAAACTCAGCTTTTAGCTAGTATTAGTCTGAAAACAATTTTACATTCATCCACTAAAGAGTAAGAAGAACAAAAATATAGTTTTTAATAATAAACTTACTTTTTAACCATCTATAACTAATCGAAGTCAAACCTGGCGATAAAAAAGAGCGAGATTTAATAAAGTGTAACGTCGTTTGAAGGGTTCCCAAACTCTACGCAAAAGATTCAATTGAACGAACATTTCTCATAGTTGGGATACAGTAATCTAGTTCAGGTGTGCGCGGCACAATCCCCTCGAATCTGAGGTCTCATATGTATCCCGATTTTATTGCATATTGAGACGTACTATTTCTTCGACCCTAATATAAAATATCCGAGCAGATTTAAAGTATCCGAACCCTATTCTGTCATATTCAATATGCAAAATTGACTCACAAAGAGCTACTTCGGTACTTTGGCGTTATTAATTTTCTTGCCTTACCTCGGACTTCGGAGGCCGAAATTCAGCCTACACTTGACAATTTCATTCTACTCCTCTCGTGCGATTAATGCTAAGTTTAAATTGCTTTCTCTGAGTAAATATCAATTAACACGCAATAAGTTATGTAATTACTTCGAAACTATTGGGTATGAGTTATCTGTTATCACATACTTTGACACAGACATATTCACATTGTCTTAATGATCTGTAGTTTGGATAAAGTGTGGATAGAATAGGCATTCGATATAGGTGTAAATGGCACTTAATATCAAATAGTACAATCAAAAGGTTACATGTTTAGGCACTGCGCTATTATGGAACATGTTAAGATCAAGATTAAAAATCCTTCTTAGCCGAGAAGGAAATTTGCTTAGAAAATAGAAAGTGATTTATATGAGTCATAATAATATTATGCACAGAAATAATAATTTTAATCCGGCGCAACTTCAAGCTTTAAATTACTTAGCAAACAAATATTAAAGTATAATAGTTGTTACAAAGATTATTATTATTTTTAACAAAAAATTAAAACCGACTTCCAAGGTAAAAACAATATTAACATTAATATGAACTAAAAAGTATTAAATAATTTTTGCTATCTAATAGTGCCTTTTTCCGAATTCGGCTAAACCTCAACTATTTCTGTACTCAATCTTCATTATTTTGAAGTCGGTACCAGATAGCTGAATCTTCAGTCCTCTGACAGAATATTTGAAACTTTTGGAACTGGCACCGACTTCAAAATTATGAAGATTGAGTACAGAAATAGTCAAGGTTTAGCCGAATTCGGAAAAAGGCACTATTAGATAGCAAAAATTATTTAATACTTTTTAGTTCATATTAATGTTAATATTGTTTTTACCTTGGAAGTCGGTTTTAATTTTTTGTTAAAAATAATAATAATTTCACTCTTTTTAGTTACACTAGTAGGTAAACCTTTGCGTATATTTTACGTATCTTATAACACAGTTCACACTCACAAAATAATATATTATCAGTGAAGTGAACATATTGTGCTAAGTAATTTAACAATTTTAATACTTCAAACCCCAAGCGGTCACCGGCGATTGCGATAACAATAGAAAGGCTATTATGTCTCGTTTTTCCACGATCCAAGGATCTATCAGATAAAAAATTGTATAAACTTGCATAGGATGTAGCGTAGCTACTCATCTAATATATAAAATTCTCGTGTCACAGTTTTCGTTGCCATACTCCTCGGAAACGGCTTGACCGATTCTCATGAAATTATGTGAGCATATTGTGAGGATATTGGTCTGAGAATCGGCCAACATCTATTTTTCATACCAAAAATTATTTATATGGCAAAACAACGTTTGCCGGGACAGCTAGTAATATAATATTATCATAATTATTGACAGCTGTTCTTGTAATCAAGAATTCAATTTCAAATCCATTCAAATCGATACTTAGTGCGCCATCTATCGATTAATAAGTATAACTATTTAAAAAGACACTTATTGACTTTGTTTTGTTTAAATGCTCTTTTTAAAATAACTTTATTTTAATTCTATATTTTGTCTATTAAAATTTTATAAAGTAGTTAGTAAAGTATTCGATCTGTATATAAAGTAGTAAAGTATAATCGATCTTCCGCCACTCGCCGCGCGGCGGCGCCGCGATACCGTCGCCTCCGCGGCGCTGACCGCCATGTATATTTAAACAAAGTGTTGTTATACAGTATAAAATTATTATTATTATTAGTATATCCACACCTATGCCTTGTACTATTATCTATTCTGTGCCATGAGACATTGGTGACCTTAACACGACGTGGTAATGATGAAGACGATGATGATGATGATGATGATGATTATGATGATGAATATGAGTTGCATAGTAGCATATGCTTTCTGTTCTTAAAACAACGCCGAAACTCCCAAACGTGTATCTATAAGGAGTCAGGAGTTCTCTCAGCATCTTCGAAACCATGGTATACCTTGACCCAATATTTGACTTTTTGGTAGCATATTTTTAGTACACTTCACATAAAACCAAAATCACCATATGTTTCCATATAAATTATAGGAGTTCCCTCGATTACTCCTGGATCCCATCATCAGGTCACCACTTTGTGAACATGGTACCAAATTGGAGTAAAACCAAATACAACAAAGCAAAAATTTCGAATATCGGTTCACAAACGGCGGAGTAATCGTTGAACATACAAAAATAAAAAAAAAAATAAAAAAAAAAAAAAAAAAAAAAAATATCCACAGCCGAACATATAACCTCCTCGTTTTTTGGAAGTCGGTTAAAAATACAGTAATAGTCTTCAGTATATTAACATTCCTTTCCCCGTTTTAAATTTTCTATTTTTGTTTATTATACTCATGATATCGGCTTCCAAAGTAATACCAATTTATTAAAATTCAAAAATACATTCAGCATCTCCTTAGCATTTACAAATTACTTTTATTCGAAACTTACGCCAATAGATCGACAATATCATGAACTACATATTTCCCGTTTTAAATTTTTTTAGGATAATTTTGAACTGAGATAAGTAAAAATAATAGGGTTTTGGCGCGATCTCGGCAACGCAGCAAATGTGCCATACATTTGCTGCGTTGCCGAGATCGCGCCAAAGGGCGCAAAAGGTCGTTTGCTCGGAGGACGGCCTTAACTTGATTTCTTTTTATGTAAAATAATTATAAAAAAATATCTGACTTTATTACATTATATTGCTAGCTAAATATTTCAGATATAATACTTTAGATAATATATTAAACTTTTAGCGTAACCGTTCTATAATAATCTATTGGAAGAGCAAACTATTCTGTTCTAGCCAACTACGCTAGAGGATTTAAAAACCCTTTAAATTTCAAAAAGATTTTTTTTCAGTTAGCCTGCAGCTATGGCTGCAGTTCCAACAGGAATTATATTCCAATCTTTATACTACTCTAATTCTTTACATAAAAGGAGTGTTCGAAAATTAATTTCTAGGTGCAAATGAATTTTTGTTCGGCTTCTGTCCCATCTGACAATTAATTTTGATTGTCAGATAGGACAGAAGCCGCCATTGATCAATTAAATTAATAATTTGATGTATCTTGATAATATTCTGAACTTGAAGTTCTTTACAATGTTTTTTTTTTTATTTATTTTTTTTATCTTTACAATGTTTAAAAGCCCTTGTTCAAATAACTTCGTGTAGGACGAGGGATAGATTGGGTTGGATCTTTAGGTTGAACAAGAATTATTGTTTCTTCTTTTAAATGATACTAACTTTTCAATTATAGGGTTTCTTTTATAAAAAATATAATTCATTACTAATTTATATAAAGACTATTTAAAGTATTTGTCTAGATAATGCACAAAAGACAGATACTTGATATTATAAGACCTTTATAATATTTTGCATATTTTGGCATATTTGATCGTATTTGAATCAAATTGGAAACTACCATCTCGAATTCCTTGTAATTGCCTTGTCCATTACAGCAGTTCAGCAGTTCCAGTAATTACTAGACGCAAATGCCTAGAACCTAAATTAAGTGCTGGCTATTGATCGCCTAACCTTCGCTCTAACGATCAAGAGCGGGGCTGGCTTCAAATTACTTGAAAATAGGGTTGACGATAAAAACACGTACTTCTAATGTTCCTTATTAATGCGAAATGAAGAATATACTGTGGATCATTTAAAGCGATGAATTTAGCTCATAATATATTGATTTCCGTAAATACGTAATAGTCATCCGTAGCAAGTTATTACACTAAGTACCGCACTCAGACACGAATATTAATAATTTAACTTTAATTAAAATAATATAAAGAATTTTACATAAGCCTCGTACATTATTCAATGTTTTTGAGAGCAGCCATTAGTGCTGGTTCAGACACAGCGGGAACTGCGCAGTTTGAACCCGCGCGGTTAAACCGCTTGCAGCTTATTACTATGGTGTTATACAGCGTTCTCACTTAAGGCTGCTCTTTCGAAAAGAGCGTGCAGATGAAACAACTTTTCGTCGGCATTAACAGAGAAATTATATCTGAATTTGGTTGCCATCCGTCCGGGTTTCCCCGGGTTTGTCCTAGTTTAGAGGGCGTCCGGGGAGCGTCCGGGGAAGGTTTCATTTGTAGACCGAGTTTTAAAAAAAAAAAAATAAATAAAATTTGGGCCGCCCGCGATGTCGCAGCCCACTGGTTAAAATAGGCGTTCAATCAAACAGCTAGCCCTTTGACTGAACAACGCCATTCAATTACACGGCTATACGTCGTTTAGCCGACTTGTTGACTGCAACGTTTTGAACGTTGCAGTCAACAAGTTGGCTAAAGTTTTCCTATTCTCTCAAATAGCTGTATCTAGCTGTAGTGTCAATACTACAGCTAGACGACGCTTAGCCAACTGGTTAAATGGCAAATTAACTAAGGTGACCATTAGTTAATTATGTAATTTGAGAGAATAGGAAAACTTTAGCCGACTTGTTGACTGCAACGTTCAAAACGTTGCAGTCAACAAGTCGGCTAAACGACGTATAGCCGTGTAATTGAATGGCGTTGTTCAGTCAAAGGGCTAGCTGTTTGATTGAACGCCTATTTTAACCAGTGGGCTGCGACATCGCGGGCGGCCCAAATTTTATTTATTTATTTATTTTTTTAAACTCGGTCTACAAATGAAACCTTCCCCGGACGCTCCCCGGACGCCCTCTAAACTAGGACAAACCCGGGGAAACCCGGACGGATGGCAACCAAATTCAGATATAATGTCTCTGTTAATGCCGACGAAAAGTTGTTTCATCTGCACGCTCTTTTCGAAAGAGCAGACTTAAGTGAGAACGCTGTATAACACCATAGTAATAAGCTGCAAGCGGTTTAACCGCGCGGGTTCAAACGTCGATATAACGTAAATGACATTAAAATAACATACATACATTTATATCGACTAACAGACAATCGACCTGCTAATTTAGGGAGATAGGGCCCATAAGAATAGACACTAGGGAAATGAAAAATAAGTATTTGTAAAATATATTGCTGTCTCCCTAACCTCAAACCTCCCCATGCAGAGCGCGATTGAGACAACTGCTGCAGCTTGATCTAATAAAAGAACAGAAAATCAACGATTCGTTGTCCCCTGATTTCTTCTCCAAAACCTAACAGATCTAAATACTTTTTTCATTAAAAAGGCTTGTGCTTTGTTCCTATTTTTTTTTTTTTTTTTTTTTTTGTATAATCTAGCCAAATTTGTTTTCTGGATGTTTGAACACAGCGTAAATCTGGCAATTTGTTTGGGGTTATGAACGTTCATATCTTTTTTGATAATTAAATTATGAGAAGAAAGAAAACATAAGGACATGCTAATAGTGGCCATAGATATTCAGGATAAAAATAATAACTCTACCGGCATTATCCCGGGAGGAAACAGGGGACAACGTTTGTATGGAAACACGGACCTATACTAGTGTCTCCTCTTAACCGCTCGGTTTCTGCACGGGAACCGCGCGGTTCCCGCTGTGTCTGAACAAGCACTTAGTGTTCCTGTAGGTGACATAAAGTCAGTGGCGGCCTTTCCCATTTCGAGGCCCCGGGTGGAGGACCTTTGCGAGGTCCCTAGGGGGCAGGTCTTCGCGAGGCCCTTTGTCTTACGAAAAAATACCTTGCGAGACTCCTGCAAGAGCAAGGCCCCGAGTGATTGCCCTGTTCGCTAAAGAGCCGCCAATAAATAAAGTAGATATTGCGTATCATTCAAATAGTGTTACTTAGTACATTAATTTTACTGAATACAGAAGAACATAAGAGTCATATTCTATAATATGTAATTTTTAAGGTGATTTAGGAAAGAAAAACGGCATCAACTCAACATGAACTCACAAAAGGATGTCACTAGTGATCGTCCCAAATTTTTATTCAGTCCACGTAATATAAAGAGGCTAATAGGAAGAAAATATAGTCTTCTTTTAATGGTTGTCACTTACCTGGTTATAAATACTACAAGGATGTTACGTGGCCTCCATCTTACAAATATATCCTTGAAGGCTAATAATAAATTCGTAGCTTGAAGATATGTTTGTTTTTTCTTCTGACCGGTTATAATTTAGAGTTTAGACTGTCATCCCTTTTTAGAAGTATGTTGTATATACATCTACAAACTATTTGTATTATGTATACCTTGCCGTTTATAGAATCTTTTTATGTTAATTAGTAATTACCATGACTAAAGACACTGTACGTAATTCAATTGTACGATAACTTATATTATAATGAATAATCTTTATTAACAGGTATTATGCTTTGTCCTCGGACTTTGATTTCGTTGTGATTGATTAATCAATCTTTGATAATAGCATAAAGATTTAAGATTCAAAGATTGTAAGTTTTGTTATAGGGGGTATACAAAACTTTTAAATTATATCGCCAATAGAAAGGTACGTTATCTGTTAGCGTCATCATTGAAAAAAATTCACAAAGGATTTGAATAAAGGATATAATTTCATAAATTTTTGGGTAGGCGATTCCTTTAGTATATTGTATTTAATGTATACTTGCATTGTAACATTTTAAACGTAAAAGTTATAAGTAAATGGAAAAATTGGTATTTTAGAGTTGTAAGGAATATAAAGGAATTATTGTACGTCAAACAAAGGTAAAACTGCCATCCAACTTAGCACCTTATTGCAAAGTCGGCTTAACGCCTTGAAAAACCATTATCGTGAATTTAAAAGATCTGTTAAAAATTCTAACGTTGACACAATATGAGGTTGCAGATTTTCGAACGCAAGAATAGTATATAATTACAGTGCTTGTTTTTTGCTATGAAATAATTAAAAAATATATCATCACTCGTCAGCTAATAATAGCTTTCGTTAGGTGAGGTGAGTAGTAATAGCTGATACAAAGTTCAAAGTTATTAAGTCAAGCATTATTATGAAGCAATTAAGTAAAAACTTAGTTTTTACTTAATTGCTTCATTCTTTGTATGTTTTTACATGAAGGGTTTTAACCGACTCCAAAAAAGGAGGTTATCAATTCGACGCGTTTGTATGTTATATTTCCAGAACTGCCCAGTTTTTGTATATGTTAGTCTACATCAGTGTCTGAATAAATGTGCCAAATTTCAAAAGTGTATGTATGTATGTATGTATGTTTTTATGTTTGTGTTCGCATAATTATCTCTGAAAGTACTATTCCGATTTCAGTAATTCTTTTTTTGTTCTACTAGGTATCGTTTTATCGATATAGCGATACCTAGTAAAACAAAAAAGGCAGAGCAGGTATATAGGCAAGTTTCATCAAAATCGGCTCAGTAGTTTTAGAGACAGGGAGTTTTAATTCTCAATTGCGTACCTACAATTTGGAAGTCGGTTTTATCTTTTCAAAATACAGTTATTAATGAGTGTGATAGTATCTACTAGTACTATTACACTCATGAAAATCTCTTCATTTTAACTTTTTCGAATGGTAAAAAATTGGTTAGTTTATGTGATGTAGAGCCCTACACCACATAAACTAACCAATTTTTATCCATTCGACAAAGTTCAGCTTACACATAGAGCTCTAAGCAAAAGGTATAATTAGTAAATTAAATAATTATCTTAAACAATGACTAATAACAACCATTAAGTATGTTAATATCATGTCATTTGTAATAACTAATAAGTGAACAAATAAATAAATATCTTAATGCACGGTCTGCAAATAATTTAATAATATAATATTTAACAATATTAAGTATGTATATTGGAACGGTTCTATCCGCTTTCGTAGCCGCATGTGATAATAAATTAAACGAAGTATAACTAGATCAAGATACTAAAATATATTTACAACCATTATTATATATTATATACAACCATTTTTAACAAACATCAAAAATATTCTGAATTAAAATTCTGCCGTTACTAGTAATTTGGTATTATCGAAACTCTACAAACGTCACAAAGCCAAAGTCATTTTTTGTGCCCGTTCTTATTAACAAACCATTTTAGAGATCAACTACGATAACATGGCGCGCCCCTCCAAATGACTGTTTCAATGTGTGTAGTCACATCCTTATGAAAGAGTTTGTATGTAGTAAGTATTCAACCAATCACAGTACACGTAATATTTTTACCAAACTTGTTACTTATTACCAAAATTTGTTGGTCAACTAATCATAACTAGCCAACCGCGCAAGACAGCGCACTTCAAACGTTTTGACAACGCACTTCTAACGTTTTGAATTTTGGAGGGGCCGTGTTATCGTAGTTGATCTCTAGTAGATTTCGGTGCGTTCATGAGTAGTCAGTAGAATATTATGTAAACTAACATCACCATAATATTTATAATCCTTCCGCACCAGTAATTTCGTGTAGATTCAACGTAGATAACTAGGTTTCAAATTCCAAAGTTCATTGACAGCGAAGCCAACAATAATAATTATTATCTATTAAACAAACCGTTTTCCTATTCAGTTCCGCGCCTATTTTTAGGCGTAAGTATATATTAGCATTGTTACAGTAAATAGTTTGTGTACAAATCGTTAAGTAAAGATAAAATCTATACTAATATTATAAATGCGAAAGTATCTCTGTCTGTCTGTCTCGCTTTCACGCCAAAATTACTGAACCGATTGTAATAAAATTTTGTACACAGATAGTCTAAAGTTACTTTTTTACTGGAAAAAGAGGTTGTAAGGGGGTGTTTATGCGTAAATTTGGTCAAATTAAGTTAGTTCTAAAAATTCGTAACAAATGGCGCTAAGAGTCGCCTACATCGCGATAACGCTTGCTCTTACGTCTTTCTATAAGAGGTGGTACCAACTAAAGATTTATCTTTCGATTCTTTCATTTGTTATACACGTTTACAAATAACTCACTCACTGCTTTATCTATGAGAGTATTCAGTGAGTAAAATTAAACCTATCAATGATAAATAGGTTATGGGTAAAATTGTGTAATGGGGGCTAAATAAGCTTTAAAATTTGCCATAAATAAAGTTTAATTTAAAAAATATATTATGTGCACACTGCACAGCTGTTTTTGGGTATTTTGATTTAAGGGGTACCAGGGTTTTAAAAAGCTTTTAAATTTGACACTAATTTTGTTGACACCGCGCGCTATAAACTGAAGTCCACGCGGATGAAGTCGCGGGCAACAGCTAGTATCACATATATTTACATTAATTAGGAATATCATCATAACCTCAATAGGTTCTCTCTAAATTGAGCATCATAACTTCAACGACCGAGAAATTATTTTTTCTGTCTCCTCCCATAGTTGATTAGCGACCTTTTCGTCCCTTGAAATTTTGGACGGCTGCTTCACGCGACAGTCGCTGAAGTAGAGTCCACTCATGTCCTTGACCTCGGGAGAAACCGCCAAGTATATCGAAGTCTGAGACGCTTCCCACGTGGTCTGATACAAGAAACCTAAGATTAAAGTGACTATACCTCTGACGAGCCCATTCTTAATGTTTCTAAAGAGGTTGGTGCTGGCCACTCCAGGGTGTAGTGCGTTCACTGTCACCCCCGAGCCACTCAACCTCTTGCTCAGTTCCAAGGTCATTAGATTTATGTAGAGCTTGCTGTTGGAGTAGACTAAGTAGTCGCTCCAGTACTTCTCCATGTTCAAGTTCTCAAAGTCCATCTCAGCGTATTTGTGCATTAGTGATGAAACATTGATTATTCTACTGGGAGCCGACGACTTGAGCAGAGGTAGACAGAGCTTGGTGAGCAAAAACGGGCCGAAGTAGTTGACTTGCATGCCAATGTGATTGCCGTCAACAGTTTTTGTGTTGCCAAGGCCACCTGCGCCGGCGTTGTTGATAAGAACGTCGAGGCGTTTCTCGGTTTTTTCTAAGTCGTCCACGAATTCACGGATAGATTTGAACGACGCTAGATCCAGGCGTTTGCAGTGAACATCCTTGTTACCGGTCTCCCGGATGATTTCATCCTTCGCCGCTTTTCCTCTGGGGACGCTGCGACAGGCTATGATGACCTTGGCCCCGCGCTCGGCCAAGTTCTTGGCCGTCTCCAGGCCGATGCCGCTGTTGCCGCCGGTAATCACCACCACCTTCCCGAACATGTGAGCCCCGGACCTGCATATCCCGCACGTCAGCTTCTGGTATGCCTTGTATACCAGCATCAAACACACTAAACCGACTAATATAGTCCACAGTATCATTTTAATGGAATATTTAATGCGCCCCGACCTCGCGCGTTTAAATCAATAGCGGTCACTCCACGTGATTCACGGCTGGCATATAATTTATTATTTCGCAGCGCAGATAAGATACGGTACGTTATCGTAACGGTACATGCAACTCGGTGACGGACTATTTACGTACTAACCGTGTCTAGCGGACACGCGCGACGCGTACGCAACTCTTTCGTAACTGCCGATCCACACTCGCGCGCGAAGGCACGCCGCGAACCGCGGCGCGGATCGCGGCGCGGATCGCGGCGCAAATCGCGGCGCGGATCGCACATTACTACCAAATCCTCTCAAAGTTCGCGACATGTCCGCAGTGTAGGCGTTCTTTATTTGAAAAATTTCCCACGCGTCTACTTTTTTCATAATATGGCACTCGGCTGTTTAAGAATGGCCAGTGTCAAGTAAAATATGGCGGGAAAAAAATCGTGAAAAGTTTACAAAAAGTTGTTTTTCCAGATGATCGTCAAGTCAAAAGTCTAGTAAAAGTCTAAAAATAGTATTTTAAAAAGATAAAACCGACTTCAACGTAAATAATTACGTAGCATTAAAATTCCCTATCTCAAAAACTACTGAACCGATTTTGATGAAACATGCAGCATTCCCTAAATTGAACAATACCTAGTACAACAAAAAAAGAATCACTTAAATCGGACTTGTAGTTCCAGAGATATGCGCACACAAACATAAAAACATACATACGTACATAAGAATAATAATAAGAATACTTTTATTTCCAGCATCACACGAAACATCATAATAATAAACAGTATTGAGTGGTACAGTTATTGTGATCTAGTTACATTAATATCATAATATTATAATGCTGTGTGATGCCAAATACATACATACATACACTTTCGAAATTTGGCACATTTGTTCAGAAGCTGCTATAGATTAACATATAAAAAAACTGGACAGTTCTGGAAATATTACATACATACGCGTCGAATTATTGATAACCTCCTTTTTTTAAAGTCGGTTAAAAAGTAGTCAGTAAAGTCAACGAGTCAAGTCAGTTGTTTTAGTAAAGTGGTAGATCCTTTACTAAAACTTTCGACGGAGTTTTGGAGGGAACACAAAATGGCACGTTTCTTGAAGTTGTATCACTTGCCCACACTTGTGCACGACATCAAATTTTTATTGTTTTTTTTTATGAAATAAGGGAGCAAACGAGCAAACGGGTCACCTGATGGAAAGCAACTTCCGTCGCCCATGGACACTCGCAGCATCAGAAGAGCTGCAGGTGCGTTGCCAAGGCTGGCAACGCACCTGTAGCTCTTCTGATTAAGGGGTAATAGGGGAAGGTAGGGAAGGGAATAGGGGAGGGTACGGAAGGGAAAAGGGTAGGGGATTGGGTCTCCGGTAAACTCACTCACTCGGCGAAACACAGCGCAAGCGCTGTTTCACGCCGGTTTTCTGTGAGGACGTACGTAAATCGTAATACGTAATGGTTAATATTCTACCAACATTACACATTAAAAACCGAAATAACACAATTTTAGGAAAATAATACAAAAAAAACAACGGCACTCTTTCGTATTCCCAGCAAAATTCCGCGCGTCTACTCTTTCTTGACAGACTGTATTATCTGTTCACTAAACAATGCTGGCATGTCTTGTATGGCAAAAGCCCTTATTAAAATAAAGTTTAAAAAAAAAACCCTTTGTCGCGGGACAAAAAACCGACAACATTCGGGGAACGGGCCGCGAAGTGCGAGACATATGCGAATCGGATCCACACTCATGCTTCGCAGAAATTTCGCGGCGCCGCGGCGTCGCGCACAGTCCGCGTGCGAGTGTGGATGCGGCCGGGGAACCAGCCGCGAAGTGCGAAAAATATGCGAACCGGATCCACACTCACGTTTCGCGGAAATTTCGCGGCGTCGCGCGCGGTTCGCACGCGAGTGGGGATGGGGCTTAACGCCATTATCGATGTAAAAACCTGCCAAGTTCGAGACGCGTAAAGGTCGCTGACGACGAACTGACTCAACTATTTGGATCCACCTCCGCGCCGAGCGGGCATGAATGAATGCAGTGTGTATTCCCAAGTGGAATTTTCTATGCAACAAACGACTAGGTTCTCTGGGAATTTTCCCAGTGTTTCCAATTACCATGTTTCACTAGACCTATCCTGTATATTTTATCTAACTTTAAATTTAAAAAATTTACAAAACCTTTAGGGTCTTTCGGAAAGTTGAATAGTTGAAGTTGTATCAAAACATGAATAATTGTTATGAACACGTTAGTTATAATATTATATACTTTATTGTAGATATACCAGTAGCATAGTCATACATATGTTAAAGTTCCAACAGAACAAACAGTTTATTGTATAAGTAGTAAGAAATATGTATAGGTAGTATTTAATTAGGGACCCGTTTATGTTACATGAAACAATTAAATAGAGTATGAAATTGACGTAAGAATAGCAAAAACATGTTTTTTAGTTTAAATTTATGTTAACCTTTTAGGGCCGTATTAGAGCAACTGAAGTTTCTCGTAACAATGAATCACTTCCCATTGTAAGCCACATAATATTAAAATTAAGAATAACATCTTAGTGATTTTTATTATTACTTTAAAAAAGGGGATCGCTTCCTGGATGACCAATCACCATTTAAAATACACACATAATTTTAATGTTTTATCCTTTTGGATTTACAGACTTTCGGGAGAAAAATTATTGTTTTCACATTTCTTAATACTCAGCTTTATAAATGGTACATAATTTATGTGGCATAAAATATAATATTATATAAATAAGATTTAATGGTCAAGTAAAGTTCAAACATATTTATTTTAAATTGCTTGGCAAACGAGCAAACGGGTCACCTGATGGAAGGCAACCCCTTGGACACTCGCACAATTAGAAGAGCTGCAGATGCGCTGCCAGCCTTTGTTTAAACTTTAAATTGTAATATTTCCTAATAAAATAGACACTTGCGCCAGTCTGCGTCGTTGCTAATCTATACTTTATTATAATATTATAAAGCGGAAGAGTTTGTTAGTTTGTTTGTTTGTTTGAACGCGCTAATCTCAGGAACTACTGGTCCGATTTGAAAAATCTTTCAGTTTTAGATAGTCCATTTATCTAGAAAGGCTATAGACTATATTTTATCACGCTAAGACTAATAGAGAAAAATGAGGAAAAAACGGGGGGAAATTATTTGAAAAGGCGTATTTGAACGCGTCAATCTCAGGAACTGCTGGTCCGATTTGAAAAATTCTTTCAGTGTTAGATAGCCCATTTATTGAGAAATGCTATAGGCTATATTTTATCACGCTAAGACTAATAGGAGCGAAGGAATAGGGAAAAACGTGGGAAAAAATGGGGGAAATTATTTGCCAGGGCTTATCTCACGAACTACTAGAGCAATTTTTCTGTTATTTGGGTCAGATAAGAAGTAGATTACGTGCAGAATCATAGGTTATTTTTTAACCGACTTCCAAAAAACGAGGAGGTTATATGTTCGGCTGTGGATATTTTTTTTTTTTTTTTTTTTTTTTTATTTTTTTTTTTATTTTTGTATGTTCAACGATTACTCCGCCGTTTGTGAACCGATTTTCGAAATTTTTGCTTTGTTGTATTTGGTTTTACTCCAATTTGGTACCATGTTCACAAAGTGGTGACCTGATGATGGGATCCAGGAGTAATCGAGGGAACTCCGCGAAATTTATATGGAAACATACGGTGATTTTGCTTTTATGTGAAGTGTACTAAGAATATGCTACCAAAAAGTCAAATATTGGGTCAAGGTATACCATGGTTTCGAAGATGCTGAGAGAACTCCTGACTCCTTATAGATACACGTTTGGGAGTTTCGGCGTTGTTTTAAGAACAGAAAGCATATGCTACTATGCAACTCATATTCATCATCATAATCATCATCATCATCATCATCATCATCATCGTCTTCATCATTACCACGTCGTGTTAAGGTCACCAATGTCTCATGGCACAGAATAGATAATAGTACAAGGCATAGGTGTGGATATTCTAATAATAATAATAATTTTATACTGTATAACAACACTTTGTTTAAATATATACGGCGGTCAGTGCCGCGGAGGCGACGGTATCGCGGCGCCGCCGCGCGGCGAGTGGCGGAAGATCGAATATACTTTACTACTTTATAATATACAGATCGAATACTTTACTTACTACTTTATAAAATTTTAATAGACAAAATATAGAATTAAAATAAAGTTATTTTAAAAAGAGCATTTAAACAAAACAAAGTCAATAAGTGTCTTTTTAATTAGTTATACTTATTAATCGATAGATGGCGCACTAAGTATCGATTTGAATGGATTTGAAATTGAATTCTTGATTACAAGAACAGCTGTCAATAATTATGATAATATTATATTATATTACTAGCTGTCCCGGCAAACGTTGTTTTGCCAAATAAATAATTTTTGGTATGAAAAATAGATGTTGGCCGATTCTCAGACCAATATCCTCACAATATGCTCACATAATTTCATGAGAATCGGTCAAGCCGTTTCCGAGGAGTATGGCAACGAAAACTGTTACACGAGAATTTTATATATTAGATGAGTAGCTACGCTACATCCTATGCAAGTTTATACAGTTTTTTATCTGATAGATCCTTCGATCGTGGAAAAACGAGACACAATAGCCTTTCTATTGTTATCGCAATCGCCGGTGACCGCTTGGGGTTTGAAGTATTAAAATTGTTAAATTACTTAGCACAATATGTTCACTTCACTGATAATTTATTATTTTGTGAGTGTGAACTGTGACTCTTAACAAATTGTAATAAGATACGTAAAATATACGCGAAGGTTTACCTACCAGTGTAACTAAAAAGAGTGAAATTATTATTATTTTTAACAAAAAATTAAAACCGACTTCCAAGGTAAAAACAATATTAACATTAATATGAACTAAAAAGTATTAAATAATGTTTGCTATCTAATAGTGCCTTTTTCCGAATTCGGCTAAACCTCAACTATTTCTGTACTCAATCTTCATAATTTTGAAGTCGGTGCCAGTTCCAAAAGTTTCAAATATTCTGTCAGAGGACTGAAGATTCAGCTATCTGGTACCGACTTCAAAATAATGAAGATTGAGTACAGAAATAGTTGAGGTTTAGCCGAATTCGGAAAAAGGCACTATTAGATAGCAAACATTATTTAATACTTTTTAGTTCATATTAATGTTAATATTGTTTTTACCTTGGAAGTCGGTTTTAATTTTTTGTTAAAAATAATTGTGGACTCATTCATCTGTGAAATATCCAATTTACGCGGGCGAAGCCACGCGGAACGTCTAGTCTATACTAATATTATAAAGAGGTAAACTTTGTTTGTTTGTTTAATCTTTTATAATGACGTGGTCTCCGTATCTCCCAGTAAATTATGTTTATATTTATCTATGGTATATGATATATCCATTCGTAACAGTATGGCCCAAGAGCCAGACACGGTCTAGGCTTCGTCATTTTATAAAAGATGAAAGATTTTTGTACCTACATGTACCTATACAGGTAAGAACGACCACCAACTATGGAGTTTAGATCGCGATAATTAAAGTCATCTAAAAGTCAGTTTTTTTATCTTCTTTTCTTTGGGATACCCCGAATACCTCTAAGAATATCGTCGTCTTGTACTGTTTCTAGTTTGTAGCAGTGTCAAGGAAAAGTATGTTTGGAACTCGAGACCTCAAGGTTCCTCCACAGCTTCTATCTTTAACAGCTAGGGTAAACTAAATATATTACTCCACCGAAATAATTGAAGACGTGAAGCGGGTAAGTAACAATTTAAAAACTGTCGTTTTGGCATAAATAGAGGCTTTAGGATCGGGGATCACAGAATCTACGTTTATTTGATTTGAAATCAAATAAACGTAGATTCTGTGTGTAGATCTAGATATATTAACCAGATGATGAAGTACGTAAGTTTCAAGGTTTGCTCAAATTATAAGGAAACAAGTAATTGCTCTTGTGTTGTAAAATGTTATTTACATTTTACCGGGTTCATCCGCTCGTGTCTTCAATTATATTGTACTCTCTCAGACTCTATCATATTATTATACAGTAATAATACAGTAAAAATAGATCCTTGAAGGACACAAGGATCTTCTGGCACTTACATGACAGTGTCATGGGGTCGTGGTCATGGCTCCGAAGTTGCTTGCCACTCAAAAACATCATATTTTAGAAACATGAATTAAAATCCTATTAAAATTACATGAATCGGTGGGCATAGCTACTAAAATTTCAAACTGTAACACAATTTGAGATGGTGTCATTTGTTCTGATTTTGGGCACGCGTATTTCCTAGCTTTATAGTTTATCACTAACTTAATCAGCAATATGTATAAACCTTATTTTCCTGTTGTGAGGTATAAACAAATAAAGTATAATTTCAAATAAGCTGTATGTAAGTGAAGCATCATAACGTTTAAATTTATAAAATAATAATTATCATACTATTATTATCAAAATGATTACTACTATGCAATGTTTTTAAGGAAAACGTAAAAAAGGTTAAGGCGACGCTAATCAAGTTTTTTCTGTATAGATAAAATATCAACTTCAAAGTCCAGAATTGAAATTTGTTCTCGAATAAAAACTTTATTCACATTGCGGACGACTTAATTTTATTTCCAATATTTTCTTATCTTGTTGCATAACTATTCATATGAAAAAAAATTGGTTACAAGCTTGTTAGTTAATAAAACTACTATATTTCACAAAAAACATATTGTAAAGTATTTGATCTAGCAAACATTGTTCCATTTATTCAAAATTCCATGACTTAATGCAAAAAAACAGACATAATATCAAAACACAATAAAATCAAGATATTCAAGCGATTTAAACATCTAGTATTTACATAAAAATCTTACAAGGAGTAAAACTTTTTATGTAGAGAAGGGGCTTTATATGGGTTTAATCAATGCTATACAAGTTATACGGCGTAGTGGTACTTAAACCCGATATTCGCCCTTTATAAAATTGTCCGGCCAATAAACTTGGCGGAGTTTACGATCTTGTTAAGACCTATAATTGTTGAACTTAGGCGAGGCTTTGCCGCACAATTGGCGGTTTATCCTTTCCTTGAGCTCTCGAATTGGGTAATTCGAACCCGTTTTATGTTAAAGAACGTTAAAAAACAATTTGGAAAGGACTGAGTTGTTGAACAGCCACCAATATCTTATAAACCTTCACTTATTTTTTTATTCCTTTTTTTTACACACAAATACTAAAAAGAAAATAAAATGAATAAGGAGGGCTCTCATACATGAAATGTTATTTTTTGGCCTTTTTTTCTCGTAAGGCACTTTTAGGCTAGGCACTTGAAATTTTCACAAAATTCTTTACTATATTTTTACTTTCATATAAATTAATAATGAAATAAATATTTGAGGCATACAAAAACACATTTTTTGCCAGCTCTCGCTATAATAACGGTACGGAACTTTTCGTACGTGACTGCGACTCGCACTTGGCTTTAGCGATTTTTACTAAGGTTATGTCAGTCCTCAAATTTATAAAATGTAAAACTCTCGCAAACTATTCAGGTTAGAAAAAAATGATATTTGAAACCTCAATATGATTTTTGAAGACCTATCCATAGATGCCCCACACGCATAGGCCAGATGAAAAAAAATGTTTATTTCAGTTGTACCTATTGGGGACCCCTAAAATTTTTAATAATTTTTCCATTTTTGTATCAAAATCTTAATGCGGTTCACAGACTACATCTACTTACCAAGTTTCAATGGTATAGCTCTTATAGTTTCGTAGAAAAGTGGCTGTGACATACGGACAGACAGACAGACAGACAGACAGACAGACATGACGAATCTATAAGGGTTCCGTTTTTTTCCATTTTGGCTACGGAACCCTAAAAATGAAAAAGACGCTTATCGTTTTTTCCTAACAAATTATTGCCTTGTCTACATGGCTCTTAAAACGTACTCAGATGCAAAGTTTCGAATTAATTAGACTACTGGAGATAGGTAAAAATCGTGCTCAAAGATTCCGTTACATACAATAATAATAAATAGTTAAACCCATGCTTCTAAAACTACTTGGGGCCATTTTGCCAACACGTCAACAATGTTACTTTTTCGACGAGAAGATTTTTCTGCCAATTACCTAGATTATAATTATGTAGTTCATGGTCAGATTTACTCCGGTCGATTTAGACATTCGAAGTTACAAAAAGTCCCAGCAGGCTAAAAATCGGTGAAATTGTTAAAAACATTATTATAAACAATGTCTAAAAGTTGCCCATTATTCCCGTGTGTGAAATTTTTTTTATTCAAGGTCAAAGGTCAAAAAAAATAGTTTTTCGCGATTTTCAGCAAAACGGTAAGTTTTATCATAAAAGTAGCTCAGACAAAATTTGCAGATCATAAAACTATCTATAAAAATGTATCAATATTTTTTTTCTTACGAGTCACCGTTTCTAAGATATAACGTTTAAAATGTTATAAAAGTTGTTAAGTATCGCCATAATATGCATGGGTACGCCACGTATACGGTGTGTTTGGTCAGCAACTAGCGATATTTTAAGCACTTACGTGTATGTACTTGTTATGCGAAAAACACTAACTACAAAGGTCTAGCCCCCTTTGCCTCTGTGTGGCAGGCACTTTATTATTGTCTCTACCTGGTTAGCAAAAAACATTCTTAATTTGCGAGGTTTTGTCCTATTGTCATCCAAATAGCCTTAAATGAAAGGGAATAAGATAGTCTACCATTAAAATAACACAAAAAAGGGTTTTTTATGCAACAAGTTTAAATAAGTCATAAAGTTCTAAAAAAAATAGAGAAAACACGTGCAAATTTTACAACTATTGTATTTTTTATAGAAAAAGCCCTCATAACCCATTTTTATTAATTATTATATCCAAAGAATTTAAGTTAAGCTTCAATACAACATATTCATTACGTCCGTATGTCAAATACTTTAAGAGCTATTGTCCTTTGAACATTGGTCGTGTGCGAACAGGAAATGTTTTTTGAGCTTTTTTTAAGCCAAATTTGTAAATTTTCAAGTGTAATTAGACAGTAAAATAGTTATTAAAATGTGCAGTGTTATTTTTTTCATGATTTCCTTATAAAGTTGCGCTCAAAAAAAAGCTCAAAAAACATATCGTGTTCGCGCACGACCAATGATCAAAGAACAATAGCTCTTAAAGAATTTGACATACGGACGTAATGAATATGTTGTATTGAAGCTTAACTTAAATTATTTGGATATAATGATTAATAAAAATGGGTTATGAGGGCTTTTTCTATAAAACAATACAATAGTTGTAAAATTTGCACGTGTTTTCTCTATTTTTTTAGAACTTTATGACTTATTCAAACTTGTTGCATAAAAAACCCTTTTTTGTGTTTTTAACGGTAGACTATCTCATTCCCTTTCATTTAAGGCTATTTGGATGACAATAGGACAAAACCTCGCAAATAAAAAATGTTTTTTGCTAACCGGGTAGAGTCAATAATAAAGTGCCTGCCACACAGAGGCGAAGGGGGCTAGACCTTTGTAGTCAGTGTTTTTTTTGAATAACAAGTACATACATATAAGTGCTTAAAATATCGCTAGTTGCTGACCAAACACACTGTATACGTGGCGTACCCATGCATATTATGGCGATAACAACTTTTATAACATTTTAAACGTTATATCTCAGAAACGGTGGCTCGTGAGAAAAAAAGTACTGATACATTTTTATAGATAATTTTATGATCTGCAAGTTTTGTCTGAGCTACTTTTATGATAAAAGTTACCGGTTTGCTGAAAATCGCGAAAAACTAATTTTTTTGGCCTTTGACCTTGAATAAAAAATTTTCCACGCACGGAAATGATGGGGAACTTTTAGACATTGCTTATAATTATTTTTTTAATAATTTCACCGATTTCCAGCTTGCTGGGACTTTTTGTAACTTCACTCTCATTTTTTGGTCTAAATCGGCCGGAGTATTTTCCAAATCTCTGTTTTAAACTACGGACATTAAACAAAAATTTAATAGGCGAAACAAAAACTACTTACAATGAAGATTTATACATAAATTTAACTTAAGTGTTGTATTTTTGTTCTACTTTGAACAATGTCACACTTATGACTAACCTTGACAATGATACATGTATATACAAAGGCAGCTTGCCTTAATCATTCGAACAATCGTTTTAGAACTACTGACCTATCTAGAGTCCTTATCCTTAATTAGATCACCAAGCAGGCGGTTGCCAATCAATAGCTCCATTACGTTATTACTCTAAGTGCACCAGCTGAGCTGATTTCTCCCATAATTTTCTTGCAAGATCCATATCAGTAGCTATATCGCTCATTTTAACTTCTTTGCAATCTACAAAATAGCATCCACTCACATCCGTCAGTTCAGGTGACGTAGCTAAATGAATGACTGTTTGTGCACCCATCTTACAATCTTTAGTAAATATCTTACTCAAGTGAAACGCAATTTTTGTTATTCCCTCCGAACGTACAATATTACTTCTCACTGCGCCTGGGTGTACTGCATTAACCGTAACACCAGAGCCGCGCAAACGACGATCTAATTGCACAGTCATGAGCATTAAGTACAATTTTGATGAAGCGTACGTAAGATATTTTGTAATCCAACTCGTTCGCTCCAAATTCAAATCTTCCAGATCTACTCGGCCGAGCCTATATATCACCGATGAAACATTTACTATGCGACTTTTGGGAGTCTTTTTGAGCAGCGGTAGAAGTAGGTTAGTCAAAAGGAATGGACCAAAATAGTTTATTTGCATTTCAGCAACGAGTCCATCTTCGGTAATTTCGTGAGCGCCATAAAAAATACCTGCATTGTTAATAAGAACATCCAATTGTTCTTCGGTTTTCAATACATTTTCTGCAAATTGTCTTATGGATTTAAAGCTGGCGAGGTCCAAGCAATGATAAAATACATCATTATTACCCGACCCAGCGACGATCTTAGCTCTGGCGTCCATTCCATTTCTCTGGTTTCGATTAGCTATGATCACCCGCGCTCCTCTCTGCGCCAAGTCCATTGCTGTTTCGAACCCAATCCCAGAACTTCCTCCGGTCACTATCACTACTTTGCCAACTAAATGATTACTGTTTTCGCATCGTCCTGCACTTAATTTGTTGTACAAATACAGAGCAATTACAAAAGTTATTGCTAGTACAATAGCTAGGAACATTTTTCGTGGCTTGTATTTAATCGTAAATACACAGATATCGATATTGTCTTCTTCACTGTGACTTCACTACGTAATGTAATTACCGCAACACTTATCCAATAATGTATTTTTGTTTATAAAATCGATATCTCAAACAGTGATATAAAATTTGATAACTGATTAACGCACTTGTTTGAAATTCCTCCTTGTTTGAAAAAGTTTGTATTTTTTTTGAGAAAATCGCCTAATTCGCATTCAAAAAGACTTTAAAAAACAAAAACAGTTAAATTAGGCTCTTTAACAAATTAACATGCAAACAAAAACTATTTAAATCTACACCATCTCACGTATGATGAGACTTAACAACTACTAATAACTATGAAATACGAGTAACTATGTAATATATTATAATTTAAACTAAGTTTTAAACAGGATAATATTCTTATCTATTTATCAAGTCGACAATTTAGCATTTAACTAAACTTTTGTAATAAAGTTATGTAGGCTTTTTACGGTATTTCTATTGTTGTATTATTTTAAACAATATTTAACCCTACCTCGTGCCACATCGGTCAAATACAAGAACTTCGTATTTTATGTAGTGTAAGTACATATTTTATTTATGAAATTAGAAAATAATTGATAAGAAATTATTATTAATATAGGTGACTATTAAGAAATGGATTCATTAATCAAATAGAAATATCAATTTACCTTTACATATTTTTCGTATCCAAACCATCGAAATTTATTACGATTTTGTTGTTTTTACGCATCACTTGATGAAGATTTTCAAAATACCATTGGTTTATTAACTAACATCTAATTAAAAATTGATTAAGTAATCGATTCTTCGTCGTTAGTTTATGGCCTAAAAATTATCTTCATCCATCCGATAACCACATGAGTATGTTGTTTTATCAATTATTATTTGTATTAAAAGGTATTGCAAGTAGATTAGGTACCTAAAAACCGGTGATGGGCATTTTAATTTTTATTTTTATTTAAATTTTAGTTTCAATTTTTAAGTTATTCACTATTTTTTTTATAATTTACACCTTATTTGTCTATCTTAAAATTATTTAACTATAATTATTATCGGCAATCTGCATTCTGCATTAAATAATACCACCACTTACCTAGAGCAGAAATTAATATATCTACTTACTTACTATTGTTATCATTATCACACTAATAATATTATAAAGGCGAAAGTTTGTGAGTTTGTGTGTTTGTTACTTCTTCACGTCCAAACGGCTGGACCGATTTTCATAACATTTGGTTTGGAGTTAGTTGAAACCTTGGATTAACATAAGGCTACTTTTTACTGTGGGAAAATATCACATCTTTATGACACTAATTTTATAAAGGCGAAAGTTTGTGAGTTTGTATGTTTGTTACTTCTTCTCGTCCAAACGGCTGGGCCGATTTTAATAACATTTGGTATGGAGTTAGTTGATACCCTGGATTAACATATTGGCTACTTTTTACTGTGGGAAAATATCACATCTTTATTTTCCCTAATAAACCGCGGGTAACACCGCGGGGCACAGCTAGTTTAAGAATAGGAAATAAAAACAATATTGATATTATAATTTTTTGTAATACGGTAACCTAATTTTTAAAGCTTTTTGTGTAAATCTAATAAAAATGTACAATTTTAATACTTATGAAACTACTACTACTTCGTGTTGCCTAGAAACTTAGATAGGTACTATATTTTAGTAGAAGATCCGAACTTAAATTGACCTTCACCGAGCTGATAATAATAGAATGAAAAATATTTCATAACAATTAAATTAATCGATTATCTATCTATTAGAGTTTTCTAATAGTACCTAATTTAATTGTTATAAAATATCTATTTAGATAATCGATGATTTAAAAAAACTATATTATTGCATCGATTTAAAGTATTGCTAGTAATGAATCATTAATTCTTGAAAGTAATCGTATAGGTATGGCAAATTTAAAGGTAAGTGTTGTATATATAAAAATATGTTTCTTCGTAGGTTTCTTCAAAATATTAAACAATAATATTTTAATGTACAATACAACATCCATTCAATACTACATGAGAAATTACCTATTATTATTATTTATACATTGCAAAAAAATGTAATTTAATATACATTAAAATAACGTTTATATTTGCTATGTACATACATACATCTACATATTGTTTGTGATGAATTAATTTAAAAAATTTGTCGCAGACCAGTGATCTACTAATAATATAAACTACCTACCTTGTGATATTACTCTAAGTGTACCAACTGCAATGATTTGTCCCAAAGTTTTCTCGCAAGATCTATATCGTTGGCTTTTCTGTTCAGTTTCACTAATCTGCATTCCTCAAAATAACATCCACTTACGTCTGTAACTTCAGGTGACACAGCTAAATAAATGATTGTCTGAGCACCCATTCTAGCAGTTTTAACGAAGTCTCCAAACATTTTTAGTCCAATTTTTTTCAGTACGGAGCCGTCTTTGATTAAAATATTCGTAGCCACATAGCCGGGATGTACAACATTAACTGTAACGCCGGAGCCACGCAAACGTCGATCCAACTCCACCGTCATAAGCATGATATACAATTTTGTAGTAGCGTACGTGAAATATTTTGAAATCCAACTTATTCTCTGCAAATTTAGATCATCCAGATCTATTCGGCCGAGCTTATAAACAACTGACGAAACATTTACTATGCGACTCTTTGGAGTTTTCATCAGTAGCGGTAGAAGTAGGTTCGTCAAAAGGAATGGTCCGAAATAATTTGCCTGTATTTCTGCAACGAGCCCGTCTTCTGTTACTTCATGTTTTCCGTTCATCATTCCGGCATTGTTGATGAGGACGTCCAAACGCTCTTCTGTACATAAAACATTATTCGCAAACCGTCTCACAGATTTCAAGCTGGTGAGGTCCAAAGAGTGGTAATAGACGTCGTTATTGCCCGACCCAGCTATAATCCTAGCTCTGGCGTCCATTCCATTTTTCTGGTTCCGATTAGCTATGAGGACCCGCGCTCCTCTCTGCGCCAAGTCCATTGCTGCTTCAAACCCGATCCCAGAACTTCCTCCGGTCACTATCACTACTTTACCAACTAAATGATTACTGTTTTCACATTGACTTGCAGTTTTTTTGCAGTACAAGGCCAATCCAAGTAGGAATATAATTGTAAGTAATACAGTAATAACGAGGAACATTTTTAGTTTCTTTGTTTTTTATGAATGCAAGTACGTGAATGTGATATCAGGACCATGCATGAGATTGTTATGCAACGTAATGTTGTAATGAAGGTCCGATCCCTGGTGCAGTTGCATAAACGTGCCACAAGTCATAAGCGTTGGTTTTATACGTATTAACTAATAACTTTATTGATTTTAATCTGTTTTATATCTTGATGTATCGAAACCAATAATTAAATATATTTTTCTTCTTATGTACTTATAGAAAACAAGAAAACTTATTTTTTCATGTGTTGTAACTTTATTGAGAACTTTTTGAGTGTTTACCACCCTACCAGCAGGCAGCAGCTACCAGCGCGGCAGCGTGACAAACTATAATATAAGTCTGTCTATTCTGGCTGCGTATAACGAGTTACCTATACTGTGATAGTCTTCCCCGTGTGATTGTCTTACCCCACTGGTTAAGCTCCTAAAAGTCTTTCTATAACTCAAAAGTCTGTAATTGCGTTAATATATTTATTCACTTCTCCAATGTGCAATTTACAAGCCATATTTTAGCAATGAACCTATTGACAATCTAACTTGTCATAAGTAAAAGTTATAACTTTTTTAAATACAAAGAGGTCGGCTAATTCGACCGAACATGCCGCCCACCATGAACATATTCTAGTGATGTCCTTAACAAATGATAAAATCATCTAATAACAATAGTAAAGTTCCTAGCTTTAACTGAACTATGATAACAAAAATACATCATAAATACGAGTAGCAACTAAAATGAACTCAAAATTAATGATCCTTGTGTTAGAAGGCTTTAGTAATAAGATATTTTAAAATATAATTTCATTTCTTTCCTTTTCTATAATATGGCCAATCCTCAAATATATTATATTTATACCGTATTCTTCTTTCAATTCTTTTTCTCTACTCAGACTTTCTTGTTTAAAGCGTTTTCTGGCCACACTAAAGTAAGTATTTCTGCTATTAATGTTTTTATTTTTAATTATCATCTCTTTTGTAAGTATTTTTGTGTATATTCTCAAACTCTATCTCCTCTTCAGTCATCTTTCTTTTATCTTTACCGTTATTATTTGAGTCTAATTTCCAATTTCTCTGTAGCATCTTATTCTCTTCTTTTATTTTTCAATGCATGCTCACTATTGGGCGTTTCGTATACTCCTTTACAACATGAGTATTTACACCTTCTTCTCGAGTGGACTGTATATTTTGTTGATTATTTTTCGAAGCCTCTTCCCTTCTAAATATCGAAGCTTTTCCTTCATCGCCATCTCTAGGAGGATTGTGAATGAGCGAGTTATGTTTTTTGCCACATATAGAGCACCGTTTTTTTATTCTACACACGTTCACCCTGAGGTTTGGCAACAAGCAGTTGTAGCAAAGCTGCTTTTTCTCAATAAACCTGACCTTATATTTGTAGGTAAGACCGGCAAATGTTCTTCTTCGAAATATTTACATTTTATAACTCTTGAGCTGATATTCGCGTGATGTACTCTTCTGTCTATTACTTCATGCATCTCTTTTTCTTCCTTTCTATTTACAATATGTACATCTTGCCTTGTTCGAATGTTTTTATTTGCTTGGATTCCTTAAAAGATCGGAACCTGTACTCTAAAAATTCGACGAGCATATCGAAAGTAGGAATATTATCCGGTTTCTCACGGTTTATTTTTTCTTCCCATTGCTTAAGAGACTCTGGGTCCAGTTTATTTACTGACATATATACAACAATGGCGTCCCAATTGCTTATGTCCACTCCGACGCTTTTAAGTCCGCTCAAGCAGTCGGTCGTGGTATCCAATATATACTTTATTGCACTAGCAGATTCATTAGTGCAGTTTCTAATATTCATTAATCTTTGCAAGTAAGCATTAGCTATAATTCTTTTGTTGCTATACCGTCCCTTCAATCTTTCCCACGCTTGTTTATAATTATTTTCGGTGACCGGTATATGGCGGAGTAGGGCTGCCGCCTCCCTGACTACATGCATTTTTAAATAATGCAGCTTTTGTACATCTTGAAGTGCTTCATTATTGTGAATTAATGATATGAACTGGTCATGAAATGAATACCATTCTATATAAGAGCCACTAAAAATTGGAATCTTAATCGCAGGAATTTTGACGTCTATTGCAGTGAATTCATATACAGATGCTGGAAAAATTTCAACTGTGCTTGCTATTTTTTTTTCAAATTGCTGTAGAGCTTCTAGCAATTCCGATGTTCGTCTTTGTAAACTCTTCTTCGCAAGTATAAAATATATCGTTGGTTTCGTATGCAGTTGTTCTTAATTCCTCCCTGTCCATATTTGTTGAAGTAGCCGCAACTTTATATTAATATAATTCGGACTTTGATCTTCCTTAGACATAGACATAAACTAAATATACATATTGGACAATATTTGCTCCGAAAGTTCTATCTGACTAGTTATAACTCGTTCCATTTTTTCTGTTTTTAATTATTATGTCAATATTTAAGCCCGTCACAGACCTAGCTATAATATATATTAATATGTTTATAGCTAGGCATATTAATATACATTTTCTATACTAATTTTAGCGTGACCACACACTCAGCTATAATATATATTTCTGTGACATGTGGATTTAGTATAGATTAATATGCCTTGCTATAAATATATTAATATATATTATAGCTAAGTCTGTGACGGGCTTTACAAATTATTCTATGTCAAATTCTTATTTTTTCCAAGTTGACACTGCTGTCACTCTATTCAATGACGTCTCTCTGGCTAGCTGTATAGGTACTTTTTTCTTCAATTAAAACCTTACGCCTTTTCTCTATGACTGTTATGACGTCTTTGACTTATGACATTTTCTACAATTACTTATTTATGATATTTATTCGATATTTATTTTATGATATTTATAATGTTATGTATTCTATATAATATAATCTTCTCTCTATATTTCTTTACAATTTTTTTAGCCTCCTTGCTTTTTTTTTGGTTCTTTTCGCTTCCCACTTTTTAGTTAATCACTGTTTACTTACCTCCTTCAATATAGCGATAGCGACCACAAAACTATAAATCTTACTTGGTTGATTGCTCAATGGACCATGGTTAAGCTCCTAAAAGGTCTTTCTATAACTCAAAAGGCTGTAATTGCGTTAATAAGTATATTTATTCACTTCTCCAGTGTGCAATTTACAAGCAATATTTTAGCAATGAACCTATTGACAATCTAACTTGTCATTAGTAAAAGTTTTAACTTTTTTAAATACAAAGAGGTCGGCTAATTCGACCGAACACCCACCTTACATTTTTTAACAATGAACAAACATTGCAACCTATTTATATTATCTTACATTTTGAGTTAATGAGCGCAATAGAAGAATTATTATTGTTTAGTCGCTTCAGCTTCTGGTGTACAATTTTGTGGTGGACCCCACTAGTCAATTACTGGAATCTGAACTTTACACATTTTTTATCACCGATGCGGTTGTAACTTGGCACACACAATTAACGTTTTAAATGAATATACACAATACTTTGTAGCATGTATTTGTTACTTTAACAATACATAGTTGTGATGGCACTGAAAAAAAAGGTAATATACGTCTTACTTTGCAATAATCTAAAAACCATATTTTTTTTTATTTGAGAAGGCTTCATTTTTTGGATAAGTAAAAGTTGCGATATTTTAAAGGGTTACTACACATCCACACTGCAAGAGACTACTGATGTTTCGCCATGGTCAAAAATAACCATCTAGGTATGAAAAGCATTTAAAAATTGTGCTCTTATTAGCGATGACAGAGAGACAAGTAGAATGTCGGAATAATGTCGAAGGAGTAGGAAGTTTTAAAAGATAAAAAGATAGTGTAGATTAAGTTCATGATATTATAATAATTATTATTGTAAATAAATAAAAAAGTGAAGTCAAAGTCAAAGTCAAAGTCAAATTCATTTATTCAAAATAGGTTGTTACAACACTTTTTGACGTCAATTTATTTATTACAATATTTATTACAATTTCAGATTTGAATATTATTATTATAAGCACGATTAAATTATTCCCTTATCTTATTATCTAAATATAAATATGTCGATATTTTGCTATTCAATAATAATAGATATATTATGTCAATACTATTAATTACTTATATTATATACTTATGTCAATATGCTATTTTATTTTAATGTAATAAGTCAATATTAAATAGATTTTTAGAATATGTGAAAGCATAGTGCAGATTGAAATTACACCCATACATCTTTGTCATCAAGATAATCTTGTATTTTATAATAGGCTTTTGATATAAGAGTAATTTTAACATGTTGCCTGAATTTAGTCTCTGTTAGGTCAGTTACGCTAGTCGGAATTTTATTATAAAAATTGACACAGTTACCCATAAAAGATTTTTTAGTTTTACTAAGCCTATATGTTGGTACCTGAAGCTTATTTTTATTTCTGGTATTATATTTGTGATAATCACATTTTCTATTAAATAAAGCCATGTTCTTTCTAGTATATATAATGACTTCATATATGTATAATGATGGCAGGGTTAGTATTTTAGCTACTTTAAATTGTTCCCTGAGAGATTCATTTCTCTTCATATTGTATATTGCTCGTACTGCCCTTTTCTGTAGAATAAATATAGAATTGATGTCTGCAGCTGCTCCCCACAATAGAAGTCCATATAACATCACACTATGAAAATACGAAAAATATACTAATTTAGCTGTGTCAAAGTCTGTAAGCTGGCGAATTTTTCGAACGGCAAAGGCAGCGGAGCTTAATTTATCTGACAGACTTTCAATATGCCGACCCCATTGAAGCCTAGAATCTAATTTTATTCCTAGAAAGGTTGTCGTTTTCTCTACTTCAATTTGTATATTATCTATTTTTACTGATGAATTTACATGTCTTACATTTGGCAGCGAGAATCTAATGCACTTAGTCTTACTAGCATTTAAAACCAGATTGTTGGTATTAAACCAATCCCGGACTTTGTTTAATGTGTTATTAACATGTATTAAATCACTATCTGTGCGACAAACTTTAAATAGTAGAGACGTATCGTCAGCGAATAGAGCTGCTTCTGCGTATCTATCTATCATAAATGGTAAGTCGTTGATATATGCAAGGAAAAGAAAAGGACCCAAAATAGAACCCTGGGGTACCCCAATTTCGATTTTTGAACCAGATGACAAGGAATCTCCAATTACAACTTTTTGAGTCCTGTCAGATAAATACGACTTAATGAGATCTAATGAATGATCGCTGATGCCGTAGAATTTAAGTTTTGCTATGAGTATTTTATGATCGACACAGTCAAATGCTTTAGAAAGGTCACAAAAAATCCCTATAACATCTTGTGACCTCTCCCAAGCATCTAGTATTAAAGATATTAACTTAGCACCGGCACAAATTGTCGATTTTCCTTTGGTAAATCCATACTGACGGTTGTGAAATATTTTAAATTTATTAAAATGTACCAATAATTGATTAAGTATAATTTTCTCAAATATTTTACTTAACGATGGCAAAATAGAAACCGGTCTATAATTATTAGGATCTGTCTTACATCCTGACTTAAACAAGGGTATTATTTTACTGACTTTCATAAGGTCTGGAAAAGTTCCACTCCTGATACTATTGTTAAATACGGCTGCTAATATTGGCGCAATGGTATCTATAATAGGTGCTAGCACTTTGACTGATAGACCAATACGAATAAGAAGTATAGGTTTACCAGGATCTGATGGCAAATTTTGATGGCAGATTTTCAAAAAATATCCTTGATCATTGGATAAATTTTTATATTTGGGTATTTCACACAAAGAGTCAGCCGCTATATAGAAAAAAAGGATCAAGATGTTTTATTCCAATTACCCCGGTAATGCTAAAGACAATTTCTTTTCTCACTTTATGCCATTCTGGTAGACCTATAGTAGAGAGAAAGAATTATTGCACCTTAGTTGTTATGTCTATACAAGATGTTATATTAGTGTAAACACCGTTGTCCTTGAAACCATCAAATGAGCCCGTCAAAATGAACAACTTTTTCTATGAGAACAATGCTGGAAATTAAAAAAAAAAAGTCTTCACACCCATACAAATTTCCGATCCGGGCATCCGTATGAGTATGAAAACGGCATTTTTTTTTTGAGTTCCCAGCATTGTTCTCATAGAAAAAGTTGTTCATTTTGACGGGCTCATTTGATGGTTTCAGGGATAACGGTGTTTACACAAACACATGGTATAGCTATTTTACAAAACATAGGATAAAAAATAGAATATCATAAATAAAATACCTCAAGAAGCCAAATGACGCTACAGTCATGCTACAGTACAATGATTTTACATTTAAATCTTTAAAGAAAATAACATACGAAATAAAAATATTCTTATTATTATAATAATATTATTATAATGTGAACATTCTTAATAAGTAATAACTATGTATTTAAACAGGTTATCCGCATTAAGATTTAACAAAATAATGTTCATAATAATATAATTTTTAATCCTTTGTCATGAAGTTCCAGGTTCCGTACAAAAATATTACTTAATAATAGAATGATTTTTCTTTTGTAAATACGATACGTTAGTAGTGGTACCATAGCACTACTTACGTCTTTTTATAGACTTCGTGAATCGAGACTATTAAAAGATTATATTCCTAAAGAAGCATAAAATATTAGCAATCGCAGGTTCACATTTTTGCTCACTTGCTTTACTGGATTGGTTTGAAGGTGCAAACACGTATAGCGCACATAATAATATTATGCGTAATGGTCGGGGGGCGACTAAGTCAACATTATCGATTTTATAATTCACTTATCATTATACTTGAAAATAAGCCCCGAATTGTTTAATTTTCTAAAATTAGACACTACATTATATTTCCAAGAATTCGATCTGAGCAAAAATAATCTGAGCAAAAAATCTTTCATAATAATATATTGCCATAACTGTGCATTACACTAAGTCCATATTTTAAAACTTTGTATACCATTCTATCATTGAGAATATGACTTAGCAGATTTTTTAAATGTTTATCGAGTTATTAAGAAAAAACTATCTTGGCGGTGATTCCGCGTCGTCCTTTTTCACCTGGCATATGATAGACGGGCGGAATGTGAAGAGAGAAGGACGATGTTTGATTTTTTGGGTTAGTTGCCCTCTTAATAACGATGGTTATTAAATTAGCCGAATTTCATTAAGAGCCCGTACTCTCTTTTCTACTACTCTCTTCACTCTCACGACCGTCTTTCATATGCCAGGTGAAAAAGGATGATCGCCAAGTTAGCGGGCAGTTACAGGTATTCTGTTTTTAAAGGGTTTTTTTTTTATATGAAAGTGGTAAAAAGTAATTCCAACATTGTATAGACGACTTTCTCAACAGTACATTGTATTTTTTTCATACCCTTAAGACGTCAATACAATCCATAAAAAGGTGATATTCTAAACCTTTTACAGCAAAAATCACAAAACTGTCGCGGATTTGAGTTGGATTATTTAAAGATACTTAAAAAAAAATAAAAAATCTAGCTCCAACATTAGATTATAATTGAAATTATCTTACACGATAAACTACCTAAACTTATAGAAATACTATATTTTAACTGTTAAATCACGTCTGTTAAATGAGTGAAATCGGCAAAATTTCGTATACGGACTCTTAATATACACATTACACATTAAACAATGAGCTAATCTTAGAACCTAATGTGATAATATCATAATTTGTACCATCGAAGAAATTGATTTCTGTGCATTTGAGAGACCAACGTCATTTGGTCGAACATGTCAATTCAATGTTAATTGTGATCTGTCGGCTGGGTTTGAAGTAATTCAACCAAACTACGTAGGTCCCCCATCTGCATAGGAATCAACTTCTCTGATAGTACAATTATTGTATTCTACAAATTCCAATTCAATTTAAAAAGTAATGTGAATTTTGTCATTGCTTGCAAAATTGCAAATTGCAAAAATTAATAAGTTAGTTTTGGGGTCGGCAATGCAAGTCAACTATTTTGGAACATTTATATTGACAAACTTACTTCTCCCAATAATAAGTAGTACGGCGTGAAACAGTGGCTTATCTTCATAACTCACATACTTTAATTCAAAGCTCTGTTAATTCATGACTATAGACTTATGTCGGCTTCAGGGCACTGAAGTTACAATCAACTGCTTTCACCCAGGTTGTGATCCAACCATAAAGTTAATATACCTAGCGGAATAGAAAAACTCTCATATTATCTCATCATCACTATTATAGTAACACTGGGTGGTAAAAAGAGATGTATCACATGACAGCAGGACTCTTTTTTTTGACGTCCAGTCGGCACTTATCAGCATGTTGACAATTTAATCGCTAAGAAAGATGCTTGTGTAAGTGTATACGTACACATACACACACTGGCAAAATTAGCGGAACACAGGTAAAAAGGGCCACAACTTGAACTCAAGTGGGTCGGGCTGTGTGAAATACTTTTTATAGTTTCTAAGCTCATTTAAGAAATAAAATATTGAACAAAACTGGCAAATTGACAGGTTTTTATTGCAATTATGCCCCAATAGGTGTTTTTCGATGATTGACGATGTAAGTGTTCCTGATAAGAATGGCGTTTTAGCGGGGTGCAAGGTATGCTAAGTTTGTTTGATTGTTTGGTTTTTAGAAGAACATATTGCTTAGATACAAAATTAGTGATTTCCCAGCATCTACGACAGCTAGAGCTGTAACCCCGATAGAGAAAGGTCACACCTACCGTTCGGTCAGTCAGGCCTTAGGTGTGTCGGCTTCCGTGGTCTATTGTAACTTTTAATGCTACAGAGAGACTGAATCTTACGTTCGGAGACGAGAACAAGGCAGATATCGGGTGACAATGGTTCAGGATGACCATTTTGTAAGGAAACAAACCTTAAGAAATGGACCTCAAACTGCTATGCAGACACGAAACCTGTCGGAACAGGTCCGAGATGTATTTGTAAGTGATTGTACAGTAATATGAAGACTTAAAGAAGTTAAATTAAACTCAAAAGTGCCAGCAAGGGCACTAAAACTTGAGACAGGACACCGAAGAGCCAGGCTAAGATTTGCGCGTGAACATCAAAATTAGACAAGTGAGTGAAATCTTGTGCTGTACAGTGATGGGAGCAAATTCTGTGTACATTTTGTTGACAGGCGATAAATAATGTGGATAAATCGTAAGGAATGCTATAGGCCATCAAACTGAACGGAAACAGTGGCCTATGATGCAGGCTTCGTAATGGTTTGGGGTGGCACATGATTTGGAGCCCGCACGGAGCTGATGATTATTGATGATGGTACTTTGACAGTACGGGGCTATAGCACAGACATCCTGGAACTTCATGGTGTGTTTTTACACAGTTTTAGGTAGTAACTTCAATTTTATGCGCATCCATAGAGTAAAAAAATCGGGCATTATTACCTAAATGATGCTGGCGTAGCCCAGGTGGAGAGACCAGCACGAACTACGGATGTGGATCCGATTGAAGACGTGTGGCACATCAATGGGTGAACGGTACGAGTTTAAAATAGAAGGTAATATGTGTCCAGGAGCTCGAGTTGGCGCTACTGGAGGAATAGGAGAATATCCCACAGGGAATGATTGACAATCAAAATGCAAGCATGGAATGGCGTATCCAGGCCCTCTTGAGATCCATAGAAGGCATTACACGCGTTTAACATGGCATTTCTTTAATAAAAATGGAGAATTTAACTTAAAAACTCACTACTGAAATTTCAAAGATTTTCTTAATTTTCGATTTTTGCCGATTTTTTTCTATTTTTCACGTTTTTATGCCCTAAATTTACATAAAATTTATTTTTTAATAATAAATAGCTAATAATTATATACAAAACATTGAACAATTTTCAAAAAAATTAAAAATTTTGTTATGTTCCGCTAATTTTGCCGGTGTGTTTATTTTACACACAAACGTAAATCAATTTCGGTTTCGTTTGACAGCTCTATTCCGCTAGGTACGAGTAGGTATACAGGGTGCAATTAAACCTTCCTGCCAAATTTTTTCCAGGGCTTTTCATCCCATTTAAAATCGTTGCAGAATGGTCACTCGCGGCGCGGGGGAATGACAGGGGTGAAGCGGGATGAGGCACGCTTGCGGGGGCACGTCACGCGTGGCCGACGCATTGTGTTAATTGTAGTATTTTTAGGATAACTTTCGGAAGCTATTTCTCAATGTTTTATTACTGAGTAACTATAAAAGAAAAAATACGTTTTTTTTTTAACAAGGATCAATATATCAAAATTTGGCAGGAAGGTTTAATTGCACCCTGTATAACTGTTTGTTAAAACTCCACGACAAGCATCACATACTGTTATTCAATAAGCGGTATCTGCTGAACCTTTAAGTTCTCTGTCGAATTACGTCATTATGAATTTTAGCCGCCAAATAAACCCTGAACATTGACTTTTCTATTCCACGCTAACCTTGAACTTATAAACCCGCTCTCCAATGATTGTCCACATTTCGGCTCCGTACTATGTCATTATCGTTAGAACGCACTGGTAAAAGATCTTGGTTTGGTTTTAAGGGATTGTAGGATTATAATACGTAAACATAAAATTATTGTAATGTCCTTTGGTTGTCTGCACAAGTTATTAATTTTAATCCTATTTCTTTTATTTTTCGTTTAATGTATGATAAACACCAAAGTACAATAATCGTCTATTTAAACACTTTAATTAGAATCTTAGCATACAATATATTATTTTTTACTGGTCCTAAACTGGTTTCATACATAGCGAGCATGGCTATTTTTAGATGTTATCGCTACTCGCTATTAAACAACCCTGCTTTGCAGACGTTCACACAATGTTAGCACTTATTTTAGTAGTATTTTTTCTACTCTTATCAGCTGTACTGTCTTTTTATATTTACGTGAAAGCTACTACAGGCGTGTGCGTCAGTAGCCGTCACTTGGTCGGCAAAGTGGTGTTGGTGACCGGTGGTACTTCCGGCATCGGATATGAGACAGCCGCGGACCTCGCGGAGAGAGGGGCCCGTGTCCTCATAGCCAGCAACGAGCGGCACGGCGACAGTGTCAGAGACGCTATTGTGATGCGCTCCGGGAACACTGACGTACACTTCATCTACTTGGACCTCGCCAGTCTCGAGTCTGTGAGATCCGTTGCCACTGAAATAATAGCAAAAGAAAAACGTCTTGACGTGCTAATCAATAATGCGGGCATGATCGATGTTAAAAACGAGAAGTCAGAAGATGGATTTCCAATCGGAATGCAAGTCAACTATTTTGGGCCATTTCTGTTGACAAATTTACTTCTCCCACTAATAAGTAGTACACCAAGAAGTAGAATAGTAAATGTCGCATCTGTTGCCTATAAATATGGGCGTGTGGACTTGGACAATCTCAACACGGTGAGAAGCGGTTGCTTATCTTCTTATCACACATACTTTGATTCAAAACTGTGCGTTGCCCTCATGACTGTAGAACTGGCTCGTCGACATCAGGGCACCGGTGTCACAGCCAACTTTCTTCACCCAGGTTTTGTTCTTACCAAAATGATAAATACAAGAATATTTTCAATCATACTTCCAATATGCAAACCGTTTGTCAAAACTCCCCGACAAGCAGCACAGACTGCTATTCATTTAGCGGTGTCTCCTGAAGTGGAGGTTATTAGTGGGTGCTACTTTGAAGACTGTAAAGAAAAGAAAATTTTTATAAAAGCTCGTGATAAGGATCTAGCTAGCGCTCTATGGAATGTGACAGAAGAAATACTAACAAAAAGTCCAAATGCACTAACGGCTGCTTCCACATCAATAAGCTAAATACGCTGTCAGAATGGGCATTGTCCAAAAAAAATCACATGTACTGTTTATATTTTTTTTCGTTAAAATAGGGTATTTTAAGAATATAAATTAAATAATTTTGCAATTCATTGGCTACTTTTTTCTCAATAATTTTTTAAAGTTTCGCTGTGACGTCATCATCGGCGGCCAATTGAGGTCAATTGCAGTATGTTTTTTTTCCTTTCAATCTTATATTTTATAATGGCTGGTTCGTCGAATGCAAGTTCTCATTATGTGAAAGCTGATACGAGAAGCTTACCAAAAGTTCGAAACGTAATGTTGGTCGGTCAAACTAAGGTTAAACATATTTGTTCAAAAATATAAGTAACTAATATAAGTTCGTTTATATACAGAAAAACGATCACTGACCTTATTCCTCGAAATGTTTTTGTAATGAGCAAAATTAAAAAAAATGGACAATCCCCATTAAACCGACCTTAAAACATCATAATGATGATGTTTTAAGGTCGGAATAGCACTTTTTATTATTGAACAACAACCACAAAAATATAATATCAGTATATTATATTTTTGTGGTTGTTGTTCAATAATAAAAATTTTATGCAAAGATAGTTTTGAAGGTACCTACTGCACAACATTTAGGCTGCGTTTCCACTGAAGCGGAGCGGAGCTTAGCGGTGCCCGAATTGACCAATCGTGCTATTCCAGCGGAATGACAGCGAAGATTTCGAGCATGGTGATTGGTCAATTCGGCACCGCTAAGCTCCGCTCCGCTTCAGTGGAAACACAGCCTCGCGGGCATTGAGTGCGGTGAACGAATCAAGAAATTCCGACTTTTGCCGTGCGTCATCTAACGTCGTTTCAGTTCGGCTGTTGGCGCGGTGTTTGTGTGCATGCGACTAGAGGTATGCGAATTATAATTATTGCATAAGTTGATAAAACATGCTATGCAATAGCCTTACCTCAGCAGTCCCCTGGCGCCGTACGTATTTTTAGGGTTCCGTACCCAAAGGGTAAAAACGCAAAGGCCTAAAATATTAATAATTAATAATAATCTTATATATAAAATTCTCGTGTCACAATGTTGGTCCACGAACTCCTCCGAAACGGCTTTACTGATTTTTACCAAATTTTATATGCATATTCAGTAGGTCTGAGAATCGGCTACTAGGTACTTTATATTTTGATAAGTGCATTTGTTTAATAAATAATAGTAAATTATTATAACTCGAGACTGACGGCAGCCATTGTTTGTGATCGACGTTGCCATGGCGACACAATTATTTAGTCACTTCAATAAAATAATATGGGCAAAATACTTTATATTATTATGGCAAAGCAACGTTTGACGGGACAGCTAGTATTTAAATAAAATTAAATTTTTTATAACCCATATAAAAAACACAATTTTTGGCCAATTTTATCTCTATAACGGTACGGAATCCTTCGTGCGCGAGTCCGACTCGCACTTGGCCGATTATTTTATTTACTTACTTTTCGTATGACCAAAAATATTAAAGAATACCAAAACAATGACGCTGTTTATTTTATTTTCGTATGTAACAAATATTTTTGTAGGAACATAATAAACCAGAAAAACATGTCGATGAGCGCCTATATACTTACACGAGTTTAGCCTTATTGTTGAGGTCATTGTGGTTTGAATTTGCTGTATCATCTCGTGACTTTTGTTTTTTGGAGAATAGTAATTCCTCGAACAAATTGCAAACTCCTTCTGCTAAGGCCTCCCCCAACGAGCTCCAAACATCCCGATCTGTGCAGCCTTGATAGTGGGTAGCCAGTAGTAGTCCAACCACCACCTTGTCCGAATCGTTGATCCATCGAACTGCAGGGCGTCCCACGTTACGTTTGCCTTATCGACAACTGCACTCCAAGACTTGTCTGCTTCATCAATCGTCTGTTCTTTTGCAGACAAAATGAGTCCCGCTTTAGCGTGTTAATTATTTAAGCAATATCAGTCAAGACTCAAGGTTTATATTTAACTAGTTAATAATTATCTTACTATACAGTATACATACGTCTTTAGTTGTCCTTAACAGGTTTAATACGTAGCAAGCATGGTCGTTTACAATTCTCGATACTTGCTGTTAGACAAGTCTGTTGTGCAGACGTTTAAACTATGTTAGCACTTATTTCAGTAGTATTTTGTATAATTTTAATATCTGTACTGTCTTTTTATATTTATGTGAAAGCTACTACAGGCGTGTGCGTCAGTAGTGTTCACTTGGTCGGCAAAGTGGTGTTGGTGACCGGTGGTACTTCCGGCATCGGATATGAGACAGCCGCGGACCTCGCGGAGAGAGGGGCCCGTGTCCTCATAGCCAGCAACGAGCGGCACGGCGACAGTGTCAGAGACACTATTGTGATGCGCTCCGGGAACTCCGACGTACACTTCATCTATTTGGACCTCGCCAGACTCGAGTCTGTGAGATCCGTTGCTAATGAGATATTATCTACAGAAAAGCGCTTGGATGTTCTCATTAACAACGCAGGAGTTCTAGTAACTGAGAATATAAATTCAGGAGATGGGCTTTTAATCGGAATGCAGATCAACTATTTTGGACCATTCCTGCTAACAAATTTACTTTTACCATTAATGACCAAATCAGCGCCGAGCAGGATAATAAACGTTTCATCGATTTCATACAAATATGGGCGTATAAATTTGGAGAGGCTGAATGAAAGTTTCTCAACATATTTAACGTACTGTAATTCAAAGCTGTGTGTTGCACTCATGACTGTGGAACTGGGTCGTCGTGTTCAGGGTACTGGTGTTACTGCTAATTTCCTCCACCCGGGCTGCGTTACAACTAGCATTCTTGACAAATCTTTCGTGAAAGGTTTTTTCAAATTATTCAACGTATTTACCAAAACTCCAAGACAAGCTGCACAAACTGCTATCCATTTGGCTGTGTCTCCTGAAGTCGAAAATGTTAGCGGATGCTACTTTGAAGATTGCAAAATGAAGGAACTTACTGCAAATGCCAGAAATATGGATTTAGCTCGAGATTTGTGGAATGTTACTGAAGAACTTGTAAGTAGAACTAAAAATAAATAAAAACATCGCACGATTTTTTAATAATAAAATGACGCAAGCTAAGTTCGACGTCATAATAATTATGTAACACTGTTATTAGTAAACAATTAAATTAAGGACACATACAAAATAAATTTATTTAGAGACAAAACATCTTAATAATTCATTATTGCTTACCCCAATATTCATGCTTTATGCTTAAAAATGTATGTATGTAATGTATTACGTATGTATAGCTTAATAATTGTTCACGCCCAAACCACAAAACAAAAAAACAGGTTGCACTCCGGGAGTGCCGGCAGAAGTGAAAACTTGATTATTAACGTTGTGCATTTTTTTAAACACATTTTTTATGAAAACGATTATTAAAAAAAACGATTTTTTTAATTAACCGAAACCCTTACAATCGATTAAATTTTTAACCCATTTTTTATGAAAATCGATTTTTAAAAAATCGTTTTTTTTTATAATCGAAACCCTTACAATTCGAGTTTGAGTTCGAGTTTTCGAGTTTTAGAGTTCGAGTTCGAGTTTCAATTCAAGTTCGACACAAAACACTACTCTCCAACCGTCTTACGGTTTTTCTATGGTTTTTCGATCAACACGAAAATCTGACGCGAGTTTCACAGTTTTTACCATGTTTTTACCCATCCCACAAAAGTGCTCAACGCCGCTAAAGAAGTTTTCACTTCAAAAATGGGTATTTGATTCGTTTCTGTGGGTATAAAGATCACCCAACTCGTCTCGGAGAAGGGCTTACTTTGTAATTCGTCATAAGCTACAGTATAGTACGGGGTGATGAATTAATTATCTCGGTGCCACGTAAGCCAGGTGCCAGGTAAGCTTACGAGTATACATTTAGTATTCAATAGACTAGGCCGACTAGGTTGCGAGAATGCCATATTAGTATATGCTTGGGCAACATTTAAACTATTGTCCCAGATACTACATATTTGAAGAAAGTTAAATCATCCACAATGGATGCATAGGCCTTGTTTAGAACTACAGTAGGGCCTCGGTAATCCGGACTCTCGCTTGTTCGGTGATCGCTGTAATCCGGCCGGCCGAAGCTTTAAACATTGCTTTAAAATGGGCTGAAGACTGAAGATAACGAATTTGATAGCCACGAAGTTATGTTTCTCCGTCAACTTACATACTGAGCTTTTGAAATAAAGTGCGAAAATCATAAACAGAAGAGTTAATGCTCTTTAAGTTAAGTCTGTAATCAGACTTTTTCAAAAAGAATTATTAATTAACTATTGTTTTATTTAAACTTACTGATTTCTTACATGGTTGTAATTATATTATGAACATGTACATTTTGTCTTTACTCTTTATGCTATAATTTAAAAATTGGTTAAAGTAACTAGGGTTAAACATTGACGTGTTTTATTAACATTAAAATATATTGCATACTATAATCCGAACGCCTTGATAATTCGGAAAGGGTCTTGTTTTTGCCTCTCCGGAATAGCGAGGCTCTACTGTATCATGTAGTAATCGTTAAGAAGGGTTCTATACAAAATGCGCCTTTCTCTTACGTACTATCATAGGAACTAAGGAAATGCTATTGAAAATTCATAGTCATTCATAGTCAGATGACGGACCTTCGTCATTTGGTCGGGTTATGTTATGCGTGATCTGTCGGCTGTATTTGACATAAGCAGACGAAAATACGTTGGTCTGCGATCTGTCTATGAATCAACTTCTCTGATAGTAGTATTAGAGAAGTTGATTCCTAGGCAGATGCCGGACCTAAGTAATTTGGTCGTGCCATCCGACCGATCACAGCTAATTTTGAATTGACATAAGCCGACCAAATGACGTAGGTCCGTTAACTGCCTTAGGAATCAATTTTCTCAATGGTACATTATTTAGGTCAACGCCTACATAAAATTGTTTAGTTTCGCGAGCGTTGTGCGTACTATTATTTGGTTCCAGTTGACTGTCGACTTCAGAGTCGAGATCGGAGATCCCCTTGGTGAAAACAACAAATTACAAATCTGTCGTTTCTAATTTTGTTTAAAACAATGCAGACATATTAATTGAAATAGAATAAGAACGTGAAACCCCACTAAGCAGTAACAGCAAAGGAACAGAGAGTGTCCGTTGGGAACTAAAAAAATAACTCTTGCGTAGGTGGCTTAGTTTCAATGAAAACAGGCAAAAACAGCAAAATCAGTGTGGAAACTATTATTATAAGTATTTATATCGTCTTTAGCCTTGAAAAATAGTTTAATGTGTTGTTTGAATGGTCTCACGCGTCTACATCTGGTTCTATTGTTCATATTTTGTGGTTTGTGGTGTTTGTGTGCTGACGCGGACGGTGTAAATGTAATTTTTAAGATAGTCAAAAATTGCCATTAAACTATCTTTAAAATCCTACTTTATCAGTCGATTCAATACCGTACATATTTAAATGTATAAATTGTAATGCAGTAAATAGTATTATCATAAAATTGCTTATAGAATATCAGTAGATAAAAACACACTTGCTAGTATTGTGTTTAAATTTGGTAATTACAAACGTGTTAACAAAATGTGGTTACCTTTATTTTTAGCTGTAGTTGTAATATTTTTGTTAGTTTTGGCTTTTTGTTGGTACCTTAAAGTGACTGCAGGCGTGTGCGTCAGTAGCCGCCACTTGGTCGGCAAAGTGGTGTTGGTGACGGGTGGTACTTCCGGCATCGGATATGAGACAGCCGCGGACCTCGCGGAGAGAGGGGCCCGTGTCCTCATAGCCAGCAACGAGCGGCACGGCGACAGTGTCAGAGACGCTATTGTGACGCGCTCCGGGAACACCAACGTACACTTCATCTACTTGGACCTCGCCAGACTCGCCTCTGTAAGATCCGTTGCTAATCATATTTTATCAACCGAGAAACGATTGGATATCCTAATCAATAATGCAGGAGCACTATTTACTGACAATAAGAAGTCAGAGGACGGCCTTTTATTAGGGATGCAGATAAACTATTTTGGGCCGTTTTTATTGACGATGTTACTTCTTCCACTGCTTAAGAAAACAGCGCCAAGCAGAATAATTAACGTCTCGTCCATATCATACCAACATGGAAATGTAGATTTGAAAGATATCAACAAAGGACACACTGGTTTCTTGTCTTTTTATTTTACATACAGTGATGCCAAATTGTGTGTTGCTCTAATAACTATGGAACTCAGTCGCCGCCTCGAAGGAAGTGGTGTCACTGCAAATTTTCTGCACCCAGGAAGTACCAAGACAAATATCAACACTATGTGGATTGTAAGAACACTCTATGTATTCCTCAAAGGAATTTACAAAACTCCGAGACACGTTGCACAAACATCTATACACTTAGCTGTATCTCCTGCGGTTGAAAATATTAGTGGTTGTTACTTCAGAGACTGTCAACTGAAACGACCTCACAAAAAAGTATTTGATAAAGAACTGGCAAGAGATTTGTGGGATCTTAGTATAAAACTTGTTAAGTTGGATAAATAAGTTTATTGTTGTAATGTGTTGTTATTCGTAGTAAAGAAAGCTTGAAGAAATGTATATAATGTTTATTATTTTCTACTATTATTTAACAACAAACAGAAAAAGAATCACATGGAAATCAGAAGTCAGAACCACATTCCACTTGCCGCATGGGCGTATATAAGGGGGGGGTCCTGGGGGTCCGGACCCCCCCCATTACTATCCATCTTACTTGTCCAATCGACAATATAATATTACTAGACGTTCCGTGCGGCTTCGCCCGCGTAAATTATATATTTCATAGACAAATTAGTCCACAAAAAATAGCCTGTGATCCTGCACGTAGTCTACTTCTTACCTGTGGCAAATAACATAAAAATTGCGCCAGTAGTGGCGAGATAAGTCCATTCAAATAATTTCCCCCGTTTTTTACACATTCTCCTCTATTTCTTCTCTCCTATTAGTCTAAGAGTAATAAAATATAACGTATAGCCTTTATCGTTAAATGGGCTATCTAACAATGAAAAAAATTTTCAAATCGGACCAGCAGTTTCTGAGATTCGCGCGTTCAAATTAGCCCTTTCAAATAATTCCCCCGTATTTTTCACATTTTCCTCTATTTCTTCGCTTCTATTAGTCTTTTTTAAATCGGGCTTTGGCCCACCACACATTCCCACCACTGTATCTCCTGTGTCGCCAGGATCGACAGCGGTATCCAACCACGAAAACCCTTTGATATGATCTCAGGGAGCCCGAGGGACATGCTAAAACTGTCTTGGGACCCGCAACGAAATTAATCAGAAGATAATAGGAGGAGTAGGAAGATTCCAATTTCCCTCCCCATAAAAGCGGGAGACAGCACAAAGTTGCAATGACCGAAAGTCAAAGAACTTAAGGGGGAGCACCACGGAAATAAGGTTAATAATTGTGACTCCTAAGCTAAGTTAATATTGGAGTTTATTGTGTTTGACTGTTGCCAATAATAATTGTGACAAAAACGCTTGAAGGCACGGAAGTTCCTAGCGCTGTCCACGAGATCACCGTAGTATGCGACTCCAGATGTACAGAATAGGTTGTTTAGCATAGTAGTTCTTTCGTCCTGCCAGAGACTGCACTCCCAGAGAACATGATGAGCGGTTTGTTCAAACATGTTGCCTTCGGTCGAGCACTCGCACATGGGTGAAGGCACTAGTTTAAAACCGTAAAGTTTGGCCTTAAAATTTCCATGACCGGTCAGGAATTGAGAAACGCAGTGATCAATATCCATCCACGTTCACGAATATTAGGGGAAAAGTTATAAAGATGACGCCCTTTGGTGGAACAGTCCCAACGCGACTGCCATTCGGAGATTAGGCTTTGCACAGAGTTTTCTAAAGGTTCAAACAATCTTGCTATTTTAATTTTATCGCGAGCGCTTAAAAAGAACGGGTTGTCAATGTTTTTATTATGATAATACATTGTCGCACGACGCTGAATCTCAAGGTCAACGGGTAAAACTCCGGCTAACACAGGCAAGGCTTCGGTGCTTGTGGTCCTGTAAGCTTTGCATAAGAATATAAGAGCGAGACGTTGGCTTTGTAGCAACTTGCGACGAGCCGCGCCGATAGTTGCTCTGTCGGCCCACACGGGGGCCCCGTAGCAAATGCTGCCTAGGTAAGTAGCGGTGTATATTAATTTTAGGGTTTTGAAAGAGAGGCCCCATGTCGACGTAGATATTTTGGTAAAGGAGTAAAAATTGCGCTTCGCTTTCTCACCAGTTTGAATTATATGTTCTAAAAATGTAAATTTATTTTCCAAGTAAAAACCAAGATAACAGAGCGACTGTTTGCGTTTAACGTTAATATTGTCAAGTTTAATGCTAGGGGAAGATATAAGGGAACCTTTTAAAAGGATTTGGTAAGTTTTATGCGCGGCGAATTTCAGGCGATTACGTTTACCCCAGCTCGATATTAAATTAAGACTATCATTGGCTTTAGATTCAATTTCGGAACGTGAATTTGCTTGAACGATGAGAAAGCCGTCATCGGCGTAGCCAACTAGTACGCACAGCGGTGGTAGGGGAAGACTTAATAAATCATCAAATCCGAAATTCCATAGCTTTGGCGAGATAACAGAGCCCTGAGGGCAGCCGCAAGTTAAATCTTTGGCGTGTGTACAATGGCCAAGTCGAAGCTTAGTTTGACCATTAAAAAAGTAAGAACGTATTATGGCATAAATATTAGAGTAGCAACCTCGATTTTTTAGTTTTAATAATAATATCGGCCACCAAGCATGATCGAACGCGCCGGAGATATCTAATGAAATGGCGACCACGTATTTGGATTCCGAAAGATTTACTATTTTTCTAACTTCCATAGCCGCGTCAACAGTCGATTTCCCGGCGGTGAAACCGAACTGATGACTATGAAATTTAGGGCCACCGGGTAGCAGGCGAGGTACGATGAGACGTTCTAGTAATTTACCTAAGCAAGGCAGTAACGTTATCGGACGGTAAGATTTTGGGTCGTCTGGAGGTTTGTTTCCCGCTTTAGGTATTAATTTTAAGCAACCGGTGCGCCAAATTTTTGGAAATATGCCTTCTGCGATACATCTGTTGTAAACATGTAGAATCGATGAATTGGCCGCTAAGCACGCTTGTTTTATCATAATATTCGATATTTTATCCTCGCCCGCAGATTTTTTTATAGGCAAAAGGTTTACTATTTTACTAAACTCCTCCGAAGTTGGTAAATCTGAGACCGGTGTATGAATGGGGTCTAACATTCTACTCCTAATGTCGCGGTGGTGTTCTTCATCCAAGGAGGGCTCGTCGTCTGGGATGAGAACGTTTAGATATGCCTTCGCCGTTTCATCTAAACTACAAGTGTAAGAGTTGTTAATTTTAATATTTGAGAAAAAGCTTGGCTCATTACTACTACTGGGTTTAAGCTCGTGATATAACGAGGACCAGGGGCCCTCTTTATCTAGTCTATTCGCGGCATTCTTCAACATATTATTTTTTGCTAACGTAACGGCGGCGCGATAGCGTGACCTAAAGTGACCTAGTTCTATTAGTCTTAGCGTTATAAAAAATAGCCTATAGCCTTCCCCGATAAATGGGCTATCTAACAATAGAAGAATTTTTCAAATCGGACCAATAGTTCCTGAGATTAGCGCGTTCAAACAAACAAACAAATTCTTCCGCTTTATAATATTAAGTATAGACTAGACGTTCCGTGCGGCTTCGCCTGCGTAAATAAGATATTTCACATATAAATTAATCCACAAAAAATAGCCTATGATCCTTCACGTGGTCTACTTCTTATCTGTGCCAAATAGCAGAAATATTGATCAAGTAGTTTGTGAGATAAAAGAAAGTGATTTTAAATAATTTCCCCCGTTTTTTACACATTTTCTTCTATTTCTTCGCTTCTATTAGTTTTAGCGTGATAAAATATAGCCTATAGTCTTTCTCGATAAATGGGCTATCTAACAATGTAAGAATTTTTCAAATCGGACCAGTAGTTCCTGAGATTAGCGCGTTCAAATAAGGCTTTTCAAATAATTTCCCCCGTTTTTTCCACACTTTCCTCTGTTTTTTCGCTCCTAAAAGTCACAGCGTGATGTTATATAGCTTATGCCCTATAGCCTTCCTCGATAAATGGGCTATCTAACACTGAAAGAATTTTTCAAATCGGACCAGTAGTTTCTGAGATTAGCGCGTTCAAACAAACAAACAAACAAACTCGTCCCAATTATAATATTATATTAGTATAGATTAAAGTACATATCAAATTGAGGATTTTGTGAAATTTTCAAGTGCCTACCTGTTGCCATTATTGAAGCCTCCCTTAAATATTCATTTTATTATGTTTTTAGTATTTGTCGTTATAGCGGCAACAGAAATACACAATCTGTGAAAATTTTAGATGTCTAGCTAACTACCTGTATCTCAAGAACCGCTGTTCTTGAGATACAGCTTGAAGACAGGCGGACAGACATCTAAGTCTTAGTAATAGGGTTCCGTTTTTACCCTTTGGGTACGAAACCCTAAAAATACTTTTGTTTTCCTAAACACATTACCTATTTGTTGCTGCGGAACCCTTCATGGGCGGAGCCAACTCGCACTTGGCCGCATTTTTACATTAGGGACCCCCCCCTTATCAGAGCTATATATACGCCCGTGCCACTTGGAACCAAATAAAACCATTTTAAGAAGGAAGTTAGTACCCATACATTTTGATGCAATTAGGTTTTCGATTTCAGACTAAAATGTACTCAGTGATTCACAGAGGCAATAGCGGTCATCGACCTTTTTAGTCTAAGCGCTAAATGAAAAAATAATGATAGCACTATATATAAAATATAATGTTTTAAAAATAAAATTGACCTAAAAAGACACAGATTATTATAGAAGGTTTCGCGCAGCTTCACTTAATTATAAACAATTTAATTTATTCAATTTTTTTTTAATATTATGTATTTAATCTCTTTTTGACAAAAAATTCTTTCAGTGTTAGATAGCCCATTTATTGAAGAAGACTATAGGTTATATTTTATCACGCTAAGGCTTTGAGTTATTATTTATTATATCATTGCGCTAAGGCTATTAAGAGCGAAGAAGTAGAGGAAAATGTGGAAAAAACGGGGGGAAATTATTTGAAAGGGCTTATTTGAACTCGCTAACCTCAGGAACTACTGGTCCGATATGAAACAATTTTTCAGTGTTAGATAGCCTATAGATAGATATTTATCGAGGAAGGCTATAGGTTTTATTTCATTACGCTAAGGATAATGTGGAAAAAACGGGGGAAATTATTTGAAAGGGCTTATCTTGCGAACTACTGGAGCGATTTTCTATTATTTGATCAGATAAGAAGTAGACCACGTGAAGGATCATAGGCTATTTTTTGTGGACTAATTTGTCTGTGAAATATCAAATTTACGCGGGCGCAGCCTCGCGGAACGTCTAGTTTTAAATAATTTCCTTAGTTTTTTCCATATTTTCCTCTATTTCTTCGCTCCTATAGTCTTAACGTAATCAAATAGAGGCTGTAGTCTTCCTCAATAAATGGAATATCTAACACTGAAAGAATTTTTCAAATCAGACCAGTAGTTCCTGAGATTAGCACGTTCAAATAAGCCCTTTCAAATAATTTCCCCCGTTTTTTCTACACTTTCCTCTATTTCTTCGCTCTTATTAGTTTTAGCGTGATAAAGTATAGACTAAAGCCTTCCTCGATAAATGGGCTATCTAATACTGAAAGATTTTTTTGTCAAAAAGAGATTTAATATAGAACTACATAATATAAAAAAATGGAATAAATTATATTGTTTATAATTATTATTATTAATCATAATAATTATAAACAATATAAATATGATTAATAAATTAAAACATTTTTGATTGTAAAATGAAAAAAATAATTATTTAGTCTGGCACCATCGGATGGCAGAAAATGGCCGTTCCATAGATCATAAATCACATTGGCTATTTTTAAATATTATCTTTTTATTCTGGCTTTAGATGAATGAAACAAAATCGTTGAAAATCGTTTACGAATATTTCTTATTATTTGGTTGGTATGCGTTCTTAAGACGCTTTAAAAGCCCTTACCTAAAAAACCTGCAATACCTCTTTATAAGATACTAGCTGTCCCGGCAAATGTTTTTTTGCAATATAAAGTATACATGTACAAAATTTTAATGCAATTTGATTTTATTAGATTTTAAATGTATTTGGTCTGAGTTAATTTAATTTGATTTATTTTAGATTAATTTCATTTTATGTTATTTTTATTATTATTATTAATTATTATCTTTTGTATTTAATTTAATGTAATTTGGTTTGACTGTGTTTAAATGAAATTAGTGTATTTTTTATTTGCATTTGATTTAATTTAATGTACTTAATTTAGTTTAATTTTATTAACGTTTTTTATTATCTTGGTAGCCGATATAATAGCTCATGTTTTTTATATAATATCATTGAGCTCATGCTATTAAATCGGCCTCTAATTAAAAGTGTTATAACAATTATCATTATTTAATCCTTGTTAATATTATGTATGTATAATAGTAACTTTTGTTAGCTGTTCATACCAAAGAAATAAATAAATTTCGCCCATATTATTTTATTGAAGTGACTAAATAAGTATGTTACCATGGCGACGTCCATTGCTATCCCGTCGCACACACAATGGTCATAGCCTAGTAAACGAATGCTCGAAATGGGGGTGTGCTTGGAAAAGTCGAAAGCAGAAATTAGGAATACACCACTTTGTTTGGACTAGTTAGCTTTTACTAAAAGTCCTGACCCCTTCGAGGTGCCCTGGAGGGGAGGGGGGGAAAGAAGGACCCATTCTATTATGGTTTTGAACCATCTGCTGTCCAATGGTTCCGTAGTTACCTAACAAGTAGGTCACAAATGGTAGAAATCACAGCTAGTAACGGTACTAAGACTTACTCTGATTGTGCTGAAGTAAATCAAGGAGTACCCCAGGGGCCTATACTGGGCCCTTTGTTATTTGTGCTATTTAGTGCAGACTTGCCCCAAAAACGTGGTTCATTGTAAGCACCTCATGTATGCGGACGATACACAAATTTACCTGAGTTTTGGCCCACAGGATACAGAGGCAGCTGTTAAAAAGCTGAATGCTGATTTGGAGCGTATATCCGAATGGTCTAAGTCTTGTGCATTGGTCCTTAATCCAACTAATACTAAATTTATGATTTTGGGCTCTAAGAAACAGGTTGCTGACATTATAGACAAACAACCAGCTATTTCGATATTTGGGGAAAAGATTGAACGCGTAAATGTTGCACGTAATCTTGGGGTTGTAATGGATTCGCATCTGAAATTCGAACAACACATAATATTAGAGTTGTCAGCACCTGTTTCTTCCGTCTCAAAAATCTCTACAATTTTAGGCCATATCTTATGAGATATGGCCTAAAATTGTAGAGATTTTTTCAACATACAACCCCAAGATTACGTGCAACATTTACGCGTTCAATCTTTTCCCCAAATATCGAAATAGCTGGTTGTTTGTCTATAATGTCAGCAACCTGTTTCTTAGAGCCCAAAATCATAAATTTAGTATTAGTTGGATTAAGGACCAATGCAGAAATATGTTTCTGCTTACGACAATCGTTTATTTTTCGAGTCTATTTTTACACTACAATAATGACAGTTGCGTTGCTAGGATACAGCATATTAGAATAATAGACAATATAATTCAAAACTACATGTGACCTTCTTTCTTAACATTTAGTAGGCGAACCAGAGCCTTCCAGTATCAAATTACAACACCACGGCACAGGACTGCAGCATTCCGTGGATCGTTTAAGTACGCTGCCTCCCGCTGTTGGAATAATCTTCCACCTCCTTTTAGGGCGCTGAAATCAAAAAATTCATTCAGTCGTCACTATAGGACTCACCTGCTTAAGACTCAAAAAGAAAATATACATACCTGAGGTTTATGCACCACGTTCTGCAACTAAGGTTATCCAACGGCGGTACGAGCTTTAATTTTCATTGTGCGTGTTAAGTGATTATGTTTGTCCAGTGTCCTCCCATTACCGTTCCAATTTCTCATTCTTGTGTTGTAAATAGTTAATAAATAATATTAGACGAGACTAGCATTATAATAATAAATAATATGCCACGTCACAATCGATAACAACCATGTGCTTTCTCCATCCATAGATTATACCTTTCTAGTTTCCTGTCAAATTTTTGGAGTTTACTCCTTAAGAATCGATTTTCATATATAAGGCGCCCGGTATGAGAAAAATACGAGGGGTAAAACCTATTAAACATGTAACGAAAAAAAATGATATAAAAAAAAACATAAAAAAATATACTTATAAAAAAATTATATACTTACTTAATTTTCAGTTTTATAAAACGAAGTAATGATTTGTTGTTTACATACGAAAGTTCTATGGCCATTGAAAAATTTCATTCTAATGGGAAAAAATCTTCAACATTTTTATTGCCAGTGGTCAAGTTAATAATAATGAATCCTAATCTATGGTTAGTGCAGACAATTTGAAACTCATGAAAAAGCAACCTTCCGCATTTTCCAATGATTTTTCATAAAGACAAAAAATCCAGAAACGTTTTTTATGTTTTATTTTAGGCCATAAAATAAGCTATTATTTATCTATTGACTGTCTTCAAAAATTCCTGATATTTCAGAAAATACAAATATCCTTAGGTCGTATTAATGTGTGTATTTGAAATTCGTACGAAGCACCGTTTTCGTAAATTGGTTTAAAAACCAAAAAATGGGTCCTTCTTTTCCCCCCCTCCCATCCGGCGCACCTCGGAGGGGTCAGGACTTTTAGTATGTTTATCTCCTAACTAGTCCAAACAAAGTGGCGTAGTCATAATTTCTGCTTTCGACATTTTCAACCAGAATCATTCGTTTGCTAGGCTATCACCGTCAGTCTCGAGTTGTAATAATTTACTATTATTTATTCAACAAAATATGCACTTATCAATATATAAACTACCCAGTAGCCGATTCTCAGACCTACTGAATATTATGCATATAAAATTTTGTAGAAATCAGTAAAGCCGTTTCGGAGGAGTACGGTAACTAACATTGTGACACGAGAATTTTATATATAAGAGATATAAGATAAGATATTGTGTTATGTTACAAAGGGTGGGTTGCACCAGAGGCGTGGTTATAGTTACAGTTATGGTCAAAGTTATGGTTATAGTTAAGGCTAACTTAAGTTTCACCTTACCTTTGACCACAGAATTTGACAGATGTCTGTTGCTGGTCCGACAAAGCTTTAAAATTTAAATGAACGTGGGCAGGTAAAGGCACTGCTGGTAAAGGCGAACTGAAATGGCGTTTTTGTATGATGACAGCGTTAGTTCCTTTTATCGCCTCGTTCATTTAAGGTGAATGCAGATTTGGCCGCACCGCACTCACCACAGTCGCCGCATTTCGAATTCTTCATATAAAGAATGTAGAAGTTGCGAACACTGCGGCGCGGGTAGATATGCGAGCTTGCCTATAACTTCATATAAAGAATTCGAAATGCGGCGACTGTGGTGCGTGCGGTGCGGCCAAATCTGCGTTCACCTTTAAACTTTAAAGCCTTGTCGAGCTCTATGATTACAGTAAAATTATGACAGACAGACATGACGAATCTATAAAGGTTCTGTTTTTTGCCACTTGGCTACGGAACCCTAAAAACGACCCAAAGGACATCTCTAACTATCGACCAATAAGCCTATGCTACACTAATTATTTTCTTCAATAATAGAGAAAAAAATTAGACAAACACTTGAAAACAAACAACACATAATATAACAAACAGATTTTAGAAGTAGGTACTACAGACTATATCACACACTCGAACAAGAGAAATTTCAAGAATTTTCAAAGAATTAATATAAGCAGAGATAATTAATTAGTCAATACTAAATCTGCAGTCTGACTTAATAATAAAAACCCATTGAATAATTTTATAAGCTCATAATAATGAAATAATAGAGGAATGGAGGAAAACTTGTTTTTAGGTGTACAAATTGACAAACACTGTAACTGACATACACACATAGACAAAGTTTGTTCAAAATTAAACAAAGAGAATTGCCAAAAAAAAACCAGTTGCAAGCATAACGAGACGTACTTATCTCAAAAAATCAGTAATATTAGGTACGTTATATAATAATTTCCATGTCATAATTATTATAAATGCGAAAGTGTGTTTGTCTGTCTGTTACCTCTTCACGCCTAAACGGCTGAACCAATTTTGCTTATTTAGTCCCGGGAAAGGACATAGGATACTTTTTGTCCCGGAAAAATGTGCGCAACGGAGTTGCGGGCGTCATCTAGTCATATTATAACTAGCTGTGCCGGCAAACGTTGCTATTTGCTTTGCTATAATAAATTTGCCATACTTAATATTATTTTTTTGAAGTGACTAAAAAAGTATGTCGCCATGGCGACGTCGATCGCTATCTGTCGCACAAACAATGGTCGCCGTCAGTCTCAGATTGTAATAATTTACTATTATTTATTCAACAAATGCACTTATCTATATATCAAGTACCCAGTAGCCGATTCTCAGACCCCCTGAATATGCATATAAAATTTGGTAAAAATCAGTAAAGCCGTTTCGGCCGGAGGAGTTAGCGGACTAACATTGTGACACGAGAATTTTATATATAAGATTATCCATACGGGATCGTGATCCTTACTGGCAGATAATCGAAATTGCATGTTTTATTATTCAGGCGCCGATTTAAAATATTCAACTTTTTATTACATTTGTTTCGTTTATTTACAAAAAATGATGTAAAACTAATAAAAATATAACTGCAGGTCAAACATCACAATATAGTTAATATTTTTTCATAAACTGTCGATATATTATTACAAATTTATACCTAACAGTAATATCCGTAATAAAGGAACTGTTATATTCTTTTAAAGTTTTATTATAGGTAAATATAATACGAAATTTGAAGATTATTTTTTTAAAACGAAAATAGATGTATTGTAGGAAAATAGTCTAATTGATAGACACCTTTGCAACTCAAAATCGTATAGAAGCATTTTGCTTAAATGCTCCTAGTTATTTTTTAAATGATTATAATTACGTTTTTTCGCATGTTTTCCGAGCGAGCCGAAAAGGTTTATTGTCGCTCTTTAACTTTGTTAAATACATTTTACAAAAAAATTGCCTTAGAACAACCTTGTAACCTAAGCAAAAAAGGATCTTTTGAGAAAAATATCCTTTTTTGCTTATAACGTTTAAAATTTTTAATTTAGGGTAAAAAGTTATATAAGCATATTTGCAACAAATTATGTCCTTACAATTTTTTTGTAAGACGTATAGTCACCGAGATATCACGAAAATAGTGTTGTCACCCCTTTTTTCAAGATGGCGGCCGGGGGACAAGAGTGGCGACTAGTGATGTGCCGCTGAGAACGCTCTCGTTGCCGGCAATATTCTCAGTGAGAATATTCTCGAGAATCGAGAATGCTCCCGGGAATATTCTCAACGTTCTCAACAAAATAAATGAAGTTTACAATTACATGGTTTTGTATATTTATCGGTGATATTATATTATGTATACCTAATAATTGTCTGTAGCAGGGGTCGGCAAGTAATTTTAGGTGGGATCCGAAAACTGTGGGTAACGAGGTCCAGAAAAAACCCATTAATTGTCCTATGTAGCTTAAAAATATTATTTTAATTAAAAAAAGTATCATAATATACCTTATCTATGTATTTGTCTCAGTCATCTGGTTCAATCTGCGATTCGATTGAATGACTAGCGCATTCATTGAATGACACCATTCATTTGAATGACTCGGCCGAACGTCGATTGAACGATCGTCCCTCAACATTTAACTAGTAAGCGATTTGTAGGCATAGCGGTTTGAAGATAGCGGACATGAAATCAGTCAGGTAATCGAACGTATTTCATTTTCTTCCTACTGCGGCGCTACTAGTCACTAAAACAAATATGGCGTCAAACAGCACGCACAGCTGATGGCACCGTGTTGATATTTTATCGATTACATTTACTCACATTATAGTGCATTATTTGTAATCTTTACTTATTATAAAACATATTTCGCTTTTTTCCCTCAAGTCCCTTTGTTCCCTTTAATCTTTAAAACTACGCAACGGACTTTGATGATTCTTTCAGTGTTAGATAGCCCATTTACCGAGAAAGGCTATATTTTATCACGCTAAGACTAAATGGAGCGAAGAAATAAAAGAAAATGTGGAAAAAATGGGGAAAATTATTTGAAAGGGGTAACTCGAACGCGCTAATCTCAGGAACTACTGGTACGATTTGAAAAATTATTTCAGTATTAGATAGCCCATTTATTGAGGAATGCTATAAGCTATATTTTATCACGCTAAGACTTATAGGAGAATGTGAAAAAAACGAGGGAAATTATTTGAAAGGGTTTATCTTGCGAACTACTGGAGAAATTTTTATGTTATTTGGCACTGTTCGCGCCTTAGCTGCGAACACCTACAATCGTCGAGCGCGGCCGTTGGCGCTCTTCCGTCCCACTCACACGCACGGTCAATATTCGCGCCGCGAGCCCCACTCCTATACCTACAACCGCCGTGGACGCTCATAGTTAAAAATTTAATATTGTAAAACTTGAATATATTGTATTTGTATAAAAAGTACAGTTTTTGATTAATCTCTTATGTTCGACCGAACATAAAGTGGCGACCGTGAAAAAAGAAGATTTAAAGATATTTTCAGCTAATACTATTCGGATCGAAGCTAACGGAAAGTTCCGGCCATTTTGTCGAGTCATTCTGGGCCCACAAAGAGACAAAATCTTGCCAAATTATTGGAGACAACTGGATACTATTGGGATTAAACTACATATTTGGATAATATTCAACAAAAACTAAGGATAAAAGAAGAGGATTTGGTATTTTCACCGAAACAAAGTGAGTCCGTTCCTTTTTATCCATTTATCATCTCATTTATCCACATCCCATTCGAGTTTGTAGCAATTGTTGAAGCTCATATATCGCATTTAGGTACATTATTTCATAAATTACAATCATCTATTGCCTTTCAAAGCGCCTATTTTCGCATATTTGCCTATTTTTTGATCTGGAAGTCAAGACCTCATTTTTTGTCGCTTTCAGATTCCCTATTGCATTTATGTCTACTTTTGCGACTTGAAAGTGCAAATTCATAATTATTCAATAATTTTTTGCTTTCAAATTGCCTACTTTTGCAAAGTTGCCTATTTCTATTGTCTGAAAGTCTAGACCTCAACTATTGTCGCTTTCAGATCTACTATATCTTTGCACTTTGCCTATTTTTGCGACTTGAAAGTCTTAACTACAATATAATTGTACCTATTTGTCTACTTTCAAATTTACAAAAGAAATTGCTAAACCAATTTGGCCTAATATTAAGTTTATCAAAGCTTACCTGCGTATGCGCATCCATTCATTACATTTCATCATAAAATCACTTAAACGATTTCATTATCAATTTAAATAGTCATTCATAGATATTTATTTTCATTTCACTATAATATCATTAGATTATATTTGCATAATCCTAAATTCTCATCTTTTTAAAAGATTGTCATTTCATCCCACATTTCCCACTATAGTATTGTGTGCTAATAGTATTATTTCTCGATAATACAAAAGATCGAAACAATCTATTCCAGGCTGTCTACGCGCGGCGCGTCACGGCCACCTTGCACATCCGAGAACGCATACGGACTGGGAGTATTCAGCAACTTGCACCGGCTGCCTGCAGCGCGGCAGTGCCTACTGATCCTGCATTCCTGCGTTATCAGTAAACTCAGCTGTTCTATTCATTGAAGCGAGGCCGTATTGTATAACATTTTATTTTTACGACTTTGTTTACTTATTTTTCTTGATTATCTAACTTTGTGCCATGGAAACAGCATTGAAAGCTTTAAATGTAAAACGGGCTTCAATTAAAGGCCGTATTACTAAGTTTACTAATCAAATTATAGAATTAAAAAATAGTTCTAATATTACGCAAACAGATATTAACATATTGGCTCAAAAGTTAGCTAAAATTCAAGATTTATTTAATGAGTTTGATGGTGTGCAAAATCAAATAGAGGGAATAGATGCAGAGAATTTAGATAATGAATTGGATACTAGGGATTCGATTGAACAAACATTTTATACTTCTATAGCTGCCGCTCAGGAGTTAATTCAACAAAATTCTACAACTAAAAAATCATGCCACGATCAGGGTCACAATAGTTTTGTTAGTGCGAATGACGACGATCAGAAAGTCAGTTTTCGTTTGCCGGTAATTAAAATTAGTAACTTTGACGGTACGTATTATAAATGGCTCGAATTCAGGGATACATTTTGCTCACTTATTCACGATAATAATAAAATAGAAAATATACATAAATTTCATTATCTTAATTCGTATTTGGAAGGTGAAGCAGCTCGAGTCATTAGTAATTTACAGGTAACTAATGATAATTATCCTGAAGCGTGGAATCTTCTGTGCGAGCGGTATAATAATAATAGGCAATTAATAAACAATCATTTAAAACTTTTATTAAATATTGAACAATCTCGCGAATCCGATAAGTCACTTAGGTTTATAGTGGACCACGTAACTAAAAACTTACGTGCGCTTCATAATTTAAATCAGCCCACGGAGAAATGGGATACGATTATAATATATTTAATTTCGGCAAAATTAGATAATAATACACGAATTAAATGGGAGGAATATAGTCATGCGAACATTAGCTCCTCAGAAATGCCATCTCTGGACAATTTTATGTCGTTTTTAAAGGCTCGCGCCGATGTTCTTGAGTCTGTTTATCGAAATAAGCAGGAGTCAAATAAAAACGTTAAGTCTGTTCAGAATTTTCCTCACAACTCAAAGCATTCACAAATGCCGCAATCAACTAAATCATTTATAGTTGAAAATTCAAATAATTCGAAAAAATATTTTACCCACAGATGTGTGGTGTGTAAAGACAGTCACCGAATTTATGAGTGTCCACAATTTTTAGATAAGTCTGTTGATGATCGGACTGCACTTGTAGGTAAATTAAAGCTATGCACTAATTGTTTGCGTGTAGGGCATAATTTACGCGGATGTAGACTCAATAGTTCGTGTAAAATATGTCACGATCGACACAGCACACTACTATGTAGTTCGAAAGCGAACTCAAAGCACACTGAATCTATCGCGATGTCTGCGATGACTTCATCAGAGGTTCTTTTATGTACCGCACTCATTGAAGTCGTTAATCCTAACACTAGTAAGTGTATAACTACTAGAGCACTATTAGACTGTGGTAGTCAATGCTCATTTATTTCTACTAAATTAAAACAACAATTAAATTTAAATTCATTCAATTCTCATATTCAAAATATCGTAGGTATTGGTAACAATTCCTTACAAATCAACACCGAGCGATGTAATGTTACACTAAAATCTAGATTAGGTTCATTTACAACAAATATTACATGCTTAGTGATGCCTGAAATAACGGGCAAAATACCAAAGGCCTATATTAATATTAAAGGTCTGAACTTAAAGTCATTTGAGCTCGCAGACCCCAGCTTTAATAAGCCTGCTGACGTAGGACTACTCATCGGTGCTGATACTTTTTGGGACATTTTGCTGCCCAATCAGCACTCTATAGGGACCGGAAATCCCATCCTACGGCAATCTAAATTAGGTTGGCTTATAGCGGGTCCCATGCGCTATACTCATGACAGCCATATTGATAGCAATGCAATTCAATGCAATTTTTCCAATATTACTGAACAAAATAGTAATAATGAATTAACACAAATGCACAACGATCTCATAAGGTTCTGGGAATTAGAAAGTTTGCCAAAAAAATCTTTACTCACAGATAAAGAACGAGATTGTGAGAATCATTTTATACAAAATACCAGACGTACTGCGGACGGGCGTTTTTGCGTCAAGTTGCCTTTTTCTGCCTCTCCTGATTGTTTAAGGGACTCCTATTTTATGGCTAAAAAACGATTTCTGAATTTAGAACGTAGATTTAGGAAGCAACCCGAAATTAAATCCGCGTATGTCGATTTTATAAACGAGTATGCTTATCTTGGCCATCTTTCAGTTTCAGACGTTGACCGACCGGAAAACGTTTATTTTATCCCTCACCATCCCGTTATCCGCGAGAACAGCGAGTCCACTAGACTTCGTGTTGTTTTCGACGGGTCTGCTCGCACGAAATCGTCTAACTTGTCTATAAATGACATTCTAATGGTAGGACCGTCTATACAAGACTCTCTTTTTAATATTCTAATTCGGTTCCGTCAATATCGCTACATTTTAAGCGCTGATATAGAGAAGATGTACCGACAAATTTGGATAGCAGAGTCTGATCGCAATTTTCAATTAATCCTTTGGCGCGATGCAGAGAACAAACCTTTACAAACTTTGAGACTAAATACGGTCACATACGGTTTCGCTAGCTCTAGTTTTCTTGCTACGCGTTGTCTTTGGCAAATAGGCGAGGAATGCAATGATCCTATTATAAAAAATATCATACAAAATGATTTTCTGGTCGACGATCTTCTAACTGGCCATGATGATGAGTTTCAGCTCCGCTCTATTCAACAGGCAATTTCCAAAAATCTCGCTCATGCAGGATTTAATTTGCGTAAGTACCGCTCCAATTTACAAACATTGTTACCTGCTGAATCTTTGCAAGCTAATAGTAATTTAATTGTAAGCGAGACAACAAATACTCTAGGTTTGAGTTGGGATCCTTCATCAGATATTCTCAAATTTCCAATCGCAATAGAACTTCCTACTGTTATTACAAAACGAAGTATACTTTCTACAACTTTCAAAATATTCGATCCCTTGGGCCTCCTATCTTTGTGCACTATTGTTCCCAAAATTTTATTGCAGACTCTATGGTCTTTAAAACTTGATTGGGATGAACCAGCCCCAAAAGAGATTGCTAAATCCTGGAAGACTTTTATTGATGGTCTCAAATCTATTGCGTCTCTGTCTATTCCTAGGCCGATAATTATTCCTAATTCAATAAATAATGAAGTTCATTGTTTTTGTGATGCATCACAACGCGCCTATGGTGCATGCATTTATATCCGTTCGACTAATGCCGAAGCTCAGGTACACGTTAATTTACTTTGCGCTAAATCACGCGTTGCGCCTGCATCCACTCCTAGTACTATACCTCGTCTCGAACTCTCGGGTGCTCTACTTGCAGCTGAACTCTGCTCTACTGTAACCAAAGCATTACGTTGTAAAATCTCGCGAACGTTCTACTGGACTGACTCTAGTATTGTTTTGGCTTGGTTGCGTGTCGGGTCTAAAAATCTAAAAACATTTGTAGCCAATAGAGTAGCCGCAATTCGAGAGATTACTGAAACGAATTCTTGGCGGCATATTTCTACTCATGATAATCCGTCAGATCTTTTAAGTCGCGGAGTCAATCCTAGCGAAGTCGCTAATTTAAAACTCTGGTGGCTTGGCCCACCATTCTTGTCGTTACCGGAAGACGAATGGCCGTCATCACAGTTTCAGTCAAATATCGAGACAAACGATTTACCAGAAGTTAAGGTTAATTTAATTAGCAATGACAATAATTTAAATATGTCAAATTTCAATATCGAAAGACACTCAAAGCTCAGCACTATACAAAATATTTTTGGTTACATACATAGATTTATTTACAATTGCAAAAACCCGAAAAATAAAGTTACTGGTTCTTTAACAAATTCTGAAATCGAGAAAGGTTTAAAATATGTAATTTTTATTTCCCAGGCTGAGTCGTTTCCAAAGGAATTAAGTTTATTATTAAAAGGTAAAGCTTTGAATCCTAAATCGAATGTTGCAGCACTTAACCCATTTATTCATGATGGATTTATTCGAGTAGGTGGACGTATCCAAGACTCTAACTACAATTTCGATATGAAACATCCTATATTACTGAGCTCGAAAAATCACGTAACCAAATTATTATTTGAACACGAACACCGTAAGCTTTTACATGCTGGTCCTCAAGCTCTTTTAGCATCTCTACGCACTCGTTTCTGGCCAATCAATGGTAGAGACTTAGCGCGTCGGACCGTATTAAAATGCAATATCTGTAGAAGGTTTAAGGGTGAAGTAGCTAAGAATATAATGGGTAATTTACCGTCTGACAGAATTACACCAGATTTTCCGTTTGTCGTGGTTGGAACTGACTTTGCTGGGCCATTTATGATCACGGATCGCAAGGGTCGTGGTTGTAAAATTACTAAATGTTATTTATGTGTTTTTATTTGTTTTAAGTATAAATGTATACATCTAGAAGCAGTATCTGAGCTGTCTAAGGATGCCTTTATACTTTGTCTCCGTCGCTTTATTGCTCGACGAGGCATTCCACGCAAAATCTATTGTGACAATGGTGGCAATTATGTAGCGGCTGCTAGAGAAATTAAGAATTTCATAGAATCTAATGTGGATGCTCTATCTGATTTTGCAACCAAGGAAGGCTTAGAATTTTGTTTTTCACCAGCATACGCGCCTCACTTTAATGGGCTAATGGAGGCCGGTGTCAAGTCAGCTAAATTTCATTTGGCGCGAATATTAGGCCAGACTCACTTAACTTTCGAAGAGCTCTCAACATTGTTCGCTCAAATAGAATCCATCTTAAACAGCCGCCCCTTATCTCCTCTAAGTTCTTCCCCAAACGATCTCTATCCCTTAACCCCGGGCCACTTTATAATCGGAAGACCACTGAGGGCGCTACCATCTCCATCCATCGTAGAGACCAATATTAACCGTATTGATCGTTTCCAGCGAATCGAAAAAATCAAGCAAGACTTCTGGCATCGCTGGAGCCGGGAATATATCTCCGAGCTACAAGCCCGCACCAAATGGCGTTTGAAAAGGCGGGACCTGCAGGCGGGCGACATGGTCATACTAAAAGAAGACACTCCACCTTTGTACTGGCGACTCGGTCGGGTGGAGCGAACCTTTCCTGGCTCAGATGGCGCTACACGTGTAGCCGACGTTGCTACTTCGCGAGGCATCGTACGTCGAGCTCTAAATAGGATTTGCTGGCTGCCTAATCCTGACGAAGATGCTGGAAAGCAGTCATGAGCTTTCCAGGGCCGGGTGCATGTTCGCGCCTTAGCTGCGAACACCTACAATCGTCGAGCGCGGCCGTTGGCGCTCTTCCGTCCCACTCACACGCACGGTCAATATTCGCGCCGCGAGCCCCACTCCTATACCTACAACCGCCGTGGACGCTCATAGTTAAAAATTTAATATTGTAAAACTTGAATATATTGTATTTGTATAAAAAGTACAGTTTTTGATTAATCTCTTATGTTCGACCGAACAGGCACAGATAAGAAGTAGACCACGTGAAGGATCATAGGCTATAGATTTTAATCAATTCTTTCAGTGGCTATATATAATTTTATACCCATGCGACGCCGGGGCGGGTCGCTAGTAACTAATAAAATAATATGAAAGCGTGGAATTTACCTATAACTACACCGTCAACGGCTACTTGAAAAAAAAAACGACGACTAACATAATTAACGACTTCGCTATATGACTTTTAGTCAAGACGTTAAACGTTACAGTCAACGTCTTGACGAGTTGTCCTTTAGTCATTCAATTGAATGGTGTCATTCAATGAATGCGCTAGTCATTCGATCGAATCGCAGATTAAACCAGATGACTTGGTTTAAAATACATTACAATATTTCGCGGTCCGAGATTCGACCTTTCGCGGTCCGCATACGGACCGTGGAAAGAAGTTTCTCGACATTTTCTAATATACATACATAGAAAAGAAATAAACTAAAGACTGATCGCGCCGGTAAACTATGTTATGTGGCACATAATAATTGGAAGCTCATGAATACATCTCCTAAGTCCTCAAATAAGATACAAATACACACACATCAATCATTTTCTACAGATCAATCGTCCGCGACTTCAGCAAACCACGAAAGTAAATTTGAACATGATAAATCTATGCTTGAATTTGATTTTGATGAGTTTCAGGATATTCAAGAAGAACATTTCGTTCTTGAAGATCCTCTTGAGATAGTTTAGCATTAGGTATTTCTTGTGCGTATATAATATGATTCGTCGAATTTATCTTTAGAAAGTTGTTGATTTATTTTGAGTTATCACTATTACGAAAGTTTTTTTTATAATAATTAATCAGCGCCCCTGGCCAAGAAGTTTTCTTTATCGCTTTTTAATAGGATCGCCGATCAAAATGTATGGATTCATACATTTTGATCGGCAATCCTATAAAAAGCGCTAAATAAAATGTCTTGGCTAGGGGCTCTGATGTTAATTGTTAAAGATTTCACTGTTTTCTCATTCAATATTTCTGAATTTTATTTCTTGTTTAAATAAACTGAGTTAATCGCGATTTTTTATTTATTTTAACAATTTTATTTTTGTCCAAAAAGTATATAATTTTAATGTCAAGTAAACGAACAGACGATGGACGGTTGGCGTCCATTATTTAATTTAGTTCAAAAAGAAAAAAATGCAATTGGTGAGAGATGCGATAAAGCTGAGAATATTTCCGAGAATATTCTCGAGAATTCTTTCCAACACTGAGAATATAGTATTTTACTGCAAATAGAGTGTATTGTTCTATACAAAATTATCTGTTGACTTTATTTGATACTATTAGACTGAACAAAGGCTAGTTTCTTCCATTTTATAATAATGATTCTCAACCATTCTCACTTAGGAGAACGTTGCCGAGAGCGCTGCTGGGAATATTCTCAGGTGGGAGAACGTTCTCGGGAACGGCACATCGCTAGTGGCGACCCCACAAACTTGAGGTTAAGCTTCTATTGAACCCCCAACATATTCAAAAAAAAATTGCGTCCTCTTATAAATGCAAAGCAAATGTAACATTTCAATATACTAATGGTTCTTTTTACCGACAATTATAAAGAATTACAATGCATGATAATATCTGCTCTACATAGAGCAAGCTGTCGGCCTAGAAATAAACTTATCCAAAACTAAAGTAATGATAAACAGCAATCAGAAACCGGTAAAACTTGAAGACGTCACCTTAGAATATGTAAACAGTTTTAATATAGGTATATCTTGGTAAACAAATTTCTTTTAGCTTCGAAAACAACCAACAAGAAATAAACAGAAGAGCTCAAAAAACATGCCTCAGGTAAGCTGAAGCATCCCGGGGGCTGGTGGTATGTGGGACTGCGGCAAGAGCGCCGGGCTTACTCACTAAAACCACCTACGGTTCGCCTTCAGCCGTATAAAGGAAGGATGTCCCGGATCTAACAAACACTAACAACTAATAAACTAACAACTAACCTCCTAAGTCTCGTCTAACGGGGCTCCGGGAGAGGATGGGAACCTCTCCGGCTTAGCCAGTCTCAGCGCCAAGGGGAACGCTTCAGTGCCGAAGCGTTCCCTAACTTTGGTGGAAGTCAAACTGAAGCGTTCCCCTCGGCGCCGGGACCAGCTAAGGCGAGCAGGTTCCCATCCTTGCCCGGTGCCCCGTGGGACGGAAATTATTGGAGGTTCGCATAGCGATGCCTCTTCACTCCCGTCCTACACCGGCGGAGCGGAACACCATGGATCATCCTCTCAGTTCCGCTCAGCAGCCTCTTTCTGCGAAAGTATGGTTTCACAGAAAGAAACCGCCGCCTGCCAGGCCTCATTGCTCTCGAGCATGCAGCGTATGACAGATGGACCATACAGACAACTGTTTGGCCAGGACCAGCAGGCTACAGGAAAAGAGGCAGACCACAAGCGAGATGGGCGGATGACATCACGAAAGTAGCCGGACCGGACTGGGTAGAAGTAGCGGGCGATAGAAATGTATCCAGGAAATCTCTGGAGGAGGCCTTCACCTGAAAAGGGATTTTTGCTTACACACTATGACTAAATTTTATATTAAAAATGTATCAAATTACATGACATTATAAATCAATCTAATAATAATAATTTGACTTGACTATACTGTACTCGGCGAAACATGGCGGTAGCTGTCATTGACTCCCTGTCAAAAACTTGTCATTTTCTATACAAAGCCGCGATTGACAACATTTGACACTTAATTACCAATCGCGGTTTATATAGAAAATGACAGGGAGTCAATGACCGCTACCACCATGTTTCGCCGAGTACAGTATAATGAGTAATGACATAGCTTAAGGCGGGATTATAGGCGACTGACATTTTAGAATTTGAGACAAACTAGCTCAATAGATGGCGCTCGAAAGGTACATATTTACATATCAAGCCGTAGTCGATTTTAGTATTTTCAGAAATAATGTGATCACGTGGTAAACTCGACATACAGAGTAATGATTAACAGAGAGGCCATGTTCATAACTTATGCATAACTTGATAAACGAAATCTTTAATGAATTTTGTATTATAATAAAATGATGTATTTATAGATATTTGAATATGATGTTTGTTTTGTACTCACGAACATAAAAAAGTATTTCCTCATAATAATACATATACAAATTACAATGTATAACAAAATAAAGTATTACCCATACATAGTTCACCGCAAATGTTCATGATATTGGCGTATTTTCCATAGAAACATTGGAATTCAAAAGCAAATATTTTAACGCTGCTACTTTCACAGTGAACTTTATATAAGAGACACATACACATTCCAAAGTATTAATACCGAAGTAGATTTAAAATTCGGTAAAGTAGATTCAAAAGTTCTTAACTATAATAAAACAGATCGCTTACTGCTGGGAAATAGGGAGCTTATTTTATGACCTCAATGAGATTCTTGTGCTTGGGTTTATAGCAATAGCTTTAATAAATAAGATGTAGAGTGTAGCCCCTTGATGATCACTTATATCACCTGGAATCAATATACCTAACACCCTCCACAAGTTCAAAAACGATAACTCTACTTGCAGTAAAGGTAACGTTTTTGTTTTCATAATAATAATAATAATAAAATATTAATTATGCTTATGCAGATTATATTCATATTTTCTTTGTCATTTAACATTTTTAGGAATCTGTTCCCAAAAGAGATATCCGTCTGTCTGTCTCCAGAGTGTATAATAAGTAATCTCGGTAGCTAGAGAACTTAAATTTTCAAGAATATTTTATTATTTTTGCTGTCACCAATCACCATAACAACAAAATACAGAAACAAGATATTTAAATGAATAATTAAGAGGTCTGAAATATATTCAAAACAAAAATACAATTTTTAGGCCTTTTCTGCTCGACATTAATAATGACAACCGGTAGCGGGTAGGTGTTTGAAATATTTACGAAATGTGTATCTTATTAAATTTAAACTTTAATTATAATCTAAACTAATATTAGAATAGTCTGTCTCTTACCTTTTCATGCCGAACCATTTTTTATGAAATTTGGTGAAGAACGGACGAAGGATACTTTTTGATCCGGAAAAAAATTACGGTTCCTGTACATTGCATCAAAGTGAGTAAAGAATTAATAATTGCATAAATGCAATCTCTTTAGTTTTTACTTTTAAATGCCGTCGCGATTTTCATTCATAAAATATATTTTTTTGATAAAATCAAATAAGGTTTTAGGGCATTTCATTTCGATCACATTATTTTTCTTAAAGAATTTAGAATCCTTAGTTATTTCCTCCCGAGGTGCACCAAAATCATGGTGTAGTACTTTTAAATGCCGTCGCGATTTTTGTTCATAAAATATATATTTTTTGATAAAATCAAATAAGGTTTTAGGGCATTTCATTTCGATCACATTATTTTTTCTTAAATAATGTAGAATCCTTAGTTATTTCCTCCCGAGGTGCACCAAAATCATGGTGTAGGTATCTACAAAATATCTAGATCTATCCGCATGATAATATTATTTTTACGATTTCTTGTGCAGATTTTATTACTCCAGTGCTAAGATGTAATAATTCTTTCTATTGCTATGGATTGGACATATCATATATCATTTTACAATGTTTTGACATGTATACGTAAAAATCTGTCTCTGTGTTGCGGTAATCTGTACTTACATTGTTTTCTGACTAGCTGTAATGTTTACATTTTTTGACTTTCAAACCTACCAAAACCGTAAAAATGATCGTTTGGTGAATATAAATTATCGAATAGCATCTTATTAGGTAGTCTCTCGCCAAATAATTTAGGTTACAAAGCAATATTGTAGTATTTGTAAACCAAAAATGTTGACTAGGTTCCGGAATAAAACCCACTAATCGGAATATAAATAATACGGAATCTACTGACCACTGCCCAAGACGTCAAATTACGGCGCTATTTTGTACTGGTATTCCACTAGTATTAGATAAGTATGACGTATTATAATTACATTACAAGAAATACGTATTCGACAATTCACTGGCAAATATTGCGAAACGAATCAACGGTATGGGACCACGCCGATTCTAGACGTAAAGAGCTGCCAGTATACTGGGATATATTTGTGAACATACTCTAGGTTTTCTATGATAGACAATCAGCCTCTGACACACAGATTTGACTGATGTCATATTTTATTTATTTTCCATCAAGTGCCTGTGGATTTTTTGTACCAAATATTCATGATCAGGCGTTGCTCTCACATATCAACAGATTGTTCAAATTTGTAAACAAAGCGATTTATCTTTATAATTGGTATATTTTATCAAAAACGAAGCTGATGGGTGCCTCCGGAATCATGATTGAAACATTTTGGCGTAAAAATATTTATTCCTGTATTTGTTTTCGCTGAATTCTAGAAGAAATAAAATTTTGAAAGGATTATATTTAATGCACATTTTTTTAGTGGTAAATGGATTTAAATCAAAATTTTAAGCTGACCCTAACCTTGGTAAGGAACGTAACTAACTTACAAAAAATGTTTGAATGCTTATAATTACTTGTGGTCAAAGTTCTAGTGAAAATAAAAACACGAAATTTCACTAATCCTCGTTGTATGCGACCTTAAGTTTAATTTTAATACTATAATTTAATTATAATAATTTTACATGACTATTTTTATGACTTGTTTTGAATTTTGTAATTATTATTTAAACTAAATTGATTTAATTACCCTATTTTTATAAATTTAAAAATTAGAATGCGATTTGATCGAGAAAAATATAGGCTACTTGACCTACTTTTTTTCTTCATGCTAATCGCTTCTTAGAGAGATTGCACACGTCACACTTTTTGTGTGATCGAGTCTGCGGCTTCCATACATTCTGATGGCGCGCGCCATGCAGATTGTATGTAAGCCGCAGACTCGATCACACAAAAAGTGTGACGTGTGCGATCTCCCTTAATCATTCATTTTCACCAAAAAAACTAATATTTTAATATTTTACACAGTAGAAACCCATAAAAATGTTAATTGAAAAACATGCCTATTAAATGGAGTCGAAAACACAAATTATAAAAGAATTAAATAAGAAATTAGAAATCATTTCTAATGTTGAAAACTTTTGAAGAAAGTTTTGGCCATTTCATTTCCCGTCTACAATAAATGGAGTTATTATTTAATATAAAACTGGTGTTTTATTTGATTTATTCAAGAAAATATTATATTTTACAAAATATCTTTCTAGGCTTATTCTTATTATTTATGTACAAATAAACTTACATATTATTATAATGAGCGCGATAAATAAAATATTATATTAATTAATAAAGAGTCTGATGACGTCACATCCAAATCGGAAGTACCGCAAAAGCGTTTTCGTCAGTACAAATTACACACACCGGCAAAATTAGCGGAACATAAGTAAAAAGGGCCACAACTTGAATTCAAGTGGGTCGGGCTGTGTGAAATCCTTTTTTATAGTTTCTAAGCTCATTCATTTCAAGACTATCCGGCACTTATCAGGAAGTGGTGAAACACGCCCTAAGAAAAGAAAATCTTCGCTTGTATTATATTATAGCAGCTATTATAAAATAAAATATATGCAATTTAAATACATAACAACAGTAACACTAGAACTGGATTGTTGACTTTGACCTTTATGACGTGATGCAATATCCTTCGAGCTAATTTATTCAAAAGTTATTTTAATTTACCGAGAAACGTTGTTTTGGGAATACTTTTCAGATTTATTAATAAGAGAAAGGAGAGAGAAGGCTTGGCTTTGAGGTGTGGGGAGCTGGTGCAAATAAGTAACACGACCGTCTGGGTTGAACTTATGATTTATTCTGTCTAACTAAGTTACAAGTTTAATACGAATACAATATAACATAGATACTATACCACTACATATACTATATACGTAGTAACTATATAATATATTTTCATAACATCATATTTTCAAATCGACTTTATTTGTAAATATAATATGATAATAAGGGTGAAATACGGTTTCCTAGGCCAAGTTCTACTAGAAATATGAATTTGTTCAATGAATTTGAATATAGGTCAAGTAGCCTATTGAAATTGGGAAGAAATAAAAGGCTTTTTTTTATTTTTATTTTATTTATTTATTAGGACCAAGATTCAAGGGCACACGTGGAGATACAAGGCCAACTAAATGTACTCATGTGCGAACCTGCTTTGGACCTTTTATAAGTTTGAATTGCAATAATTGAAATATTATATGTTAAAATTTAGCATTAATATATAAATATCGTTAGATTATGAGATAACTAGTTATATTATGAAATATTAGTAACCTGAAAAAAAAGCTTATTAATGCTGATTATTTATTGAACTGAATAGGCCCGGGGCCATTACACATAGTTCTTCAAGTTATGTTACAATCTGCGTTTTTACAACTTCACAGTAATCGTTAAATAGATCCGTAATGATTTTATAATCTAAGGTGGACGTGGGTGGGAACTGGGAGAAGTGGGAAGTTCAGCAATCACACATAAAACTTAGTTTTGTAGATCTTAGTTCCCATTGATGTTCCCGTCCCGCGTTCATTCAGCAACGATCTTATTTTGTTTCGAATGGATTTAAACAATCTTATTTTAAGGCGACGCCTTGATGATTTGGCTGTAGCAATATCGATTTTTCTCAGCAATGACTAAAGCTAAGAAATTAAAGTTCATTGTCAGTATTCATCATGTCTTTGTTTTTGAATTACCCATAGCATAACACGATTGGTCAACTTTTATAACACAGAAATCAGAATAATCAATCAAAAAGATCTCTGTAAAAAAGGGATTCTTATTTTGCCACAGAGAAGAGTGATTTAAGCTTCCAAAATTTTCAAGAATACACTTTAATTTGCCCATAGCTTATATTATGTAAATATGTATTTATGGTTTTCAAATTACGCGACAAAAACCGTTTTGTCGCTACGCCCTTTCCTTTTTTTAACCGACTTCCAAAAAACGAGGAGGTTATATGTTCGGCTGTGGATATTTTTTTATTTTTTTTTATTTTTGTATGTTCAACGATTACTCCGCCGTTTGTGAACCGATTTTCGAAATTTTTGTTTTGTTGTATTAGGTTTCACTCCAATTTGGTCCCATTTTCACAAAAGTGGTGACCTGATGATGGGATCCAGGAGTAATCGAGGGAACTCCTCGAAATTTATATGGAAACATATGGTAATTTTAGTTTTATGTGAAGTGTACTAAGAATATGCTACTAAAAAGTCAAATATTGGGTCAAGGTATACCATGGTTTCGAAGATGCTGAGAGAACTCCTGACTCCTTATAGATACACGTTTGGGAGTTTCGGCGTTGTTTTAAGAACAGAAAGCATATTATACTACCACGCAATTAAAATTCATCATCATCATCATCATCATCATCATCATCATCATCATCATCATCATCGTCATCATCATCATTACCACGTCGTGTTAAGGTCACCAAAGTCTCATGGCACAAAATAGGTAATAGTACAACTTACAAGGCATAGGTATGGATACAATAATAATAATTATGTACATAACAACACCAATTATTAATATAGGCTGTTTATACACGGCGGTCTATACTACTATGTATTATAGGATAGTACTATGTATTACAATAATGAAGGTAAAGATTAATATCATAATATTATTATGACACTGAAAATATACTCGCCGCGCCGCTGGGTGTGATTCGGCTCATCCTTCGATCGCGGATTCTTGGAAATCCATTGTTCTGGCGGCCGCTTGGGAGTTGAAGCGTTAAATTCTTAAATTACCTAGCACGCATAGAGTTGTGTTCACTTAGATGTTTTTTAATGTATTATTTAAATTTATCTACCTGATATTTGGGCCTTGGGGTATGACTCATAACAGTCTTAACAAATTGTAATAAGATACGTAGAATAAACGCAGTAATTCGACGCGTAGGGTGTTATGGTCACTAAGTCACTACTCACTAGTTCACTACCACCGACGACCACTTATAAACTCGCGGACTATGACGTAGGTCATCTTGTAGGGTTAATTAATATTTCTAATAACAAAACGAGATCAATAATTACCACTCAAAATGTTGACAATTCAAATTTCAATGCTCACTGCTCACACCAATGGTGACACATTTCTGATTTCACACAGCCAATACAACTATATAAAACTCCTACAAACAAGCGATACTGCGATTCAGGAGCACCTCAGCGAAATCTAATGAATACATCGTGTAACTAAAACTATATGAACAACAATCGGAGTTCGGACAAGCGATAGCGCCGACAGAGCGCCTCAATGACATATAGTGAAGACAATATAAAACTATTTTTTATACAATTTAAATTGGCACTAATTATAGTTTATCTACTAGGTAACTAAAAAGAGTGAAATTATTATTTTTAACAAAAAATTAAAACCGACTTCCAAGGTAAAAACAATAATAACATTCTTATAATAATTATGAACTAAAAACTAAAAAGTATTAAATAATTTTCCTCTCTAAATGTGCCTTTTTCCGAATTCAGCTAAACCTCAACTATTTCTGTACTCATCCTTCATAATTTTGAAGTCGGTGCCAGTTCCAAATTTTTTCCAAATTCCAAATTCAGTTTCAAATTTTCTGTCAAAGAAAATATAAAGATTCAGCTATATCTGGTACCGACTTCAAAATGATGAAGGTTGAGTACAGAAATAGTTGAGGTTTAGCTGAATTCGGAAAAAGGCACATTTAGAGAGGAAAATTATTTAATACTTTTTAGTTTTTAGTTCATAATTATTATAAGAATGTTATTATTGTTTTTACCTTGGAAGTCGGTTTTAATTTTTTGTTAAAAATAATTGTTGTTCAATTGCTTGTTTTCTATGAGAGGCCGGGCCGGCCTCTCATAGAAAACAAGCAATCTAAAACATATCCAACCATTGAGATTATGGTTGCCTGGAAGAAACTGCTTCCAGCAGTAAGGCCGCCATTTCAAACTGTTTTCATTCCTTGTAACTTTTGTAAACTTACTTTTTTAAGTAGCGGTTTGAATAAAGAGTTTTTTATTTTATTTATCCAACACGGTTTTTTACTTTAACGCGGCGTCCCCTTAATCGCGATTAATTAATCTAAGTTCACGTGACGTCACGCGTCTATTTTACACGTTTTTGTCATTTTGGAGCCTTTTCACGTTATTTTATTAACGCAAAATAGCAATTAGCAAAAAACTATACATAAACTAATCAAACGTATCCGTCAAAACATTTGACCTTTTTTTCGTCTATGATTTTTGATCCGCCATGACACTACACTGACAAGACGAACAATTTTAAGGGCGTTCCGTCCGGAGATTCCGTAATTGACCGTATTTAAAACCTTATAAACTCATAATCTGAAAGCTACAAAGTTGTAATAAAAATACAGCAATAATCTTCAGTATATCAACATTCCTTTTGTCGTTTTAAATTTTCTATTTTTGTTTCTTATACTCATGATATCAGCTTCCAAAGTAATACTAATTTGTTAAAATTCAAGTATACATTCAGCATCTCCTTAGGATTTACAAATTACTTTTATTTGAAACTCACGCTAATAGATCGACAATATCATAAACTACATATTCGCCGTTTAAAATTTTTTTTAGGACAATTTTGAACTAAGATAAGTAAAAATAATAAGGTTTTGGCGCGATCTCGGCAATGCGGCAAATGTATGGCCAAGGTCGTTTGCTCGGGGGACGGCCTTAAAGCAAGCTCCACGCTCGCGGCGCGAAAGCCCGCGTAGGCCGCGAACCGCGAGTGTGGAGGGTTTCGATTTTCGTGGCTTCGCGTTCGCGCTTCGCGGCTTTCCCCGTCCTGTGTCGGTTTTTTGGCCCGCGACAAAGCGCTCGCAAAGCGCGAACGCGAACATCATCCACACTGTCTTTTATTCGCAGTCGCACACAATATCAGAGCAGCAGCAACAGTGACTTCAACGACCATTTTACTCAAATGCGCGAACGTAAATGCGAAGATTACTAGTGTAGACCCGTATTTGTTCTCGTCGCGCACGACGCGTAGCACTCGTGGATCGCGGCCGCAATTCACGCTGCGAGTGTGGAGAAGGCTTTATAAAGCAAACCGCAAAGATTAGGCTTTCAGAAGATAAAACTCGGATTTGCGGTGAACGCGTTTAGTATATTATGTTGGTGAAATGCAATTCGGTGTTACAAACGCGTTTATACGTTTAGAATTGGTGTGCACTGATTAGAAAAAGTGTGCACTGAACGCGTTCCATTAATTCTTTGGTAAAACCCTTATGCCCGCTGTACACTCTCGCCGAGAGCTCTCGGGCGAGAGTCTCATGCGAGATCCCCTTGCCCGAGTGGGATCATGTACATTCTCGCTTAGTTCAATCGCAGTAAAAAACTCAGACAAGATGAAGGAAAACGACCATTCACCATTCACCATGCATCGAAAGATATCATTGTAATCCAAAGATTTATAATCATATTTAATTTTATTTCTCACAGATAATGACTCATAATGTCGTTTAATATTGTTATTTTTCTGTTCTACACTGTCCAACGGCGGGACTAGTACTGAAAGACGCGAGAGTGTACAGTAGTGCGCTCGTTTTCCTCGCGAGACCCTTTGTCTCGGGCGCAAAATACCGACAACGGACCGAGAGGGTCCGAGACAGGCGAGACGAGGCGAGCGCACCCATTTACACTCTCGCACTCGGGCCGCCTCGCTGTGTCTCGGCGAGAGTGTACAGCCGGCTTTAAATCTTAATAATAAATAAATTATGTACAAGTTATCCTTATTTATAAAAACCTATTGCATTTGATATTACGTCCCAATATTATTTTGTTATTTTCCATTTCGGACGTAAATAAAAATGTGGTATTTTATATTATTAATAATAATTATTATTATTCTATCAGTTTTAGTTTACGTGTACAGTTTTTACCTAAAGGCAAATACAACTTTGTGCGTCAGTAGCCGTCACTTGGTCGGCAAAGTGGTGTTGGTGACCGGTGGCACTTCCGGCATCGGATATGAGACAGCCGCGGACCTCGCAGAGAGAGGGGCCCGTGTCCTCATAGCCAGCAACGAGCGGCACGGCGACAGTGTCAGAGACACTATTGTGGCGCGCTCCGGGAACTCCGACGTACACTTCATCTACTTGGACCTCGCCAGTCTCGAGTCTGTGAGATCTGTTGCCACTGACATAATAGCAAAAGAAAAGCGTCTGGATATTCTGGTTAACAACGCAGGAGTTTTCCTGCCTAAGAGAGGCCTTACGGAGGACGGTCTGACAGTCGTAATGCAGATAAACTATTTCGGGCCATTTCTACTAACAGAATTACTTCTACCGATAATAACCAAGACACCTTCGAGTAGAATAGTGAATGTGTCCTCAAAACTGTATAGGCTCGGAAGCGTGGACTTGAAGAGACTCAACGAGCCCAGGAGCGGTTGTCTCTCCTCGTTTTTAGCTTACTGTGACTCGAAGCTGTGTGTTGCTCTCATGACGGTGGAATTGGCTCGTCGTCTTCACGGCACAGGTGTCACTGCTAACTTCCTTCACCCGGGGTGCTCCCGTACTAACATATACAGTTATGATACTTTTATAAAGAGAGTGGGCTACCAAATTTTATTGATCAAATATTTTTTGAATACCCCGAGGGAGGCCGCACAGACTACAATACATCTGGCGGTGTCAGCAGAAGTGGAGAAAGTCAGTGGCTGCTACTTTAGAAATTGTAAGGCAGTGAAACTCCCTGGAAAAGTTCGTAATAAAGATTTGGCTACGCAGCTGTGGAACGTTTCTAAGGAATTTGTGAATTTGAGTGCTTAATGTGTCGTTATAGTAAACGTTATCAAGTAACCATTATTGTGTTGTCATTATTATATTGTGAACTTATTTAATTATCTTTGTTTTATTAGTGCTGATGTTAAGATGCGCTTACACGGGCAATAATTAGGGCAATAATTGCTCGGCAACACTATTGGAGGGATCTGGAGCAATTAGTGGAGCAATATGGAGCAATTTATTTCATATTATTGCTCAATGTCATATCGCTCAAATATTCAATGGCCACATCACTCAATATTTTACTGCGCAATATTGCTGCTTGTTGTCGCAAATTGCTTGATGCAGTAGTCGTGACGTCAAAGTTGCGAGAATTGAGTGGAGTTGAGTAATTTTAGTTGCCCGTATAAGCGCATCATTAGATATTATTTTAATTTTAGATATACTCGTATAGGCGTGAGACCAAGTCAATTTCATAAAAAATCGATATAAACTGTAAGAACTCGAATATGTTACTTGAATTTTAATATCATTTTTCTTGAAATCAACTGATACAAATCATAATTGTCTCAGTTTATTTACCCGAAAAAGATCAGCTGTACAAGAATATTTAACACAGTTATCAATTTGAAACTGATTTATAACAAATTTTAATGTTTTATTAAATGTACAGGAGTATTTACCATTTACTTCGTTAGTAATCTATACTTACCTGTGGCAGGGTGGTGTCACCGCCAAGACGAGCCAAGCGAAGCGCAAGGCCTACCTTTTCTCGAAGTGTTTCGCCGTTTTTTGAACCCTAATAGAGTTGGTTTCCGATATACCAGATAATTGATAATATTATCAAGATAATATGATAATATCAATAATAGACTAATTAAACATACAAATTGAATAGCTGTAATACTTTAAATTTAAAGCGACCTCATGAGGTTTGCCCAAGAGCCAAGTTGAGCCAAGCTTCTTAATCTACACAGCCTGTAACTCTACTGACCCTAACTTCAACAAATTCTACTTATTAGTAATTTATATATATATGGCTTGGCTGTTTCGTTGCGTGCTTCAGATTAGAAACTAAGAGCAGGTACACATTGGGCGTTTTGAAGCGCGCGCTTCAAAACGCCCAATGTTTACCAGCTCTAAAATATATTCGCATCACCCCCACAATTATGGTAGTGAAACGGCGCCAGCCATACATGTACTTATACATATTATGTAGAGATTATTGAAGTTAGGGTCGGTAGAGTTAGGCCATGTAAATTTAGAAGCTTGGCTCTACATATGTTCTGATATCTTTTTCACAGGGCTGCAGAGTAAATCTTATATGGTCGTCTTGGCAACATTTAACATGAAATGTTTTTTGGGATATATTCCTGTCTACATTTATTTCCTATCTATACTAATCCTTACTAATAGTATAAATGCGAAAGTGTGTCTGTCTGTCAGTCTGTTACCTCTTCACGCCCAAACCGCTGAACCGATTTTGCTAAAATTTGGCATGGAGATACTTTGAGTCCCGGGAAAGGACATAGGATACTTTTTATCCCGGAAAATGTACGGTTCCCGCGCGATAAACTAATTTTGGTGCAACGGAGTTGCGGGCGTCATCTAGTTAAATATATTTATTTTTTCCAGGGCTATGCAAAAACTACTTATGTTGACCAAGGGACAGATCGCCGATATTTAACGTGGTAGTTTAAAATGTAATCATGTTTCATTTTATAATAATATGTAATTTAAAAAAATTAGGTCCTTAAATCTGCATAATATTATCATAATAATAGCTCCCACACCGGTTTCATTGACACCAGACCAGCTACGCAGGAGTAATTTTATAGTGACCAAATGTGTGCGCAGTACAGAAAAGCACTCTCTATTCCTTTGCTCTCATAACCCAGTGGGACGGACGACCGACACGACTTGCGAGAGGTCAGGCGTAGGACCGACTGTTTACATCATCATACTTGTCAGACAATCAGGTGATCAGCCTGCATTGTCCTTAACAACCTTGGAAATAACACGTTTCCAACGCGGGAATCGAACCCACGACCTCCGATTCAAGAGCCGCGCTCTATATCACTAGACCACGGAGGCGTTAGTTAATTAAATTACCTCCTCCTTTTTGAAAGTCGGTCAAAAATAAATATTATCATGGTACACTAGTCACTACCATAAAGCTGCATAGGGCAAATTAGCAAGTGAATTGTCCCAAGCCGCTCGCTCTATACTTTTTCCGGAGAACAACAAGTTTGTTGCAATCTCGTAGTTCCCCTAATTGCTAAACTTCACCAGTACCTCACGCTGTCCCTGGATTCATTTAACTTGAAGCATACTTCAGTCAACAAAAGCACTGCTCACGATGTAGCTTTTAATGCAGTTTAAACGGTTTCGATCCAGGAATTCGATAGCTCGCGCCCGGGAAACCGAGTTAACTAGAAAATGTGGTTTATTTTACATAGACAGCTGATACAACTTTGTACAGAGTTTTTATTTTATTTGTCCACTAGATGTTGCCCCATCGAAATACTATTTTCGATGTAAAGCTATAGTTCGTTGTCGTATATCGTCGTTCTAGATGTGATAACTCGTAACTAACAATTTTTGTTATAATTAGAAGATTTTTTTAAATACTTTTTCTGGTCATAAACAGTTAATGTTATACATTTTGATGGCAAAAAGCGACTTTGTTTTGAAAAGTTTGTATCTCATGTAAAGTTCGTCAGTTTACGAGCTATAGATAATCCTACATATATTATAAAGGCGAAAGTTTGGATGTATGGATGTTTGTTACTCTTTCACGCAAAAACTACTGAACGGATTTTAATGAAACTTTACAATAATATAGCTTATATATCAGAATAACACATAGGCTATAATTTTAACCGACTTTCAAAATGGAGGAGGTGTTATGTTCGTTCAACGATTACTCCGCCGTTTGTGAACCGATTTTCAAAATTTTTCTTTTGGTGTATAGGTTATCATCTCTATTTGCTACCACATTCATAAAAGTGGTGACCTGATGAAGGGATCCCTAAGAAATCGAGAGAACTACGCAAAATTTATATGGAAACATGTGGTGACTTCGGTTTCGTTAGCAGTATTCTAAGCATATGCTACCAACAAGTAAGATTTTGCACCATCTTGGTGCAAATACATACCATGGTTCGGAAGGTGCTGAGAGAACTCCTATGACCTATCTCTTTATAGATACAAGTTTGGGAGTTTCGACGTTGTTTTAAGAACTGAAAGCAACTACTACTGCTATTACTATGCAAATTACAATTATCATTATCATCATCACTACCATTTAAAACCATTATAAGTACCATGCATCGTCCCATTATGACCGTTTTATTGGTACTTTTTATAGTCTCTTAGATCGAGACTAGAGTTTGTCAAGCGATATAAAAATTATAGATATTAATAATTATTATATTTACCAAGGTGGCAATTTTATCATATTAATATGCATGAGATATAATAATATGTATGAGATAATAGTATATCCTACTTAATATTATAAAGGCGAAAGTTTGTGAGGATGTATACAGTATGGATGTTTGTTACTCTTTCACGCTAAAACTACTGAACGGATTTTAATGAAACTTTACAATAATATAGCTTATACATCAGAATAACACATAGGCTACAATTTTAACCGACTTTCAAGATGGAGGAGGTGTTATGTTCGTTTTTTTTATATTTAACGATCACTCCGCCGTATGTGAACCGATTTTCAAAATTTTTCTTTTGGTGTATAGGGCATCATCCCAATTTAGTACCCCGTTCACAAAAGTGGTGACCTGATAAAGGGTTCCATTAGTAATCGAGGGAACTCTTCAAAATTTATATGGAAACATTTGATGACTTCGGTTTCGTGAGAAGTATTCGAAGCATTAGTAAGCGAAGCAAGTAAGATTTTGCACCGAAGTATATCATGGTTCGGAAGGTGCTGAGGGAACTCCTGATTCTTTATAGATACAAGTTTGGGAGTTTCGATGTTGTTTTAAGAACGGAAAGCAGATGCTACTATGCAAATTTCGCTCATCATCATCTTCGTATTATTAAGTACTAGCGATTTGACCGAGCCTTGCTCGGTATTCGATAAAACACGAATAAAATGACATTTTCTAAAAATGATTCCTAGCTAGATCGATTTATCGCCCCCGAATCCCCCTATATACTAAATTTCATGAAAATCGTTGGAGCCGATTCCGAGATTCCAATTATATACAAGAATTGCTCGTTTAAAGATATAAGATAAAATTGCCCTTGCGGTATAATTTATTTTCGATATATCGCCTTAAGATATTGACCCGCTATATCCTTTTTATTGCAATCGCGACAGTGTTTTCGACAACCACACGAACAAAGTCGCGGGCACTGCTATAATTTATATGGCAAAACAACGTTTGCCGGGTCAGCTAGTAATAATATAATGATAATACGTCCGTACGATGTATTTGGTAGGGTACATCCATGGAGCTATCACATCTAGACCGAAGATATTATTTTTTTTGCAGGAACCGTAAACTTTATAGTTTATTGCGATGTTAAAATATATTTCATGATCATTTCCAAAGTATATATAATAAACTAAAATCAATCCATCCAAATCCAACCACCTAAAAGTTAAAGTGGCTCAAGAATAAAGAGATGATATAGAGACAAATACATAGCTAGTACAAATAATTTACTTCATAATAAAATTTTGGTAAAACAGTAATATATTTAAAATAAATATTAAATACCCAATAGACAATTATTTTCTTCTATTAATATCAACTTTTTGTAAAATATAGTCAATGGTAGTTGTATTATATCCTTAGCTTTACTAATGTCTATAATGTCTGTACTCAGTAGTAGGTATCTAAACTAGAAATCATACAAAGAATTTAAAATTCTCATTAGGTACTGGATTAATGAATATTAGAATGATAGTGTAGTGAGTAAGGATTGAGTCCGCTATTTCAATCAATGTCTTCTTTATTTGCCTTGTCGTCTTCACCAAATTCTGTATTTGAAGTGACTGTGGAACGAAGAGCTGTAAGAATGTCATTACATTTCCTGGCTCTGATCTGCTCCTGTGCTATTTCTTCAATTTGCGCTACACTCTGCTTATCATGTATACTCCGTAGTTTTGCACCAACATAACCGATGCAGTCACACAGTTTCTGCTGAAGATTATCAATGCTCCAGTAGAATTGGAGATCCAGTAAAATTGCAAGTAAAAATCCAAAGTAAAGTCCTCCGATTCCGGCTATGAAATAATACAATTTTGGATCACTCGTTGACAATATGGAATCGTCAGTAAAAATAAAATAATTTAAAATTTGCAAAAGGGATTCAAGTAAATATGATTCACTCATTTTAATTTTGTATTATTTTTTAGAAATATGTAAAAGTTCAGGTGGTTTTATACTCACATGTCTGACATTCCAATGACAAGTACTTTTATCTTTTTCTGTTTGATAGGATCCACTGACCTCCATCATACAAGTACGCATAGGATCAATATGATTCCTGTCACTTAATCTACAAAGAAGAGATGAAGAGTATTTAGGTACTACACGAAGAATAAAACTTTTATTTCTCAGATTAATTATTACCATATTTCTTCCGAGCACCATATTTTCGTGTTAATTTATACCAACAACTTTTTCTGACATACACCACAACTTTGTAGCGAGATCTTTGTTTGACGCCTTTCTGCCAATTTCTTTTACTGTACATTCTTCAAAGTAGCAGCCACTAACATTTTGAACCTCCGGGGACACAGCTAAATATATCGACGTCTGTGCGGCCTCACGAAGGGTTTTAACAAATTTTCCAAAAATAAAACCTAGTACTGAAATTAGTCTCATAGGTATATGATTAGCGATATTACTTCTGCTGCATCCCGGATGAAGAAAATTAGCAGTAACGCCTGTGCCCTGAAGACGACGAGCCAGTTCCACCGTCATGAGAGCAACACACAGCTTGGAATCACGATACGAGTAGAATGAAGGGAAACGACCTGTCCTCGGTTCAATGAGATTGTCCAAATCCACGCGTCCATGTTTGTAGGCCGTGGAAGAAACATTTATTATTCTACTCGGTGATGATCGTGTAATCAGTGGTAGAAGCAAGTTAGTGAGTAGGAACGGTCCAAAATAGTTGATCTGCATCCCCAATGAAATTCCATCGTCTGACTTTTTGTTGGGAGTAAACAGGACTCCTGCGTTATTGATGAGAACATCCAAACTTTTTTCTGTAGATAATATCTCATTGGCAACAGATCTCACAGACTCGAGCCTAGCGAGGTCCAAGTAGATGAAGTGTACGTCGGAGTTCCCGGTGCGCGCCACAATAGCGTCTCTGACACTGTCGCCGTGCCGCTCGTTGCTGGCTATGAGGACACGGGCCCCTCTCTCCGCGAGGTCCGCGGCTGTCTCATATCCGATGCCGGAAGTACCACCGGTCACCAACACCACTTTGCCGACCAAGTGACGACTACTGACGCACACGCCTATGGTTAGTTTGAGATGAATAAATGATATCAAAACTAATAAAATAAAAAATAATAAAAGTATAAAATAAATAAACATTTCAAGGAGCAGTCACTACATGTCAACTGAGACTGAGAGTAGAAATAGAAGACAATATTAATTATTGCTCGTTGTGCGTTCAATATAAACAGTAAATCAGATATTATGGATTGATTTATTGAATTGTTGATAGAAGTGTAATGCTAAATAATAATAACCCAAGTTATTATATTACAGACCTATATTAAATAAAATATTAATTATGGCTTGACGTTTTTTGCTATTACATTCTGAGGATGAAAAATTTGAGAATTGCAATTAATGCAGTCTAACAGAACATTGACCGAGGAAACCCGGTTATTTGCGTAGTCGGAATATAATGAGACATAGGTAAGTAACAATAATTTGAAAACTGACGATTTTTTTTTGTATAAATGGAAGCTTTAGGATCAGGAAAATGATTTAAAATCGAAGAATCAAACACTGTAGATTTTATAAACAGCTAGAGATATAATATGTTATGAGCCAGTTGATGAAGTATTTAAGGGCGTTCCTTACGGAGATACCGTAATTTACCGTATTTCAAGCCTTATAAACTCATAATTTGAAAGCTACAAAGTTATAATAAAATACAGCAATAATCTTCAGTATGTCAACATTTCTTTTCCCGTTTTAAATTTTCTATTTTTGTTTAATAAGTAACTCATGATATCAGCTACCAAAGTAAAACCAATTTATTAAAATTCAAGCATACTTTCAGCATCTCCTTAGGATTTACAAATTACTTTTATTTGAAATACACGCCAATAGATCGACAATATCATAAACTACATATTCCCCGTTTTAAATTTATTTAGGACAATTTTGAACTAAGATAAGATGAAAATTGGGTTTTGGTGCGGTCTCGGCGGCGCGGTCGGCTCGCTCGGCAAAGATCGTTTGCTCGGGGGATGGCCTTAAGTAACAAGTTTTGTTCAAATTAAAATGAAATAAAATCCGGCCAAGTGCGTGTCGGGCCACGCGCTATATAGAGTTCCGTAGTACCGCTAGTTTTTGATAATTTTTGTATGGTCAATGAATGTACATTTATAATTATTATATTATTAAATATAGTCATTAGAGTTATTCTTGCAGAATGTCTTAAGCAACATTCTTAAATTATATAAAATAAGCATTGCTTTAATCTGCGTATGTGCTCTGACGGTCGTTGGAACGGGAAATATTTCGTCCATAGCATTTGGACGCTTTCCAACTTTGAACCGGAAAAACCCTTTCCCCTGTGAAAATATTACATGGATGTGCAATACTTTACCCGAACTGACCAGTGCTTATCGAAATGTATTAGAGTTATGAATAATAGGAAACTTGTGAGCAGCAGCTTATTATTCCATCTAGCTTTTTAAGTTGCATTTATAGGCGTCTATCTAAATAATTAATTGATCTTAACGTTGTTGATTAATAAAATTTGTAACAAAAATATACTTTTTTCAATCTAAAGTTATGAAAATAACAAATCAATGTAAAAGACGACAAAAAAAGACAAAAAAAAAGACGGGTTGCACTCCGGGAGTGCCGGCAGAAGTGAAAACTTGATTATTAACGTTGTGCATTTTTTAACCCATTTTTTATGAAAATTGATTTTTTAAAAATCGATTTTTTAGTTAATTGAAACCCTTACAATCGATTAAAAAAATATATATCGACAATTGAAAAAAAAACGATTGTTGGATTAATCAATTTCGATGTTACAACACTACTCTCCAACCGTCTTACGGTTTTTCCAAGGTTTTTCGATCAGCACGAGAATCTGACGCGAGTTTCATAGTTTTTACCCATCCCACAAAAGTGCTCAACGCCGCTAAAGAAGTTTTCACTTCAAAAAGAATAATATTATTAGGTGTACTTATAAAAATAAAAGTGCAATAAGTTTATGGTGATATATCTATTTATTTTCACACACTCACACAAATCTTTCTTACATCTCTAATAAATACTTACATCTATTGTTAATTTTATACAAAGCTTAGGTTTTAACATTAAGTACACGAAACTTACAATTAATTCAGTCACTTGATAGTACAGCGGTTACCAGAAATCTTAGGCCTTAATGTCGGTCGAGAAAAACGAACAGTTAAAACGAAAACTTAACATAAAACTAACAGTCACAGCCATTTCAATAACATAACAGTAAATTTAACAACAAATCAACGCTTAAAATTACTTAACATTAACAAAATTGAATAACCAACGATTCGTAATGTACAACAATGGTTGTTTAATGAGAATTTTATCCCCTAGGGTGGTGTGTTAACACATTTATTCGACATTAAATATATACTATTTAAATTCAGTTGCGAGTTCACAATGAAATTAATTAGGTGGGCAACAATGATAAAATTTTAACTGAATATGGAAATTGGTATCGTCCAGTCCTCGGTGGAGGAAAAAATTCTCATCAAATGTTATGAATAAAAGCTGTTCATACTTAAAACGTAAACGAATGAGTATGATACAGCCTTATACACAACTTTAGCATCCTGTAAGGGTAACACGTACCCATACAGAAGGCAAAGAACAGAGGCACTTGAAATAAGGCACTGTGTGTGCGTGTAATCAGACGCAAATTTTGAACAATAACAATGTACAAAAAAAAAACTTAACTCAAAAGTAAAATTCAACAATATTTTACACACAGAACAACAAAACCAAAATTCAACTTAAATAATTAACAGTGAAACTTAGTCGTAAGAAAGATGTGTTTTAAGAAAGCCCTAATTTTGTTATGTACTCGACATGTTTATTTTTCCTTATTAACTTTTGTGCTGTAGACGTTTCTTTGGAAATGAGTGGTTTCCTAATTATTTTGTTTCATTAAAACGATCATCAAACAAAACAGGTTAAGTTACAAAATAAAACATAAACTTAATGTTTTAAACAAAAACACTAACAATATTATGTTGGAAAGAGCCAAAGTATACAAAATATTACAAACTCAAAACATGCTCAAAAAATATTTTGAAGTAATGTCAGATTTTAGAAGGTTTATTTTATTATATGGAAAACAGAAATGTATTGATCAGAAAAAAATAGAAAATAAAAATAAAACAAAAACTTAATGACGGTGAACGTACAACTAAACGGAAAAAATAAAAAACAAAAACTGAACATTAATTTTAACCCACAACAAAAATGTAACATAACAAAGTAGGATATAACAAAAACAAAAACTTAACCCTTCCTTAACTTCACTGAAATTATGATGGCAGTGTTCAAATAAAGGAATCAACGCATTAACTGAATACGTGGCTGAAGTATTATTTTTGAGTATGTGTGCGTTTGCCTGATTAATTATTATTATCGGTGCTGTTAAAAGTATCACCTTGAAAAATGTCTGAGCGACAACTTTGCTAATAGTAGGTATAGATTAGAAAAAAAATATTTATAGCATTGGTATAGATAGATCAGTAATATTGGAGAAATATTACTGATCTATCTTTTAAATTTTAAATATTCTTTTGTAATTTTACATAAAAACACTATTAAGCACGAGTTACGTATTTTAGTCACTTGAAACAATTTTAAAATTGATGATACAATGTCAAGTCAAGGTTCAAATAACCGATTGAATTTGTGGAATCAACTACAAGTAATGCATAAGCAGCAATATTTTTAAAGCCTAACAAGAACAGTTTTTTTTTTTTTAAGAAATAACGTTACTAACATTAGGTAACAAAGTGATTTTGTAATCTGAGTTTCATAGAAACAATAACATTAAATAAAAATAAGAACAGGTAAGATATCAATGAATTTTTCAAAGTAAACGGTTCAAACGAAAACAAGATGTCTGCGATGCTTTAAAAGTTAACGGTAACAAACGAAAACAACCAGATATCAATAAAATGTTCAAATTAACCGGCAATAAACAAAAACGTGTAGGTAACAATGATATTTTTCAAGTTACAGAACGAAAGAAAACAGGGAAGTATCAATGTTTACAAAGTTAACAGTACTAAACAAGAACAGTGTTTACGAAATTTTCAAAGTTAACAGTAACAAGAGAAAACAAGGGAGTATCAATGAAATTTTTAAAAATTAACGTTAAAAAACGAAACACTTATGACATTATTCAAAGCTTACGGTAACAAATAAAGGTAACGTGGAACTAACAAAACGCGTAACAGTAACAACACCGCACATTAAGGCTCTCATATTGAAATACATTAAGGCTCTCATATCGAAATAGAAACTTGGTGTAATGGAAACACTGCAAACCGATACAGAAATACGACTTATCCTAAGGAACACAATCCTAACCTACGACTAACCTATCTTTGGGATCCTAGAATGATCAGTGGTTCACCTGATTCTTTCTGGAAATCCATTTTGTGAAACATTAGCCCTCCTCGTTGGGCAAAATGGATTTTTTATTTGGTTTGTTGTCATCCTTGCTGCATGAAACATTATTGGTTATCATCCAATCATTTGTAGATAATGTTGATGAAATGAGATATTTGTTTTCTGTCATTATCTGTAACAATAAATCAAGATTAAGATTAGTATACACTATACACCTACAACATTAACAATATTTTGAAATTCACAAGGTTGTAAAGTATGTTTAAAATAAATGTTTTTTTAAAAGCGCTGTTCAAGTTTGAAGAAATTCTATTCAACTTTCAAGAAGCTTTAACTAATTTATCTACTAAAAGGTCTTAAAATAACACAGCACAAAATTTAACGATTTTAAGTATCTGAGTAATATATTTTGTATACCAAAAAAACAGAATAGACATAATTACACAAGTCGATAGCGAAACTAAAATGAAGAGTTCACTTCAAGTAGAGAAATAAAAGTAGCTCACCTGAAATTATTCGAGTCTGCAATTCGCGAGCTCGCCGAAGACGTTTTTCAAGAAACAGCTTTTCCGTAACTTAAACATTAATTAACTTCACTTCAAGTTTTAATTGACAAACTAGCGATAACTTTGCCGGGGACCCGGCTGGGTCCCCGTGTTTACTGTCGCTCGTCAGATTCTGGAATGATTTTAATTGCGTCCACACCCCTATATATACGGGTCCCGAAATCGGTCCCCGCGCTACCGTGAGAGCGCCAGCGCACGTGGTATTACACCATGCCCGAACACAATAGTAAATTTCTTTGTCCCATTCATTCAACCCCTCGAGCGTCTTACGTATCTGCGCTTACCTGTACTTGCGTAAGGGGCGCAATCTCGCCCGGTGGGAAAGTACGCAATCTAACGGAATTTAATCATACGAATGTATTATGATTTTATTCGAGGGGTCCCAGGATGTAACTTTCACACGCTCCACGATATTATTATTCGGTAATCCTCGTCCGTAGAATCTTATAGAAATCCTTTAGTATCACTAAAAGTTCTGAGTGTCGTGTTTTACGTCGGTAAGTTTTATATCTTTATTTTAAATTCGTTGGAAGTTTATTTAAGTTTCATAAATTTTTTTTTTTTAAATACTGGTTTACATATTTTTCCACTCTGCATAAAAAACAAAACCATTGTTAAATGTAAATATTTTTTTAAATGTTCAATGCCCGAATGACGAACAAAGCGAATGTATATTAAGGGCGTTCCGTCCGGAGATACCGTAATTGACCGTATTTAAAACCTTATAAACTCATAATCTGAAGGCTACGAAGTTATAATAAAAATACAGCAATAATCTTCAGTATATCAACATTCCTTTCGCCGTTTTAAATTTTCTATTTTTGTTTATTATACTCATGATATCAGCTCCCAAAGTAATACCAATTTGGTAAAATTCGAGCATACGAGTAGATTCAGCATCTCCTTAGCATTTACAAATTACTTTTATTTGAAACTCACGCCAATAGATCGACAATATCATAAACTACATATTCGCTGTTTTAATTTTTTTTTAGGACACTTTTGAACTAAGATAAGTAAAAATAATAGGGTTTTGGCGCGATCTCCGCAACGCGGCAAATGTATGGCCAAGGTCGTTTGCTCGGGGGACGGCCTTAAGAATCTTTACACCCTTACACCTCCGGGAAGTAGAAAACGTAGTAAACAACGAGCGGAACATTACACCTCGCCTCTCATTAATTTGCGGCCATTCAGGCCCCAACCGACTCCAATTGACTCGGCCGAGTGTTATGGATCAACAAAAGAGCCTTTCTGCGATACCGAGGACGTGCTCCGCTTAAAATAATGACTTTTAATTTATTAAGGTAAGTAAAACCGGTATTGTTTCACCCCACGAATTTCTAATGACGCTTAAATAACGCTCAAATTAAGCGATTTTAAATTCAGCGGTCAGCGGAGGGTTAGCGGTTTGCGAATTGGGAGTATAACAGGCATGTGAATTATTGGATTTCGGGTTCTGAGCGATATATAAATTACAAAATGACTTCCTGAATTCGAAAATATTTTATGTGTACCCATAATGTATATTGTATATTACTGTGTACAACTACAATAATTATTATTGATGTGCCTTGCAGCCTGCTGGCCGGGAAATCACAATACATCATACCTAGTACAATCCTACTCACACTTATTATATTTTATCGAAAATACATTCGGCGTTTCTAATCAGATTTACAAAATTAATGTAAAGTTTAATAATATTTCGTTATCGCGAAATTAGCAATAAATTAGAACAAACTTATTATGAGCAAAAAGCTCGCAAGCCCAAACATAAATATTAGAGATACAGAGATAAAATCCTAAATTATTCCCAATTTACTATTATCGGAAGAAATATATCATCGGTAGACACGATATGTTATCTAACCTAGACACACTATCGCAATTCGTAGTGCGCCTACAATCCGCGCTCGCCGACTCTATGGGGAATTCTCAAACGTTTTCAATCGTTTCATTGCTATCCAATATCCATGCTTTAGCTATTGGTTTTATTGAACATGTAAATTATGTCAAACATAATATGATATATTTTAATAACTTTTGCTTTTGCAAACGTAAAAATTTTAGATGACAATGATTAAAATCATGAACATCAATATTTTATACCAACGTTAGTTATACTTTTCGTCACCAAAATATAGCATGGACTGCATAACAAAATTAAGTATTATCAAGTACCTATTCGTTAAGGATCAATTTCAAATCACATAGATCCCCGCGCAAATAGATTTTTCCCGTGATAAAAACTATAAACCGGATAAGATCAAAAGACTCCAAGTGTCTCCATAAGATACTCGGATTATCTAAATTAGTTCAGCGATTTTATTATGAAAAAAAGACGGGTTGCACTCCGGGAGTGCTGGCAGAAGTGAAAACTTTATTATTAACGTTGTGCATTTTTTAACCCATTTTTTATGAAAATCAATTATTAAAAAATAGATTTTTTTAATTAATCGAAACCCTTACAATCGATTAAATTATTAACCCATTTTTTATGAAAATTGATTATTAAAAAACCCTTTTTTTAATTTATCGAAACCCTTACAATTCGAGTTTGAGTTCGAGTTTTCGAGTTCGAGCTTTCGAGTTCGAGTTTTCAAGTTTTTGAGTTAACTCGAACTCCAAAACAAACTCGAATTATAAGGGTTCGAGTTCGAGTTTGACACAAAACACTACTCTCCAACCGTCTTACGGTTTTTCTATGGTTTTTCGATCAACACGAAAATCTGACGCGAGTTTCACAGTTTTTACCCATCCCACAAAAGTGCTCAATGCCGCTAAAGAAGTTTTCACTTCAAATATAACAAACATACAGAGCGCATCACAGACGGTGAAGATAATATAATATATATTATTTTAGAGCATGTTTTAGAATATCGCTCACCATACAAATCCTATGAACCATCACACACGACGAAGTTAATTTATATTTTATATTTTGTATCTTAAGATACCAAGCGATATGGAAATATATATTTCGTACCTATTTTATCTTAAGATACGAAATATATATTTCGTATCTTAATATGTTATCTGAAGATGCGAAATATATCTTTATGAATAGGTACAGGGTGTTTTTGTGTCGAGCAGCGGGCTCATCGGTGATCGGACGCACTAGTAGATGCAGTGTTGCCAGTGCTGTATGTTAGAAAGTTACATACCTACTCTCATTCGAAAAGTAACATTTCGGATAATTTTAAATAAAATTGACTTATAATTGATTGCTTTATTATTATTATTGCTTAAAAAGCTCATGAATCGAAATGAATGTTTCTCTTGAATTTCTAAAATACTCCTGAAACTTTTTCGTTGACAGATATTTTAAATTTGACACCAATTTTGTTGACACCGCGCGCTATAAACTGAAGTCCACGCGGACGAAGTCGCGGGCAACAGCTAGTATTTTATATTTGGTCATCTTAAGATAAAATATTATATTATCTTCACCATGTGTGATGCGCTTAAGTGTAGATGACTAATGTAACAGTGAAATGTGCGTGGATAATGCTGATGAGTGATGACACTAAGGATGCCAAAATATCCACTAAACCCAATCCATTTCCTGTATTCGTATTCGTATCATTTGAAACTCGTCGAATCGAATCCTTTGATGACACGGCCCGTATGCGATACCCAAACGAAATACATGCGCATGTAGCTTGCATTTAGCCTGCATTCAGCCTGCATGTAGCCTATATATAGCATGTAGCATAGTCTTAGACTCGGATTCCAACCCCTGGGAAATGCAGGAGAATACACCGCATTTCTTGTTCCGTACCGTTCGGCTCACATTACGTTCGAATTGCTAAAGACATTGTGAGTATTTGTGAGTTACTTCACTATCACTATCTGTAGGTGTGCCACGGAAGGATAAAAATATTGAGATACTCAAAGCTGAGATATTATTTCAAAAACTTGTTTTAAAATTTCATCATAAAATTGGATTGTAAATCCATTATGTATTTATTAGCGCACTCTCTATAGTGTACAGTCCATAGTACCCCCAACCCGCGGGCCGCGGTTTAGCTGTGGCCCGCCGGGACTTTAACTGTAGCCCGCTTGATTTTAAACCATTTTGAAATTTACGCCCACTGGCAAAATAATGTAGTCGTCGTGAAAGACGTGAAATTTTTTCCACTTTTAAATCGTTAATTTTGAAGAACATTATTTTTTAACCTAATATTTTTTTTTGTTGCGGCCCATGACAGCAAGATCAAGACATGTTAGTGGCCCGTATGAAAAAAAGTTTGGGGCCCACGGGTAGGTGTAGACTGTAGAGTGTAGAGTCTACAGTCTACACTGTCTACACTGTAGACTATTATAGGGATGAATGATAAACTCTATATTATAATTTATAAGTCATTCATCATTCAGTCGCTAATTAGCGATTTATGATTAATAATTATCTATGTATGATTATTAATGATTAATAATTATAATCGAAGCATTTTTTTGTAAATTGATCTAAACATACTGATGCTATTTTTATCTTAGCTCTTAACCTCTTATTTATAAAATAATAATATGTATGTAAGTATTGCTTCCGCCCTTGGACTACCTACTTCGTCTTATCAGCGGCGTAATCTACCCCTACAGATTGTGTTCTTGATTAGGTCCTTGTGCTATCGAAGAAACTGATATACGTCATTTGGCCAGGTTATGTCAATTCAATGTTAATTATTTTAAACTGTCCGCCAGGTTTGACATAAAGATAAGTTATCTCATCTGCGTCAACAAAACTAATGTGGTCCCTTACTTTTAACCACGATGTTTGTTCCTACAAGCCCTATCTTTATAATATAATATGCATACCAATATATTGTTTAAACATAATAATTCCATTTACTATCATATTTTGGGACAGTAAACACTATCGATACCTAAGTAACATCAAACGCCACTGAACCTGCATTCACAAACAAGGATTTAGTTGTCAATATTCCCAATTTGATGACACATCCCGGCGTTTGCTCAGATAAGTGAAAGAACATGTTATGTGTAAATACAAGTTGACGACTTAAGTGGCTGTAGTGTACATATTGAATTACGCTCTCATAGTCCAGTGATTCAACTTAGATCTGTGTGCGATTCCTGCGTTGGAATGGAATGTTTTCAAATCTTATATGAACTATACTGTACTCGGCGAAACATGGCGGTAGCGGTCATTGACTCCCTGTCAAAAACTTGTAATTTTCTATATAAACCACGATTGACAATGAAGTGTCAGATGTTGTCAATCGCGGCTTTGCATCGAAAATGTCAAGTTTTTGTACAGTGAGTCAATGACCGCTACCGCCATGTTTCGCCGAGTATAGGGGGTATAGTTACTAAAATTTTAGTCAATGCAGTAAATATAATATAATATTATTGAGTAATGACTCACATAACGACCAAAGTATGGTACTATTATTATCTACTTAGAACTGTTTGGTACAGATTTAACAAGAGTTTACAAAGAGAACTATTCATTAGCGATACTAATAGTCAATGATTAAGAAAAATTATTGTAGTAATTTGTTAATGCGCCGTTTAAGCACTAATTAACCATTGTTTCTGTTTGTTGACGTAATCGAAAATATTATATTACATAAGCTACATGATAAAGAACTGATAATTTTGTCAAACCGAAATTAGTTTACCATGCGGGAACCGTACATTTATCTGCAACCATATGTCTGCAACAAAGTATATCATAATATAAGTCTTTCACGTCACCTTTTAAAATATAGCATCTTGTAACCAAAACTTAAAATGAATTATGAAATCATTGGCTAATGCTTCAAAATAAACAAATACGTAAAATACACACACTTTCGCAAAATAATAAATATAAACTACAGATTTAAACCAACTTTACATACCATCCTCATCACCTTGATGAGTGGCAGTCTTCCACAGTGCGTTTCTCGCGTAACTTTCTACCGCGCACTGTAAAACTCTGGAACGAACTGTCACCAGCAGTATTTCCGGACCTATACGACCTGCAAACCTTCAAGAAAAGAGCGTATTCCCTCTTAAAAGGCCGGCAACGCTCCTGCAGCTCTTCTGATGTTGCAAGTGTCCATGGGCGACGGTAGTTGCTTACCATCAGGTGACCCGTCTGCTCGTTTGCCCCCTTATAAAAAAAAAAAAAAAAAAAAAAAAAAAAACTTTATATGCATGCTTAGCTTTATTTTCCAGCAAAATTAATGCATTGTCGAGGAGAAAATTCTTTTTTCCAATAAACGCCAATACATCGTTATATTCAGGATTACGGGAGCGATGGCAGCGCATAATTTCTGCTTTATTAAACATCGTATCTAGCTCTATCTAGCTCAGATAACTAACGGAAAATGTTGCCTTCGAGCTATTTTAGGTATTTTCTAGTAACGCTACAGAAGAATTCATAATCACGAAGAGATTGACGGCGCCAATACGGGGTTACTTTAAATAAATACTTAATGAGATATGTTCCTTCTTGAACTTATTATTCTCATATCAGGACCTTCTTAGAGTGAAGTAAAAATTATATGTTGTTATTAATATATTTTTTTTACATTACACTCGAGAGGTTATAATTTTGTAGAGAAAAAGGCTTTATTCTTTTTCCCATTTACGGTGACTACGCCACTACAAAACAGGCGTGGCATAGTTCAATGTTGGCAGGAAATAAAACCTATAGGCCTACCGCCTAGGTCATACAGTGGCATTTTATTTTAATTTTTGACCGACTTCCAAAAAGGAGGAGGTAATACGTTCGGCTGTATGTATTTTTTTTATGTATGTTCAACAATTACTCAGCCGTTTGTGGTCTGATTTTCAAAATTCTTTTTGTGTTGTATAGGGTTTGATTCGAATTTGGTACCATGTTCATAAAAGTGGTGACCTGACGATGGGATCCATGAGTAATCGAGAGGACTTCTTGAAATTTGTATCAAAACATATAGTGATTTCGATTTTTTCTGAAGCATCACCCTGGATCCGAAGGTACCGAACAGAACTTAATTTGAATGCTTATATTTTGCATCGAAGCAGTTGTTTTTGATGATGATTTCGCTGTTTGTGGACCGATTTTCAAAATTCTCGTGTTGTTGTATAGGATATAATCTTAATTTTGTATAACAATTACGAAAATGGTGAGCTGATGATGGGATCTATGAGCAATCGAGGGAAATCCTTGAAATTTGTCAAAACACTCATAGTGTTTAAAATGTTGTTTTTAGTAAGTTAAACATATTATGTTACGAATAAGAGAAATTTCATACGAAGGTGTCTTTTGGTCCAAAGGCACTGAATAGAACTCCTGAACCTTTAAAGATAAAAGTTTTGAAATTGCAGCATCGCTTAGATAACTGCAAGCATTTACCACAATTTCGCTTACAGTAACATAATGTGAATAGTTAACATTCGTATTGGAGCCTTATTTTGTAGATAACTAAAAAGAGTGAAATTATTATTTTTAACAAAAAATTAAAACCGACTTCCAAGGTAAAAATAATATAGTAATATGAACTAAAAAGTATAAAATAACTCTTACTCTTTAATAGTGCCTTTTTCAGAATTCGTCTAAATCTAAACTATTTCTGTACATACTACAGTCTTCATTACTTTGAAGTCGGTACCAGACACCAGTTCCAAAAGTTTCAGATATTCTAAGTTCTTACATTACTGAACTCACGAATAAATTAGCTGGTACCGACTTTAAAATAATGAAGACTGTTGTATGTACAGAAATAGTTTAGATTTAGACGAATTCTGAAAAAGGCACTATTAAAGAGTAAGAGTAGGTCATCGAGACCGGGTTTTCCCGAAACCCGAAAACCCGGGAAAACCCGGGAAAACCCGGGTTTTGGGGATCATGAAAAAAGGGATTCAAAAATGGAACCCGGGTTTCTCGAGCTTTTCGGGTTTTTTGTTTTTTTGATAATTATTAAAGGCCAGACCTGATAAAAAGTTTTTATAACAAACTAACATACAAATTATTTATTTTTATAACATATTGTATAGGTTTAATTATTTATATTGGTCATAATTAAACAAAATATAATATTTTAAAGGAAAAGTTTCGCTTTAAGAGCATTAAAGACTAATTGTCATAAAAATATTTATTAATAATAATTAATAATACATATTTTAAAAATCCTACCAAGAAGTATGATACGGCCGTGCCCGTTCACTCGAGACTTGGTTGGGCACTGCCGTGACCGCACACTATGGTATTTAAATAGTATTTTACTGGAAAGATGCTGGTAATCACTGAAAATCATATTTAAAGTATTTTCGCATCGTTAATCATTGAATTTCAAGAAAACCCGAAAAAACCCGAAAAACCCGGGTACCCGGGTTTTCATTAAAAAAACCCCGAAAACCCGGGTTTTGAAAATTGGGTCCGGGTTTCGATGTCCTAAGTAAGAGTTATTTTATACTTTTTATGTCATACTTAAAATGACATGACCTGTCAAGAAAACAATACCGATATTCTCGTAATAAATTTATAATATTTAAAATTTGCTTAATATTACAATGTTTCTGAAGTGAAATACACAGATTCTTATCTATTTTAAAATAAATAATTGGTGAACAACCTAGTGCAAAGCCGTTGCGATAAAAAATAATACAAAAGGTGCCCTTTGTTTGACAAAATAAAGTAGCGAAAATATATGGATCTGCTGCCTGCCGGCCTTGCAGAAGTACTTTCCCGATTGCCAAAATGAGACTTGAGAAGATAATATTGTTAGTTTGGATCAATGACTGTAACTTATACTGAGAGAGAGGCCTGAGCTGTTTCTACAGGGTAATGCGATCCAACGCTCTGTTGCCTTGATAGGCATTTATTTGATGCTGACCGGGAACCGTCCGGAGAATTAGCACACGAGCCACGACCAAACTACAGTATAATGCCCAAGTGTACGCCGCACGATGAAAGATACAGCCAAGAAGGCTGGGAGAGATGACAAGGAGAAGCAGCGAAGTCCTTATTTCATACCAGCTACATTTTATTTATTTGAATTTTTCTTTAGTTAATCTTATTATTATTTATTTTCCTTCTTTTATCTTTACCTTGTAATTTATGTAAATAAAATATATTCTAAGGTTCTAGTTTAAGTTACATTTTAGTACAATGTCTGTGGATGTTAATAACAGCAGCCAGGGCTTCGCATGCCCGCACTGTCCCTGCTCAAGTCGCCGTTTCAACGGCGTTCACGGGTTAAATATACATATCAGCCGCAAGCATAAAAACCTGCTCCCGCAACCTTCGTCTGATTCACCCTGTATCTCGACATCCCCCGGCAGCCCCGCTCAGCCCAACCAGGTCAGTGCCGACTACTTCGATTTAGACAGCCTTTCGATGTTCAAGCGTAGTGTTCGCGTACTGAAACACGTGCCCAAAGGAGCCAGAAGTCTTGCAGCTGGCAGACTTGCGGACCTGATTGATGCCTGTGTCAACAAAAACACTAAAGCGGCTTGGTACGATTTTCTATCATTTGCTTTCTTTGCACTTAGAGTACCGGATCAGACAACCAACTCATCCCTCACGTCGAAAGTGAAACACAATATCTACAGCTCCTGTCCCCCGCCTTGCGAGATCGCAACTCGGCTAACCTTCAATCTGTGCAAAAGGGTTGAAATAAAAGTACACGAAGGTGATTTAGCAGGCGCGGCACGTCTGCTCGTCTCAGACTGTAAAATCGCCCCCGCCGACACAAGCACCCTAGAGTCTCTGATCCAAAAACACCCCACACCATCGCGCCCACTGTCCATACCCCCTTTGTCCTCAGTAGGGTCCATAGCTCCTCTAGTACTGTCCCCCGCAGATGTCGTTTCCGCTATACAAAGCTTTAGTAACTCATCTGCCTCTGGCCCCGACGGCATCCGCCCGCAACACCTTAAAGAATTATTGTCGCCTTCTGCAGGCAACAACGGCTCGCGTCTGCTAAAATCACTTGCAAATCTCTGCAACTTCCTACTGCAAGGCGAGTTAAACCCTTATGTAGCTCCACACCTATATGGAGCGACACTCTGTGCCCTCCTAAAAAAAGATGGTGGCATACGGCCTATAGCCGTAGGTTCAATCTTTAGACGCCTCGTGGCGAAATGCGCATGCCGAGCCGTCAGGGAACCTATGGCGACACATCTGCAGCCCACCCAAGTTGGCTTCGGAACTGCCCTCGGCTGCGAGGCTGCAATTCACGCGACGCGGGCCTTTGCGTTAAACCCCGCTAACAGCGACTGTGTCATCGTCAAGGTAGATCTTAAAAATGCTTTCAACTCCGTTGAAAGGGATTCCATCCTAAACGAGGTCAAAGAACTAATTCCTTCTCTTTATCCATTTCTTTACCAGTGCTACGCTTCACCCAGTCACTTAACATACAACGGTCATAAAATTTCATCACAGGTAGGAGCGCAACAGGGTGATCCCCTGGGTCCCCTTATATTCAGCTTAGCCATCCAAAAGAAAATATCATTGATTACGTCTCCCCTGAATGTCTGGTACCTCGACGATGGCACAATTGGAGGAAGTCCAGAGGTTGTCGCAGAAGATATCCGAACGCTCAGTAGGAGTCTTCAGGAATTGGGTCTCGCTATTAACACCAGCAAATGCGAATTATTCGCTTGCGGCGAGACAGACTTAGCCAAAATCACCACCTTCGATTCTCTGCTCCCCGGAATAAAAACCCTCAATAAATCGACATTCTCCCTTCTAGGTGCGCCGATACTCCCAAATGGCATCCCGTCGGCCCTAGAAAATAAAAGTAAAACCCTGACACAAGTCCGGGAGCTTCTCAGCAGTTTATCCTCCCACGTCGCCTTAATACTTTACCGCTGTTGCTTCTCCCTACCTAAACTCACTTATATCATTAGAACGGCTCCAACCTGGCAATTCCCTAAAGAGGTCTCCCAGTTGGACGCTATCATCCGATCCACGCTGGAGCATATACTCAACATCTCTCTCGATGATCTGCAATGGCAGCAAGCAGCATTACCGGTAAAACACGGTGGTTTGGGTATCAGAAGTATGGGTTCTGTCGGTTTGCCCGCATTCCTGGCGTCGTCGAATGGGGTTGCTGATCTTGTCACTAGCATCTTAAAAGTCCAAGGTGCAAGATGCAGCATCCCCTTTATGAACGACGCAGTAAATGCCTGGCACGAAAGTTATCCCGGTATTAGCCCCCCCGTAGATGTCACCTCCCAGCGTGCCTGGGACGAACTCTGCTCCAGATCCTCATTAGTGCAAATGGGTAATTCACTTTCGGAAACTGCGCTGGCCCGAATCAAGGCAGCTAGCTGCCCGGAATCAGGCGCTTGGCTCCAGGCGTTACCGTCACCACACCTCGGCACTCTTCTCGACGATAATACCCTTCGAGTAGCAGTGGCGTTGAGACTGGGTTGCGTGGTGTGCGAGCCTCACTGCTGCCCCTGTGGTACTGAGACTGATGCCTTCGGTTACCACGGGCTTAGCTGCGTTAAGGCAGCCGGTCGTTTTGCCAGACACCATGCACTCAACGACATCCTTCGTCGAGCTTTGGTGTCAGCAGACGTACCGTGTGTTCTCGAGCCCCCCGGTTTGAGTAGGAGCGACGGCAAACGCCCGGACGGTCTTACTTTGATACCATGGGAAAAAGGTCGTTGCCTCCTATGGGATGCCACATGCGTGAGCACATACGCCGCTTCGCATATTTCCGGCACCGCTCGAACCGCGGGGTCTGCCGCCGAGTACGCAGCCAGACAGAAACACACTAAGTATGCGGATCTGGAGCAGAAATACCTTTTCGTTCCTTTTGCCGTGGAAACAGGAGGTACCTGGTGTAACGAAGCGAAAGCTTTCGTTCGCCAGCTCGGACGTCGGTTGCGGGAATCGGGTAACGATCCCCGCTCCGGGGCGTACCTGGCCCAACACGTCTCCCTAGCCATTCAGCGCGGTAACGCGGCCAGTGTGATGGGGACGTTTGAGCATGGTACGCTGTGGGGTGGCCTTTTTGATTAAGATCTTTAGTTTTTCATATTCTTTTTATTTTAATTAATTATTATCATTGTTATATTTTTTTTTTTCATTTAAGCTTCTGTAGATTATTGTTATTGTTAATTTTATATTCTGAATATGTTACTATGTTACCTTTAATAATTATTATTACATAGAAATAAATGTACCTAAACTATAAAAAAAAAAAAAATAAAGATTATACTTTTTAGTTCATATTACTATATTATTTTTACCTTGGAAGTCGGGTTTAATTTTTTGTTAAAAATAATAATAGTTGGTTGTAGTCGCTTGCCGCGAGCACAGATTAATATGCCGCGAGACAGAAAATAACCTTTGTCCTTTAGACCAAAAATAACTTTCCTTTGTCATCGAAAAAGCGTTCCAAGAGATTCCAATTTCCATTATTCTTTCAAGGATCTAGAATTTGAAATTATTCCCAAAGTGAAAGTTTACGTTTAGATACATATTTCAAGGGTTCGATATATTTAGAATCTTTCGAGACTCGGATCTTTTATCTGAAGCACATGAATAAATTTACAAGTCAATTATGTTTGGTAATGCCATTTTATAATTTGACACAATACGCCCCCAAGATAAACATGCTCGTTGGAAAAAATAAAGTGAAGGCATAAATATTTAAATACGACCTTTGACGCTCTTTCATAATATATGACTTGGAATAGTATTATGCAGTTTTGAAGCAAATAAAGGGCAAGGTTCTAGTTAAAAATTAATAAACTTTCATCACAGACCAGTATTCTACCAATAAAATAGCAGATAAATCTTGACCAAAACAAAAGTATTAAAAAATGTTTTTCCATCTTTAATCTTGCCACCGAAAATTCATCTAAGAACTCTACCTTCTACGCTTAACAGGGTTATGTTTTTTCATAATTTCAGGGAATATTTCCATGCGAAAAGGTAATATCGATGTGATTTCCTGTCACAGCCAACTCACTGCTATTTGTGTATAAATATTAGGGTAGCCACGCGTCCTGCGTTTCACGGACTTTCCGTTATTTGGGTCATAATTATACCCATAGGCACTGGGTATTCGATTCAGTCCATTTTCAGTAACTTTACGCTAATGTTAATATTAAAGTATACATCTCCTATGCATAGGTACTATTATAATAATTATAGACGTATCTAAAGAAAGACGTAAATCGTGACAATATCGCAACAGTCACTTATACTCTTACACTTACACTTTACTTTACTTTACACTTTAATTTCTTACTGTAAAGGGGTAAAAACTAATAAATTCATTACAATTATTACAATTCTAATGATCCTTACTCTACCAAAATATTAGTATTTTTTCAAAAATTTTTGAAATAACCCGCAACGAAGCCACTATTTTTTTGGGGCCTGATTCACAATGCATTTGACTCGGATTTGATGCTAGCATTGACCAATAACATCGCGGTGACTTTCCCAATCCGAATCAAACTAGGATTATCGTAATCTCCCTACAGATCGAAATATCGTCATGCAGCTTGCAAAACCATGGTCACCCAATCCATGCATGTGACGGTATCATAATAAAGTTGCTCCAGCTTAATATTAAAAGCTCACCTATATCCTTACGTTCCTCGCAGTTGCCGCGGCCTGAATCCTTTGTGCCGCGAAAAGGCCCGGGGTACCCTGAATAATTGAGTTCGGCCCTCTCCCTCCTGCCACATTCCCCCAATGCACGTGTTAGAAAACTTTAAAGCATAGGTCAATTATGGGGTAGACCATTGTAGTGAAGTCTTACCTACGTCTTTGTATATTTTTCTGGAGGTATTTGGTCCCCCGATTAAAGTTACCGTGCGTCCACATTTGTATCATTTGCGCGATCAGTTCATCATTTTTACAGATTTGTATCATTTTTACTTTTTACCTGAATTTTAAATTTTTACTTTATATTTTATGAATTCCTTTTGTGTATGTGTACCTAAAACTACATAGATCTCTTTTTTATTATTATCATTGCATGACATTCTCCCCATATTATCTCCGTTTGTTTTAATGTGCCGAATTTTATCTTTAGTTGTTAAACTTTTATAATGTGAATGTATTCTAATTAATTTTAATGAATTTGTTTTATATTGTTAATTTATATAATTTTGTTATCTAATCAATTTAATTTATTTTTCTTAATTGTTAATACTATTGAAATGGTTTCTGATTTGCCCGGATATTTACTAATTTTAATGATATTGCTTTAATTTTACTTTATTTGTCTTTTACGTATTATTAAGCCGTTTTTTTATAGCATGATGTAATAGCCTGTAAGTAAAAGTGCAATAACCGTGATAAATATTATAATCCTAAAATGTGTATGTACTATTGTAACTTTTGTTGGCTATTCATAGCAATAAATAAATAAATCAGATCTCCGATCAGATCTCCGTCGCGATCATCGCGCCGTATCAAGTATGCATATCATAGTGTGGACGCCTATTAGATCATTCTGCCGATCATGCGAGTATTTGATACGACATAATATTACTATAAGATACGTGGTGAATAGCGATCGGGGCGTATCATAATACGCGTATCATTTTGACACGCTTCGATTATACGCGAATCTGATCGCGCAAATGATACAAATGTGGACGCACCGTTACGTGTATGTTATTGTTGTAGTCTACAGCGACCAAACTTTGCAGTTAAATCGTGTAGGTAGGGTATAGCTTGCCGTGATAAGTAAGAACCGTACAGGTAACAGACACACAGACATTCACTTTGCATTAGGTAAAGTTACAGTAAATAAAGTAGCTGTCAAAATATTTCTGCTACCGGAAAACTACGATGTGACTTTACGTAAAGTGACGTGACGTACCGTAACTAACGTTGATATTACGATTGGGTGTTAAGATCAAAAGTCAATTAGTAATCCATAAAGCCAATTCCAATGAAACCGATTTATGCAAATTGTCATCACATCAATCATCATTTCCTGTTAGCGAGGCCACGTTGTTCAAATCCGTTGCGTTGCGGCTTGCGTCGTCACAGCGAATTAATATATGTATAGCCTGGACATCAGCGTTGCGTTGCGTTCGACGAGATAAACAACGAATCACGTTTCTGCTGAATGCTGAAATTATATAAATGCACCAACGACTGCGTTACCTTCTTCCCGATTCGTTACTTCGCGCGTTTTTGGAATTCGCGATTGCATCGCTACTCAGGATTTTTGCAACGCGTGACTCTTGCGACTAGCGATGCAAACGCGCGATCGTGTCGGGTAAACGCGTTTGTACTTTGTGTCGTTACTGAAGCGCGTTTGAATTTTATTTTATTGATGCCAATTTTACACGCGATAGCATCGCTTCAAAAAGTCGCCATAAGGCTCGTTGTCACGACTAAACGCAACGTACCGAAGCCATGTGACTTCGATCTTCGCTGTGTGTAATAAATGTAGTCAAAACCATAAGATTTAATTCATAGAAACCAGCGCTAAGATCTCTCCCCCGTTTCATAGTTTTGAGTACGTAATATTATGGTGTCACGCTAGCCATGGTTCTACGAACGTTAATCGGAACACTTGCATGAAAATAATATTTGCATTTACTTTGATCAAACACATAGGCAATGTAGGTCGTTGGTTTAGGATACAATTCCTTTATTTGTTTCTAGATAAATACATAATGTGTATTTGTATCTATTTCTGTTCTATTATTATGTAAGAAACATAACAATGCTACATAGTTATTTAGTAACGTTTCAGTCTGATGAGTGATGTGAAATACTCGTAAAATAGGTTTAAGTATTTCACAAGTTGTAAACTGTTTTTGCACTGAACATTGTTATTACTTTAGCTAAAGAAATATATTTTAATATTTTCTACAACCCAATTCTCAGACCTACCAGATAAACATCCAAAATTTCATCAAAATCTGTCTTACCGTTTCAAAGGAATGAGGCAACAAACTCCTCAATACGAGAATTTTGTATTAAATTGGTATAGAATGATATGAATACTGGCAATGTGGAAATAATAAACTTACTAGACCATGCCAAAATAAAATTTGAAAAAAATTATCACGTTGCAGTTTATTACTTACTTATCTATTTGCGATACAAAATTACGACTAACATAGCGCTTGTAATCGTATTTCCTGTTTAAAAGTTAACTAAAATATTTACATAGGGGAAAGAAAATTCGCTTTAATATTATCTACCTACGATGTCATGAATTTAATAATATTACATTAACTAGATGACGCCCGCAACTCTGTTCGTGCCGCTTGGGAACCGTACATTCTTTCGTGATAAACAGTATCCTATGTCCTTTCCCGGGACTCAAAGTATTTCTGTACCAAATTTCAGCCCAATCGGTACTGCCGTTTGAAGAGGTAACAGACATACAGACAGACAGATACAGTTTTAAATAAATAAGATGTATTTGTCGTGTCTAGAAGCACTTTTTAGATGTATAACCATTTAAAAACCTTTAATACATTGTGGATATAGAGGTGAATTTCCTGTTTAACAAGAATCAACCTTGAGCCAGTATGAATTGACCCTAACCGTTGGGTTGCAAAGATAAGAGTCAAGCTTAAGCTTTTGATGCTGTGGGAGAAGTGACATTTTGTAAGCAGATGCCGAATCTTCCTTATGAGGGTCTTAACTTTTATACCTACATATTGAAAATGTTAGGGTTTTATTCCTTGCCAGTTACCTTATAGTTATAGTACTGTTAACTATTAAGCAAGTGTAAAATATTTTTCACACAAGAAATTATAAAAATAAAAATAATATTTCCTGAAGCTTAATTCCATAATATGTATATGTCTCGGCCTGCGGGCATAAAAAACACTACTTCAATAAATAATTAGGTATTTTTAACTTAAAAGTTATAAGTTACAAAAAATTTAACTATTTCAAAATATCGTTTATATAAATTACAAAATTTTAAACTATTTCGCAATATCGTGTAACAAATAATTTGACAAATTATAAGGGACTCAGGTGCTTATAACGTTTCATCGCCCCTGCCCGGGTTCCTTATGTAAATCAGTATGAAAGTTACCGCATTACCATCTGTTACACGTTTAAACCCTTTTTTCCTTCAGGTGGAAAGGACCTTCAACCCAGATTGTGTCTGGGACTGCTGCTGCTAACGCTGGCTGCACATTTACCATTGCTGGTTACCTTCAGTCGCTATGAAAAGATGCCCAAGCTCTCATAGATCCACAGTGTAATAAATAGAATATAATAGATCTGTATAATACACATATTTAAGTACACCTAAGGGTCAATTATTCAGACCACAACGCGACGCGCAATTGAAGCTTGTCAAATCCATATAAATTTTGAATTGCATCTACGGGTCGCGTTGCGGTCTAAATTGACCCTAAAGTGTGGCGCTACAATTAAATGTATCCTAAATTTTCACAAATCAAATTCATTTCATTAGAAATAATAATTAATAAATTCTAGTGAAACTAGCGAGTTTCACCAAAATTTATTAATCACCCAAAGCGTTAATTTTACTGGTATAAAAACTGGCTTTGTCCTTTCCTTACTCGTATCTAATAAGGTTTTAAGGACGTCATGAAAATATAACAGACATAAAATAGCTTTTGTAATCAGGACGAGCTTAGCGAACCCTAGTAAGTATAAATTTAGTATATCCCACAACCAGCTGAGCACTTTTGTGGTATACTTTAGAAAAACTATCACGCCTACTGATTTGTGATTTAACATAGTAATTTTTATTCATACGTACATGTGTTATCATTGGTTAGTTAGAAGATTGTAACCACGCAGAAAACGACTCGAGCCCACACAAAACTCGGCTTTTAGCTAGTATTAGTCTGAAAACAATTTTACATTCATCCACTAAAGACTATGTAATAAGAAGAAGAACAAAAATATAGTTTTTAATAATAAACTTACTTTTTAACCATCTATAACTAATCGAAGTCAAACCTGGCGATAAAAAAGAGCGAGATTTAATAAAGTGTAACGTAGTTTGAAGGGTTCCCAAACTCTACGCAAAAGATTCAATTGAACGAACATTTCTCATAGTTGGGATACAGTAATCTAGTTCAGGTGTGCGCGGCACAATCCCCTCGAATCTGAGGTCTCATATGTATCCCGATTTTATTGCATATTGAGACGTACTATTTCTTCGACCCTAATATAAAATATCCGAGCAGATTTAAAGTATCCGAACCCTATTCTGTCAGCTTCAATATGCAAAATTGACTCACAAAGAGCTACTTCGGTACTTTGGCGTTATTAATTTTCTTGCCTTACCTCGTACTTCGGAGGCCGAAATTCAGCCTACACTTGACAATTTCATTCTACTCCTCTCGTGCGATTAATGCTAAGTTTAAATTGCTTTCTCTGAGTAAATATCAATTAACACGCAATAAGTTATGTAATTACTTCGAAACTATTGGGTATGAGTTATCTGTTATCACATACTTTGACACAGACATATTCACATTGTCTTAATGATCTGTAGTTTGGATAAAGTGTGGATATTGGAAATCTATTCATGATAGAATAGGCATTCGATATAGGTGTAAAGGGCACTTAATATCAAATAGTACAATCAAAAGGTTACATGTTTAGGCACTGCGCTATTATGGAACATATTAAGATGATGCAATGCTCAAGTGTCATAAAAAATCCTTCTTAGCCGAGAAGGAAATTTGCTTAGAAAATAGAAAGTGATTTATATGAGTCATAATAATAATATGCACAGAAATAATAATTTTAATCCGGCGCAACTTCAAGCTTTAAATTACTTAGCAAACAAATATTAAAGTATAATAGTTGTTACAAAGAAAACTGGGAGATGCTGATAAATGCCATTTTAAATTCTTATCTCGTTTCCGCAAACTGCAATTAAAACGTTCACTTTAAATTTTCTTCCGTCTTTCAATGTTTATGAAAAATCTAGAGACCTAAATTAATTCTCTGTCTGCTAGATAATGTTTTATTAGTGGCTTATCCTCTACGCTTTAAAGTATCGCAAAGGTAATAATTAAGAAGTGTGTGGTACTTGTAAAAGTTAGTTTGTACCACAATATAGAAGTTAGCCTATAACTGCTATAATAGTACTAATATATTTTCAACAATATATTAGTTATTGTTTCAACAATATTAAAGGAAAATAAAAGCGTCGAGAAGCACGTTATAATGCTTTGATGTCGCGGCCACACAATAAATATCATACAGTAGAGCAAACTCAGCAATATCCTTAAAAATCTCACTTAGGAGAGAGATAAGTTTGACGTGTTTGTGACTTGATACTGCATTGCATGGTATAAAGAGATGACTGTCTAGTTTTCCTTGCCATGGAAGATGAAGAATTCAATGTCTTTAAAGCCTTCCTGCCAATTTTAATGCATGGAAAACTTACAAGTTACAGCTCAAAAAAGCTATATTAAAAGACAAAATAAAATATCACTATTAATAAAAATAAATAAAAATAAAATAAAAAAGCCTTTTATTTCATTACTAATATTAAAATTACCTAATTGTACAATACATTTAAAAACTTACTAATTAATCTAGTTTAATAACATTTTTCCTCGATTCATTGCATTTCATTATCTATAATAATATTATTATTTAAACAATAATTTATAGTTATTAACATTATTTGATATTATGAGGATTTATTTTAATTTACAAATATTATACCTACTTACTATCTATTATTATATTATTAATTTTTTATCTACAATGTCATAAGTTCCATAAATTATTAATTATTATTATAATATTTTTATTTTTGATTTTATAATAATATTATTTACTTTCATAATAATTGATAGTTATTAACATTACTTATTTGATATTATAAGGATTGATTTTAATTTACAATTATTATATATAATTATATTAATTTTATAACTACAATGTCATTAGTTCCGTAAATTATTATTATTATATTTTTATTTTTTGTTTATCTAATTGTTATTATTTATTTACATATGTTATATTATTATGAGTACTTATTAGTAAGAACCCCTCTTTACTTGAGGGTGAAGGCCTCCTCCAGACTAGACCATAATCTTGGGCCTTCTCAAACCACTGCTTTCCTGCGATATCTTTTATCTCGTCTTCCCAGCGTGTCACCGGTCTTCCTCTTTTTCTATTACCTTTAGGTCCTGGCCACTTTGTGGTTTGTTTTGTCCAGCGTTCGTCTGCCATTCTGGCTACGTGACCTGCCCACCGCCATTTTAGCCGTTTAGCGTAGGTGTTGGCGTCAATGGCACCGGTTATTTTTCTAATGGTTTCATGTGGTATGTGTTGGATTTTTTTAATATTTGTCATGCTCCTCTCCATTGCTCTCTGGCAGTGTTTGATTTTATTACAGATTCTTCGAGTAAATTTCCACGTCTGAGAGGCATAGGTTAGTGATGGTAGCAGGCAGGAGTTCAGAGCTTTTCTTTTGATTTTTACAGGCATGTCGCTTTTGAAAATTTCTTTTAATTTCCAATATTTTTGCCAGGTAGAGTTTATTCTTCTGTCTACTTCGATGTCATTGCTCTTTAATTCAAACGATAATTGTTTTCCTAGGTAGACATAGGACTCTACATATTCCAAAGGAGCACTATTTAATTGAACTGCCAACTTTCTACCGTTGGTCATTATTTTAGTCTTTTTTAAATTTATTTCTAGTCCTGATTCTAAGCTTGCCTTTTGTAATGACTCTAACATATACTCTACTTCTTCAATTTTTTCAGAAAACAGCACTATATCGTCTGCAAACCTTAAGTGGCTGATATAGTTGCCTGAAATATTCACACCTATATTTCTCCAATTCAGTTTTTTGAATATTTTCTCTAGGACAGCGATAAAAATGCGTGGGGATGATGGGTCACCTTGCCGAGTTCCTCTTCTGATACGAGTAGGTATGGGTGGGCCGATCCTGTCCAGTTTTATTCTACTTATGCCTTTATCATAGATGTTTTTTAGGACTTTTATGTAGCTAGACTCTACTCCTTGTGCTCTTAAACTTTCCCATATTGCAAAGTGCTCTATAGTATCAAATACTTTCTGGTAGTCGATAAATATTATGTAGAGTTCCTTTTGAAATTCCCGATATCTCTCGATAATCAGTTCAATTGTATGAATGTGGTCCACGGTAGAGTAGCCCTTCCTGAATCCTGCCTGTTCCACTGGTTGGTAGAGTTCTAGGCGTATACTTAATCTTTTTTCTAGAATTGAAGCAAACAATTTGTATATCACCGGCAACAGGCTTATAGGTCGATAGTTGTTTATGTTTTTTGGGTCGCCTTTTTTGTATAGTAGTTACCTAGTTGTTTCTAGTACCATGTTAAATAGCCTTGTTAAGTGTCGTGTTAAGAGCCCGCTTGCAATAATAATAGCCTCACTCGATATCTGGTCGGGTCCTGGGCTTTTATCTAGTTTAAGCCTTTTTTTTCTCTAATTACCTCCTCTGCTTCAATTTTTGGCACTTTTGATGGCTCTATGCTCATACTCTGATTGTTTTCTACTGAAGATTGAGAGCTGTATAGTTCTTTGTAATAGTTTGTAGCTATGTTTTGTATATCTTTACTATTAATAGTGCAAGTGTAATTATATTATCTATATCATTATATAAAAGGCTGAATGACATGAAAATGGAATCACGCTAGGGCCTAAACCACTGATTGTAGATACTTAAAATTTGGAGGGAGTGTTCTTCGTATGACGTAGGCGTGCGATAAGAAGGGATTTTTAGAAATTCCTCTCCTAAGGGTGTGACAAGGGGGGATGAAGTTAGTATGGGACAACTTGATTCCATAGTCCGATCTGCTCTAAAATTCGCATCATTATAATTTCATGTATTTTATGGAATATGTAATTCATAGTTGGTTGAAATTTATCCTTAAAAGTCGTTAAAAAGCATGAACAGTTTACAGCGCTTTACAGCGTTTAGAAGCTGCTTGCGGCGACGTAGGGAGTTAGAGACGCCAATCATTGCTTTTTGCCACTATAGACATAATCTGTGTACTCTATTTTCGCCATGTAAGTTATGGCTGGTTTACACGTATTAAGTAGATAAGTAGTCAACTAAATTTTAACTTATGACTTTATACTTACTTAAATACATTTGAACTTGCTACCTGCTACTAAATATGTGTTTACATGCAATTGATAACTTAAAATTAAGTAAAAATTTAGTTAACTACTTATCAACTTAATACGTGTAAGCCAGCCATTAGAGCTCTTTTTGAGTAAATACTCTTTTGCTTATGAAATAAAGCCACCATTCACGATAAAGCGATCTCATTCTATTTGTAAATTATCTAGATTTACAATCGAAATTGCAACTTACGAAGCCTAACTATATTATAGTAACAATTATTTGTTACATCTAAATATTAACTATATATATTTATAGCAATCTATTGTTATTATAATATTATTGTTTTCTTATACTTTTGTAGAATTTAGAAAGATTGTCTTGAATAGAGGGCTTTACATTATGTTTTATATTGGCGTTCGAAATTCTAAATTAATTATTCCTGTACGAATTGGTGTTTTTTTTTCATTGAAATTTAATTTTATGCACAAAAGATTGTGTAAAGTGCCAAAAATTTAAAAATATATTTTTTATAAGAAATGAAGTTAAGTACACTTCTACTAATATATTTAATTTAAAATAATAATAATATATTATACAATATACATATTATCATATTATCAATAAAAGGCTTTGTCTTGAATGATAATATAATAATCATAATACTTACTTAATAATTTTCAGTAAGTATTAATAATAATTAATATACATGGTGAGATATTAGTTTACAGTGTTGCCAGAATTAGACATACTATTTCCTTAGTCTATGCAATAGCCGATTCTCAGACCTACTGAATATGCATAATATTATAATATAAAAATCAGTGAAGCCGTTTTGGATGAGTACGGTTTATAAATAACATTGTGACACGAGAATTTTATACACAGGGTGTAACAAAACTTAGTGATAATACTTTAGGTTGTGTACGTGTTCCTTGTAGAGAGTTCACTGTGAAAGTAGCAGTGCTGAAAGACGTTTTTTTTCACTTTTGTATGGGCAAGGGCTTGGGCCCGCTGCTAGCAAGCGTCACCAGTTTCCACATACAAAAGTAAAAAAAAAATTGGTCTTTCAGCGCTGCTACTTTCACAGTGAACTCTCTACAGTCTACGAGGAGCACGTACACATCCACATATAATAAGTAAGAATTATATTTTTGTGTAATTATTAGGTATTAGTTAAGTGTAGGTTTTGAGTTTTTGTGTTCAATTTGTCAATTTAAATATCTTATAATGACCGGATATAGATTTTTAGTTTTGTAGGTTAACAGAATATTTAACGTGTATAATATTATTAGGTAAGAAAGTTGTTTTTTTGGCTAAGGTTCACAAACGTACCCCAGCAAGTTGTCGAAATGACTGCCGGCGCCGTATAAAGCGCATCATTTTTATTTCATTTCATTATTAATGAAAAGACTGAATAGAAGGGCTACTTAGAAAGGCCTGCCTAAGAAAGGGGGGCTCGGGGGGCGCAGCCCCCCGCCAAAACAAAAACAAACACAATCAAGAAATTTCAAAAGTAGGTAAGGTTAGGTTAGAACTTAGACCACAATACAGAGAAGCTGATCGAGCGCAGCGAGCGTGCTGCGGCAACAGCCGGGGACCGTTATAAAAGAAACCCCCCCCCCCTTTCTTTTATAACGGTCTCCGGCGGTTTTTTTCATTTTTTCAGTGGCTATAGGTATAATTTTATACCCGTGCGACGCCGGGGCGGGTTGCTAGTATGTAATAAAATAAATCCATTCTTATTCTAATCAAAATAACGCAGCACAGAATTACATATTTTAAAACATTAAAGACCTAACAAAACGAAACACAAGTGAAAACGTTTCTAGCATTCGTTGCAGGTAAAATTACATTGCCTGATCGTGACATTATATAATGTGACTGTACTGAATAATGTTTTATATTGTGTCGAACCGTCCCGCAATTCCGGAACCATCTGCAATCGCGATCCATGATTTCGATGCACTCGCAAAAAGTGCAGAGAAAATCGCTTCCCCAAGAACATAGGTTTCATTGGTAAACCGTTTCACACGAGCGAAAATGTGCGATTTAAATATTTGTAACTTTAAAGGCGCATTTTTATTCTTGTGTTTTTATTTCAATTGCTTTTTAACCCCGATAAACGCAGTTTTTATGTGATTACTAGCTGTCCCGGCAAACGTTGCTTTGCCATAATATATTTGCCATATTATTTTATTGAAGTGACTAAATAAGTATGTCACCATGGCAACGTCGATCGCTATCTCGTCGCACAAACAATGGTCGCCGTCAGTCTCTAGTTGTAATAATTTACTATTATTTATTAAACAAATGCACTTATCAGTATAATAAGTACCCAGTACCAGTAGCCGATTCTCAGTCCCACTGAATATGTATATAAAATTTGGTTAAAATCAATAAAGCCGTTTCTGAGGAGTAGGTACGCGGCCTAACATTGTGACCCGAGATTTTATATATAAGATGTTAGGTGTTTAACTTATCTGTCAGTTTGTATGTGTGTTTTCCCGTGGTATTTTAGTATCCAAACGGAAGAAACAATTATTATGAACTAGTTTTGTATGCCGCGCCGCGCCGTAGTGATTGCGCTTATCTAAAGGACCCTTTTCACCTTGGGTCACAGTATAGCCATGTTTGCGCAGCTGTCTGATATAATCGACGTCTTTCTTGGACAGTCAAAGACGAATATTCCACGCTACACTCTCGTTGTCACCTGCTATTGTCTAACATTGACTAACGTGGAAAGGCCGTATTAAGCTTAAGGGCGTTCCGTCCGGAGATTCCGTAATTGACCGTATTTAAAACCTTATAAACTCATAATCTGAAAGCTACAAAGTTATAATAAAAATACAGCAATAATCTTCAGTATATCAACATTCTTTTTGTCGTTTAAAATTTTCTATTTTTGTTTCTTATACTCATGATATCAGCTTCCAAAGTAATACCAATTTGTTAAAATTCAAGCATACATTCAGCATCTCCTTAGGATTTACAAATTACTTTTATTTGAAACTCACGCCAATAGATCGACAATATCATAAACTACATATTCGCCGTTTTAAATTTTTTTAGGACAATTTTGAACTAAGTTAAGTAAAAATAATAGGGTTTTAGCGCGATCTCGGCAACGCGGTAAATGTATGGCCAAGGTCGTTTGCTCGGGGGACGGCCTTAACAAGTACCCATACTTTATTGTTAACTAGCTTTTATCCCACGGAAACAAATAAACAATACTTTTTAGGATAAAAACTTGAATTTATTATTGACCAATGTGGAAAGGTCGTCTAGCAAATTCTATACAGTTTCTTTGTTAAGGGGTCGGGTCCCATCGAAATTCTCATACATACGTAACACTAAAATCATATTCTGATACGAAAATATTTAACATGTTTGAGTTATTTTTCAGCTTAAAATAGTAATAACCTAGGTTCCTGCACAAAAATTGCTACAAAATATTAAACACTAAAATATGAGAATTTCGATGGGACCCGGCCTCTTAACTAGCTTATATCCAATGAAAACACTACTTTTTCGGTATAAAACGTAGCCTACAATATATTAATCTTGAGCCTAAGCTGTAGTTCAGTAATTTTTGCATAAAGAGTATAAAAAGGTAACAGACATACACACTCCTCTAAACTCACCAGTCACCTTAATAAATAATTATAGTATTGTGATTCGTAGAGCTCATAACGAAATAATTGTGAGTATTAAGTTAATAAAGCGGCTATTTAATGCTTAGCAATTAAGAAATATCTTAATTAAACAACATAAAATAAGTGAGTGTTATAACAGTTATAATTTAAATTAAATGCTATAATAACAGTTATAATTACGATCTAGAGTTTGAGTGTCGATGGTGTATTTAATTGTGCAAGAGCAATAAGCTCTGTCGGGTTTTCCACTATATTTCCACAGTTCAAATTGTACGAAATGGTTTTTACAATACCATATTAATAATAATAATGTATGCTATAAAATGAAAGATACAGCTCTTTGATATCAAAGAGCTTAAGGGCAATTTGCAACTTGACGAAGGGATTAAGCAGCGCTAGCGAAATTAATTTTATATTATTTTCAATATTACAGGCGAACACAGCTATATAACAAGTTCCGTGACACTTTTAATTTAACTTGTATTCAAAATCTGTCCCATCTAACGACTGTCTCCAAAAAACGTTAAGGAATTTGCATAACAATACGTAACGATCTTTGGAGGCATATTCTAAGATGGGACGGGAATACGAATGTCCCAGATTGGGTCTCAGCAATATGTCAGACTGTCCGGTGTCAGCTTGTCTGCCGCTAAATTGCTACATATAAATTGGTGCGCGATTGTGCATTACGTAACCTGAAGATGCAGTGGTGCAAATGCGTACTCGTAGTATGTCATAAAGGAATTGATTACGTGCAATGTGGATAGAGGAAACAAAATAAGAAGTATTAGTTGAATAATAATTTAAAAGTATAATTATTGAGACCTTGATTTTATAAAAATCTTTATAAAAATAAGCGATTTGAGTACTAACTACATTTTTTTATTATTTTTTTTACTTAGTCAATTTCTAACTAATAATTTCGACAATGAAGTTAAAAATCAAAAATGTATGGGGTTTTACATAGCTCGTCGCTAAGTTATTTATTTATTTATTAGGCATATCATCAAAATGAATACAAGCTTACATTAATAATTTACAATTAGGTCCTTCTACAGCATTCATATCAATTAGAGACATGCACAACATTATTATTAAAACACAATGCAACATATTTTGGTAAGACTTAACAACATAAGTTATATGGTGCATGCGATCAGCGATGGCTTACATCATGCATTTTGAATTTTATTACTTTAAAATAAAAATTATAGAATGCAAGTCGCCTAAGATCCCTATTTAACAATCGCACAAGATCTTACGAATAACTTATCCGAAATATGTAAGGTCTAATAAAATATAGGGAGCGAAAAAAGTGAGACCATAGAATAATATTATAAAAAATGTATAAGTACTACATAATATTATACTTTACAACGATACTGTATTATGCATCTTCAAATTCTTCAGAGCTCGCAATTCTTCAAGATCATAACTGTAATTTTTCAAATTTCACACACGACCGCCTCCGCTCGAATCCGTAATTAATACGGTTGTAATTAAATTTTAACAAGGAGATTAATTACCAAATTATATACAAATTAATTAATCGGATAAGTTTATTTTGATTGGAAAGCGTATTTTGCGATGGGACGAACTCGGTAATCCGCTAATACAAGCAAATGCACTAACACTATAATGGCCCGCATAGGTACACGTCAATGTACACAATTAGAATATCTAATGTGGGATTTTGTTTATAACCCCAAAGTGTCAATGATAAAGGACAAAGGTTACTTTTGATGGGAAACACGCAAACAAACAAAAGACGTTAGACGACTAACTCGCGATGATTATATTTAAAAGTTTTTACTTTTTTAGCCGTATTTTTTAGTTAAAAAATGTTAATCCGTGTCATATTGTGAACTGGTCAAAAAATTATATTATGATGGCGGGTGGCGGCGGGAAGAGGAAACGATAATCCCACAGTTTTTGTGTGATAAACGAGTAAGTTATTGTAACCAATATTAAATATTATGTACCTATACCACCGTGGTAAACCATAACCACAGAGTACTATAATACTGGCGTCATAACGAAGTAAACGGCGTAATCTAACAGATCTAGTTTAATTTGAACTCTCTGAAGTTTCAATGTTCTTACATGTTCCAGTTATTTACTCTCCAGTGAATAATATAAAAGAACAAGGGCTGGTTCTGAGAAACGGCTTCTCTCGATTATACAGAGGAGCACAAGAAGTCAGTGTCGCATATAGCTAGCCTGGGGCCCATAGCAAATTTTAGAGCGAGGATTACTTTCGATTTTCAAGCTGACGACTAATTCTAGTCGAGGTCGTATTGTAATAGTAACGGCTTTTGTTTTTTTTTTTATTTATTACCAGAATTCTCAACATGATAATATGTACGTATGCCTAGGTCTAACAGAATCTGATGGAAAAAAGTAAGAAAATAAATTGACTCTAGCAATACCGAGGTAATTGGAATATTTTTTTTCCTGATAGCGGCTGATTCTGTGTGTGCAACATGCAATTATACTTAATATATAAAATTATCCAATGATCAAGGATATTTTTTGAAATTCTGCCGTCAAAATTTGCCATCATAGTAAAAGCACTTTTCTCGTAATATATTTCAAAAATATTTTGTCGCTCTTAGACTCGATGTTACAGAGCCCCTTGAGCGGGCTTGTAGCACGTGCTACAACTTACAAGTGCTATAAAGTTAATCCGTCCCTGAAACAAGTACATTTCCGGGAAGAGATCCATCGTATAGTGTTTCCGAAGTTTCTAGAAGATGTTTCCATGCCCCTAGGTGACATGAGGTAATTTTATTCAGGTTAAATATTATGCAAAACACTTTCTTTACTGTTGCGATTGGTATATATTTAAGGTGATAACAGAAGACGTGAGTGGAAGAATCGAACAAATAACATTTCGTAACTCGTTTTTTTCCTAATTATTTTAATAAACCTTGTAACTTATCTACTTGATAACCTAGCTAATATATCTGGCTACATATATAATCCACAGTATTTCTATTTCAAATAGTTTTTCCGGCCCTAAACCCTCCATTGAAGCAAAAAAACGGGATTTTTTTTCATGTTACTTACTATCTAGATTATTCCACTCACGTATTGAATTCTCAGAATAAAATTTGTATTTTGAAGACTGTGATGATTTTTCAGGAAACAAGAAATGGCATTTTCAAAGGTAACGAAGCCTTTGAATTCTATATAAGAAGAGTACCTATAAAGCAATGCTATAAATTATTGTAAGTTAATACGGGTAGGTACCTCAAAACGTAAATTACAAAAGTGAATAATCGAAGTAAAGAGCCTTAGAAATCAGATATTCTGGATATCACTAAGTAAGTAATTAGACTAGAATAAAGTAGATATTTTTGGTATGACTAATTAAGAATCTAATTTTCTATGATCTAAAAGACATCGCTCGTTTATATTTTTCAGGAACACTGCTGCTAATATCTGCGTAACTTAAGAAGCAGTGCCTAGTCACTAAAGTAGATTTCATGCGACAAACTTAATGGTACAATCCATGCTGCATGCAAATACAATATAATTGCCTAATGGGGTTTTACCGACCCAAAGACCCAAAGCCAAAGTTATACTGTCAACACTCGCCATGCGGGCTGTGGGTGGCACGCGCCGATCAATACCCCTATTATTATAACTATCAAAAACTTATCTCATAAATTAGACCCGGCGTGATTGAGTTCAATGGCTACCTGAGAGATTTCTTGGATAATTGTCTAAATCTTTGCCATAATAGCTCTAGTTATAGAGAATGTACTTAAAATGTTTGTTCGCATTAAACAGTTTCGAATCTGGAGTCCGCTGTCCGAGGCTATTTTGATTGCGTTGGCTTTTGGGCTTGGTTGCAGTTGGATAATTGTCTATTCTTTTCCATATTAAAAGCTTATAAAATGTATAAATGTTTGTTTGCACTAAACAATTCTGAATCGAGTCTGCAGGGACAATTTTGATTGCACTGGCTTTTGGGCTTGGCTGTAGTTGCAGATTACGAAAATGTAGAGTTCCTGCGTGATTTCCTTTAAAGTTTAAACGAACGAGGATGCGATAAAATCTAGTTAGTAATATAACGAAAATGTACCTATCTAATAATTGTTGTTGTATTTATATAGAAGACGTGAAGGAAGTTAATTCGATTAACTGATATAACTCTAATAACAAACAGCATGCATTAAAGGCATATTGGGTCCGATTGCGTTTCTTCGGTGCACTTAAATAAGGCCGATTAATAGACTTAAATTAGTCTAAAATTCGTACTAATATTTAAGCTATTGCGTTTGTGGATTGATTATGTCCACGACACTATTTATGTCCACCTCGGACTTAAATAAGTTCAAAAGCATGTTTTAGCTATTTTCTTTCTGTCAGTTTGACAGCTCGTCGGCAATAAAATGAACTAAAAGATTGTTTTATATGTTCACACTTGTTAAGTCCGTACGTAAGCGAAGTTACTTTAGAAAGTTGTGAAATGTTAGGTACCTAATAGGTACCTTATGGCTGGGCTATCATTCAAAGAAGATACAATGAGGAACGGCAACGGTATGCGTATGAAATATGAATAATTCAGATTTTCTTGTATAATCATAAGCATGACTTATCCAAACTTTTTTCGTTTTATGACTGCGAGAAGGTTAGCGAATAGCGAATCGACGTATTCGAGACCATTCCGACCCTTTCGACGTGCCTATTATCTAGCACGTGTTAATTACTGTTCACTTCGATATTTTTTTAAATGTATTGTTTTAAATTATCTACCTGATATATTTTGTGAGTGTGACTCTTAAGGTCGTTTCCCGAGCAAACGACCTTGGCCATACATTTGCCGCGTTGCCGAGATCGGGCCAAAACCCTATTATTTTTACTTATCTTAGTTCAAAATTGTCCTAAAAAAATTTAAAACGGCGAATATGTAGTTTATGATATTGTCGATGAATTGGCGTGAATTTTTTCAAATAAAAGTAATTTGTAAATCCTAAGGAGATGCTGAATGTATGCTTGAATTTTAACAAATTGGTATTGCTTTGGAAGCTGATATCATGAGTATAAGAAACAAAAATAGAAAATTTAAAACGACAAAAGGAATGTTGATATACTGAAGATTATTGCTGTATTTTTATTATAACTTTGTAGCTTTCAGATTATGAGTTTATAAGGTTTTAAAGACGGTCAATTACGGAATCTCCGGACGGAACGCCCTTAACAAATGGTAATAAAGACGTAACGTAGAATAATATACGCGGTGGCTTACTAGGTAACTAAAAAGAGTGAAATTATTATTTTTAACAAAAAATTAAAACTTATTCCCGAATTATAATAATATTTTTTTGTTTAAAATAATAATTCAATTCTGGGCTTCTTTGTGTCCATATTTATTTATTTTTCTTTGCGACAAACACGACTTTTTAGGAATAATAATTCACTCAACAAAAACACCAAGTGAAAAACAATAGGTATCGCGTTCCCGCGGAATCCCGCCTGCACAATGACATTTGGTTTGGCAGTTGGATGATATTGACATCTCTCAAACGAACGTTATTATGTCCATTTCCATAGACGCAGAATTAAGTTCATATTATTTAGTGACGTGAACTTATTTTAACTTTTTTTAACAGAAACGTTAAAATAGCTTTTGAATAAGTATATGGACTAATTTAGTAAAATTGTAGTCTGTCCTTATTTAAATACGGGGAGAAACGCAATCGGACCCAATATATTAACACAAAGAGTAGTTAATCGCAAGCAATTCGCAACAAAAAACGTTTAAGTCTCAAAAGCAGATCACAAAATATAAAGTTGCAGTTTTCACAAAATCCAGTTTCGCGAATAGTAAAAGTTTCGTTTCAATATTTACACTCACGGAAACCTACTGACTCCAACAAAGCGCGCTCATGTGGAGGGAAAAAAGTCCAAAACAATACACGATATGGCGGAATTTAAATACGGAACGTTTTCGACTAAAATATTTCATATTGTTGCATGCGATTGCAATTTTATTAACACCTGGTTCAGGTATGCAGATAACATAAATATTAACGTGCATTTCCCTGAAAATGTTTTATGTATCGCGATAATTCTACACATCTAGGCGACAAAATAAAAACTCGGATATTTTTTCGTCTCTACGTTCACGCTTTTTACACTCTAAATACCTGAATATGTAAAACATTTAAATCAAAATCAATCCGACATCAAAACAACGCCAAAAGTTAAACTTTTATCCATCTATCTCTCATTCGACGTCCCCTGCGATTCGCCGTAAAAAGGGAAAAGATGAATTGATAAGTCGTAAGACGCTCGGCTCGTCAGTTACGATTTTTTGCGATCGGGACCGTTAAATAAATCCCGCTAATCGCAACACTGGGAGCCTCGCATTGTCCAGACATAGAATACCTTCATTGTCTCCAGGAAACTTCGATTTGGGCCCGAAAAGACATCGAAGAGTCCTCGGCTAGGGGAAAGTAAACCCTGTCTTGGAAGCATCAGGGTTGAAATTGCAGGTGTGGACTTTAATCGTTGCGTAATTCCCTTATGAAGGTAAAGATGAATGTAACGACCCTTCATCTCGCACGTGCTACGGCCGGCTGCAAGATCTTTGCAGTCTCGTTCGAGCGTGAAAAAATTACAATACCGGCTAACTTCTTAGGTCGTAAAAAACGTCTTAGCTGGTGTAGAATTTTATACGATGGCGAATTCATGTGAGAATATTAAACGGTAAGTTTTTAAAGGATATATAGTTTTAGGGACTTGTGTTTTCTGGACGGTTTGGACGGTTCTGGTCGGTTTTGGTGTCTTTGAGTTGTAAAAATATCTAACAATTAGACAGTCAATCTGTTCGTTCTCTTATTCCATAAAAAGCTTCTTAGATGACAATCTAATATTAGATTCTAATCCATAGTAAAAAAATCACGTAACCAACAAAGTTTCTATGGAGAATCAATACTTTTATTCGCGATTTTCCAAACGTCGAAAGTTGTTCAGAATGACCGCCTGAGACACCCACTTACGGCTTCGGCCTTATTTGAAACACCCTGTATAATTAACTATCTGTTGCCCGCGACTTCGTCCGCGTGGACTTCAGTTTATAGCGCGCGATGTCAACAAAATTGGTGTCAAAAGCTTTAATAGAAAAAACCCTGGTACCCCTTAAATCAAAACACCCATTTACGCATTTTCACCCTCTTACAACCCCTTTGTTCAGTTAAAAAGTAGCCTATGTCCTTTCTCAGACTTAAAACTATCTGTGAACAAAATTTCATTACTATCGTTTCAGTAGTTTTGGCGTGAAAGCGAGACAGACAGAAGGACAGAGATACTTTCGCATTTATAATATTAGTATAGATTATGAATATTGAGCGACGGCTTATATCCGCAAAGATCATCAATTCATAATGAACTTGACATACTTGACACGGCGATGCATTTAAGTTAATTCACTAGAAGAATGTGCCACACACTGTATTAACAGAATTCAAAGTTGCAGTTCATTCTTTCATTATTGTATCGTCTAGTCGCGTTTTGTGGCCTGACCCTTATATTTTCGGTTTTTTAACAAGTGGGTAGTATTGAATAATTCCGCATGCATGCATATTGCAGATGGCCGGCTCGCAGTTCGCACGTGGCACACTCCGGTACCTGGCGTACATTCGAATATTCCCATTGAGCCTTTTTGCGTTTCTGTTAGGCCAATATTTTTGAATCGATGCTATGGACACATTTTTTTGGTTGTAACAATGGAGGTATATTTTTCAATCGGACACCTTTATTGTACCCATTATTCAAACTACGAGCTCCATTATAAATGTTAATTTCTCTTTTAAGAATTTTAATACTCTACTAAATAAATAAGTTAGGGCGTTTTTTGCAAATTGCATTTTATTATTTACTCGGAGCGCGTTCTAAAAATCGTAATTAAATAGGTTATGTTTTCCTTCGCGCTAACTAAAGCCAGCCAAGTTTTCCAGTGTGAAAATCAGTTATTTTTTAATAAAATATTAAAATTTTAATATAAATATTAAAATGGCCGTCAGCCAAGCTGTTGAAAACTTTAGTGCGCAGATAAAATAAATTTATGAATATTAAAAGTGAACATGTAGTTACATTCGGTCCTTATAGTCGAACTTAGAACATAAAGCAAACTTGAATTTTTAAACTTAGTAGGGAGTTACCTACATTTTTTAAAATATCTCGTTTAAAAGTTTATGTCTGCTTGCGCATAAAGATAGCCGAATCAGGCATGTGTTGTAAAACTGTGCCGTGGGTAATCTTCTAAATCTAGAAGTTTAGACTTTCAGAGCATAAAATTATTTGAGAACTGGGATCAAAATTTAACTTTTTTACTTCGTTTACTACCTACACAAGAAGATATGTTTAATTAAAAAAATCATGATCACAACATCCATGCTCGAGATCGGTGTTCGACAGTGTCGGGTTGATTCATACCGCAACGCGACGCGTAGATGATTTTCTAATATATTTATAACTAGCGAAACGCCCCGGCGTCGCACGGGTATAAAATATAATATAGCCACTGAAAGAAATGATTGAAAATCGATAGCCTATGATCCTTCACGTGGTCTACTTATCTGTGCCAAATAACATAAAAATTGCTCCAGTAGTTCGCGAGATAAGCCCTTTCATGTAATTTCCCCCGTTTTTTCCACATTCTCCTATCAGTATTAGCGTGATAAAATATAGCATATACCCTTCCTCAATAAATGGGCTATCTGACACTTATTTTTTTTTCAAATCCGACCAGTAGTTCCTGAGATTAGCGGGTTCGAGTTAGCCCTTTCAAATAATTTTCCCCGTTTTTTTCCACATTTTCCTCTATTTCTTCCCTTGTATTAGTCTCAGCGTGATAAAATATAGCCTATAACCTTCCTCGATAAATTGGCTATCTAACAATGAAAAAATCATCAAAATCCGTTGCGTAGTTTTAAAGATTAAAGGGAACATAATAAATATAGAAGATATAGATAGATATGGATTTGACATATTCGCAAAACGTCCCGCGCAATTGAAATCTGTCAAATCCATACAAATTTATCTCGCCTCGCCTCGCCTAGTTGCGTTGCGATCCTGAATCTGAATCAACCCTAAGGGTTGGACCTCATCTGGCAGCACGGAATCGCCTTTTTCCGTCGCCCTTTCTCTTTCTGTCGCTTAGAACTGCCATTTTCTAGCCCGAGACAGAAAGCATAACGCTATAGCCTCGAGGATTCCGCCGCGTGCTATCGCATTATGCTGTAGCAAACTACAGAAAGAGAAAGGGCGACGGAAAAAGGCGATTCCGTGCTGCCAGATGAGGTCCAACCCTAAAAGTCATCAGATTTGTAAGCTAAGGTCCTGGACTCTAATTTTATAGGGCCTGATACACTCTACACCTATATCAGCTGTTCATCTCATTTCTTAACATTCACATGGGTGTAATGTGAAAAATTAATGTCCTGCAGCTTCTAGCGATTTTAACCGACTATTAGGGAGTAGTAAAAGTCTTGAAAAATTATACATAGAGCGGTATTTATTCGAGCAGAGTTTCACCTTACACGTTTCGAAGTTATTTACAGAATGCCTCCATCAATGCAATATGGCTGGCTTTTATACCATTTTACACAAAAGAAACTAACTTCCGTTAACAATTCAAATATAGTAAAATCATTAAAGAATACATTAAAAATTAAGAATGGCTAAGAATAAGTGGGTATATAATTCTAAATATTAATTAATGTACTTCTCATATTTAATATAATTATTTACTTAAATATGAGAAGAGGAAGTTATAACGGAAGTAAATAATCCTCCTGTCCATTTATAACTAACTATTTGTCAAAATCAATTACCTTACTTATTACTATTCAAAATATAATAATCACTAATTAAACTTATATATAGTGACTAACATAATATACAGATTTAAATAAAATAATTATAATACTATGTAGCTTGTCCATTGATATCCGCTAACACTCGGCCATCCTGCATTAGGAGTGTCCCACGACGTTCCCATGGTTTGCTACCCTGTGCTGTACCAGTGCTAGAACTGCCAGTGGTCTGAAACAGATGAAGACATCGGAACAGTATTTTGTAAACAAAAAAATAATAATATAGGTATGCATTGATGTCAGAGAAATCTAGTATCACAATTCACATCTCATCTCCAATAGCCAACACATGGCATTTCTAAAGCCATCATATTATGCATTTATGTAATTTATTTTATTTGTATTTATTTATTTATTTAACTCAGGCATCTTGGCCCATATTATAAATACCTTATAGACTAACATAGACATACAATTATACTAAAAACTAACACTAACACTAAAACACTAAACACGTATTGTCTGCGACGACGTGGGGCGCGACGTGTTCGGAAGTCATCCCCGGAATCTCCTGTAGACGGCCAGAACTCCTCCTTCTCGAACGTCGGTAGATGGTGCGTCGGGATTCTCACCACAAAGGAGCTAAAATTCACTTTGTGGCGGGACTCCAAGCGCTCGACCCTCAAGACGCGAATTTATGCATTTTGATTTTTGTTGTATTGTTTGTTATCAGTAATATAATATTTTGTAACGCAGACTTATATAGTTGTATTGTAGTAGTTAAATTTAGCTCAATTTTAGAATATTTGTAAGGTCACATAGACATCGGTCACATAGACATCGGTCACATAGACATCGGTCACGTAAACATGGGTCACATAGACGCCAGTCACATGGACGCCAGTCACATAGACACCAGTCACATAGACGCCAGTCACATAGACGCCAGTCACATAGTCGCCAGTCATTGATTTTAGGATTTGATCACACAGCCATCCCATATAGATAATATTATTACTATGTTGATTTTAGGGTTTGATCACACAGCCACCCTTTAGATAATAATATTATTGTCGATTTTAGGGTTTGATCACACAGCCACCCTATAGATAATATTATTGTTGATTTTAGGGTTTGATCACACAGCCACCCTATAGATAATATTATTGCGTTGATTTTAGGATTTGATCACACAGCCATCCTGTAGATAATATTATTGTTGATTTTAGGGTTTGATCACACAGCCACCCTACAGATAATAATATTATTGTTGATTTTAGGGTTTGATCACACAGCCACCCAATAGATAATATTATTGCGTTGATTTTAGGGTTTGATCACACAGCCACCCTTTAGATAATATTATTGTTGATTTTAGGGTTTGATCACACAGCCACCCTATAGATAATATTATTGCGTTGATTTTAGGATTTGATCACACAGCCATCCTGTAGATAATATTATTGTTGATTTTAGGGTTTGATCACACAGCCACCCTATAGATAATAATATTATTGTTGATTTTAGGGTTTGATCACACAGCCACCCTATAGATAATATTATTGCGTTGATTTTAGGATTTGATCACACAGCCATCCTATAGATAATATTTATTAGAGAGTAGTAAAAGCACAGAATACATAATAGTACCTTACGGTACAGAAGTCTCTCTCCCGAGTTTAGGTATGATAACTCGCTCGACTTGTCGCATACGCAGCGCACACATCCGCGAAACAAAAGTAATAGTACCCGGCCGCCGCCGCGCCGCCCACCGCGCCGCCGCCGCCCGCCGCGCCGCCGCCGCCGATCGCTTGACAGCCCTGGCAGATTGAAGTGAGACGGCAGACCGTTATTGTACTATGAACGCTAAACGCTATGCAAAAGATTGAAATTAGGTTGTTTTCCAGAATAGTAGGTAAAAATCTCGGTGATTTCGCGCCGTTTGTATGGAAGTGAGACAAGCCTGGTAAAAGTCTTGAATTATTACATTGAGTGGTTATATTGTTAGTGAGTAGGTCACACAGACTTGAATTATGTCAATATTTTTTTTTCTTTTAGGTGCAGCTTCGGGACCAGTTTCTTATATTATCAATTGTGAAGAACAATAGAAGTAGAAAAGCTAAAGTGTGATAGTAATAAAATAGTTATTAAAGTATATACCTATTCGATCAATAAAATTTGTTTCTGTACACATGATACTGTATAAATTATTATCCCTAATCTTTAGTTATACTGTACAAAAATTATATTTAAAATAACTTTCTAATCAATCAATTAGATCACCGTGTCTACCTCAGCATCGCTAGATGAACTGTTAGTATCAGAATTTGCTGATTTATAAGGCATTAATACCTCACCCCTATTATAGCTGAAAACTTCTTATTTTTTTATTTTTGGGTCTCTTTGGCATTGGGGTTCGCCATTTCCACAACACTAGATCACTGACTGAATTTTTCCTACATTTGTATTAGAAGTTTTGCTGTTGCTGTTCTTTCAGTTAATGCCTGTCGTTGTGAAGTACGGTCACTAGGACCACTGAATGGAATAGCTGGTAATTTAGAGTTATCATGGCTAAACATAAGTTTAAATGGAAGGAAGGAAGTAGTAGAATTAGGTGTATTATTTATACCCCATACTATATCCATTAATTTATCATCCAAAACAGTTTCATTTTCAGGCAGTGTTCAGTCCATCAATATTGGTACCATTTATTTTTTTCAGTGGGCCATTTGATCTGGGACTAGCTATAGCATTAAGGACATGTTTTAATTGCATGTGTTCTATAAATTAGTTAAGGTATCGGCTAGGAAATGCTTTGCCTCTATGCTATTATGCAGACTGGGTTTGTAAACTGGAAAGATATTACTTTCCAGTCCTTTTAAGTACTTTATGGTTTTTATGGAACTAGTGTTTTTTTGTCGGGCTTAGCAAAACAAATTGTGCCATTCCCTAGTCTTAATAAATGATCCTAAGTTATCGGCATGAAGGGTGTGCATAGATACGGGTACTTTTCTATAAGATGTAAATTTTTCTCCTTTAGATTTTCGATAATTACCCTTACCGAGAACATATTATTGAAGGCAAGAATTGATGAATTTCCTTATTATATCGGGTCATTTTTGGAAACCAAAGGGTCAAAGCCAGGGTGTAATTCATGTCAGCTGGGGGTCATGATAACATTTAGCTGCATTAAGTTATATTTTACCAATTTGGGAACGGCAAATCGTTCTCCATTTAGAGTTTTTTTTGGAACAGTTTATCCTCTTTAAGGGATTCTGTAATTGACCGTATTTAAAACCTTATAAACTCATAATCTGAAAGCTACAAAATAATAATAAAAATACAAGAATAATCTTCAGTATATCAACATTCCTCGTTTTAAATTTTCTAATTTTGTTTCTTATACTCATGATATCAGCTTCCAAAGTAATACCAATTTGTTAAAATTCAAGCATACATTCAGCATCTCCTTAGGATTAACAAATTACTTTTATTTGAAACTCACGCCAATAGATCGACGATATCATAAACTACATATTTGCCGTTTTAATTTTTTTTAGGACAATTTTGAACTCAGATAAGTAAAAATAATAGGGTTTTGGCGCGATCTCGGCAACGCGGCAAATGTATGGCCAAGGTCGTTTGCTCGGGGGACGGCCTTAACTACATAATTATTGTCCTGCCTGCTGTTTTGTATTAATCCTTCTTGCCCCGCGCGAGCACCGGTGATCGCGAGAACAACAGAATACAATGGGAATTCCTAGGTCCTGTGATCGAAGGATTATTATACCCCTTAAACCTAGTTTACTAGCATCCGTATTAACCTGGAGATCACAGCCAGACAATTTTGATACTTGGTCCTCAATATGAGGCAAAGGGTACGAATCCTTGAGTGTCTGTGAATTTAAATTTCGGTAATCAATGCACAGCTTGTAATCTCCACCCTTCTTTTTATCTAAAATCACCGGACTAGCATATTCAGACAGAGTGACAAATGATACCATCTTCCGAAAGATCGTTAACCTTTTCATCAACTATTGCATTATATTTTCATTTGTAATAAATCTGTGTACCCTAAATCTTTTGTATTCCTAGTGCATAAATTAATATCATTTTTTTTATACTTAACTTTCAGAAATATCTACCTTACCTAAACCCTCTAATTCCCGATTCAATGTATTTTATGCACCAAGTGTAATGTCACAACTCACAACAATCTTTAAAAGGAATGAATGTATATGTGTAATATCCCCATGTAAAGTTTGTAATCTGGATGCTGAAATAATAAACAAAGCTTAGGACAACACAGAACATTATTGTTAACAAGAATATTCTATAAGTAGGTAGTAATGGAAACAAAAACGTACCTTGTTGTCGAGCAAATCTGGAGCAAATGAATTGTCACAAAACGAATTATTGTTCTTCAACATAATTTCATATTTTCTATTATTATTATTATTTTAATCATAATATTATGCTTTATAATAAATTGTAAATTATTGTGTTTGACGTTAACAAGTGCTTAGTTTACCTATGTTTACAAAGATGCAAAGGTAGGGAATAGGCTATTTTAATTCTCAATTTGAGATTGTTTGTTTATTTTTTAAATTTATTTCGTGTTTAACGCCTATGACTTTTATATTTAATTAGTTCTCAATAATTTAATGGATTTAATTAATGTTATGTTTAATTAAATGAGTTATTATTCATCTTAGAACTTTTATAATAATTATTATGATGTTAATGCTATACCTACAATTATTAAAAATTATTTTGCACTCACTTATTAGGCAGAATGTTTCAACCATTTCAGTAAAATTGTAAGACCTTTTGTACTACATTTTATGCAATAAATCATTCTATTCTATTCTATTCTAATGCCATTTGTGATTCAATCGATAAAGTCATTTTCAGTAGAGGTATTCGAGTCGATATAAATATTAACAATTTCAGCCCGGGCAATTAACGTATGTGCAGGCCAAGTTGTTTCAATTTCACCAATGTTTAGCATTTAAATGACCCTCAACACTGACAGCTCCTCCAGGAATTATATAGCACACAAACTGGATTAGTTCCATTGAATTTTTCCATTGGGATCGATATCTACAAATACATCAATATTACAGTAACTATTTTTAGATCAAATTGTATATTCACGCTTCAGCAAAACATTATACCTATCACTTATATTTATCAGCTGTTTGTAACTGTCAAACAAATTAAAGTCTCGGTAAAAGTGGCAGAATTAGCTGTAGTAACTAATACCAGGCTGGTTGGTCATTTATTGCCCAATAATTATTAAGTATATGTCGCTTGGTAGTTGTTTTACAGTCTCTATAATATGGCTTGATCTATTTTATCTCCAAAACCCTTCAATATATTATTAGAAGGTAAAAACTTTAATTTACTAATTAATATAGTATTTAGTATTAATAAGAAGAATATAGTATTAATAAGGTAAAAACTTTAGATTTAATTTTCATTATTCTTGTTCATTGGCTCCTACCCACACAATTTTTTGTAAATGTTATTTACTAAGATATTACTTGAGCTATTATTTCAACGTCCTTGACTTGAAGTATAAAAAAGTGTTACTTACTTGTTGAATTCTGCGGTTGCCGAGTTGTTCCTGCTATATTCGCGAACCAGCAGTTAACCGTCGTATGACCGAGGCGTTGAAAAGCTTCAAGGCAGTTTTTGCGTAGCGGACCCACGTAACCGCAGTTGCACGATGAATTGTCAATCGGTTATACTGTTCCATCCGTAAACCTCCTAGCTGGTCGATTTTATGCACCCATGTAGCTTCATTACAAGCGTCGTCTTCTGGTTCAAACTTTGGTATCACTTCTGCATCAACTTGAGTAATTCTGCATCGTTTTGTCACTGGTTCACTATCACAATCACTGTTGTTTATGTTCGAAAAGAAGAAAAAAAAAATCACTTTCTTCGCCGTCAATCGTCGAGAGTCAGGACAAGTCTGGGCGTTCTTCTCCTTTTGCCAAGTCCCGCAGCATAAGGACCGGACATTTTTGAAATATCCCACTTCTGAAATATTAGGGAGTAGTAAAAGTCTTGAAAAATTATACATAGAGCGGTATTTATTCGAGCAGAGTTTCACCTTACACGTTTCGAAGTTATTTACAGAATGCCTCCATCAATGCAATATGGCTGGCTTTTATACCATTTTACACAAAAGAAACTAACTTCCGTTAACAATTCAAATATAGTAAAATCATTAAAGAATACATTAAAAATTAAGAATGGCTAAGAATAAGTGGGTATATAATTCTAAATATTAATTAATGTACTTCTCATATTTAATATAATTATTTACTTAAATATGAGAAGAGGAAGTTATAACGGAAGTAAATAATCCTCCTGTCCATTTATAACTAACTATTTGTCAAAATCAATTACCTTACTTATTACTATTCAAAATATAATAATCACTAATTAAACTTATATATAGTGACTAACATAATATACAGATTTAAATAAAATAATTATAATACTATGTAGCTTGTCCATTGATATCCGCTAACACGACTTCCAAAAAGGACGAGGTTAAACGTTTAATAGCTGATTTTTTTTTGACACGAGTTTATAAAATCTATTCACTAGCGCTCTTTTGATTTTTGATGTTTTCATGTTAACATCACAAAATTAACTAATAGACGTTGATAAACGATAAGCTCATGTTAGCGTTGCCTGTTAGATTAAAAACACTTTATTTTTGAATAGAATATATTAATTAATACATATTTAAATACTTTTAAAATTGTCCTGAAGTGCCACCGAACGGAGTTTCGTATCACCTAGGGAAATACTTTTCAATGGTGGGTATTACCAAATTACGAAAACGGAAGTAAAACGCTTTCAGCTATACAAATATTTGGTCAGGGCATTAAAATGGAACCTGTTAATGGCTGCCAAACGTGGGCCACTCCCAAAGGTCACGAGGAAATTAGATGCGAGCGTCCAGGGAATTTGTCCAAGAAATGCGGTAGGATTTTTTTACTAATGGCGCCAGAAAAATGTTTACGCTTTTCCAGTATCTATAGTTAGTCAAGTGCGATGTATGTATGACGAATATAATATTATATTAATTTTATAATGTTATGAAAAATCTTTGAACAATAAACATGTCCTAGAAATAAAACTACTTATATTATCTAGGGTCTAGAATCTAGATTATTACAGCTTGAATTCTAAACTATGAGCTTATCTAGGCAACATCTAGTATAAAATAAAATGATGATTATGATGATGATTTGAGACTAGGAGAACCATGCGAGTGACTAGTAAAACAGGATCACTTGTCAACTATCTTATTTTTTTACACTTTTGTCTTTTGGGGTTGTTCGCATTAAAATGTGGTATTAAAAGTAAGCTTATGTATTCATATTCCTTACTTCTATTTTTATAAAAAATACTTACAACTAGATTACAACTATCATATTTACAATAACAATATTTACAAACTTACAACAATTATTCGACAATACTTTTGAGATTTCTTTGAGCTTAATTTACATAGCTTTTATTTGTTTATTGAGCTTTTGCTTCAGCTTTATATCGCTGCTTTCGACTCCATCACTGATCGGTGTAACGTGCTTCTGAAAATAAACAGACAGTCAAACATTTTCTGTTTACACAGTGTTTTTTCAGTGTCCAGACTTTCAAGAGTGAATATACACTTGATTTTGACAGTTGGTACACTGGTTCGAGCAGACTCAATAGCGTGCGAAAAATGCTTGTTATTTTACTCTACATTGGGGAAAAAAGGATTTACCCGGCTTAAAATATTTTCTTTTAGACTTATTGTTGTGTAATGAAAATCTGTGTTAAGTATGTACATAAAAATAATTGGCAACACATTGGCAACTTGAAACTTGAATATTGTAATCGCTCATGACCATGGGGTAGCACTATGGTTCTACGTAATCGTAACGATACTGATTATCAAATCTAAAATATATGGCACTAGTCTGTCGAAAACTATACCTCTATAGACAATACTAATAAAAAATTAAACCACGTTTAAGGTGTACAATTTTTCGTTTCTATATATCAAACGGCTCTTTCACCAGATCAGAAAGAGACAGTGTCATAGGTATCCATTGTGTTTTGTTAGGGTCAATTCAGACCGCAACGCGACGCGTAGATGCATTTTATTAACAGATTTGCATGACGTCTCACGTAATTCTCTCGGTCTGAATTGACCCTTAGTGCCTGTTTCACCACTTCCTGATAAAGTGCCGGATAGACTATCCACAACTTATTTGACAGATGCTCCATACTCTAACTGCCAAGTAAAGTTGTGAGTAGCCTATCCAGGACTTATCAGGAAGTAGTGAAACAGGCCCTTCGTGTGTAGTTTTATTAATAAGGGTGAGTACACAAAAACCCCATTTACCTTCATAACCACAGGTGTGTCTAACTCGGCAAGGACTCTGTCTAGCGTGTCCACGACCCTGTCCGCGTCCTGCACGCCGAACACCATCGGCGGCTTGAACTTGAGCACGTTGTTGTCCGGCCCGTCGCGACTTATGAGGATCTTCTCCTCGCGCATACTGAAAAAAGATAATTACCATAATGAGATTTTTGTATTTTGATAGGATATTATGCTGTGAAGAATACGTGTTATTTTGAAGAGATAATGTAGACTAACCCTTCACCCGTTTTGTCCCATATCTGAAACATACCCCTTGTACCATCAAAAAATTGATTTATAGGCAGATGAAGGACCCGTGACATTTGGTCGAGATAAGTCAATTCAATGTAAGTCGTGATCTGTTGACTGGGTTTAGACATAAAAGCGACCAAATTACGTAGGTCCGTCCGCCATCTGCCTATGAATGAACTTCTCTGAAAACTTCTAATCTGTCTGATTTCCATTCATGCTACTATATTATGTTTTTATTTGGGCTCTTAGTAGTAACTAAAAGCCCAAATAAAAACATAATATAGTTAGAGGTTATCTTATTTAAAAATATATTTTTACAAAAATTTACAGTTCCCACTATTATTGGGCAATAAAGTTGTGGAGAAAATCACTTTTAAACTACTTCACTAACTCACCGTTCAACAACAAACTTCGCTTCATTCGTCGCTGGGGTTCTTTTACTCCTGTCCGTGACCAGTTCCACACCAACGAACAACCCCAATCCTCTCACGTCACCAACTATGCCATGCTTCTTCAGGGTCTCGCAGCGTTTGAGCAGATGAGACCCCACTCGGGCCGCGCGCTCCATAAGTCTTTCTTCCTCTATTACGTCTAGTACGGCGTTAGCGATGGCGCATGATACTGGGTTACCGCCATACTGTGGAGTTTAGAATTAATTTAATATCTGAGCTGTAGAAAATTGAATAAATAAAGCATTGTTAATTGTTGTGTGGTAGGATGCTGAGATGATTACTTATATTAATCGTGTAATGAAGCGATAAAGTTGGAGCTGTTTTACGGTTGGATTTGATAATTTTGCAGGTTAGGGAAAGCTACCCTCTGGTTAGCAATTAATAACCTTATTAATGGCATCTTAAATACTAAACCGGTTTTAAAATACTATGAAGGCTAATAATAGTTTTCACTAGTATGAACCAGTTAAGTTCCAATAAATGCGTGTTTTCATAATTAATTTCAAATATAAACTCACTCGTTTTTTTTTAAACGAAGGTATAATTAAGTGATTAATTTAAATATAAACCTACCGTGTTGAAATATTCCACACCAGTTTCAGTGAAGCTTCTGGCTATTTCCGGTGTGGTGACAACAGCCGCGACGGGGTGTCCGTTGCCCATGGGTTTTCCCATTGTCACAATATCGGGGACGACACCCTGGGTCTCGAACGCCCACATGTGGGTGCCTACGCGCCCAAACCCAACCTGGACTTCATCGGCGATGCACACACCTTTAGCCGCACGGACGTGCCTGAAAAAAATTTAAGATGACGTAAAATAACTTTATATGATATCCTGAAGATGAAATGTGGCCATAGGAACCGCGTAATAAAGCTGCATAACCAAATCGAGTTTGGGCTCGTTTGATTCGTTTTGATGAGTACTTTGCACAATTTAGTTATTATTATTACCTAATAATGATTATTAAGAACGCTTTTTATACTATTTTATTTATTTTATTATACATATAAAATCAAATTGATTTCGATCTCTTGAAATCAGATTTATATGTTTTAGTGGCTTGAAAATTCCTGCATCAAAAATACTCAAACCTACTTATCATATCCAGACTGACAGACAGACAGAAAGAACATTTTAATTAAGTCAAACAAAGCAAACACTAATCGCAACTTACTCGTAGACTCGCTCTAAGTATCCCTTCGGGGGGATGATCTGCCCTCCACAGCTTTGCAGACTCTCGGCAATGAAGGCGCAAACTCCTTCGCCTTTTTGCCTGACCTCGTCGCAGATTTTGCCCACTTCGTCCGCGTACATTTTGCCCAACTCCTCCTCGGAGTCCGAGTCGCGAGGACTTATGTACTTCCCACGGTACACGTCCGGAACTGGCGCCTGAGTACACAGACATAAGAACGATATAATAAAGGAATAATGGAGATTTAAATGAGGACTTCTGTAATCTAAGTTTACAAATTAATGTTTTTTTTTTCTTTCAGAATAATACATAGATTCAGAATTTAGAATAATCTCTTTCTTGGATATTCCAACATATTTTTGTTACTTTTATCGAGACATGACAGTATTTAAGTCGAATATAAAACGTATTTTCTACATTTCAATTCATACAGTAACAAGTAATGAGATACATAATTACATTACAATAATATTAAATTACTTAGAAACGAGAGTCAGATATTGAATTCGATACGATATACGTTACCGCCAACACTATACGGGGTGTAACAAAATATTTGGGTGGGCTAAGAACTCACCACGTGAACCCACTCCGGCTTGTCCGGCCCCCCCGGTAGGTTCAGTTTGTATGGCGAGACATCGATCATGGACGTTAGGTGGCCATGATACGCGCTGCAACAAAATGGCGCTAGTAGCACCCTAAAACACTCCTACTCGGTGTCTATCTTCTTCGATACATATTCTTGATGTCTTCGTGATTTTACAATTCTTTTACATTTACAATTCTTTTAAAAAAATTACATTTACTATGTTTAAAAAAACAATACAATCATTGAGTATTTGAAATTTTATAACTACAAAAATCATCAAAAAAACTACCCTATACTCTACTACACAACAACTACATAAGCAGAAAAATGAAACATCCCGTACATTTCATTTTCTTTCAATTCCAAATAAAAAAAGAACGCTTACTGGTCTAGTGTGATGACGTCCTTATTCTTGGTGTGGATTTTGGCCAATCGGAGCGCGAGGTCGTTGGCCTCTGAGCCGGAGTTTACGAAGAAGCATACGGAGAGTTGTTCAGGCATCGTCTGCACCAGCCTTTCTGCTAGGATGACCAGCTCATCGTGTAAGTAGCGGTTGTTGGTGGAGATCAGCGACATCTGATTCCGGCCCGCTTCGACTACGTGCGGGTGACAGTGGCCCACTGAAAAAAAAATGGCCGTGTTATACAGAGTGTAACAAAACTAAGTGATAATAATTTAGGGTATGTTTGTTTCCCTTCTATAAAGTTCACTGTAAAAGTAACAGCGCTGAAAGAGCAATTTTTTTGTGACTTGTATGGGAAAGCACCCATCGAGCGTCATGGATTTTCCCATACAAAAGGTACAAAAGGTGTATTATCCTCACTTTACTGTATTATAATTTATAATATAATATTATTATAAATGCGAAAGTGTGTCTGTCTATCTGCTACCTCTCCACACCCAAACGACTGAACCGATTTTGCTGAAATGTCGTATGGAGATACTTAGAGTCCCGGGAAAGGATATAGGATACTTTATGTTCCGGAAAACTCTTTCTCGAAAACGGTTCTCGCGCGATAAACGAATATTGGCGCAACGAATTAACTGGCATCATCTGGTTATAAATGTCTTGCATCTATGTTATTATAACTTCGTATACTCGACTTTAGTGAAAGTCAAAATGTCGTAGCTCAACCGTTAAACGATAATTTCCTGTTGTATTTTCTACAGGAAAATCGCGTTATAATAATTACCTAAACAAACATCTACATAACTTTATATTGCTCTAAATTAATGTTAAACACTCGTGTGAGCTATATCTTTAGTGCATGAACAGGGTGTATTAAATGTTATTGACTTAACAAACCAGTAACAAACTTACATAACGTGATTAAATATTTTATCAGACTGTAAATTATAAATAGTTAAATATTTAATATAGTATCAGTATGTTTAGAAATAAAATCCAATATAATCTTAAAGTTAACATAAAGATAAAATTTGATAAAAATATTTCTTTATCATTTGACGACCTCCGTGGCGCAGTGGTGAGCGCGTTGGTAGCTCAAGCCGGAGGTCGCGGGTTCGAGTCCCGCCGACGGAACAAAAAGTTTATAAAGTTCCTGGGTCATGGATGTATATTAAATATGTGTATCTTATAATAAAAATGTTAAATATATGTATAGTATAAAAGTATTAAATATATTTCCGTTGTCTGGTACCTGTAACACAAGTCCTTCAGGTACTTACAACGGGGCCAGACTGACGTGGTGTGAAGCGTCCATAGATATTATATTATATTATCACCGTCACTAACTGGACATTTAAAATAATTAATTAATTATTATATTTAGCCAACATTGTACTAGACTTTTTACACAGAATACCTTACTAATGAAAAAATTATGCATCGTAACAGTAAACTACAAGACCTTGCGAAACAGTTTTCCGACTATCAAACAAAACAATTCGAAGCGTATGTAACAGTGTTTAAATATTCATCATTAGTTACGGAGATTATATTATAAACTCGATGACCCGATGAACTTTTTATCACTTTCCTTCTAATATAAACATTCCTTAGACTTCCACAAAATATAATTTCAAGACGAAAATTAGCCAAATCGGAGATTAGATTAACGTCCGTAACGTAATTCGTTTATCGCGCGGGAAACGTACATTTTACGCAACATCTGACAGATTGAGTAATTTAGAGTATCTGTCAGATAAGTTATGGATAGATGGATGATTGATTTTTTTTAGGCAACCCACTTGCAATAAATTTATTGATATACGTTATTGAATATAATATACTTTTCATCCATTAACCAGCTGGGTGAATGTCATTTTATGCTGGGATCTTAGGGCCGGGACACAAAAACACGGCACGACGTCGTACGACGTCGCACGGCGCCCGCGCCGTGTCGTGGAAATCCACGACGCGCGTCGTAAAAAAACCACGACACGGCGCCGTACGGCGTCGTACGACGTCGCGTCGTAGAAACTCATCTTGAATTTTTACGTTTTTGTGTCCCGGCCCTAGACGATAAATAACGACGCTCCCTCCTCACCGTACGCTCCGATTCCGGCGAACGCGCAGCTTTTGGATTATATTTCTAAATCCCTGATATTTCGCTTACCGTGGGCAACATTATTGATGCAGTCCAGGTACCGCTCGCCCGTCTCGTCGTACATGAATTGGGCGACTCCTCGCACAATTTTGAGCGGGCTGGAGCGGAAAAACAGCTGACAGGCGGCACTGCAACCAAATTAACTGCTCAAAACCCCACCCAGGTGCTGTTCGGCGGAATAATGCCGATAGATAAATAACAACACCCTGTAGATACGCTAATGAAGCGATAACTTGCGGAAACGTTGTTTATATGATTAGTACCTCTACCTATCTATTCATAGAATTACGCAGTAACATCGCCTCGAGTATTTTTTTACTTTCAATCCTAAAGAGATATTTAATCAGAGTTTAAAAAGGAGAGTTAAAATTACTGTGCATCTATCTCTTTTAGGATTCCGTACCCAAAGGGTAAAAACGGGACCCTATTAGTAAGACTTCGATGTCTGTCCGTCTGTACGTCTGTCTGTCACCAGGCTGTAACTCAAGAACCGCTATAGCTAGACTTCTGAAATTTTCACAGATTGTGTACTTATATCTGTTGCCGCTATAACAACAAATACTAAAATCAAAATAAATTAAATATTTAATGGGGCCTTCCATACAACAAACGTGATTTTTTTGCTATTTTTTGCTCTTAATCAATAACGGCAACACATAGGCAATTGAAATGTTCACAAAATTTGCTACTACTAAACTAACAAGCTGTTTTTTTGTAGTAAGCTCCCGTACTAGAAATAAAAAGTCTGCACTGTAAATTATTTTCATTTTAGTTGATTTGTATTGCATTTCATTTTCATTCGTGGTTGTATTTGTGGTTATGAGCACATACTGTGGCAATGTAACTTATTATAGACATCGGGATTGTAACAAATAACCACTATTTGTATATAATTTAAACAAATATTAAAGTATAGGTATTATTACATTTTATCTTAATCCAAAGTCATCTTATTTACGGATAGTTACCTAGTGCACACAGGTTTATCAACACAGGTCATAAGTTCGATGCCCGTGTAAAAAAAACAAAATGTATATAAATAAATAAAATGCAGAAGCATAATAATAAACTAATCTGATAATTATTGTTTATGTTATTCCTTACCCAACATATTTTTCCCTCAGTTTCATGGTTTCTGATTTCGGCATGGACTGAATGTAGGCCATTGTGTTAAATCTGCAAATAAAAACATATTTTTACTGATATTATACAAAGGAATGATTTTGTTTGTATTAAAAAATACTCCAAATGATAACACCAATTTGCTCTATATGCCCAAGTGTGTGCGCAGTACACAAGAGCACTCTCCATTCATTTCACTCTCATAACCCAGTGTGACGAAAGACTGACACGACTGGCGAGAGATCAGGCGCAGGATCTTTTTACATGCCCAGGAGGATTTTTTTACATGCCCATCCGACGCATGGATCATCTTACTTGTCAGACAATCAGGTGATCAGTCTGCATTGTCCTAACCAAACTCGGAAATAACGCTGGAAATGTTTCCAACGCGGGAATCGAACCCGCGACCTCCAAGTCAAGAGCCACGCTCTAACCACTATACCACAGAAGCGCACACACTTGGGAACTATAAAATTACTCCTTCGTAACAGGCAGCTGGTTTCAATAAAACTGGCCACTGTCACCGAAACCGGTCTGATTTTTAGAGAAGAAATGTAGATACGGGATTTCCGCATGGAATCGAAGGTTCGAATCGCCAATCCAATCATTCGGGTCTGATATTGAATCATTGGCAAACGATTAAATAAAAGTTACTTCATAGAGTCATAGAATTCCTTGATAATAATATTGGCCTTTTATAGGCTCTTTATCTGAATCAGTCCTTACATCTCAGGAAAGATATTTCGTTCACATGGATTGTAAGTTCATACTAGTGAATATACCATTCAGTTCTATAAACTATTTCGTCACCATTTAAGTATAACTACATACATGGAATGCTTTATGTGGTGTCGGAAATATTAGTGTACCGGCAGGTAGCCAGAAGATAGATTTTACCTAGGTTTGCCTTTTGCGCAATTCGTATTTGAACCAGATGTAATGTTGCGACGTAGAGCAATTCGACTGACCAACACGTCCCGAATGGTTCACACTTTTCAAATGGAATGAATTTTTCAAAGGGATAAAATGGACGTGGGTAAAAAAGGTTTGCGGTTCCTGACTATTGGGGACGTGCCTATTTATAGGCATTGTATTTAGCTGCTGAAACCACAGGTTCTTCTGTGGTTCGCCACATAATACGGATAGTTCAGCTTCGCATCAGTACAAGGTCATTAAAATGATGTGAATTAAATAAATATGACCCTAAAATTCGCAAGTGTTTTAACGGGTGAAGTGTGACATTTTTTTGGAACGGCTGTTCCAATTTTGAATCTAAAAATAATAATTTAAAAATAGAATAGTTTACAACAAAACCGTTCTATTTTTAAACCAAATAAAATAACCTCAAAAATCCTTATCGAAGTGATTCACTCAAAATATAAACAACTTACCTAAAAATAGAATACTGTTTAAGACTAGGTATAGCTCGACGGCTGCGCTCAGAGTGATGCGGTGTATAGATGAACTGATTTTATAAGGAGGAGGCCTCACGCCCTCCGCGCAACCAATAACGCGCGCGCTGTTATCGCGAAGATAAGGCGATACAAAAGTCAGCGACCACGCGGCCACTGACGATATGCCATGGACTCAACGCATGCTAGTTAAGGCCCTGAACAGTTGCGAATCGGATCACCATGTTTAATAATTTAATCCTTCGATCACGGATTCTTGGACATCTATTGTTATTCTATTGTTGTCGCGACCACCGGTGCTCTTCTGGGGCTTGGTAGGTTAAGGAGCAAATCGGCACTGATTACTGAAGTTAAAAAAAAAAGTGTGTCAGCTCCGACGCACGACTGAAGTTTACTCCTTAAGTACGAGTATCTAACCATACGCAAAAAGCGTTTATTCAACTGAAAAAAGATTAATATCATATGAAATCAGATGTTCCGGCAATATTATCTACACCCCTTTCTGCCATAGTTATTTCAAAATACTTTTAATTCGCTTTAGCAAGTATAATGATAAAAAATCCGAAAGGCCAGGATCGTATAGAGGGGAAAAATCCAGGAAGAACAAGCCGAAGAACCCCCTATCCAGGACAAACAGTTGCCAAGTTATAAGCACTCAAACTTTGACATTGACAGCTCGGCAACTGTCAAACATCGAACAAAAGCGGCCATAACTCCGCTTCCAATGGGCCTAGAGGGACGGGGTTTCTTCCAACATCAAAGGAAACTCCTTGGCTACCCCCTCCCTGAATTAGAACTAAATCAGAGACATCAATTTTTTTCTCAATTCTAAGGCCAGAATCGAATAGAGGAGAAAAGTCCAGGAAGATCAAGCCGAAGAAACTCATATCCAGGACAAATAGTTGCCGAGTTACAAGCATTCAAACTTTGACATTGACAGCTCGGCAACTGTCAAACGTCGACAAAAGCGGCCATAACTCAGCTTCCAATAGGCCTAGAGGAACGGGGTTTTTTCTAACATCAAAGGCAACACCTCGGCTACCCCCTCCCTGAATTTGAACTAAATCAGAGACATCAATTTTTTTTCTGAATTCTAATGCCAGAATCAAATAGAGGAGAAAAATCCAGGAAGATCAAGCCGAAGAAACCCATATCCAGGACAAATAGTTGCCGAGTTACAAGCATTTAAACTTTGACATTGACAGCTCGGCAACTGTCAAACGTCTTACTAAAGTAGCCATAACTCCGCTCCCAATAGGCCTAGAGCAGCTGTGGTCCCCAACCTTTTTTTCATGCGGGCCACAAACATGTTTTGGTCTTGGTGTCGCGGGCCGCATAAAAATTTTTTAGGGTTCAGAAATAACATTCTTCAAAATTAACGATTTTGAAGTGAAAAAAATTTAACGACTATCACGTAGACTACGTTATTTTGCCAGTGGGCGTGAATTTCAAAATTTTTTAACATCACACGGGCCATAAATAAATTCGCGGCGGGCCGCACGCGGCCCGCGGGCCGCGGGTTGGGGATAGCGGGGCCCTAGAGTAACGGGGTTTCTTCTAACATCAAAGGCAACACCTCGGCTACCCCCTCCCCGAATTTGAACTAATCTACTACTCTACTACTTTTTTATCTGGATAATGTGTACATTCAATATATATACCTAATGTTTACCCGGGAATACCCACTCTTTAAGCTTTAAAGGATTGTGCATTCAAATCTTGTTAAAACAAATTAGAAAGTTGCGCACTAAAGGTGCGCACCAAAAACGTGACACGATTTTTCGTTACTTGTTAGTAGGTTTTACCCCTCGGATTTTTCTCATACCGGGCGCCTTTTATATGAAAATCGATTCTTAAGGAGTAATCTCCAAAAACTCCCACACTGTTTTCGGTGATGGTGGCTGGTTGGCCCAAGTGTGTGCGCAGTACACAAGAGCACTCTCTATTCCTTTTGCTCTCCTAACCCAGTGGGACGGAGGACCGACACGATTGGCGAGAGATCGCCAGACGCATGCAAAGAGGATGTAAACTGTATACTACGTAATGGATCATCTTACTTATCAGTTACTTAAATAATATATCGTAAGTCCTTACCAAACTTGGAAATAACATGTTTCCAACGCGGGAATCGAACCCTCGACCTCCGAGTCAAGAGCCACGCTCTTAGACCACTGGACCAGCACCGGCTTGTGCCTTGTAGACAAACAGTAGCGGATCAGATTAAAAATAGCAGTTTTTAAACAATAGTTTAAAAACTGGTTGGTATACCAATACACTACCACTTCTTACGGTCTATCAGCAAGGATGGACATATTTGGATATTAATTAAGGGCCTGTTTCACCATTTCCTGATAAGTGCCGGATAGGCTATCCGCTATTCACAACTTAACTTGACAGATAGAGTATGGAGCATCCGTCGAATACCTAAGTTGTGGATAGCCTATCCGGCACCTTATCAGGAACTGGTGAAACAGGCCTTAAGTGATGTAAGAACTAACAAGCAGATAGGCTGTAGGTACCAGGTATCACCTATAGGCTCAAGGTACCAGTTACTACGTCAGGGATATGCAATACCCGAAAGCCTCTACATACACATCAATTCGTATAAAAAATCTGTCCATGATGATTATAATACACTCTTTAAGAAGAAACATGCATGCATGCATGCATGTTGAGCTGATTTTAATGTGTATTTTAATTAATTTCTCTATACCTAGATAAATTTAATATAGTCATAGTTTAACAATGTAATCAGTAATCAACCTCGGTGTTCCAGCCCATGCCAGTTAACCATTGATGCTGATTAGATAACGGTATTGATACCACGACCTACACAACATCCGTATCACAGTACAGATATATACGGTAGATCATCTTCGTATTAGATCGCCTGAATGAGCGTGATTTCAGTTAGGTTCTAAGTACTAACTTAAGGGTGAAGCTAAACGAGCGTAATTTTGTGAGTCATGAGTCGTAAAACTTCGGTCGCATATTTTTTTTTTTTGAATGGAGCAGAATTTCTGCCAACGGAAATTCTGCGACTCACGATTCTTAAAATAATGCTCTTATGGCTTCACGCTAAGAGTCCATAACAATGCCAGTTGCCTATGTTGATAGAAATTGATGAGAAGGCCTAAGTAACTCTACTTTTTAAGGAGCTTCACATCCCGCCACTATAATATTATCTTCTTTGTTATAAGTCAGATCTACAGTGGTATAACTAGTCCCCTTTGATGATCTGATCTGAGTGATTAGAATATCACTTAGATCCTGATAAATTTAGTTGCCAATACGAGCACTAATTTAGATTAGTATCGGCAACTTAATTTATCCGGAATAGCAGTAAGAACTAAGAGTAACAAGACGTATATAAAATACTAGCGACACGCCCCGGCGTCGCACGAGTATAAAATATATAGCCACTAAAAAAAATTATGCCTATAGCCTTCCTCAATAAATGGGCTATCTAACACTGAAAGAATTTTTCAAATCGGACCAGTAGTTCCTGAGATTAGCGCATTCAAGTTAGCCCTTTCAAATAATTTCCCCCGTTTTTTCCACATTTTCCTCTATTTCTTCGCTTCTATTAATCTTGATAAAATATAATAAACTCTAAAACTCTAAAACTCTAACGTGATAAAATATAGCCTATAACCTTCCTCGATAAATGGGCTATCTAACACTGAAAGAATCGTCAAAATCCGTTGCGTAGTTTTAAAGATTAAAGGGAACAAAGGGACATGAGGGAAAAAAGTGACTTCATTTTATAATAAGTATAGATGACAATATTAGCTGTACTGTTTACATTTATAGTGTGTCAGACGTCAGTATCCTGAGTCCTGACTGAAATGACTGCTTCCTCAATCAGGCCCCTAGGAGTGAATTTACGTCACCACTGGTGGCCATCTTAAGAGGCCGACTAAAGCAAAATTATTGATGATTGTATAATATGATTTTTTAAACTTAAGTAATAATAATATAAGAATTAAATAGTTTCGTTTTAAAACATTGACACTACATTATATATTTGCGAGGGTCTCACTAGCGAGAACACGACATCCTAAAATTTTCTCATATTTCATTTATATTAAAAACAGTGCATTCAACTGAATCAATATTTTAATAAAATAAATAAATATAAATTATATATAAATTTTAATACCGAGGGACTGTACTAGCGGTTTTAAAAATGTTGTTTATTTATCGAGTTGCTGAGAAATAACTAACTTGGCGCTGATTCCGTGTCGTTCTTTTTCACCTGGCATATTATGAAAGTCGGGCGTGAGCGTGAAGAGAAGGAAACGATGTTTTATTTTTTCTTTATTCGCCCTCTTAAATTAAGTAATAATGTAACTTTGACCTGTATATTGTGAATGTGACGTATTCGAACTTTTGTCTGTCTTAAGCATTGTAGCTCTATACTAGCTCGTAAAGAAATAGGATTTTTGAGTTAATTTTGACTAAATTAAGTGTTCTTCAACAGTCTCTGGTTAACTTAAATTAATTTTGTTTGTTTTTATGTACAATTCGTACGTGATAATATCCACTAAATCTCTGTTATAGATAAATATTATATAAATCCAAACAGCTAACTTTCTGACTGTGATAGATGAAAACCTAAACTAATTTAAATCGGATTAATGAATCAAACAAACAAAAACGTTTGTTTTTTCATTGACGCGTACGAAAACAAAGCTTCTCCGACCGGTTATATAATAATTATTAAAACATTATACTAACGAAGATTTTTCGCTCAACTTTCTTGCAAAAAAAATACCTTGTAAGAAAGATGATCTACAGCAAAATTCATAAAAATCGTTTTAGCGGCTTTATAGCTTGAGGAAGTAATGGCAGACAGACAGATTGAAATTTGAAATATTAATATAGAAAAACAATTTCATGCTTCATTAACTAAGTAAATTAGTAAACAAACTAGAACTGGCTAACTTCCTGCTTTAAAAAAACTTTTCATTTAACTACAGACTTATTTACTATTTGTTAACCTAATTACTCGCGAAGTAGGGTAACTTAATCAGGTATAACTTAGTTTACTGCTGTTGATTCCGTATCATCATTATCAACTGTCAACCGTCTTTAATTAGAAGATTCGGATAACACCTCAATGAGAAGTGTTCATCATGATGAAAGCCCATGTTAATTATGGTAACAGTAATCTGTTTCGTTGAAAAACATTAGCAACACAAATTATTTCAACAGTTAAGTCTCAACAGGGCCCAAGTGTGTGCATTACGCAGGATCATATTCTTTAATGTGCACACTTATAAACATACAAAAGGAATACAAGAAAAAGACAAAATATTCAGGTGTCACAATGGCGGCCTTATTACTAGGTAGCAATCTCTTCCAGGCAACCACGGGCAAAGGTGAAATTGCAGTAAAGAAGAGAATTAATGTGCATGTGCAAACAAGAGAATACAAACAAAAAAAAATATACATATTCAAATATATATTTAGGATTAAATTAAATATATTATATTACAGCATGCATAATACTAATATATAATAATACTATACATCGATATTATAAATATAATAGAATAATACTATACTTAAATTACTAAAAGTTAATATAATCATTATAACAGACAAGGATAACAATTATTAATTTAAAGTGTAATTTAACTCACAGCAATTGCTTGGATTATGATCAAGTATTATTTTTACAGACAGCTAAATAATGCGACTTGACGAGACTTTTGAAAATATTCAATATTTTTGCAAGTTTGATATGCTTTGGCAACGAATTTCAGAGCCTTATACCAGTAACAACGAAGGAGGGACCGTAAAATTTAGTTTGATGCATGGGCATTTCTAGTAGATTATTCGACGCAGATCTGAGCTCCTTAACAGTGGCTTGACGAAATACAAATTTTTCTTTTAAGTAAATAGGTATCGTAGGATAATTTATGATATTGTAAATATGAGTGATAGTATACGAGCGTCTCGTCGTAAGCGTATGGGCAGCCACTTCAAACTCGTACGAAATTCAGACACGTGGTCGAATTTTTTTAGCCCGAATATAAATCTGATCGCAAGGTTTTGAAGTCTCTCTAGCTTATTTAATTGATCCTCGGTCATATTTGTCAAACAAGCGTCAGCATAGTCGAGGATTGACAGGAATAGGGACTCAGCGATCTTAATTTTGGTTGGGATAGGCAAGAGGTAACGAAGGCGACAGAGTACCAGGTTGCAAAAATCCTTTTACTGGTTTCTTTTATGTGATGAGACCAAGATAATGTATCATCAAAATACACACCCAAGTTTTTCACACATTTACTAAAAAAGATCACTACGTTGTTTAGGCACACGGGAGGTAAGCTGTTCCAGTCAATCCTAGATACAAGCCCAGGGCTGCCGATAATAATTAGCCGGGTTTTAGATGGATTGATTACTAGGCCGTGACGCTTACTCCAGTCATTAATTAATTCCAATTCCGTGTTGAGAGAGCTAACAGTGCTACATAGATCAGACAAAGAGGTATGAGTATATATTTGAAAGTCATCAGCATATAAATGGGACAGTAGAGAAGTGGATTTAGTGATGGAATTGATAAAAATCGCAAATAGAAGAGGTGACAAGACCCCACCCTGCGGGACACCGGCTATGATGTTACTCCAATTCGAAAAAGATTCATTCAATTTGACTCTCTGACGACGGCCAACGAGGTAGCTACGAATTAAGGCAACTACTGCCGGTGATAAGTTGATAGACCTTAGCAAACTCAGCAAAATATCGTGATCAACTGTGTTAAATGCATTGCTAAAGTCTAACAATGCCAGTATAGTGAGTAGTTTGTTGTCCATGCCAAGACAAATGTCATCGATCACTTTAATTAATGCCGTAGTGGTACTGTGCCCCCGACGAAAACCAGACTGAAAGGAGCTTAGAATATTATTGTCAAGTAAGAAGTTTGTAAGCTGGTAACTGATCAACCGTTCTACAACTTTGGAAAGGAAAGGTAATACTGAAATAGGACGGAAGTCAGATACCAACTTTGGCCTAGAGGTCTTTGGTAACGGTATTACGTAAGCATCCTTCCAAACACTAGGGAAAACACAAGTATCAATACAGTGATTGAAGATATGGACTAATACAGGGGTGATGGAGTCAAGAATGGGTATAATCATCTTACGACTAATTACATCATCACCTACGGCATTTGAGGAAATTGACGCAATATATTTTTTGACTTCCACTCCAGTAACATGGCTTAAAACAAGAGGCGGTGACTCAGGAATTGGTAAATTTGCAAGGTGATCAAGTGTACAGGATTTTAGAGCCAGATTCAAAAAACTAGAAGCACAGGTAAACTGTTTATTCAATACGTCAGCGTTTATTGAGCAAGTACAATCTACCGAGTTTTTTTCCTACCCCAGGAGTCCTTAAAAAATTCTATACTCTACACGGATCAGCATTTTCAACAGAGGAGTGGATGTAACGACGCTGGGCATCTCTACACATTTTGTTGAAACGATTCTGTATTTTAATATATTTTTCTCGTTGAACACTGCCATTGGTCAGTTTATACTCATATTTGGCTTTTGCAGTGTGCTTCTGTTTAATTAAGGCTTTCAGATCGTCAGTGAGCCAGGGTGCAGGTAACTGCTTTATTTTAACTGGCCTGATTGGTGCATGTGTGTCATAGAGTTGCGTTATGAGCGTATTAAAAGCATTTAATTTGTTATCGACATGATCAGCATTGAATACAGGTGACCAGTCGACATTACTTGCATCCATTCTCAGATTATCTACATTAGTGATGAGCAAAATTGGTCTTGGTCTTGCAGTCTTGGTCTTGTTCTTGCAATTTTTGCAAGACCAAGACCAAGACCAAGACTACCCTAAGACTAGCAAGACCAAGACCAAGACTAGGTGTGCAAGAACAAGACCAAGACCAAGACCGACTATGCAAGAGTCTTGCTCCATGCAAGACTCTTGCTAAAAAATTTACTTAGTCGCAGTGACTATAATATTCATGAGATAAAATATTTATGACAATATAATATTATGTTACAAATATATTTATAACAATATTTGTCTACTTAACATTAATTTCAAGTTCTTGTGATACAGCCTGGAAACAGGCAACGAATCTAAAAAAAATTTGTTTCAGTTGTACCTATGGGGACCCCTACAATTTTAATAACAGGAGAGTTAACAGCTTTATGAAAATAGTTTTAAACGCTTCAGTTGTTTACAATAATACATGTAAATTAATATTTTATTCATTATTATGCCCTAGAATGAGTTAAAAATTATTTTAAATACTGAATTCAAAAGTGTGTCACAAAAACGCGGCATTATGGTCACGTGATCACGTGTGACGTAATCGTTCATGAAACAAAACAAGCGTAGATGGAGCAAAAGTGAGTGTTAACAACTGTCAATTTTGTTTGACACTGAACGATGACGTCACTGCTTCAGATTGGCGTTTCCAATCACGTGACTTACAGTTAATAAATCCATTTTTTTTTTCAATGTAAAATAAAATAAATCAATAATTATTTTTCGTTATTTGTATTGTTTTTGAGTTTTTATCAATAAATCTATAAAATTTAATAATTATTTTCAAATTTTAACCTTACTGTCAACTCCACTATTGTTCTATTTTTGCATCAAAATCTTAATGCGGTTCACAGACTACACCTACTTACCAAGTTTCAATTGTATAGCACTTATAGTTTGGGAGAAAAGTGGCTGTGACATATGGACGGACAGACAGACAGACAGACATACATGACGAATCTATAATTTTTTTACTATTTGACTACGGAACCCTAAAAATAAAAAAAAGTTCTTTTTTTTTCAAAATTTTCATTTTCCTTAAGAACTTTGCCGCTAAAAGATCAGCCTATGCTGAGTTGGCTCTCGACTTTTAGTTAGAGCCTAAGATAAGATCATGATTCATGTGGCTAGTCTAATAATTAATTTAGGTTTGAAAATATTTTTTCGAGAAAATTAAAACGTTTACAAAAAGTTTTGAAAAATGTTTGCAAGAGTCTTGCTTTTTGCAAGACCAAGACCAAGACTAGGCGTGCAAGACCAAGACCAAGACCAAGACCAGACAGATTTGAGCAAGACCAAGACCAAGACTGCACAAGCAAGAACAAGACCAAGACCAAGACTGGTCGAGTCTTGGTCTTGGTCTTGCTTTGCTCATCACTAATCTACATTAAGGTCGTCTCCCGAGCAAACGACCTTGGCCATACATTTACCGCGTTGCCGAGAACGCGCCAAAACCCTATTATTTTTACTTATCTTGGTTCAAAATTGTCCTAAAAAATTTTTAAAACGGCGAATATGTAGTTTATGATATTGCCGATCTATTGGCGTGAGTTTCAAATAAAAGTAATTTGTAAATCCTAAGGAGATGCTGAATGTATGCTTGAATTTTAACAAATTGGTATTACTTTGGAAGCTGATATCATGAGTATAAGAAACAAAAATAGAAAATTTAAAACGACAAAAGGAATGTTGATATACTGAAGATTATTGCCGTATTTTTATTATAACTTTGTAGCTTTCAGATTATGAGTTTATAAGGTTTTAAATACGGTTAATTACGGAATCTCCGGACGGAACGCACTTAAGTATACTTTTTGTAACACAATCAGGATAATTTCTGAATTGTCCTTACCAAACTTGTAAAATTATATACTTTAACGTTGTTAGTGGCGGCCGAAAAGGAAGATCTTCCGACCGAGCGAGATAGCATGCTCGGTCAGGCCGAAGCCCACTGACGTCATTTCAGACGTTGTATATATCTTGCCTTTATCCGAAACTTCGATAGCGCGATGTAGGATTGTTAGGCGAATTGTGGGTACCGCCACATCACTCTTAATAATTAATATAGAGCTATTCACACCGAGGCAATTTTATGATAAAATTCGAGAAAATACAAACTCTCAAACGAGATCGTGGTACAAATGACTGGAATATAATCTATTTGGTGCGAAACCCTAAAAGTTATCTGGACGTAATTGACATCATTTAGCAAATGGAAAAATATATTGCGTGCTCATTTGTTTGTCTGATACAGTTTTCTCTGACATCTTTCTTCTTTTCCTTTTCCATATTTACTCATTATACAAGTATACACTCTAACATACTTAAGCAAATTACTAATTCGCTTACCTTTTGAATAGTGTGGAATTACCATCTTTTAGGGATTTGTAATATCAATATAATCTTAATTCCTATGAACTTTTGTATCGCCGCGAAAAACTACTCATACATAAAAATAGAACCTAAGTATCGTAAAATTTTCCATAGCTATAAAATAATAATCCAATAGATCTTTAACGTTATGTACTAATTATTACTTCATAAATCATAAGTATGTAGATACAAGATACGTAGAGAATTCGATATCATCACTTAAAAAACACAATATTTATATAAAAGTAACAAACAATTATTATAAAGAATTTTCTCGAATGGAATGAGATAATTATTATGATTCTTAAGAAAATCAAGCTAATTCCTAGATTTTTATACTTAATATAAACATTGTGTATCTGCTTGTTATGTATTTATCCACATTATCGCTTAATTACTGTTTTGTTTTCCAATAAAATTAAATAAAATACGATGCAAATGTTGTTAAGATTCTGCTATTAGGAGATTTCGTAAGTCTTGAAGTTTAAAAGCCTAAAAATTTTATTACTTTGACGATCCCTTCTTTCCCTAAATTAAGAAAACTAAAATCTTAATTAATATTAAATATTATTGTAAAAAAAATCATTACGATATTATTACAATCGACAAGATAAGCTATCATTTTTATCCTTGTTAGATGTTAATAAAATAAAGATTACAATCAATCTCCGCAGAAAACTTTATGTCAGATAATATTAATTAACAGGTGTTAATAATTAATAATACTATCAGATATCTCTTGCATTTCATGCTAACGAAAAAGAATGTAACTTTTGGGAAACAGTCACAAATAATTTATTTTACATTTTTAACATCCTATTGCAGGTTCGCTTTCCATTAGGCGAGGCCTTAATCCTTTATGACTTTTTTTCCTCAAAAAAATAGGTCAAATAAAGTAATAAAAAATCCTATCTGTCTAGCGTCCTTGATTGAGCCTTTGATAAACTGCACACCTAGGTATATTTTGTTATATCATCCTCATTTACTATCTCATACAGACGTCACTCGTGTAGGAATTGTAGATAATTTTACATAAAGTTGGGGTACACGTTGCAGAAAAACTTTAAAAGCATCTAAAATAAAAAAACAAAGGTTCCTCTTTAGGTTCGCTTCTATATTTAATTTACATAATTGACAATGTTGCAAATTCTAATTCAATGAGCTCATTACTATTGAATATTATTGTTTGATTAAATTAACTAGTTAATAAATGGTATTGAAGTTGGCTATTATTGATGTTAGTTTTCCAGGTTCCAAGCACTGGGTGTGCTGACTGTACTCCACTTAGATACCGTATCAGAGCAGTTAGTTATTTGGCACACGCTTATTTTGTTACATGATAATGTATAGATATACACGTGACAAATGAGTGATCAGTGTTTATCAACACCGAAATAGGTTCGAGTGTACTTAGACTAGTCCCTTACCAATAGTTACTATATTAGTCCGGTTAACGAATGACTCAAAAGAGGGTATAGATTGCGTGAGCGGGAACCTAAGCGATTTCTACTGGAACTTATTCAGGATGATTAGGGACAAAACATACTAAAAGTCCTGACGTCTAGGAGTTGAGCCGGCGGCCGGTGACACGACAAAGGTCTAAATTTTTGGTTTTTAGTCAATAACTAAAAAACTATGCATTGTAGCAAAAAATATTCTATGATGACATTAAAGCTTATTAAATTCTCTATAAATTAGATTCTATACAGTTTTTCCAAATTTTCATCCATTTTGGAACTACACGCTCAGGAAAAGTGAAAATTCAAAAAAGCTTTATCTTAAATATGTAGGTATATGGCGATGTCTTGAGCTTGGCTAACTAATAAATAAAGTCTGTATTTCATAATTATAATAAACTGAATGCTGCTACTTGAAATATCAGTGATCAATTGAATTTTTTATTAAATAAATAAGAAAATAAATGAAGCAATAAAATATTATAGACAAATAAAAATAAACCAAGCTTTGTGTTCATAATTAAATTAATTACCCGTTTCGAGAAAAACATTAACAATTGAACGACATTTTGACGAAAATTTTAACGGGAAAACGCAAGGTTTACGAACTTCTACGCTAACAAAATTTGCTGACAAGTGATAACATCTAGAATATTACAAATCCACAAAACTTACATTTTAAACTAATTTGTACTTCACAATAACAATTAACTATTTTTATCATGTAAAGTTCAGTTTGGAAAAACATTGCGTATTTTCAGGGGTGAATGAAATATTTATCGTCTGACTTTGAAATTTGTTTGCACGACTTCTAATAATAAATGACTTGTTTTTCGCACACTTGATAACCGCATTTACTTATTGGCGGCAGTTTCCATGTTGTGTTAGCGCCAAGTTGTTTGTCAAATAAATATAAGAGGTTGTACGCAAATATGATAACGATGTACTATCGCTGATTAGGTAAGTACATAGCATCTGTTGCTAATACTATTACTACATGTGACGCTATAGAGAACCTTCTATCATCATCGTCTACTTCATTCGGATTTCATACAAGTATATGCAATTATGGAGCATTGCTTGGGTCGACTTTTCCACTTTTTTGAGTTTTGTCTCTTAACGTAAATATAATATTGTTTAATTTTTAGGGCTCCGTACCCACTACCCGATGATTACTAAGACTCCGATGTCCGTCTGTCTGTCTGGCTGTCTGTCTCGAGGCTGTATCTCAAGAATCGCTATAGCTAGACTTCTGAAATTTTCACAAATTGTGTAGGTACCTATATCTGTTGCCGCTATAACAACAAATAGCCTAGTTCATAACGCAACATTTAATTTGAATTTTTATCGTTTGCGGTCGCGTGTTATGTAGATCAGAAAGCCACCCAGTAGGTATGTGAGAATGCGCTTAACCATACTATAGGACCACGAGTGAAAGAACCCTAAAACTGCTTTTAAGTTTTGATTAATTCCGTATGGCACGTGACATCAACAAAAATGGCCTTGATGGATTAAACTAGCCTTGTGAACCGTACCCAAATATATTATCAGCTATCACCAAAACGTCATGACGCACGCGATATACAAAGTAACAAGGTACCTAAGTACGAGTATATCTACTATCCCCGTAGTACTAGGTACGTCTTACTATTAAAAAACATACAGTACCCGGCAATAAATATTGCACATCGACCTTTGGAAAGAGACATTCGGCTAATTTCGGTTTCATAGAGCGTTATCTTTGTAGCACACACCTATTTGACATTATGTCAGTCGTTGTTCAAATTCAATAGAGTGCAGTCGCGTCCAGTTCAAAATATATATCTAGAGTTGTTAACACCCCTAAATTTGCTACAGCTGTAATTTTCCAAACGAATTTTAAATACGTAAACATAATTTGAACACCCTTTTTTATTTTATTTTACCCGAACCTAAAGCCATAACTTATAGAAAATTTGGTGTATTTTATACAAAGAATAATAAAATTGTCAAAAGAAGCAAACCATAATTGTTTTAACAGCTCCTAATATATACCGGACTTTTTGTATTTCGTGCGTAAGAGATAACGCTCTACAAAACCGAAATTAGCCGACTGTCACTTTCCAAAGGTCGATGTGCAATATTTATCGCCGGGTACTGTAAATATGTTTTTGACGTGATAACGTCTTATAATTCGATATGGGGTGCGCGCCCGAAAAACATGACAGTTCATGCGGCGTTGCCTCGCTGACAGCAGCTCTGAGGCGTTCCATTTACACTTTCAAGTCTTTCAACAACCGTAAGGTCCACCTGGGCCGCGCTCTTTGTTTTGATTATATTAACGTATTTCGATGACTTAGAGAATACTTTTATATGAAGAAGTTTGGTAAGTTATGACCTTTTATACATTGACCACAAAATAAATAAACAATCTGTGAGCTATTAGTATTATTTCGGCTATTTAAAATTGTGCTCTATTTCCTACGTGTCAAGGTATGACTTGTGCTTTGTTCGAAGATTTTACTGGATTTCACGAATGTATGTAGCGTTTTGTATTGCGAATAGTTTATTTCAGACGTTGTCACGTTCAACAATCGTCAGTAAACCGACTTTACAGACAACCGATTTTTAACTGAGATTATACCCCTATTTACTGTTAAAGCATGGGTATAAACTAAAAAAGTACGCGAAAGGACTCACCTGTCGATGACGTAGATTGATTTTTCACACCCAAAATTGCGAAACCCTAGATTACGTTTATGATTATTCTATCATCCTGTGCATGTACTCTTACTGTGTTAAGTAGTAGATAAACTACTTAGCTCGATAAATAATATGTTTGCACACACGTGAGAAGCACGCCGTCTAATCGTGGGAATATTACTATTTACAAGTCAGTTATCATAATCAATAATTTATAAAAAGAAAAATGTAAGTGGACACATGGTTAAACTTAAGGAGGTGTCTAAAAATTCAGTTGAGGTAATATTGACCAATGTTTAAAAATCGAGAAATAATCTTCTCTATGTTTTAAATTCAAGTGGTAAAGAGAGTTTGTAGTCTAAACTATGAGACGAATAACAAAACTACATAATAAGTTTATTAAACGCCTAATTTTGTTTGAGACTAACCCAGCCTTGGACTTATAAATAGGCTGTATATCTACTGTATAGGCCGCGGCCTAGGGGGCGGCAGGTTTCGTACATGGGGCGTTGGAAATAAAGGGGCCTACCACAGACATAGATCAAGATATATTATGTCTGTGAGGCCTACACTCATAAAAAATATATATCCGGCACTGGACTAGCCTTATGGTAGTTATGGTACTATAGAATCTAGTGCGGTTACTACCTATGTCCAATGCAGATAAATACAAGGTTAAATAAGGCAACAAAACAGTGATATCAAGTGCCTTGAATTGCATATAATCTTTATTATTAGATGCTATACTAAACGTCTCCGTGATCCAGTGGTTTAAGAGGCCGGGTACACTTGGAATTTCTCATACATACGTAATTCCAAAATCATTTTCTCATACGAAAATATTTAACATGTTTGAGTTGTTTTTCAGTTTAAATAGTAATTACCTAAGTTCCGGCACAAAAATTTACTTCAAAACATTTAAACACAAATTTTTTTTTTTGCTTTAAAATTTTTTTAGTAAATTTACTACTAAATATTTAAACACTTAAAAATAGAGTAAAACACTAAAAATATATAAATAAATAGTTAATTTACTACAAAATATTTAAACTCTAAAAAATATTTTTTAGTATTTAAATATTTTGTAGTAAGTAAATTTACTATTTATTTATATATTTTTTAGTGTTTTACTCTATTTTTTAGTGTTTAAATATTAAGTACTAAATTTACTAAAAAAAATTGAAAACATATTTTTTTTATGTTTAAATATTTTGAAGTAAATTTTTGTGCAGGAACCTAGATAATTACTATTTTAAACTGAAAAACAACTCAAACATGTTAAATATTTTCGTATGAGAAAATGATTTTGGAATTACGTATACGTATGAGAATTTACCCAGCCCCTTAAGAGGATTGCTCGTGACTCGGAGGTCGAGGGTTTGATTCCCGCGATGGAAACATGTTATTTCCAAGTTTGGTAAGGACAATGCAGGCTGATCACCTGATTATAAAGATGATCCATGCATCGGATGGGCATGTAAAAAGTCGGTCCTCCATCCCACTAGTAAAGGAATATAGAGTGATTTTGTGTACTGAGCACACATTTTGGGCACTACAAAATTACACCTGCATAACTGGCTTGGCTTTTAATACACCGTCACCGAAACCGCGGGTGTGGGGGTTATTATTGTTATTAATACGCTTGCTACTTTTAACGCCAGGTGGCGCTTTTTATTACTAAATTGCGGCAAAAATGTTTCTCGATTCTCGAATCGTTTTAATAGTTTCTTTTTAGTAAAAAATGTTTAGAATAATTATTTATTAATATATTTAAATGCTTACCGAATTAGATAAATATTTTCCGTCTCAAATCTTAACACAAGAAAATATAGATTATCTTCTTTTTCGCTTCATTTTATATTTGAAAACATAATATTTCATATGTTCCCTTTTCATCCTTCCTTGTTCCTCGGCTTCAGTGTGATAGAATAAAGAAATTGGTAACTTCGATTAGTTCTTCTTGATCTAACTATATCTGAAACGAAACATGATTTTTATAGTGATGCTATTGACATTATGTTATTGTACGTAATACTTATTTGTCGCTCTTAGTATTATAATTTTTAATCGATAAAAAGACGTACATTCGTAATGTGATTATTATATTTAACCTTAGACCTGTACAATATAAGATTGTGACAGAGAGATAAAGAGATGATAATAAAATTATTATCTAGGTTTATAACAGTTATGGCCTGTTTCACCGCTTCCTGATAAGGTGCCCGATAGGGTTATTTGACAGATTTTCCATACTCCATCTGTCAAATTAAGTGGTGGATAGCCTTATCAGGAAGCGGTGAAACAGGCCCTTAATGTTGAAAAATAATAGATAAATAATAGTATGTATCTGTTTACTTACGTAGTCTTTATTTACTCTTTAGGTACTATCAGAGAAGTTGATTCCTATTTCCTAGGCAGATGGGGGACCTAACTACGTAGTTTGGTCGCATTACGTCAAACCCAGCAGACAGATCACAATTAACATTAAATTGTCATGATCCGACCAATTGACGTTGCGCGTTGGTCTGTCAACTGCCTAGGAATCAATTTCCTCGATGGTATATGAGACATGAATTAATTTTCCTTTAGGCGGTGCCTTTAGGTATATTTTTTGATAGGGGTTTAATTCTGGTTTTTCAGTTCAATCAGTAATCACAGACCCACTCATGCCATTTCACGTACGAGTTGAGATAGCCTGAGATTGAAGCACATTCGAGGTGTCAGAATAGAGCCCCTGAACTGTCCATGATATTTTTGCAGTTATATCTGAATAACTTTTTTTGTTACTTGAGGAATGAGGGTTAAATAAAACAAGACATTCTTAATTAAATATAGAATAAGTATATTGAATAATTAAATAATGTTACTTCAAATATTTTGCCAAAAAAGACTTAGGTGTAACCGTAAAAGTAATAATAAAAATTATCTAGTTTAAAAACATTTCGAGTTCGAGTGAAAACATACATAGTGGGAAATAGTAAGTCGGAACTGTTGGCAGCGTTGCGGTCCAGAGCCCGTCTTGTCCTCACAAAGCTTTCCCCGGCTCGGGACAACAACGCTCGCCCATCGGACAAAAATCGTGCAACAGTCTATCATTTGACTAATAACTTTATAATATTACAACCATTTGCGAAAACGGAGCAAAAATTCTAGTGCTACTCAATAAATATATAAAACGTATGGGCACTTCTAGCTTTCAGGATGCCATCGATACGCCGAAATCGTTCGACATCCCAGTCGTTTAATATTTGACTATATTCTTGTCAGTCTTTCGTGCTGCAAGAATGACGTCAGAGACTTCTCGTGGCGAAGCGGAGACTGTTTGTGCTGTGAATCGACATACGTAAAGTAAATGGTACCTACACCCGGCATCAGATGTATCCAAGCAATATCAAGGGCTGCTTAGGCGTATCCAAGAATCGCATTTGAATTGAAGGTTCTTTAGCGGCGATAGTACAATTTCTCCGTTACGACACTAACGACACGATTTAGGATTTTATTACGTACGACATTTTACTCCCGTTATGTTATTTTTGCACAACTCCTGTATACATCTGATACCGAATGCTCACACGACCTGCTCGTTCATCAAACAGTGTTCAGTGCACATCGCGCGAGGGCTGAGCGCTATGGAAGATAAAACTATATTATATTACGTACTAATAAGTAGCCATCGGACTGCAATGGTTACGTTAAATAGGCGGAGATACCACACTTATAAAGTGTAATTAAACTACTATCCAGATGTATTATGCATCGGCGACTAACGGGGGTCTGTGATGTGACGTAGCCGAACCGTTTGATACGAAACGAACGTCCGAACGCGAACACTACTATAGAACATGCGGAGGACATACGACATACGGCTGCAATCACACATTTAATGACTAATTATCTTTAATTAAATGAAGATTTTGACTATGGAGTTTATGTCTAGATCTTCATAAAATTACAGTTATAGTTCTTGCAATCTACGAGTGCGCGTCGCCCTTAGTTGTGCGAGTGACCATATCTATACACTCGCACATGGCTCGCTCGCTACTGACTGCTCCGTCGGGTACGCACACTAACGAAAATGTCTATTCACATTTCCAACTACAATTAAAGGCGACGCGCACTCCTAGATTGCAAGAACTATAGTAATAATTAAATCTGAGTGCGTCCTTAGGGAGGGACGGGTTCTATGTGTCTATAGTTTTAGGCACTCATGGCTTTGACGGCCGCGAAGCCCGCTAGCCCGCGAAGTCCATCGCTAAACCGACAGTGCACGTTGAACTGATATGTAATACAAAATAATCCGCAACAGAACGTACCGCATACTTTTCAACATCGCCGTCACTGGGCAAAATACGACTAAGACATGCATTAAACGACTAATTAAAATATGCTCCATACTAACGACTTAATTACGAAACTAACGGTATATTTTTATTTTTTTTATACTTTTTATTAAATACGTTTTATGTGTAAAAATAGTTCTTTGAGACAAACTTTCGAAGCACTTCTCGTGCTATGGAGGAAATCTCCTATCCTATAACTTTACGCACGTCAATAATGCCCATCGAGAGAAAACTGTGAGTATACCTTTACCATCGCGGGGCGAGGCGGGGAAATGAGACTGTACATAGCAAAACAAACATGGACGGCAAGTTACGAACGTTCACACTCAACTTTCGGGACTTCGGGCTTAGTCATATCGCATACGCCAGTTTCGATAGCGATGAAGTTAGATGACAAAAAAATGTATGAGCTTTGACATAACAAATCGCTGGCCGGCCGGATCCATGCGTTTTCCGTAAGCGATTTCCGAATCCGTTTTCCGTATTCGGAATTCCGAATGCATAGATAGAGTAGAAAAACTGCCGCACACGTTCTTTATTCCGTAAGGAACGAATTCCGCACGTACGTTTGAAGTGCAAGCCAGCGCGTTCGCGCGTTAAAAAAACAAACGTTTACGGTAGTCTAACGAAATTCTGAATACGAAAAACGAATTCGGAAATCGATTACGGAAAACGTGCGTTTGAGGCCAGCCTAAGAGCCGGGACACAAAAACACGGCACGACGTCGTACGACGCCGTACGACGTTGTGCCGTGTTTTTGTGTCCCGACCCTTAGTATCATGAGCCATGGCGCTTGCGATAACGTCAAATCCCATACATTTGTGACATCTAACTGGCCATCTAAACTGGCGAATGCAGTTTAACTGAGCACTCAGAATGCGTAATTTAATTTTATCTTACAGCGATTAATTTTTCTAAGTTTCGGGGTATTTCAATTACAGTTTGTCATCGACAAAATGTAATGAGCCAACTCAAAGCGCATTATCAACTGGCAACACAGTAACGTACTTCTAAGATCCGTAGAGAATCGGATCTCCACAGCACTCCATACTGTTACGTCAATTTATACTAACTAGCATTCTAAAAATTTACTAACTACTGAATGCAGAAGTCATTCACACTTTAAATGTATGTACGTAAACATCTACTAATTTATAAAGGATATTTAACTAAAGCTACCGTGAGGCTGGCAACAAATTACGCCAAAGAGTTGGCAACACTGAAGTCAAATAACAAGTCAAAGGCCTGACTCTTGTACCTCGATTAACGCCTCGATTTCAGGTTTTTGTCTCGCGTTAACGTCACGAAATCGAATCGTTATTCGATCCACGAGATTTAGGACCTAAAAAGAAAAGTCACGCCTTTATTTTGTTCGTATTTAATAATATCTTGAACATAGACTACACCTTTCACAAGTTGTGGTGTGTGAATAATATTTAAGGTTATGCTGCCATCTTTTTGACGTTTACAAATGTCATTCATACGTCATTTTATGTTTGATCGACGACAGACGCACCTAAGATGCACTTACCCTAGGTCCTTTAAAACACTTCAAAAAGGCTATCAATAAACGTTGTTACTTTAATTCTATTTGAGGTATTACACATGTCCATATGCTAAAGATGTCTACAATTTTTTCTCCGATACCGAAATCCTTAACTATTATCGGTTTCGCGTACTATTGCGTACACAGGTCTAAATCCTCAAAAATTACCTTCCAATATACTCTCGCGTTGATAAATAGTCGAGATATGGTTAAGACATTGATTACAAATGGTTTCTTACTCCTAGTGTCGGACGCAATCGCTCTACAACCATTAATATCGATTATATCTTTGACACGTATGTCCTTTGCTGTCCTGGATGCATCTTAAAACACTGTTTTAAGTTTATTTATGTATAAGCCGTTTCTTTCATTTTCCATTTAACTCGATATTTTATTCGATTAAAAATCGAAAAATCGTAAGGGACTACGAACTTATACATGGTAATTATATAACAGCACAGCTCGTACACAATATACATATACACAGTATTTCATCTTTTTTTTAACATCGGTTTACATCCTCTAAACTCTTAATGAAGATAATTTTACTGTACATACATAAATACTGTGTGCGAACTTTTAGTTATATCGCTGCGGTGTGTAGAGAGTTTTACTTGAATATCGATTATTTTAACTGATTCGCGAGCGCTCACTCAAACATGATGACACTCTTATAAGTTAAACACTGAGGCGTCGTGTACAATTTAATATTAAAATACAAAATTCTATAAAACCGCAAATACATTTATCAATATACTCACTACTTTATAATATGATATATTTAAATATTGCTTTTGATGGTGGAAGATCTTATATTCACTAAGTCACACTTCTCTATCGACGCTAGAGTCAAGACAGAGTCTACGCGTGTTCGACATTGCAACACTATTTGTTACCAGCCCCGCTCCTATTCGTTTAATATTACTCAATATAATATTCCGAAGGCGCACAACACTACTTTGCGTTACAATATAATATATAACTTGTAAATAAAACTCCTATGGTTAATCAAACGCACTAAGTATAACGCCTTACATTAACATTCAGGAAACTGCAAATTTCGACAAGAGAATATCAAAAATAGTGTATCGACGGTCGTCTTCTACAATCTGCCTAATAAATCTGTAGACTAATGACGCTATTAGGTCACTTGAAACATCCTAGCCAATATTTCAGTACAAAATGGACTATGGTTCACAAATTTGGAATTTTTCCCCTCCTACCCGACAAACTTGCGCGCCGACTCGACGGCCGCTGGTGTAATAGTGCTAAACTAACGCCAAACCAAACGTCAGAAACATAACGAATCGCCGCCTAGACTACTGTAAGAGTATTATACTGTGTCATGTCGGCGTTCGGTTTGACGTTAAGCTTAGCGTCCCGAGATCTTACTGTTTTTGATACACTTTAGGAAACTTCAGAAAGAATTTTGATCGAAGATCTCTTTGAGAAGCATACCGGTTTTGAAACGTAGATGTAACGTAATGTATTTGACGTTTCTCCGTAATTTTGGCCACAAAATACCGTCGTAAATACTCATCAAAATATAAATTTTAAGGCATCGACACCCATATATAACACTTTTACGGTACTAAAAAATAACACTCTTCGTAGCGCCAATAGGCCAAAACTAAAAATATATATTTAAATAAAAAGAAATAAAATCATTGCTACTGCCATACAAGAAAGAGATCTTAAAATTCACTAGAAAGAGAAACGAGTTTTCCGAACAACCGCGACGTACACCATTTTCACGATGAAACGAAACAAAAATATGTTGCTATCGCAGCTGTGCACAAAACCTACAGTTTATAAAAATGTTAATCATATACGATCGAAAATCTATTGAATATTTATCTTCCAAACAGTTAATATTATTTTACGCTTTTAAATATTCCCTCGATCACCAATTCCAGGAAATATTTTGTTGTCGCGGCCGTTATGGGCCTTACGGGGCTTGAGGGATTAAGAAAGTTTTAGGTTAGGCTTCATTTTATCTTCGTTTGTTTTTTTTTTATTATTATTTTCCAACACCTATTCGCCAAATTCCAAAAACACTGATGCTTTAATTTTGTCAACGACAATGATTAACATTTTTAAATAATTTAATACCCTTTGATGTTATAAATAATGCCTGGAGATCTTTAGCCTAACAAAGGGTACTAAAACATTACCTAACGCTAGAAAAACTAAATGAGTGTTGATATTGAAGCTAATATTGACCTCAAAACCTGACTAGTTAAGTGTTCAAAACTCGTGAAAACTGTTAGGTCCACTTGCACCAGTCTAGGTTAATGTTAATCGTAGGTTTTAAGTGTTCTTTCTTACTTCAAGAACGAGAAGACAATATCTCGACAGACAATTAGTAATAACAGAAGCTGATACAATTGAGCCTAACAGTGGCTGCATTGTGCATGCTATGCTATGTTGTTAAGACATTTTGTTTTGTTCAGAATTTATTACTTCAGTATTTTCAAATGATAATTATTAATTACACAATTAATATTGGGACAAAGATTTTCGATAGTCGTACGAATTTCAATGTTCATTTTCTATTTGAGATCGATGAATCATAATTACCGTTCTGTTACGACAAACAGAGGTATTTTAGCCTGACCAACTTGTATATTTATAACTAAAAAGCAAAATCATATGTATGAAGTAAAAGTGACTTATATTCTTAGTTCTCTAATTTTAACATAGAATGTGCTATTATGATTCGTAACTCGAATATCGTCCGAATTACCGTCATTTCAAATTATGCCCATCAACTAGGACGAACCGTGTGGCAAAATTTTATCTGCTGCTTCACGCAAGTATAAATCTATGAGGTCAGTGATATAATATAAAGGAGCCAATTTTATCAACGCATGTTAACATTAATCGTCGATTAAATGTCATATGTCTCACTCTTCCTTCGTGTAAAAGAGATATTAAGACTAGCAGGCGTTGGAGAAATTGGCTCGACGCTTAGATAACAAGCAAAATAATTCCCAATAATGAGCAAAGTCAGTAGACAAATTAATATAATATATTAGTGCTAAGCGAATGCCTTAAATTAACGTTTACAATCAGTAGAATATCATATAGTGATGAGGACTATAACTTTATGCTTATGAGTATAATTAAGTATAGTGTGCCTATGAGACACTCACAACACATCAAAATTACTCTTGCAACACCGCTCTATTACATATAACATTATCTATAGCTTGCATTCAAAGCAATAAATGATGTTTATGTTTAACATAAAAGCGGTGCTGTAAGCATGTGTACCGACCCTAAATCGACACACGGTGAACTTGACAAAACACTTACAATTTAGCTTTGTTTTGTGATTTTAGCTTTTAGGTGTTTATACTTAAGTGACATTACCAATAATATGCACTCCGATATTTTTACTGTTCTTATTTATTCAATTAGGTATTACAGTGATGATTAACTTACTGTGACAATTTGATCGATTCGTTACCTGCCTTTGATTTTTAAATGGAAATATATGTTAAATATAGCACGCACGTATTGATCACACTGCGTCGAGTTATAGTAATTAACATTTAACGTATTGTGTCATTAATTCTTTTGTCATGTTCTTATGTTCTTACGAGGACCTCTTTGCACAAACCAGTTGCAGCAAGCAGGCGAAAAGTGCTCTTGTCTTATTCTTCACCTGGCTACCTATAGCTTTATAATATTCGATAACCCACAAGTGTAAAGAGCTTAATCAAGTATTCTTCAAAACTGTAGTGTTGTTTGCGTCACGCGATATCCAATCGTCCAAATGTTTAAATTACGTAGTAGTGGTGGCACTAGGTGAGGGGGGGCGAAGTGCGTGCGCGCTAGCGTGTGTGCCTGCGGGTCTGCGTGCGCGGGGCCAAACGGAACGGGCCCGAGCTGGCCTGGGTCGAATGAAGTTGTACCGAACTGGTTTGAACCAAGTGAGGTGGGCCAGGGCTGGCCTAGACCGAGTGGGGCTTGCCCTAGCTGGCCTAGACCGAATGTGGCGGGCCCGAGCTGGCCTAGACCGAGTGGGGCGGGCCCTAGCTGGCCTAGACCGAGTGAGACGGGCCCTAGCTGGCCTAGAGCCAGTGGGGCGAGCCCGAGCTGGCCTAGACTGAGTGGGGAGGGCCCGAGCTGCCCTAGACCGAGAGGGGCGGACCCGAGCTGGCTTAAACTAAGTGGGGCGGGTCCATTCTGGCCTGGACCGAGTAGGGCGGGCTCGAGTTGGCTCAGAGTGAGTAAGGCGTGCCCATTCTGGCCCGGGCCGACAAAGGCCAGGCCAGACGGGCCAGCGAACTGCTAGAGCGTATGCGCGGCGCGTCGCGAGCGCGTGCGGCGCACGGCGCGCACGGTGCAGACTACGGGCTGCCGCCGTCATTTACTGTTTGTTTGTAGCGCCGCGTTCAACTGCGTCCACAGATCCTTCTTGCACGACTTTGATCTGTAAAAAAGATGAGATATAAATGTAATATTAATAATTGTAAATTACTAAACTATTAATTATTGCAGCAAAATCCTTAGATAATTAGAACATGTGTTTAATAATCCCGAAAACCTAAGAAATTATCATTGTAAACGAGTTTATTATAATATTATATAAAACAATTCAACTTATTTAAATTTAAAAATTCTCACCTTCGTAACGAAGCAAGCCACTCTTTAAATTGTGTATTTCCTTCGGGGGTCAGTTGGAAGGCTGTCCGCGCTGACAGGACGATGCCGACAAACTCTTCGTACTCAACTGACGTCAAATGATATAGTTTTTGATGAATACATTGGATATACCTAGAATTAGAAAAAAGGTATGTCATTGACGTAAGGTGTCTGCAAATTTTGTCTATTGCTTATATTATTTACACCACGTCAAATGCACATTACAATTTAACTTAGGCACACTTGTGTCAGTGTAAGTAATCGTATGTTAAAATATCATGATTTCTCTTTGATATAGGATGATTTACATAGGATTGAGAAGACATGAAATAAAACCAAGAAATATGGTATATTGCTAAAATTTTTTGCCGCCAGAGTGCAGCTCCAGCATAAGAGTTTTGTTCGACGTTTGACAACGTTTCTATCAAATATTCTGATATGACCTGTGCAACATGTCGTATTATTTACTGTATGTAGCGTCCTCTGCTCGGACCTTTGCCTATTGCAAGCATAGAAAAAAGTGTTCTCACATCTGCTGGCACTTATGTACTAGCGGGGCTAGCGTCCCGCGTAGATGTTGCATGACGATATGATGCGGGCCGCCGCGTGCGAGCCAATGCGCCGATTCTACACACAGCTCGTACAAAACGAACGGTGACACGACGGAGTTGACTGCGCACACGCAGAATTGATGCAGGTATTGTGCGCCGAGACGCTTCGATATGCGCAATAGCCACTTCACGTGTTCGCCGTACGGCGGGTTTCTGGAAAAATGTCATTTAACATCTATACTAATATTATAAAGCGGAAGAGTTTGTTAGTTTGTTTGTTTGTTTGAACGCGCTAATCTCAGGAACTTCTGGCCCGATTTGAAACATTCTTTCAGTGTTAGATAGTTCATTTACCGAGAAAGGTTATAGGCTATATTTTATCACGCTACGACTAATAGAACCGAAGAAATAGAGGAAAATGTGGAAAAACGGGAGGAAATTATTTGAAAGGGCTTATCTCACGAACTACTGGAGCAATTTTTCTGTTATTTGGCACAGATAAGAAGTAAACCACGTAAAGGATCATAGGCTATTTTTGTGGACTAATTTGTGTGTGAAATATCTATCATATACGCGAGCGAAGCCGCACGGAACGTCTAGTTTTAAATATTAATGTTACTGATATACATATTATGTTATTCGTGCATAAACCAATTATGGACACAGGACATGCCACTATATTTCATATTATTCTATTTTAAACGAAACCAATCTATACGTTTACAGAATATCTACTGTGCCTGAAAAATGCGCATGCAATCATACAGCGCCACCCAACAATATAACTATTTCTAGAAAATTAAAAAAAAAACTAAAAAATATACGCACTAGATAATTGCATGTAGTATTTTTGTTATATTTTTTATTATTTAATATGATTAGGAATTTTCGGTATCAATTACATATCAGGACATACCTGCCAAACTTATTCTGCGGACGGTCGTCGTGGACTCGTCTCGCTTGTGTCTCTAGCGCCAGCATGCCGACTCTATACGCCGCTAGTAGCCGGCGCAGCTGCGCCTGGGGTAACGCCGGTGGGCCAGCGGCCGGGACGGTGGACGCCACTGGCCCAACTGCGCCAACCGGCACGGGGTTGGCGCTCACACCGGGCGAGCTGTGCGCGGGCAGCGGCGGCGGGATTGGCGCTGGGTGCTGTAATGTAATACATAATCTATTATATATAAATCTCCTGTCACGATGTTTGTCCGCGATGGATTCCTAAACTACTTAACCGATTTTAATGTTTCTCTTTTTTAAATGTGTGCTTTTTTCCAACTTGAGAGATAGGATAGCTTAGATCTTTAATTATAGTCGCAATTTTATTTTATTGCAAATTATTTGTCTATAAAGAGCGACCATGTTGTTTATGCGACGCGGGTCACGGAATAGCGATGGACGTTGCCATGGTGACATACTGTTTTTTATATCTATGGACGCTTCATACCACGTCAGTCTGGCCCCGTGGTAAATAGCTATTTTTTTTAAATACTTAAATATTTAGTCACTAATTCAATAAAATAATACGGGCGATATACTTTATAATATAATATGGCAAAGGCAGTTTGCCGGGACAGCTAGTATTATATATAAAATTCTCGTGTTACAATGTTCACGAACTCCTTCGAAACGGCTTTACTGATTTTTACCAAATTTTATATGCATATTCAGTAGGTCTGAGAATCGGCTACTGGGTACTTTATATATTGATATGTGCATTTATTGAATAAATAATAGTAAATTATTACCACCTGAGACTGACGGCGATCATTGTTTGTGCGACGAGATAGCGATCGAGGTTGCCATGACGACATACTTTTTTAGTCACTTCAATAAATTAATATGGGCGAAATACTTTATATTATGGCAAAGCAACGTTTGCCGGGACAGCTAGTATAGTTATAATATTGTTACGTGCTAGGATTCGTAGGGTTCGAAGGATTTGGAGAGAAAGACCTGCTGACTCTTTTGAATACTTTATTCACTAGCACTTTGTCTAACACAAAGCACTAGGTCCAACCATTAAGCACTCACGATGTCCTAGGTCGTAACCAAGTCGTAAGTTTTACTGGTGTCACTCTTTATCACTAGTTTTCACTTCAAAGTCGTCGATTATCGTAAACGCTAACGCCACAAAATGTATAGGATTGACTTATCGGGCCGCTGACAAAGCCCGGCGACAACCCGGCGGGCGGCGGGCCTTAACATGACAGCCAAGAACACTACACATCTAATTCACAACGTATATACTACAACATATTTTATCAGCACGATTTATGCTTACGCTGACAGCGATAGTTGCAGGGTGCTGCGGGTGCTGCGGCGCGTGCGGAAGGGGCACGTGCGGGTGCTGCGGCAACGGCGCGTGCGGCTGCGTCACGATGCCCCGCACGAAGTACGGCTGTAGTGCGTACCCGCCCGCAGTGTGCGCGCTCGCCGCTCCGCCGTACTGTAATAACGTCATTATTCACCAATCACCAAAAGTGTACCATTTATGATGACTAGAGATCGCCCAATGGTCGAAATTCGACCTCAAATAAAAAGTTAAATTATAAGGTTAAAATTTCAACGCTTTTCTATTGATATTCTAATAGCTGCGTACTGACCAAGCGAGCAGCCTCGCTGCCTCGCCCGAGCGTGCCGCGGCTCGAGCCGAGACTTGTCGGTTTTTGTCGATGCTCAAAGGCGCCTCGGTACGTTTGCCGCGCACTAACACGCACTGGCCGACCGAGCAACTGCTGCGCGAGGCTGCCTCGCGAGGCAGCCTCTCGCTTGGTCAGTACGCGGCTATTGTCAAAATATTGACTAAATTAATTTTTAAGACATAATTAAGTATGACATTACACTACCTACCATTCAATTACGATCTAAACACACATTTTATGTTGTCTGTGTTCTGTGTTTCATATATATATTTTTTTGTTTTGTTTGCTTTTTTTTTTTTATTATTATTATTTTATAATAATTGTTTTTTGTTGTTGTAATTTTTTCTCTGTTTTGTTTTGTATTCACATTGTAGTGTAATTGTGAATAGTGTAATGTCCTATTGTGCCAAATAAAAAGTTTATTTATTTATTTATTTATTTATTTAAGTATGTAATTGTAATAACTAAGTTTTCACATGATGTAACTGTTTATTGTTCCTAATAAAGAAAAAAAAAATAAGTAAAACGTACATACCTGCAGCTGATATATCGGCGGCGGGTATGGGTACGGGAACGGGTACAGCGGGTATGGCACGGGCACGAGCGGCGGCGGGGGCGGGGGCGGCGGCGGGCGGAACTCGTCCTCCGGCTCGTCCGCCTGCCGCAGGTACAGCTCGTGCCAGTACCGCGCCACAGTGTACAGCACCTCCGGGTACACGCCGCCGCCTGACGACACGGCGTCTATATACATGCATTACGTTAGGGTCTACACAGACGGACTGCATTTCAACTGCAATCCAACCGCAAATTGCAGTTCAAGTGCAGTTTGAATGCAGCTGACACGACTGCAATGCGACTGCAATAGAACTGCAAAGCAAACGCGCAGTCGGATTGCAGTTCAGTTGCAGTCGGCGTGCAGTCGTGTGAACTTTTTGGTTTGCAGTTCTATTGCAGTCGCATTACAGTCGTGTCAACTGCATTCAAACTGCACTTGAACTGCAATTTGCAGTTGGATTGCAGTTGAAATGCAGGCCGTCTGTGTAGACCCTTAGAGATAAACTACGACAACATGGCTGACCCTCCAAAATTCAAAACGTTTTGATGTGCGTTTTAAAAACGATTGAAGTGCGTTGTCTTACGCGGTCGGCTAGTTATGATTAGTTGACCAACAAATCTTGGTAATAAGTGAAATATTACGAGTACTGTTTGATTGGTTGAATACTTACTATACTCCATTTGGGCTAGCTTGTCGCTAGCGGTCATTGACTTCCTGTCAAAAACTTGTCATTTTCCATATAAAACCACGATTGACAATATCTGACACGTGATTGTCAATCGCGGTTTATATGGAAAATGACAAGTTTTTTGACAGGGAGTCAATGACCGCTAGCGACAAGCTAGACCGAGTGGAGTATACATACAAACTCTTTCATAAAGATGTGACTACACACATTGAAACAGTAATTTGGAGGGTTGCGCCATGTTATCGTAGTTTATCTCTATATGCTACGTCATAATGAATAATAATAACTCCCACACCGGTATCGGTGACGGTGGCCGGTTTTATTGAAATCAGGTGAGGCGTGACGAGACCGTTTTGAGACTAAGTGCCAACCCACACGTACCACAACCACACGACATCGCAACGACAAAATGTCGGCGAGCTGTGGTTACGTGTGAATGGTGTCGCTGCAGCATTTTGTGGTTGCGTTGTGGTACCGACAAAATGACGCCGGCCAGTGGTTGCGATGTGGTTGCAACGTGGTTGCGTTGTGTGCAAGTCGAACTATTGTAGTTCGACTCCGGCTTTTAATATAGCGTCGCGACATTTTAGGAAAATAAAATCGGCCAAGTGCGAGTCAGACTCGCGCACGAAGGGTTCAGTACTGTTATAGAGCGAAAGTAGGGAAAAAATGTGTTTTTTGTATAGAAGCCCCTCTTAATTATTTATTTTAATTATATTATCAACAATGATATTCTACTTATACAGATCTGTTACGTTCATACCTACTATTTTCCGGTTTAAATCTCTTCCGAACAACATTGACAAATTTGACAGATAAGTGAAACAAAAGATACGAAATGCCATTTACATAAAAGAGACAGACTAAATAAAAGACGACCCAATTGGGTCGTATTTGCATTTTGCAGCTTCGCAACGCGCGCGGTAGTAACATATCCTATCATTATATCATTTTATCCTAGACACCCTTATCACGGACCACGTTCCGCTTGTGTTTGCCCTGGAATGTAGAGTCAGGCACAAAAATGTAATAAATACTTCACGCACAATAATTAACTACGAGCAATTAAAAAAGGATCTTGAACTAGCGGACTTCAGTAGAGTATATCTTACTTCTAGTGCAAATATAGCAGCGACGGCTTTTGTTGATGTGGTTTCAAATGCAGTTTCGATGAACTCTACACTAGTACGCGTTCCTCACAAAAAGCGTCCCATCAAACCATGGATCACACCAGGCCTTGTAAAGTGCATCAGGAATCGCGACAACATGCATAAATCAGCCAAATTAAATCCCAACAACGCCGTTTTGCAACTTACGTATACCCGATACAAAAACTTTTGTAACAATTTACTAAAAAAACTTAAAACTACATATGAACAAAATGAATTTCAAAAATATAAAAATAATCCTAAGGGCACATGGAGTACTATCAATAAAATAACCAACTTCAAAAAGTCAAGTGATCCTCCAACTGATCTTTTAAATATTTCCAAAGACTCTCAGAGCTCCGTAAATATTGTTAATAATTACTTTGCGGAAGTAGGTAAAACATTATGCGATGCGATACTGCTAAGGCAAAGTAACATTTCACCATCCTCACACAAAACACATCAACAATATTCACAGAGAGATTCCATGGTTCTCAACAACGTGGATCACGCCGAAGTTGAAGCCATCATAACAAAATTAAAAAATGATTGTGCGACAGGTGTTGATAGTATCTCCACAAGGGTAATAAAAAATTCGAAGACATTTCTGATACCTCCATTAACCTTTTTATTTAATTTATGCCTTACTACTGGCGTCTTCCCGGAGAATCTTAAGCGTGCACTTGTTCATCCCATTCACAAAGGTGGGGGCAGGGACTGTGTCAGCAACTATAGACCTATCTCTGTGTTAACTATTGTTTCGAAAATCCTAGAAAAACTTATTAATACTAGGCTTGTTAGCTTCCTAAATAAGAATAATATAATTTCTCAAAATCAGTACGGTTTTACTAAGGGTAAGTCAACAGACGATGCAACTTTAGACCTCGCCGAAACAATAGTTAAGCACTTAGACAAAGGTGACAAAGTCCTAGGGATGTTTTTGGATTTATCAAAGGCTTTTGATACAGTCTCTGTGCCTCTTTTGTTGAATAAGCTTGAATCTCTTGGGGTACGTGGTTTAGCTTTGAGCATTTTTCAAGATTACCTCTCTGATCGCTCCCAGTGCGTAAAGATAGGAGAATTTATAAGTAGTCCCACTAGACTCTCTTATGGAGTACCACAGGGAAGTGTCTTGGGTCCCACACTCTTCCTTATATATTTAAATTCCTTCTGTGAACTTAGGCTAAGAAATTGCAAAATATTTGCCTATGCTGACGATACAGCCTTGATTTTGTACGGGAATAATTGGGATGAAGTTAAGGCTCATGCAGAGCTGGCTTTTAGAGAAGTAATGAAGTGGTTAGACAATAACTTGTTGACCTTGAACTTAGACAAGACTAAGTACATACCCTTCTCTTTGCTTTCTAATGCCCGGCTACCCCGGAACTTCAGCATCATAGCTCATTCCTGTGTTGGAGATAACTGCAATTGTTCTGCTTTGGCACCGGCAACTAGTATAAAGTACCTGGGTGTTATTCTAGACAACAGGCTCAGTTGGTCTCTACACGTGCAAGCTCTTACTTCGCGACTAAGAAAATTAATTCCGGTTTTTCGTAAGCTAAGGAGTTCGGCAGATCTTTATACATTGAGGTGCGTATACTTTGCCCTAGCACAGTCTCTCATACAATACTTTATTGCTACGTGGGGAGGGTGTGGGACCCGTATATTGCTTCCACTGGAGCGTGCTCAACGTGCCATTCTAAAGGTTATTTATGGGCTTCCGCGCCGCTACAGCTCGTTTTCTCTATATCGAGAGTCCAAAATCTTAACGGTTAGGCAATTATACATTCTAAATACGATTCTCCGCAAGCATAAAGAAGTCCCGTATGTAAAAACATCAAAAAGAGGTACAAGGAAAATCTGCCCAGCAGTTGGACACCGTACTTCGGTTGCTTGGCGACATTACCATGTAATTTCTTCACATCTCTACAATGTTGCGAATAAAAATAATATTCTATATCCCCTTAACCTCAGAAAATGTAAACGGCATCTTATAAATTGGCTAACCTCCCTAGACTATAACAAAACAGAAAAAATTCTTCAAAACCCATGCACATAGACAAACACACAAATACACTCACCTCACACTCACACACACACACACACTCACGCACACGCACACCGTACACACAGTTCACACAATTAATTCACATTTTAAATATGGCAACATCTTTTTTGAATTGTTAATTAATTCGCTATTTAAATTTCAAGTATTATTGAAAAGTTACATTTATTTTATATGAACAAAAATTAGTGTATTTAATTAAACTTTCTAATAGTACCGATTAATTCTTAATTTTGCGAAAATTTATGGTTAATTTTATAATGGCTTAAATAAAAGTAATTTTGAAATGTTTAAATGTTCCTTGAAGCTTTAATTTAATGTACTTACAATATTTTATATTCTGTTATTGTTTAATTTTAATTTTACAAAACTATACAATTTTATGTTATATGTTATCTTTAATTGTGTACTTGAAACAATAATTTTATAGTTAAATTTAATGTATTCAATGTATGAAATATTATTACTGTCTTTATTTTAATTCTTATTTTGTTAATGTTTGCAAGCGGTTATATTTACTGTAATATTTTGTGTGGTTAAGTACAAATTGAAATACCTTGAGATGTAAACTACAAAGGCAGCTGTGACACAGTTCATACTAGTACGGCTGCCAATGTTTTCCTATATCAGTGTACTTTGTATAAAATATGTATTCGTTCCTCGCATTGTAAAAATTGTAACAGAATTGAACAATAAAATATATAATTTAATTTAATTTAAATATATCCTCTTTGAGTTTTTTATATAATATATCATTGATTATCAAATATTAAAGTATACATATAATAGGGGTGTATACTATTTTTGGGAAATATATAAATTTTACAGGTGTACATATTTTGTTTGAGCTAAAAATATATATAAAAAATAAATACACTCTTATATCAATTTAAAAAAACCACGTATTTTTTTTTTTTTTTTTTTTATTTATTAAATTGGGGCCGTCTATGGGCTTTTCGCCCATACCCTTTTTTTTTTCTTTTTAAATTTATTGTATAGGTTTTTCGCACCAAGGATAATTGAAATAATATTATTAAGTCATTTTAATTAATTGTAGTCCATAACGCCATGGATTTTTTTTTTTTTTTTTTTTTTTTTTTTTATAATAATAGAATAGATTATAATATATACATATAATAAATAAATATATATTTATTGTTTTATAAATTATATAGTTATAATGTTAGTGTTTTGAACGGTGTGGTCCCAGTGTGGCGGCCAGTAGATCCGACATTTCCGATTTCCTTAGATAATATTATGCTGCTCCACCCTTTGCCTTTAGATGTTGTGACATTGGCTTGGTGGAGAGGGGTCACTCAAGCTGGGTGGAGTTTCTAGGATGTTAAAAAGATATCGTTCTGTGCCGAATCTACCAGATGCCAGCCAGTGGAGTCTGGGGTCCACACTTGGATTTTAACAATCTATTTATGACTAAGTTAGTGTTATTAGGCTTAGGTTTTTTTTTTTTTTTTTTTTGCCGATCTCTGGGGATCACAGGTCACAACCCGCTATGCGGCTTAGGACTTTATCGTTCCTGTCTTTTATAGCCATTTTTATGTTATAATCTTTTATGTGTTCGGTTGACACCTCCGTGGTTCTTTTTATGAAGCTTGCCACAGCGTCTCCGTCAGTGTCAGTGTAATAGACACAGGTGTTAGTGTGCCGGGATATAGCTACGACTGCATGCAAAAACCACGTATTAAATTTCGTTTTAAAATTTCCCGCTAAAAGCTAAAGTTCATCATGGCGTCGCTATGACGTCACGGTCCTCCAAACAACAAAAATATTTGTATGAGTTTAACGTCGAAATGTCACTGTCACACACAATGTTTTGGAAATCGTGACGTCACATCCTGTAATGGCTGTTTGCGATCACGTGATATTACGGATTAAATATTTACTTTTTAATAAATAAAATAAAAAATATTATAAAGTTTATGAGTAAAAATATGTCATTTTCGGCAATTCTATAATACAAACTCTCAAAAAACAATAATTTGTATTATATTTCATTTACTGTCTACACCCCTATTGAGGATTTTGTGAAAATTTCAAGTGTTCGTCTCGTTTGTTGTATGGGAACCCCTTAAATATTAACTTTATATTGTTTTTAGTATTTGTTGTTATAGCGGCGACAGATATACACAGTCTGTGAAAATTTCAGAAGTCTAGCTATAGCAGTTCTTGAGATACAGCCTGGAGACAGACAGACAGACGGACAGACATCGAAGTCTTAGTAATAGGGTCCCGTTTACCCTTTGCGTACGGAACCCTAAAAAAACATAATAATAAGAGCGCGGGCGGCGTGTCGTTGCATCGACGCAACGTTGTGGTTGCGACGTGGTTGCGACGTGGTTGCGATGTGGTCGGTATTTTACAAGTGGTCGACAACGACTGCAAAATGTGGTACGTGTGAATGGTCCAGTTCAGTTACAATACGAAATATACTCCCGACCACGTCGTGTGTTTGTCGTGTGGTTGCGGTTGTCGTGTGGTTGTGGGTTGGCCCTTAAACAATCGAACGAGAATGCCGCGTCCCACTCTAACAACATCATTTCACGTTTGTTAGAGTAGGACGCGGCATTCTCGTTCGATTGTTTGAGTCTCAAAACGGTTTCGTGGTACGGCCCCAGTTAGGGTGTGTTTCCACTGATGCGAAGCGGAGCGAAGATTTCGAGCATGGTGATTGGTCAATTCGGCATCGCTAAGCTCCGCTTCGCGTCAGTGGAAACGCGGCCTCACGCAGGAATAATTTTTTGGTGCCCAAGTGTATGTAAGCACTCTCTATTCCTTTACTCTCGTAACCCAGTGGGACGGAAGACCGACACGACTGGTGAGAGATGCACAGGACCGACTTCTTACATCCGACGCATGCGGCATGGATCATCTTACTTGTCAGACAATCAGATGAACAGCCTGCATTGTTCTACCAAACTTGGAAATAACATGTTTCCAACGCGGGAATCGAACCCACGACCTCCAAGTCAAGGGCCACGCTCTAAGCCACTGGGCCACGGAGGCTACGTCATAGCTCGTACCATATAAACCTCATAGGAACCATCCATAAAGTACGTTACACGATTTTCATGATTTAGAATTTTAGACCCCTCTCCACAATTGTCACAGGTGGTCACATTTGTGAGTACCCCCCCTCCCTAGTGACGAATCAAATGAACAATTTTACATCCAAAAATTTAAACTAAAATGTGACGTCACAAAACTTAGGACCTCCTTGTCACACCATTCTTCGTCTTCGTTCTGTTGCTACATCGTGACGTGCATTTTTAAGTTATGTTACGTAAATTTTCACGTCACGACAACGTACCGTGCTACGTTGAAGACGTCGTAACGTGGACATGTGGACAGGCCCTTAGACTAATATTATGCATTTAGACCAATTCATTACAATATAATCTCACCTTTAGCCGCGGCCTCGACTGTTAGACAGGCACGCTCGAGCATGTGATCGCTCTGCTCCTTACACTGTAGCACCGCGCGCTGTATCTCGTTGTAGTTGAGTGCGTGAGCGTGCGGCAGAACCGACAGGGCCAACTCGGCCGCCGCGCCAACCATGGAAGCGTCGCAGCCAGACGACGCCTGTATAAAAAACAAATATTATTATTTTTTTAAAGCCTATTCTGTGAAACTGAGCTTGAGCCTTGCCAAAGGTTCTCTATTCATCTCGCTCGAAGTAGGCCAACCTGGCGTGTATGTGTCTATTTCATCGCACTATCTTTTTTGGCGGTGAGAAAACTTGTTATCTAATGATTTTGACAGGGATACATTTATTTGTGCAAAATAAATAAAATTTCACCAAAGACACGGCCATTATAAAAATAAAATGATTTGTATCAAGACATTTTTGTGTTTACCTATCGGGAAAAATATCTATGGTATCTCGTATAACAATGTTAATCCAGAGACAAAAAAATTACGTAAGTACAATACCATATGTAATATATGACTATTGACTATATTACTTCATCAAAATCAGCGTAGCTTAGTGCGAATGAGCGTAGGGATACATCTGCCGAACGTACAGCGTCTTAAGTTCCGCCGACGGAAGGTTACGCGCTAACTGAACGCGGCGTAATTTACGCTTATGTATCACTAGCTGTTTCCCGCGACTTCGTCCGCGTTATCATAGTATACCTATATAGACTTTCATTTAAACTTTCAACCCCTATTTCACCCCCTTGGGGGTAATATTTTCAAAAACGCTTAAATACGTATCCATTCATTTTTAATCAGTAACCCAAAGATAAAGTTTCATGTTCCTAACTTAAGAAATGACGGACTTTCATTCAGACTTTCAAGCCCTATTTCACCCCCTTCGGGGTAAAATTTTCAAAATTCCTTCCTTAGTGGGTGTCTACTTAATAAAACAACCCTACTCACTAAATTTCATGGCTGTAACTTTAACAGTTTTTGCTCAGCGATGATGAATCAGTCAGTCAGTCAGGACATGTAATTTTATAAGTATAGATAGAGAACTTGAAATACATTACGAGCGTATTGAGCCGAACGTTCGGCGTCGAACGTTCTGCAGATGTGTTGCGAATTGCGATACTAACATACACTGCTGGTCTTGGTATGTAATGTAATTAAGTCATGAATTACTGAATGATTATCCTTACCTTATCAGCGATTCCCGCTGCTTCGGGCGGTGTGAGGTGTCCTTCCCATGCGTCAATCAGGAACAATATAGCTGGTGCTCCGATGTCCATTGCTTGTCCTGGTAACAAAGTAATAAAGTAAGCCAAAAACCAAATGTAGTATTGCTGCCATTTACGTAATTAAATCGATTATTAATTGTGAGCGGGCAACACTAGACGCGTCGGCTCACGTGCATCCTAGATGATTCGGGTTGTAATAAAAATAGCGGTATGTCGCCTTTAGTTTTTCAAAAGCGGAGTTCAATGTGATTGTGTTATTAAAACTTGCTACATAAGTCATATCGGATATTCGGCTTCAGTATAGAAGTCACTTAAGTTCTTATTAAGTTTTACTTTCATCGTGTTATAACTAGAATTAAATTTTAAGAAATCGAAGTAGGGAAATATTCTTGTTTATTTTACCTGTAATCCAACTGACGTGCGATGAGTATGTTCTACTGAGCCAGTTTGAGCTGACGCAGTTGTGTAGTCCAAGCGCATACAGGCCCAATTGGAATGCAGCCATATGCAAGCCTCTGAAATAATTAAATTTTAATATAATACTAGCTGTCCCGGCAAACGTTGTGTGAGAATATGCGTGGTGGCCATAGAGGAAGATCTTCCGACCGAGCGAGGCGGTCAGGCCGAAGCCCACTTGATACATTTCAGCTGTCGTATATATACCGACGCGCTCAGAAAACTTCGATAGCGAGATGCAGGAATGTTAGGCGAATTGTGGGTACCGCCACAGTTGCATTGCCACATAAAGTATTTCGCCCATATTATTATTTTATTGAAGTGACTAAATAAGTATGGTACCATGGCAACGTCCATCGCTATCCCGTCGCACAAACAATGGTCGCCGTCAGTCTCGAGTTGTGATAATTTACTAATATTTATTCAACAAATGCACTCATCAATATAAAAAATAGCCAGTAGCCGATTCTCAGACCTACTGGATATGCATTTAAAATTTGACAAAAATCAGTAAAGCCGTTTCGGAGGAGTACGGTAACTAACATTGTGACACGAGAATTTTATACATAAGATATTCTACTATTCTTCGTGTTAATTAAAAGATATCATAAATGAGCGCATTGACAGAGAGGGGTCATACCAAATGACATGATTTATTCACAGTTCGACAAGGCTTTAAATGAATATCTCAATGATGTCAATGGGCGCTGCTGGTAAAGGAGTTCTCCTTTACAAAAAATACGTTTTTGTATGATAGAATCGTTAGTTCCTTTTCTCGCCACGTTCATAAACAGCCATGTCGAAATGTACATGTTAAATGTATTCGAAAAAAGGTGTGAGTTGTGACCTAAAGGGGAGGACGTAATATGTAGATGGCCCCTAGTGTTAACATAAAATTTTTCAGAAAATAAATCACAAACCTGTGTGGTCCATGGTGCTCTCTTGCACACGAAGTCTGAGTGAATAAACTCGTACTGGACGATCCTCCCGCTTTGAACAGCACGGACTTGGCCAACTCGAACATAAAGTGAGCCGACGCCTCCGACGGCTGGTTCGGCACGGACGGATATTGCCGTTTACCTTTGTACCTGCAATCATCATGAAAACTAGTGTGTGAAAGAACCAGATAACTAACATTTTATAACATAAAGACAATTACTAATTCTTCCTTTATTATTTGAACAAACCTTGTAACTTATCTTATCCACTTCATCATCTGGCTAATATATATCTGGCTACACATAAAATCCACAGTTTTTGCCAAAACATTTTCCCGGCCCTAAAACCTCCATATGCAAAAAGCTCGCTTCATCTACTAACGTTTTCAATAGTTTGTATACTGTCAAGCCACCTAGATAATTATTATTATTACGTATTTTCGTAACCATTACTTTTGTGAACGTAATGTGTAATATCAAATTAAAAATCTAAATCAGTTCAGCAGTTTAGGCGTAAAGAGGTTTTAGCCCGTTCTGTCTGTCTGTAGCACTTTCTCATTTATAATATTAGCATAGATGTATCACAATAGGTGAATAACCTATTGAGATCAGTTTTATTCGAGTACTTGAACACCGAACAAAACTTTCAAAACTTTAATTTTTTTAGTGCTTAGTCCTAACCAAGGAAATACAAACAAAAGAGAATGCAAGATTAACCTCGAGTCCTTCAGTCGCGGCAGCTGTTGATGTGTGGAGTGCGACTGGTGCGACGCGTGCTGGTGGGACGTGTGCGTCTGATGCGTGACGTGCGTGTGCGTCACGTGCGTGCCGTGCGCCGCGTGCGTCACGTGCGTTACGTGCGTCGCGTGGGTCATGACGGGCGGAGAGCCGTCACCGTCAGCCACGCGGAGACGCTCCATGTCGCCGGACAGCGGACACGGACCGGGCTACAAAGACAATTATTATTTAAATGTGTCGTAGTAGTTCATTGTTTATATCTGGCAGCAAATAAGATTATAATTCAAAAATATTATAATCTGCAAAGAAAATACATCAAAAATAAAAAATCATTCCAAAATTAGATAACTTATATTATTACCAACTAAAAGGATCACACATATTATGTGTGACCTTTTTTTAATGTAGTGTGATGCTAAGTACTCACATACGGTTTTGCTCGATAGTTTTACTACGAATCGAAGGAAATGATATATTTGACATATTTAATTCCATCGAGCCGGCTCGAAGCGAGCCTTCGAGCTGTCAGTTTTGCGGCCCACACGGTGGTTATTGCTCGATTTGGAGTAAAACTATCCGACTTTCTCCCCTAACATGCTCGTGAGCATCATTCGATGTCGATTTTGTTTCTTCGATCGTAAACCGTACTCTGAAGAAACTTGAAATAAAATCGAATTCGCAATGACCGCATGTTACAAAAAACCGCCGAATTCTAGTTAATTCTATTCTCGAACTATGCGAGTTATTTTATTACGCAATATTACGCATTGCGTAATATTATTGACGTCTAGGGTTGATATTGAACATCGCGCGCCTGCAATGTAATTGTCAAATATAATACGTTCAATAAAATTGAAGCGTAATATTGCACAATACATTTGATTAGGAGCCGGCTAAAGCTGCGTTTCCACCAGAGATGTGTTGCGAGGAATGTGTTTTTGAGAACCAATAGCATCGCTTCATTGACGTGACCTCGCTCAGCGCAGCGATTCTATTGTATCTTAAAAACACATTCCTCGCAACACATTTTGGGGGCGATACCGGTCCGTCCACGTCGTGTCCCTGGGCACCTCCCCCGTGCCATCGTGAGCTTCTTCACGGTGACACGGGAGGGGTGGCTGAACGCCGGTATTTGTCCGTGGGAGAGCCATGCTTCGGCACGAGTGGGCCGGCTCGACCGGAGAAATACCACGGTCTCACAGAAAACCGGCGTGAAACAGCGCTTGCGCTGTGTTTCGCCGAGTGAGTGAGTTTACCCCAGGAGGGTACCAACTGCGTTGGAGAATCCCTCTCTGGACGTCCATGCTCAGGAACCCCTGGAACTGAACGTGGACGTCCAGGCTGCCCCTCGTATTCTGGGGAGGGCAAAACTGCGCTCCAATCTGCTCGGGGCAAGAGCAAACACACTAAGGCACCCCCCTCGATACTAAACATGGACTTCTGTAATATCAGGGGATTACACTCCAACCTTAATGCCGTCCATTACCACCTGGAGACGGCAAAGCCGGCTTTGCTCTTTTTAACCGAGACGCAGATATCATCTCCGAGTGACACATCATACCTTTCCCACCCAGGGTATTATCTAGAGCACTCCTTCCTACCCAAAGCTGGAGTGTGTGTGTACATCAGAGATGATATCAGCTCTCGCCGCCTCAGCAATCTTGAGGTCATGGACCTGTCCATCTTATGGCTCCGCATAGATTGCGACGACCACCCTCGCGTCTATGCGTGCCTATACAGGTCCCATAGTGGTGACCCCGAGACGGACCGACTCGTCGAGCACCTGCAAGCTGCTTCAGATTTTGTGCAGCGGCAGATCTGAGCGACTGATCATGCGGGGAGATCTGTCTGCAACTTTGCCCTTGCGAACGACTTGACACAACTGGTTACTACGCCTACGCGAATCCCAGATGTGGATGGTCAGAATCCTTCCTTGTTGGACCTCCTGCTGACTTCAAATCCTGACGGCTACCAAATATCCGTAACCGCACCACTGGGTACATCGGATCATTGCCTTGTCAGGAGTTCTGTGCCACTTACGACGGTGTTAAGACAGCGTGCTGTCAAATACCGTCGTGTGTGGCACTACAAGTCAGCAGACTGGGATGGGATGCGGTCGTTTTTTGCATCCTATCCTTGGGGGCACGTGTGCTTCTCGCCGGATGATCCCGACAACACTGCCAACTCTGTTGCCGATGTGGTAATGCAGGGGATGGAACTTTTCGTTCCGTCCTCTGTAGTGCCAACTGGCGGCAGATTTCGTCCCTGGTTTGGTTCATCCCCCAAAAAAGCTTCTCGCCGGAAGCAGGAGGCTTACCAATCCTGGGCCAACGCAGTGTCTGCTCGGGATTTAAATACCAGCACATATAAAAAGGAGTACAACCTTGCTTCTAGGTCCCTCAAGAAAGAGATTACTCGGGCAATGCAACAGCACGTCAATAGAATTGGCAAGAGACTTGAGCGCCTCCCCTCGGGAACCCGTGCATTCTGGTCTCTGGCCAAAGCTATTGAAGGAAATTTCTGCAAGCCAACCCTACCATCCCTACACGTAGGAAATGGATCGTTGGCCCAGTACGCAAAAGACAAAGCCGATCTTCTGGGCAAGCTCTTTGCGTCAAACTCGACCCTGGATGACGGGGGGCAGAAACCGCCGACCATACCGCGATGCACGAGCATCATGTCGGATATTCGGTTTCATCAGCGCTCAGTGCGAAAAGCCCTCCGTTCCCTTGATATCCAAAAGTCGAGTGGGCCTGACGGAATCCCGCCTATTGTGTTGAAAAAGTGTGCTCCAGAGTTGGCTCCGGTCTTGACGCGTCTTTTTCGGCTCTCCTATTCCACTGGCATCGTCCCGGCTTCCTGGAAGACAGCCTTGGTGCACCCGATCCCCAAAAAAGGTGATCGCTCAAATCCTTCCAACTACAGACCAATCGCTATAACCTCTCTCTTTTCGAAGATAATGGAATCCATTATCAATAGCCAGCTTCTTCGATACTTGGACGGCCAGGGATTACTAAGCGACAAACAATACGGGTTCCGTAAGGGTCGCTCGGCTGGTGATCTCTTGGCGTACCTGACTCATCGTTGGGCTCAGGCAATTGAGTCGAAGGGAGAGGCATTGGCTGTTAGTTTGGACATTGCGAAGGCCTTTGATCGGGTTTGGCATAAAGCGCTGCTATCAAAGCTTCCATCATACGGGCTGCCTGAGAAATTATGTAAGTGGGTCACTGGTTTCTTGGCAGACAGAAGCATAAAGGTCGTAGTTGACGGCGAATGCTCGGAAACTCAGTCTGTTGATGCTGGTGTGCCTCAGGGCTGTGTGCTATCGCCTACTCTATTCTTACTGCATATCAATGACATGTTGCAGACCAGCGGCATTCATTGCTATGCGGATGACAGTACAGGTGATGCTGTATATACCGGCTCCCCCAATATTTCTCGGCAAAATGTCACTGAGAGTCGAAACGAACTTGTGTCTAAGGTGGAGAATTCATTGGAGAAGGTCTCTGAATGGGGTAGACATAACTTGGTCCAATTCAACCCCGCCAAGACACAAGTCTGCGCGTTCACCACTAAAAAGTCACCAATGGTCGTATATCCTCGCTTCGAGGGCACATCTTTAACCATCTCTCCTAGCATTGAGATACTTGGCGTCAACATATCGAGCGAAGTTCAGTTCCGATATCATCTGGAGGGTAAGGCCAAATTAGCCTCGAAGAAGCTTGGTGTTCTTAACAGAGCGAGACAGTACTTCAGTCCGGACCAACGCCTACAACTCTACAAGGCGCAAGTTCGGCCTCATATGGAATACTGTTCTCATCTCTGGGCAGGGGCGCCAAAATACCAACTGCTCCCTCTGGATCGTATCCAACGAAGGGCCGCTCGAATTGTTGATTGCCATAGTGTTTCAAACAGCTTGGACCCCTTGGAATTACGCCGAGATGTAGCTTCGCTCTGCATCCTCTATCGGTTGTATCACGGGGAGTGCTCTGAGGAATTGTTCGGAATCATACCACCTGCAACTTTTCGCCATCGTCCCACGCGAAAAACATACCATCCTCATCACCTTGATGAGTGGCAGTCTTCCACAGTGCGATTCTCGCGTAACTTTCTACCGCGCACTGTAAAACTCTGGAACGAACTGTCACCAGCAGTATTTCCGGACCTATACGACCTGCAAACCTTCAAGAAAAGAGCGTATTCCCTCTTAAAAGGCCGGCAACGCTCCTGCAGCTCTTCTGATGTTGCAAGTGTCCATGGGCGACGGTAGTTGCTTACCATCAGGTGACCCGTCTGCTCGTTTGCCCCCTTATTTAATAAAAATAAAAAAAAATAAAAAAACATTTCCGGTGGGAACGCAGCCCAAGGGCAGTTCGAGGGTACTCACCGGCGGCGGCATAACGGGTGCGTGCGTGTGCTGCGGGTGCGCGTGTGCGTGCGCGTGGTACTGCTCAGCTCGGTAAGGTTGGTCTGCGCGGTACGCGGCGAGGCGAGGGTTGTTCGTGTAATACATGCTCACCATCGGCCCCTTGGTCAGCTGGTGGATGTCGCGGTCTAGAAGCTGTAATCATCGAATTCAAAATAAAAGTACGATAAACATATTCAAAATATTGACGTTAGAAGTTTTTAAATTGTGTTTTAAAATTATCAAACGGCAAAATTGTGACGCTCATCAAAGTTATATAATTAGGAGGTTAGCCTTTTTACGCAACGGTGAAACCAAAAAACATACAAAGACACTTCATTCTAGACTTCCTTTCACAGCACCGTTAAGTCTTCGCAGTTAGCGAGTGAGATGCAATTCGCATAGTGTCACTTTGGTATTAATTTCTTTATGACATTAACTTTAGTTTATTTTTTAGCATTGTTTTAGACATTTTGCAGTTTTACCTTATTCATTATCCTCGCTAGCTTCACAGGATCGTCCTTATAGAACGATAGTAGGGTGAGCGCTAGTTCGCCTCTCTGTCTTCTCGTCCCTTCACAGAGCAGTGGGTGTTCTGCCTCTGACACGTTCGCTTTTAGACCCAAAGCCGCGACCGCCGCTTCGAAGCCTAACATTTCATCGGTCGGTAGTCTCGACTGAAATTAAAGAGTTTTTTTTTTAACATTATATGTGTATTTTATGATGTGGACCACAGTATTATACAGCATTCTTGTCAAAAATATAAGCGCCGTTATCACCTCAGAACGCCGACGTAAAACGCTCATTTCATTTACTAATAATAATTTTACGGTATGAAATCTTTTAGCTCTCATACTTACAGGTTGTTTGTTTTCCTTGTCCGTAGCAGATAGAACAAGGACTTCAAATAAGAAACTTGCCAACGCAATAGGTAGTAATGCTGGACCTCGATTTCTGAAACAATAATAATTTGCTTTTATAAAAATAAAATCCAATGTGACCAATATAATACGAGTTTCATTTGTTTTTTTTTATATTATATTCCCCTTGCAAACAAAAATGGATACGCAATATTTTTTCCTTATTTATCAAGCGTGTTTTAAATACAACAGAGTGGGACAAAACATTTATGACTTACCTATAACATCCATACTATTATTATAAATGCGAAAGTGTGTCTGTCTGTCTGTCTGTCTGTCTGTCTGTTACCTCTTCACGCTCGAACCGCTGAACCAATTTTACTCAAATTTGGCATGGAGATTCTTTGAGTTCCGAGAAAGGACATAGGATAGTTTTTATCCCGGAAAAATGGACGGTTCCCGCGCGATAAACGAATTTTGGCGCAATGGAGTTGCGGGCATCATCTAGTTGTTTATAAATAAATGGTATTGTGACCGTCAAGAAAACGCTCATAATTGAAGACGAGAGTGGATGAACACGATAAATAACATTTTGCAACATACAGACATTTATAAATTTTTTCCCATATAATTTGAACAAATCTTGTAACTTATCTACTTCATCGCCTGACTAAAATATCTGGCTACACATAAAACGTACAGTTTTTTATTCAAAATGATTTTTCCGGCCCTAAAGCCTCCATTTATGCCATTTTTGCATAAATGGAGGCTTTAGGGCTCCATTTATGCTTCTTCTTCTTCTTTTATTATTCTTCCACTCACGTCTTCAAATAAAAAAGGAACCATGAGTGTTTTACTTAACACAACACATACCTCAACAATCCGTCTCGCAGTTCCTCTGCCTTCTCTCTAGCCAACGCTAGCTGTTCCGCCCCAGTGGGGAGTTTCTTCAGCAAAGCCACTAGTTCCGTCTCTTGGTTGTTGAGTTTGACCTCCAAGGCCTTAGTGCTGGCAGGCGGACGAGCCATCTCCAGCGCGAAAAGGCCGACTCGGAAAGCCAGTTCGTGGTGCTCACTAAACTCTGCTAGCACCTGATGTAAAAAATTTATAATAGTTTAAAAACACGCTTTTTTGGCTCATATAATATGCTAAATTTCGAATTAATTAGACTATTGGAGGTAGGTAAAAATCTTGCTTAAAGATTAGCCGCGTACTGACCAAGCGAGCCGCCACACTGCCTCGCCCGAGCGTGCCGCGGCCGAGCCAAAAGTTGTCGGTTTTTGGTCGATGCTCAAAGGCGCCTCAGGCGTTTGCCGCGCACTAACACGTACTGACCGAACGAGCAAATGCGCGCGAGGCTGCCGCGGCTCGCTTGGTCAGTACGCGGCTATTCCGTTACATACATACAGCCCAGGCTAATAAAAGTGTGTTAAAAACAAGGTACAGAGTTCATAAAGAAGAGACGAATGTAAATGAAGTCCCTGTCTTTTCAAGAAGTTAAGATTTCTGAATAAGGTCATTTTCATGTAAAATAGACAACTCGAGACTTTATTTTCTAAAGGGCTTAGAAACACCACTTGATTAAAATATTATTAACTAGAGTTCCGAGTGTAATTTTTTCTACTGGCCGTAAGAGGTAGAGATCAACTACGATAACATGGCGCGCCCCTCCAAATGACTGTTTCAATGTGTAGTCACATCCTTATGAAAGAGTTTGTATATAGTAAGTATTCAACCAATCACAGTACACGCAATATTTCACTTAATGTCACTTATTACCAAGATTTGTTGGTCAACTAATCATAACTAGTCGACCTCGCAAGACAACGCACTTCAAACGTTTTGACAACGCACTTCAAACGTTTTGAATTTTGGAGAGGCGCGCCATGTTATCGTAGTTGATCTCTAAACGCAACTTATATAGCATTGAATATTTGACATTGTTTACCAAGAAGCATGCCGTTTTTACGTTCTCCTGGCAAATAATGTCAGCCATTTATAATGTCAGTCACTTTTTCACGTAAAAATAAAATTAATCTAAAAATACGAGTGTGCTTTAGACCACACAATGAAGTAAAACTTCTTGAGCTTCACATTTATATGTTTTACATAATATCAAATACATCATCTCCTCGCACCTCTACGTTCGCCTCACCCGATAACACTTTTCGTAACGCTCTCGTCACGCATTTGCCAGCTTACTCCCCAAGTCAAGCGTGCGTAAAGAAGTTTTACTTCATAAATGTTTGAAAATACTCACCGTACACAGGAACGCGCACTTAGCGAGCGTGGCCGAGGCGAGGCACGACAGGCGGTGGCTCGCTGCGCACAGGCGCGGGGTCGGCACGCCGCGACGCCGCATGCGCCGCGCCTCCGCAGCGCTAATACCTGCGCCGTTAGCGCCACCTATAGCGTTATACCGTCTAATGCTAAGTACTCACTCGACTACTCGATAGTTTTACTCCAAGTCGAGCAAAAACACACGGTGTAGACCGCAAAACTCACAGCTCGAAGGCTCGCATCGAGCCAGTTCGAGCAAGGATTAAATATACATCTTCTAATATATATAAAATTCTCGTGTCATAATGTTAGATAGCGTACTCCTCCGAAACGGCTTTACTGATTTTTCCAAATTTTATTAGATGCATATTCAGTGGGTCTGAGAATCGGCTACTGGGTACTTTTTATATTGATAAGTGCATTTGTTGAATAAATAATAGTAAATTATTACAACTCGAGACTGACCATTGTTTACATGCTACGGAATAGCGATGGACGTTGCCATACTTACTTAGTCACTGCAATAAAATATTATGGGCGAAAATCGAAATACTTTATATGTATGGCAAAACAACGTTTGCCGGGACAGCTAGGTATATCTAATTTCCTTCGATTTGGAGTAAAACTATCGAGCAATGCTGATTGTGGACGAAAGCCTAAGCCGTGAGTTTCACTCTACGTGATTACTCGATCAAGAAAAACAGTATGTGAGTACTTAGCAAAAGGATGACGCACGCCACACCAGCAGCCGAGTCAAGATTTGTCCGGTGCGAGGCCAAATCGCCTCTCGGTATAGCCCGAGTCATCCTACCTGCTTAGCGGTATAAAAACCTACTTTTCATACCGAGAACATTATGAAAAACTACGATGTGACTAAATGTGGAAGATTTTTCAGTATAGATCTGGTTTCGTAAATGAAGTTATGAGTGGTAGAATACAATAACTTACAGTACAAAAATGCTGCTTTTTGCATAAATAGAGGCATTAGGGTCGGAAAAATGATTTGAAATAAAATAATTATGCATTTTATGTGTAGCCTTATCATGTAGATACATTAGCCAGGTGATGAAGTAGATTAGTTACAACTAACAAGATTTATTCAAATTATGAGGAAAAAAAGGAGTAAATGTATGTTACAAAATGTTAGTTAACGTGTTCTTCAACTCACATCTTCAAATATTCCGCAACATGACCAAAAATTTTAAACAGAAAATTCAACATGATAACTGCTTTTACTTTACAAAGATTTAATGAAAATAAAATGTGGTGGTGTCACGTAAGCCTTACTTGCTGCTGAACGCAACAATATTTTAAAACTTCCCGGCAACATAAACATTACTTTAACTCACATTACATTATTAGTAATATTAGTAACAAAACACAGTCTAACCTAGCGCGGGCGGGCTAGCCAACAGATCCGCAGCGAGACACGCACCGAGCGCGCACGCCTCGCGCGCGTGTCCGTGCGCGTGCAGGCCCTCGGCGCGCGCGAACGACACCTCCCACCCGCAACCCCAGCCGGACCGGGAACCGCTCTGGAAAACATATATATTTTTTTTATAAAATATGGGATCAAACGAGCAAACGGGTCATCTGATAGAAAGCAACAACCGTCGCCCAAAACACACAGACTCGCAACGGCCTTTTAAGAGGGAATACGCTCTCTTCTTGAAGGTTTGCAGGTCGGATTTTGTCCGTAAATCCTGCTGGTGACAGGTGCAGTTCGTTCCAGAGTTTTACAGTATAATATTTTCTAGAGGGCTGATTAGCGACCAGACTAACATGTGAGGGTTGCGGCGGCGCTGACGCGGGATCAGTAGTGAGGCAGCGGGCAGCAGCAGCATCGTAGCAGTACAAGTTGCAGTCGTCATCGTAACCGCTGTCGTTGCGGTCGCGACTTTCGCGGCGCACGTCGCTAGAGGGCTGTTTAGCGACCACACTGACCTGTGAGGGCTGCGGCGGCGTGGACGCGGCATCCGTGGTCAGGCGGCGGGCGGCAGCAGCGTCGTAGTAGTACAGGTTGCAGTCATCGTCGGACCCGCTGTCGTTGCGGTCGCGGCTGTCGCGGCGCACGTCGTCGCTAGATGGCGGCGAGCTGGAGCCCTGCGAGTCAGTGTCAGCACCGCTCACCGCAATCTCCTCCTCGTTCTCGCAGAAACCTTAAACGTTTAGGTATACTAATTAAAAACACACCGTATATAGATGGTATATTTTATTATAACTACACATTATAATCAGACGTTTAATCCATGTGTAATGTTACAAAGAATACATTACAATACATATCAAATTTTAATTTCTCATGAAGCTAAATTAGCACACTTCAATTTAGTTTCACTGGAGCATAGACGTCGCATCTCCGATATTGTTTTTTTTTACATAAATTAATTAACGGGAATTTAGACAGCACCCCACTTCTAAATAAGATTAATTTATCAGTTCCTCGACCGGGCAGCCGTATTCGAAATAGAAAAACTTTTAACATACCTTTACACCACACAAATTATGGACAAAACTCCCCATTATACCGAATGTGTGCCTTATACAATACTAGCGACCCGCCCCGGCGTCGCACGGGTATAAAATATATAGCCACTGAAAAAATGATTTAAATCGATAGCCTATGATCCTTCACGTGGTCTACTTCTTATCTGTGCCAAATAACACAAAAATTGCTCTAGTAGTTCGCGAGATAAGCCCTTTCAAATAATTTCCCCCATTGTTCCTACATTCTCCTATTAGTCTTAGCGTGATAAAATATAGGCTATAGCCTTCCTCAATAAATGGGCTATCTAACACTGAAATAATTTTTCAAATTGGACCAGTAGTTCCTGAGGTTAGCGCGTTCAAGTTAGTCCTTTCAAATAATTTTCCCCGTTTTTTCCACATTTTCCTCTATTTCTTCGCTCTTATTACTTTTAGCGTGATAAAATATAGCCTAACACTGAAAGAATCATCAAAATCCGTTGCGTAGTTTTAAAGATTAAAGGGAACAAATGGACATGAGCGAAAAAAAGCGACTTTGTTTTATAATATGTATAGAAGACCTGCGGTGAAATCGATATTTTTGGTACGTCTGTATCATTTTTCAAAGATAAGTTATATCAAATTGTAAGCAAAGATTAGGTAACAAGAATTTAGCACCATTTTTGTAACTTAGATTTATTTTGCATGTAGTATTCACTTCAAGAAGGATGTATGTACACTACGTTATGATACTTACCTATTATTAGTACTTTTCTGATTCGTACACACAAAGCAAAATATTATGTATTTATTGAAGTACTTTTTATGTATTGTAATAACATATTACATGAAATAAAAATACGATTCTTGAAATTTTCACTCAAAACCAAAATACTTCACAAAATTAACACAAAATACTTAGGTCATCATTAACATCATAGCCACTAATATTATTTTTTTGTTTTCATTACTTAATTTTTTTGCAATCTTACTTACCTTCAGACGAGACACTGGAGTGGTTACCATCGTTGTTGGCGGCATCTCGAGCAGCTTCGTTCCCTCCGCCGGAACCGCAGGGCTGTTGAACATTAATTTTAATATTAAAACGATTTCGACGTTATAGCTCGTGAAACTGTAACGGTCTTAACACAAAAGATCTAAACATCTATTGAACAGCTGTTTTGAGACCATTTTGTACTGAATTTTTCTCTAGTCAACTGTTCAACAGGTGTTTAAATCTTTTGTAGTGAAACCGTAAATGTCTAAACACACTAGGCCGAAGTTACGCGGCGTAAACTCCGCATGATTCCGCCTGCAATGTATTTTAAATTACCGATGACACACGGAATTTACACCGCGTAACTTCGGCCTAGTGTGTTAAGACACACCCAAGAACGCACTATATCGTCAGAGAAGTTGATTATAGGCGGATAGCGGACCTACCTGCCTGGATATATCAAACCCCACCAAATGACGCGGGCCACAATCTGCCTATGAATCAACTTCTCAGAACCATTTCTTACGTACTTACATGCGAAAAAAGTGTTATAGCCCATTTACATTCGCGTACGAGTCGCGAGGCGAGGGGCGAATGTGAACAGACGCTCGTGGCTCGCCTCGTCCCTCGTCTCGTCCCTCGCGGCGCTCGCGTCCGGAGCGGTTTTTAGGGCACGAGTCAAAGGACCTCGCGTCGCACGCGAGTGGGTGTTTACATTCGCCCTCCTGCTTTATTCTAGCTTCTACATCTTGCCGCGCAGGTTGTGATTAGTTTTAAATACGCAAAAACAAAAACGCACCGTATAATCATCATACGATGCGTTTTTGACTATAATGGATTGGTCGCAAGACGAAACATTTAAGTTAATAGAAATATTTTAAAAAGAACGAATAATTTGGGACCCTAAACATAAATGCCACAAGAATGTTTCTTTGCTACTTTCCTTTTATTTAAATTAGTGACGTAGCAGTATAAGCCCAGTATGCACAAACTTGTTGCTGCTAAAACTTCGACGTCCTCCATTGTTGCTAGCTCAAAGACAACTGAACTCGGCACGCGAGTGTAAACAGGCAACTTATTAACCATCGATCAACACGAGCCTCGCACGAGGGCAGTGGCGAGCTACGAGGCGAGGGACGAAGCGCGAGTGTAAAGGCCGTATTAGAGTGAGATCGTTTTATGTGTGAGACAGTAAAAGTCGCAGTTTGCAACATTGTGCTTTAGCAAATAGTCGCCGTGCCTTTAGGCTTTACGGCAAAATACATTACGAGTATATAAGACGTGTAAATAAAATATTGGGTCACAGACTAAAAGAGAATCTCTTTATGTATCGTGCAAAAACACTCAGTGGAAAACACCACGAAATGAAAAAAATACAGAAACTGTTCAAATGTAATGTCAAGACTTCCGTCCATTTCGATCACTGATTTCCATTAAATTCAAATATGCTAGACTAATGATACCCTTTAAACTGACAGCAATTTTTTGTGCCTATTTGAAGCTTAATCAGCTCCCCCAATGCGAGGGATAGGAACTAAATTTGACGTAAAAATGACGTTTGAAAGTCGCCATACTGGCGCTGATAGCAGTAGTGGGAGTACTTGGAACTAATACTAGTTTCTACCATGGAGGTATACTATTAATCTGTGGTTTCTACAACCAATAGCGACTGAGCGGCCATTTGCAAGTTACGTCAGATTTAGTTCTCTTCCCTCGCATTGGGGGAGCTGATTCCGCTTCAAATAGGCACAAAATATAGCTGGGTATCATTAGTCCAGCGTACTTGTATAATGGAGGTGGGTGATTTTGATCCATACCTGATTGGAGGGTCCAGGCATGGCCAGGTCGACGGCTACACGGTTGTTGCGGTGCATAAGTTTCCTGTGAGTTTGCGACGCGTCGGGGTTGGTGAGGCGGTAGCTGAGCGACATCTCGTTATTCAACACCGCTTTCGATGAGTTCACCTAACAAATCATTTTATTGTGATGCTAGGCTCTATCTGCGTGTTTAAGCGTTAATTAGCACGTTAATCGGGATGGTACACAAATGTAGCCAACGTTTTAACGTGTTAACGTACTAGCGTTTAACGTGCAAGCGTATGTTAATACATAAAGCGACGCGCAGTTTGGCATTAACGTTAACGCTAACGCAGGTGGAGCAGGAGCATAATAAATATTACTGCCATTATTTACCTTTTTTATTTCTTACTATATTCCTCAGAATAAAGTAAGAATTAAAAAAGAAATTAATTTAAAATTATCTCCTCTCTCTTAAGAATTTCAGAAATTAAACAACAATTTTTTAAGCTTTCGCAAAAATATTGAAATCGTTATTATAGAGACTGGCCAATTTATTACTTGCGAAATCGATTCGATTCTGACGCCATTGCGAGAATAACCTGATCGGAGGTATCAGAATTTTCCAAATCTGACTGATGCCAAATGTGATATTTACCTGATGCACCCCATCAGTTTTGTCGTGTCGGAATATGGTGAAGGGGCTATGGTACAGCGGGTTAAGATCGTTGGCATGCGTCACTCCGGGTATGGGGTAGTCGTCCCACTCCAGGAAGCACGCTTCCATGGCCGGATGGAACCCGGGGAAGACTTCCGCTTCGCTGACTCCGTTGACGTATGGCGGGTGCGGACGCGCGTGCCGTGCGTGCGCGCCGTGAGATGTGTTAATGTGATTCGTACGGTTCTTCGCCACCTGTGTAAAACATATTGCATGTTTTATAGTTATCTTTTGTGACATATTGTTGGAATTCAATTGTTATTATTTAATTTGTAAGGCCCGTATTTTTGGTCAGTACTCAAGATGCATCTCGGTCTCAAGACTCTGTGATTGGTTGGCTGTCAAAATTTGGACCAATCACAGAGCCGTACCGCGTCTTGAGACCGGATCGCATCTTAAGTACTGACCAAAAATACGAGCCTAACTAAAGCATCTACCATTTTCTTCTAAAAATATTAACACTGTGTCAACAGACAACTACGAATAATAAAACCAGGAAACGTAACTCCCATACTAATACAGTTTTAAGCAAGTTGCCTGACTACTTGACAATATTGATAGTCAAGCAGTCAGGCAACTTTTCTAACGACAAGAAGAAACATTGTGTAACTTAAACGTCTGTGTACAGCGTATGGATCTTTTTATATGGAAGGCTAGGTCACATATTGTTAAAAACGATATAAGAAAATAATTGCTGTATTTTCAAGACTATATATGTTTCGTTTATTTAAGTTCTAAATATAAACGTACTAGCTGACCCGGCAAATGTTGTTATACATACTAATATTATAAATGCGAAAGTGTGTCGGTCTGTCTGTCTGTTACCTCTTCACGCTCAAACCGCTAAACCGGTTTTTCTGAAATTTGGTATGAATACCATAATAAATTTGGTATACTTTGAGTCCCGGGAAAGGACATAGGATACTTTTTATTCCAAAAAAATGTATGGTTCCCGCGCGATTAAAGATTTTTTGCGGAACGGAGTTGCGGCCGTCATCTAGTGCCATATAAATTATTTCTAGTATCAATATAAAAAGTAGATAAAAACCTATTCTCAGGCCTAACGAATGTAAGTACCTACATACAACATTTCATTAAAATCAGTTGAGCCCTTTTGGAGGAGTTCGCGCACAAACACTGTGACACGAGAATTTTTTATATTAGATAGAGCAAAACTATGGAGTGTACATAGAGGAGAACTATATATGTATGTAAAAAGTGCAACTGAAATGCGTTAAATTAGGGCGGCGCTAGTAGCAACAGGGTAAATTTTAAATCATTTAGGGCCACTTGCACCATGATGTTTAACTCAGAGTTAATTTTAACTCTGAGTTAAACATCATGGTGCAAGTGGCCCTTAGCAGCTTTTATTTCAGCTATTTTAGGTTATATTTTTCAAAATATATTGGTATTATTTATTTTGTTATTTATTTTTATTTATTATTTATTTATTAAGTATTTTGTCACCAACGGCTACATTCATTCCATACCCTTTGCTGCAGCTAGCGCCACTTTCAACTGCTATTTACTGCGAACAGCTGGACACTTTTTCAAATATCCCCCATATAAGATAGTTCTCCTCCATCTACACTCCATAAGCAAAACAAACAAGAGTAAGCATGTCTCACCTTATCCAACACCTTCATGTGCCATTGAGCAAACTGTTCGTGCAATGTGTCTCGTTCGTGCGGCGCCAGACCCGGGTTCAGAGCCGCTAGACGCCACAGTATCACCACCTGTTATAACAAATAAATCACAATATTACTTGCACTTTTTCCACTATATTCATTAATTACAATTTAAACACGACCGGTTTCGAAATAAATCATCATCAGGTGTGTTTAACGTCGGTAGTTTTTATTTTTATTTTATATTTGTGTATAAAATGAATTTCCACCAAGAACCGACAGTAACATCAATTACATACACCTGTTATAAAGCCGAGAAATAATTCAGTATGTTAGCTCAATTTAAACATTATTTATTTGAAGCAAGTCTATCCTTATCGCCATTTATTTATTTATTTTATTTATTAAGCATAGGATATAGCCATTGAACAGGGAGGTAAGTTTTAGACCGTGTTTCCGCCTGCAAGCAAACTCGCGGAAGTCTTGCGTGAGTTTCTTGCAATATTGTTTACATTTCATACCAATTCCTGCAATTTATTGCTGCAATAAATGTCGTGCGAGAAGCTCGCGGATAAATGCCATACGAAACTAGACCCGCAGCGAGATCTGTCGCGAGTCCTCGCAGACATGGAACGCAGGAAGCGCTTGAAAATTGTCGCAACAACACTTACTAAGGGGTTTACACTTCTTCTTCTTCTACTTTTGTGGCAATTTCGTGGGTTTCCAATGTCAGAGTGTATTTTAAAGACATTGCTCTATTTAATGTAGGTCTGGTGAAGCAACAAGGGTATGTTATATTATACTAGATGTTCCACGCGGCTTCGCCCGCGTAATTTAGGAATGTCACGGAAACCGTACATTTTTCCGCAAAAAAGAAACCTATGGCCTTTCACGTGGTCTAATATTCATGTGTGCAAAATAACATAAAAATTGCTCCAGTGGTTCGTGAGATAAGCCCTATCAAATAATTTCCCCCGTTTTTTTCACATTTTCCTCTATTTCTTCTTCTTCTTGGCTCCTATTAGGTTTAGCGTGATAAAATATAGCCTATAGCCTTTCTCAATAAATGGGCTATCTAACACTGAAAGAATTTTTCAAATCGGACCAGTAGTTCCTGAGATTAGCGCGTTCAAATAAGTCCTTTCAAATAATTTAGCCCGTTTTTTCAACATTTTCCTCTATTCCTTCCTTCCTAATAGTCTTAGCGTAATAAAATATAGCCTATAGCCTTTCTCAATAAATGGGCTATCTAACAATGCAATAATTTTTCAGATTGGACCAGTAGTTCCTGAGATTAGCGCGTTCAAATAAGCCCTTTCAAATAATTTCCTCCCGTTTTTTCCACATTTTCCACTATTTCTTCGCTCCTATTAGTTATAGAGTAGAAAAATATAGCCTATAGCCTTTCTCGATAAATTAACTATCTAACACTGAAAGAATAATTCAAATCGGACCAGTAGTTCCTGAGATAAGCGTGCTCAAATAAGCCCTTTCAAATATATTTCCGTTCCGTTTTTTCCATATTTTTGTCTATTTCTTCGCTTCTATTAGTCTTAGCATGATAAAATATAGCCTATATCCTTCCTCGATAAATGGGCTATCTAACATTGAAAGAATTTTAAAATCGAATCAGTAGTTCCTGAGATTAGCGCGTTCAAACAAACAAACAAACTCTTCCGCTTTATAATATTAGTATAGATGGGTTTACACTTACAAGCTGCTGTAAGAGAGACTGTCAGACACTTCTCGCGACAGTTGCCTTGCAGGTGGAAACACGGCCTTATAGTTACCATTCTTAACTTATATTGCATTTCGCTCTATTCCTGTTTCATATTGGTTTCGCAGATATTTAGAAGTTCGCGTAATGGAGGCACTTCATATGGCTATTGCTATTGGCTATTGGCTATTTGTTGCGTTTGGCAAAATTATTGACGTATACACAAACAAGCAAATAAAGGCAAATACGGCCTTCCACACATGGACGTCAAATATCAAACTTTTACTTGATTTTGTTTACAGTGCGACAAGGCTTTAAATGAACGTGGGTGGTGGCGCTGCTCGTAAAGGAGAACTGTCAAAAATTACGTTTTTGTGTGACGGCAGCGTTAGTTCCTTTATTCGCCACGTTCATTCAAAGCCTTGTCGAGCTGTACTATCCGTTGTATATCTTATTAGTCTATGGCTGTACTTGCCTATTTGACTCTTTTGGTGTGCGTATTTAGTATTGGTCATATTTGTCAAATAGGCAAATAAGGCCAATACTTGTCAAACATACCCTCTACAGATGGTGATTGTTTGGCGAATACAACGAATACGCAAATACAAATAGCCATGTGAAGTGCCTGCATAACTGTCCGTCACCGTCACCAAAACCGGTGTGGGACTTGGGAGTTATAATGCCCTACCTCATCACAGAGCGAGGAGCAGGCGTGCTGCGCGGCGGAGCTGCCTGCGGCACCGTGTTTGCCGTTGCCGCCGCCGCCCCACGCCACCAGAGCCGCTTTCGTGCTGTACCACCATACTATTATCTGTGGAGAAAAAAAACAGTAAGGGCATAACTCACCGAGAAGCCAACGCAACGTCCAAGCAACGTCTGGCGTCTCTACGTCGCCGCATTTTCTTCTCAATTTTCTTAAAGTTACGTTTGAAAACAGCGCTTTGCAGCGACGTAGAGGTGACGTCTCCTTACAGATAAAAATATTTATGTAACAATGGATACATTATACACTGTTCAGTCTTTGTATGATACGTTGGGAAAACTGTTTGACAGATAAAAACAAAATATTTCATTAAACGTCTTAGCGCTCTTAGGGCCTCGCTTTCAAATCGCTCGCTAATCGCCAGTGTGATGACTGATAAGGCCCTTACAGACGAGGTGAGAGCAAAGAAAAGATAAGGCCCTTTACAGACAAACGGCACTCGTCGACAATATATACCGTTCATCTGTAAGGAGCCTCATCTTTTTTTAGCAGAGTAATAAAGTCGTACCTGTTCACAAGCCATGACCTCCTCAGTGATGATCTCCAGTAGGGGTATAGCGTTGCGGTCGCTCCGCTTGAACATCTCCCGGACTATGGAGAGCAGGTTCCACATGCCCTCCGGCTCCCGGCCTCGGAGCGGTCGGAGTAGCGACGACCACTCCGCCGCGGCTGGCGGTGCGCTCGTACTCAGATAGTTTACGTCACTGTGAAAAACGATACATTTACAAATTTAAAAAAAATCCAAAGGCCTGTTTCACCACTTCCTGATAAAGTGCCGGATAGGTTATCCACAACTTTTTTGACAGATTCTCCACACTCTGTCAAGTTAAGTGGTGGATTGCCTATCCGGCACTTATCTGGAGGTGGTGAATAGGCCCTAAGAAATTTAAAAACAACAATAATAATTCCTATAAGTATCAGGAAGGTGATCATTATTAGTAAAAGTTGCTGATAAAGTTTTACGAAATAGAAAAATCCCAAATTTTGAAGCACTGAGCGAGGTGATGTCATGATGGACTAGACTCTAGTCTAGAGTCTAGAGAACTCTAGTCTAGAGTCTAGTCCCGCTATCCCCAACCCGCGGCCCGCGGGCCCCGTGCGGCCCGCCGGGACTTTATCTGTGGCCCACGTGATGTTAAACAATTTTTAAATTCACGCCCACCGGCAAAATAACGTGGTCTACGTGATAGTCGTTAAATTTTTTCCACTTTTAAATCGTTAATTTTGAAGAATGTAACTTTTTAACCTTAAAAAATTTTTGTTGCGGCCCGCGATACCAAGATCAAAACATGTTTGTGGCCCGCATGAAAAAAAAAAGGTTGGGGGCCACTGGTCTAGTCCATTATCACATTCGGGTTAATGTAATAATGGACTAGACCAGTGGCAAGTAAAAATACACAATGGTGTAAAAATACACTATTGGTGTATTTTTCCTATCATCTTGAAAAACTTAAATAAGCGTAATTCAATTCATATCAGAAAAGAAAGTAGCTAAGTGCTCACAACTACTCAATAAGTAGGTAATTCTGAAATACCAATGTTACAAAACACTTATGGCCTGTTTCACCGCTTCCTGATAAGGTGCCCGATAGGGATATTAGACAGATTTTCCATACACCATCTGTCAAATTAAGTGGTGGATAGCCTTATCAGGAAGCGGTGAAACAGGCCCTTAAAGTGATTTTGCACTGTTCAAGAGCACTCTCTCTCATGTTCTTATGAATGCTGGGTAATCTTAAAATAATTTAACCTAACCGCAAATACAATTTTAATAGCTTGCTTAGGGCCTGTTTCACCGCTTCCTGATAAGGTTATCCACCACTTAATTTGGCAGATGGAATATAGAAAAACTGTCAAATAACCCTATCGGGCACCTTATCAGGAAGCGGTGAAACAGGCCATTAATCTACTTTAATATATTTATCAAATAACAGTAACCCAATGAATAGATAAATTAATATGCATGATATAAAATGCAAAATATTTCCATTTCTAATCTTTAACCTATTTAATTCATACTTTCCTTATTTATAACCTTCAGGTTTTAGTATCTCACAAGTTAAATTGTTACTGCAATTTGCTTGCTCCCTTTATTACTGTCTAAAACAGTGTTTCCCAAACTTGTCGGGACCGCGACCCATCTACAAGAAAGTTTAAAGTTCGCGGCCCACCTTGTGTCATGAAGACAAAAAAGCAGCGATATGTTGCTGCCGTAGCATTTACCCGTTAAGGTCCTTCCCTACGGAGATTCCGTAATTTACCGTATTTAGAGTTAATGGAATCAGGCGTTACTTTGCGGAAATCCATAGCTTAAAATTCAGCTTGTTATTATTTTTAGCAATATTCCGCGAAATAAACTTCCACCTTTAAGTAAATGAGTGAGTGCACGCATAGGCATGCGTACAGCACCTCCCTCCTCTAAAAAGTTAAAACAAATATAAACTAACCTGAAAACAATAGGCGCGGGCACACAGAACTTCACCAGGATCTTGTTGATATTATTATGGAGGGTCTTCTCATCGAGGAACCATGATGTGTACTCGTAGGCCGAAGCACCCGCGGTCGGGTCCGGAGCGCCACAGGTCGCGTTAATCTGGTTCGGCTGCGCTGACAGAAGCTCATCCAGTATCCGCTGAGCCGTGGGCAGAACTTGTCTGGGCAGCTCCGATATGAGGTACTGTGCGAACTTCTGTAGCTGATCTCTTCTCAGCCTCTGTAGGGACTCCGATACGGGCGCACGAAGGCATACTTGTGTTGGCTAAAACGGTATAAATATTTGTTCTTTATCTGACTATTTCAGTCAACAGTGTGCTTAGTGCGAGTTTTATTCGATCATACGCATCGAGCGCGTAAACGCGAATTTATATGGGATCAAAGCAGCGCCATCTACTGGCTAACGTGGATATTGCTTTGTTCCCATATAAATTCGCGTTTACGCGCTCGATGCGTATGATCGAATAAAACTCGCACTAACCCCTCTGAAGAGAAATGTTTTTGGCAGTAAATGTCGTAAAAAGTTAACAATACTCATCAACCAAAAGTTAAATGAAAAACTATTTAATTCCTCATAAAAACCTTAAATAATATGTATTTCAATTCTTATCAGAAAAGGAAGTAGCTAACTACTCAATGAGTGTAAAGTAGGTAATTCTGAACTATCAAGTTTAAAATACATTTAAAGTGTATTTGCATTATTTGTGTAGTTTTATCATTTAGTTATTTTTGTAAAAAAAAACAAAGCACTTTAAAAAATTAGGACACTTTTATATTATAACTAGCTGTTGCCCGCGACTATGTCCGCATGGACTTCAGCTTATAGCGCGCGGTAGTTCCCGTCATAGAGTAACTTATATTATATAGTACGTAGTTCCTGTTGAACCATGTAGGCTACATTACAGCAAATTGCAAAATTTGCACCACAGAGCGGTACGCTTACTCCAAACTTCAATGTTTACACTTTACAGACAGACAGACACGTCGCACTTAAAACGCCCCTATTTTTGCGTAGAGGCTTAAAACTGGGGAGTGGGGTCCAAGTCGAACATCAACTCTTCTTAATACATACTTTAAAAAAAAACGTAAAAGGATTCTCCATCCTTACCACCTCTTATAAAAACACGTTTGAGTAAGCGCTTGTGCGATGTAGGAGACGCACGGCGCCATTTATTATGAATTTTTGGAACTAACTTTAATTATTTATTTACTAACCCATTTGCTGATACAATAGTTAAGTGGTTATGACATTCTTGTGCTAATATTATCACTGCACTTTTGTATGTTTTAGGTATCAGCGTGTCCTGATGACACATAGGTCTCCCCAAGATGCTTCCACTTCGAACTAACTTAATTTGAATAAAATTTACGCATTTTCACCCTCTTACAACCCCTTTTTCCTTTTTCCAGTGAAAAAGTAGCCTATGTCCTTTCTCAGGCTTTAGACTATCTGTGTACAAAATTTCATTACAATCGGTTCGGTAGTTTTGGCGTGAAAGCGAGACAGACAGACAGACAGAGTTACTTTCGCATTTATAATATTAGTATATATGAAAAGTTACCAAACTTCATGTTCTTGTTTTTCAGTTTCATTTTTGACCCAGCTAACTTAATTCCTAGTACACATAATTAACAATTCCTAAAGAAATCCTTACTAATATTATAAATGCGAAAGTGTGTATGTCTGTCTGTCTGTCTGTCTGTTACCTCTTCACGCTCAAACCGCTGAACCGATTTTGCTGAAATTTGGTATGGGGATACTTTGAGACGCGAGAAAGGACATATAGGATACTTTTTATCCCGGGAAAATGTACGGTTCCGCCGCGATAAACGAATTTTGGCGCAACGGAGTTGCGGGCGTCATCTAGTATGCATATGAAAAAAATATGGTCTTACCAAATGTATTCTGTACAGACAGACTGCAACAATATGTGAACACCAGTGAGCCGACGAGGAACAGGTGCAGTTGCATGATGATATCTTTTGTCTGTCAAATGTTACAGCCACATTGAATTGAGCTCTTGTCATAAGTAGGGTGACTGTAGCGGACAGGTGGAATCCTAGAAATAATTCATAAATGTTAATTAAAACATAACAATATGATTTTCTTAGGCGCAGCGCAGACGACAGACTATCCGTGTCGCACTTTCTAGTCTGTGGGAAATAGAACCTATGCAATTATATGCAGTAACGCACACGACGCTCAAAAAGACCGCATATAATTGCGTAGGTTCTATTTCCACAGACAAAAAGTGCGCCACGGATAGTCTGTCGTCTGCGCTGCGCCTTATTGATCAATTAATTCACTGCAATAATTTTAATTGATAGCATCAAATTATATTGTTATCATTCAGTTTATTGAGCCAATAAAATTAATTAATTGAGAATAATGATGATAGGTTTTTAGCACTACATTACCTATAGTTTTAAGTTGAAAACTTTTAATTATAATGCCTTATATATATATCATCCAATAAGGGCATTTTCTTGGAGGATCACTACCTATATTGTGTTTACATTCAGATTTTTAGGATGTGAAAAACATTCAATGTTTTCAAAGATTGTTCTTATGACATTTTAAGGAATGAATTGTAATGACTTTGCAGTCAAGCCATTCAAGACTAGTAATGTTGTTTTCAACTTTATAAGGTCAAAAGACGTATTAGTAACTTAGGAAATTATATAACAAGGCCAGGTAGGAAACTTGTCTCCATGTATTGTGTTCTTTTATAATCCACAAAACATGTTTATTTCAAGATAACAAGACTGACATTCAGACTTAATTGGAAAAACGAATTTAAAAACATTGTATGTTGATAAACATATTAATAATAAAAACTAACTTTTAAAACAATTTAGTTGTTTATGGAAATTTTGTTATTTGTAAGCGCAAAGGCAAACATAACTAATTGTCATAATGGAAAAGTAGATTATATACCTTCATAGTCTTTAAAATAAATAATGCTTAATTATTAAATATCCTCTCGAATACCAGGATGTTAAAAGTCAGTTGAACTGTAATGCCAGAGTTCTATAGCGCCATTTAAATATTTTTTAAATTTTACTAAATTGTGCCAATCAGCAACAAATTTAGTTAACACTTTTTGTAGCCAACTTCATAGTACTATTAAAAATAATGCATCAAACAAACGAAATTGAATCTTATACACAGTAAAATAAGTAAATTAAGTTCTGACGTTGGAGAGCCATGCTTCGGCACGAATGGGCCGGCTCGACCGGAGAAATACCACGTCCTCACAGAAATCCAGCGTGAAACAGCGCTTGCGCTGTGTTTCGCCGAGTGAGTGAGTTTACCGGAGGCCCAATCCCCTACCCTTTCCTATATCCTTCCCTACCCTCCCCTATTACCCCTTAAAAGGCCGGCAACGCACATGCAGCTCTTCTGATGCTGCAAGTGTCCATGGGCGACGGAAGTTGCTTTCCATCAGGTGACCCGTTTGCTTGTTTGCCCCCTTATTGCATAAAAAAAAGTTGATAAACTGTGTGAGGTTGAGCGCAGTCAGGTGGCTCTATATCGAGCCAGTGATACACAGAGGTATTTTTACAGGTGGCTCAATATGGTGTCGGTGGGGTTCAAGAGGTTATTTTTGACTCTTCAATTTAAACTAATAAATATATATAAACTTACCAATTTGTAAAACATCCTTAACAGCTCTGTCTCTGAAAAGGTGTTCTCCTCTTTGAAATTCATCAGCTGAGCCGTTGGCAAGGCATGAGTACAGTCGTATATCATCTTCACTGTCGGGGAAACTCCAAAAGGCAATTTGCAACTGTAGTTGTTCAGGCACGGGAGGGTAGACATGTTCCACAAGTTCAAACGGTATATGTGACGCTACACATTTTGCTGCTAACTCACTTAGTGAAGATACTGATTTGTCTGCAAAAAAAAATTTTTTTTGTATGTAATATTACAGTTATGCCTTAGTTTTATTAAAGACTGTCTTATAACGGAATAATATGTTTTATTATAACTGTAAGTAAATAATTTGAATGCCTTCGACATTATTCTCTTAATTTATAAATTACTTTATGAATTAATTGATTGCCCATATTAATTACTTTATAAATAAAGCAAATACTAAATAATATTATTTAAAAAATATGTACCTATGCTTTCAAATTTTAATTGAAACATCTATTCCAAGTTTGTTTACTTTTAATCCCTCGATCGTGGAAAAACAAGACACTTTCTATTATTGGGCTCAAAGGATTATATTAACTTTTATACTTTGTTACTGCCTTGATTTTTATTAAAATCATTAAACTATATTAATCCTTCGATCGGAGGTTCTAGGAATTCCCATTGTATTCTTTTGTTCTCGCGATCACCGGTGCTCGCACGGGGCCTGAAGGAATAAGTCAGTCCAGAATACAAAATATTATAAGCCAAATAAAAATTATTCCAGTAAGTTACCATTACAAATGGATCAAATGTATTATTTTTTAAGTAAAAAGAAGATAGAATTTATTAATTATTATGTATGATGATAATACATTACAAGTTGACAGTTTAGTGAAAGTTGAGAAAGTAAAAACAAACAAAAATAAATCTAGGGAACAAAGAACTTGATACAATGTACGGATGGGATTTCAATGTAAGGTATTATTAACAACAGTCCACTCAAAGGTAAATGACTTCACAACACCTGTTATGCACTATAAATACATGTACACTGTAATTGTATATCACAATAACTTTCTATTGATGATCAACAAAGTTTCATCTTACAAACCATAATATTATCAATGAAAAGACGTTTAGTGACGATATTTTAAACTTTTACGCGAATGACTGTCGTTTCGTACGGTCAAACAAAGGAGTACAATGAAGTTACCTTGAATGGTCTTTTTCGATGATCGAGACACAAAAACGTTTTGAAGGTTTGGTCTCCGCCATCCTCGCCAATTATTGCACAGGCTCTCCGGTTCTGAGCTCCAACTGCACAAGGAATCTTCCTCGAAACGTTCCGAATCTTCGAAACTGAAGTGATCCCCTTCTTCCCAATCGAGTAGGGGAGACCCCACGTCGACTGGGGCGGCTGATCGTCCCCCTTTCCCATTACTATTTGATGTCCCCGCCACTTTAACGACCTTTGTCATAAAATTCCGATCTAAATTCGCTGGGCGAGTTCAGCGAATTGTTACCTGAGGGGTATCCACAATTACCAAAAGATCATACTATTTCAAACACGAAAGCCTTTATGTAACACTTTAAAACTTTGAGAAAAAGTACATAATGAAGGTAAATACATCACAAACATAGAGAATAACTAAGCTTCCTAGTCAGAAATTCTGTGATCTAAATAAATTTTCATCGAGCACAATAACAAATATGGCCGTTCATCCGTTCGACGTCCCGTTCCGATTTCCGAAAATCCGACAGGCGACACTCGACAGAGACACGACCAAAGAGGATGTTAACTGTAGGTATACTACGTAACAAGAGGTCGGACTTAGAAGAAAAAAAATTAACATCTGTTATTTTTTTAATTTGAAACTGAAGTTAAAATTTTTAAGTGCAAAACCTTTCACTCTAAACATACCAAAAATTTAAAAAAATTAAATAAAAAAGAAATGAGCTCAAATAAATGTTTTATTACATTAAAGATTATTGTACATAGCTAAATAAATAGGCTAATAAGGTAAATTAAACAATAAAACAGATTTAATCCACAAGTTTTTGTTGATTTCTATTATTCAGTATTATAATATTACAGTACAGTTTTATGAGTTTTATTTATAAATATAATAGAATAGCTGTCTATGCTAATCTACTAACAACTTGATTGGCTTATACAGTAAACTCTATATAGGGAGGGGATTAAAGCTGCGCGTCCACCAGGTCGGAATCGGGACGTACGCGACGGTGCGGACGGCGCGTCGCGTCGTCATATATTTGTCAGGCGCAGAATGACGTTCCAGTACTTCTAGTGCAGTTCACAGTAGTCAGTACCATACATACAAAGCAACAAATACGTCCGCTGCGTACCTACGCTCCGATTCCGATCCAGTGGACGCGCACCTTAAAGCGGGGAATTGACTACCGGGCCGCCCGCTGCGGGCCGCCCGTCCCGGGCAGGTCTGTCGCATGTCTGCTCGTCAGTTCCTAGGTCAACGGGCATGTCTGTGCCCATACCTAGGAATCGCGCCCGCGACGGGCGGCCCGTAGCGGGCGGCCCGGTAGTCAATTCCCCGCTTTATATATACACACTTAAGTATCATTATTTTGTTCTGTTACACCCGGTATACGACAGCTGCAATCTATCACGCGGGCTCAGGCCAGCTGCATACCACCTCACTTGATCAGAGGATTTTTCCTTGGTGGTCGTACCACTCATAATCCCATACCTTCCTTCTCCTCCTAAAATCTCCTTAACAGCTATTGCTTGCAGACTAAAATGTTGCAAACTAGTATAGGGATCTAAAAATCTGAAATTAATTAAACATTTTTCATTTACTACATTTCCATACAGTCCACATAAATTATTAAAGTATAGTTAATATAACCTCATGTATTATTACAATAAAACAATATACACATTTCAACATTTTCCAAATTAACTGCATACTGATATACATTATAATATTTTCTATGAAATAATAATCTATCTTTTTCATATTAAATAGCATTAAGTTGTAAATTAATGTACAATTAATATGCAAATAATACTACGACATGTACTTTGTATTAAAACATGGTATGACATAGTTATGTTTTGCTTCAATTTATCAATTTACGGTTACATTTACATTTTACAATGGCTTACCTTTCGTTTGTATGAGTTGCTACAAATAATTTTCACAAAATGAAAATCGAACTTTGTGTTTTAAACTCCTTCTTCGTCTTTTTTTTCATGTAGTTTATATTCTTTATGGTCTTTTTTATCAGCCAATCACAGTCGACCTTGCACAGATCAAGCACAGATTATGCGATTGGGTACAGTTGCTACGTTTAAATTTGGAACCCATTTTTTTTTGTTCGGAACTTGCGTCCACCTGGACACGACGAGACCCAAAACGAGACCCTATTGGTTATTTTTATTGCTATAGTCTATGCCCGCTATCCCCAACCCGCGGCCCGCTGGCCGCATGCGGCCCGCCGGAGCTTTATATTTTGTGGCCCGCCCGATGTTTAGAAATTTCGTTATTCACGCCCACCGGCAAAATAACGTAAATTTTACGTGATAGTCAATTTATTTCACTTTAAATCGTTTATTTTGAAGAATATTATTTTTTAACCTTAAAAAATTTTTGTTGCAGCCCCCCGCCCGCAACCGCGACCGCGACCGCGACCGCGACACCAGGACCAAAACATGTTTGTGGCCCGCATGAAAAAAAGGTTGGGGACCACTGGTCTATGCCAAAAATATTCTATTCTGATTTATCTTTTTATTTAAATTAACTAGTCAAGCGTCACCTGCCGATGGTCGGCACTGGGCAATGGCGCGAGTGCGACGCGCGAGTGGTCAAGTATTTTTAAGACTGCTGAGGATATCCCGCGCTCCCTTCAGCAGATACTTAGCAATCAAGAATGCTTTTCACCAGTCTATGGGTTTATTGTTTCTACAGTTAAATTGCTGTTTGTAAATATCTAAATAATACTAATATGTTTCTTTTGGTTGAGCTGTTTCAGCTAATTTCAGGATTTGACCAATGATCGTTATTTTAATATTGATTTTGACAATGAAAGATACCAAAAATGACTTAACATCAAGGATTCGACATTGAAAACACAGGTGGACGCAAGTTCCAAACAAAAAAAAAATTGGGTTCCAAATTTAAACGTAGCAACTGTACCCAATTGCATAATCTGTGCCTGATCTGTGCAAGGTCGACTGTGATTGGCTGATAAAAAAGACCATAAAGAATATAAACTACATGAGAAAAAAGACGAAGAAGGAGTTTAAAACACAAAGTTCGATTTTCATTTTGTGAAAATTATTTGTAGCAACTCATAAAAAAATTGTAAATTAAGTGGAGTGGACCTGGTGGACGCGCAGCTTTAATCCCCTCCCTATATAGAGTTTATGGTATAAGCCAATCAAGTAGTTAGTAGAGTAGCATAGACAGCTATTTATAAATAAAACTCATAAAACTGTACTGTAATATTATAATACTGAATAATAGAAATCAACAAAAGCTTGTGGATTAAATCTGTTTTATTGTTTAATTTACCTTAGTAGCCTATTTATTTAGCTATGTACAATAATTTTTAATGTAATAAAACATTTATTTGAGCTTGTTTCTTTTTGACGTGACAACGTCTTAAATTAGGTTGCGGCTGGGAGTCACTTATGAAAAAGTGTAACGCTCGGTAACGTTACGATGAGTCACCGAACGAGAGAGAGGCCCGCCGAATGCCTTGCGTCTCTCTCCCACACGTTGTCACGTAAAATCTTCGCCCGTAAAACCGACTTTACAGGCAACCATTTTTTTATTTAATTTTTTTTAATTTTTGGTATGTTTAGAGTGAAAGGTTTGGCACTTAAAAATTTTAACTTCAGTTTCAAATTAAAAAAATAACGGATGTTAATTTTTTTTCTTCTAAGTCCGACCTCTTGTTACGTAGTAAACAATTTACATCCTCTTTGATTGAAAAGAAATATACTTGAACAAAAGACATGGCTTTGGCCTTATAAATAAAATAAAAATAATTATGAGGAAAATAAAAGAAGACAAGGCTTCGGGCCTGTTAAATAAAAAGGATTTAAGACAATAGTACTACAAAAGACATGGCTGTATGGGCTTTGTTCCCTTTGCCTGTCCTGAATGGGACGAATCAAACCAAAAAAAAAAAAATACCTATGCTCCTCTAGCGGATTGTTCTCGATACTTGAATTATCGCAAATGCTTGCTACTTTTAAATTAATCTGTGTCGCAAATGGATATTGTGGTTTTTGAAATAAATTTGTATCCAAATTCTTAGTATTATTAAATAATGAATCTTTGTAAATTTCTGTAGCAAAAACTCCACAAGTTTCCTCAACAGCGACTGTGAAAAAGTTTGTACAGGTTGAAAATTTCATTGAACTTAAATGAGCGGAAAAATGTTTTGTTGGGGTAATGCAACTCATCATGAATTATGTATAGAAGGTCCTGAAACCTTAGATTTGGTAAGTATGAAAGGTAATTTTTTTAACGTTTTCACACAGGTATAAAATAAACGTTCAGTTGGTTGGATTTTTTGGAAAAACAATGTTGTTTCGAAAAGTCCACATGTGAGGTAAATTTATCTTTTAACATACAACGCAATAATTTACGGCACAGGTCATTAAGCCTACACTGTCAAATTGGAAGGAGAGTCAGCATGTGCAGTCAGTGGCTGCTGGGGAGTTTCACACTCTATATTTGACTGATGTGGGCCACCTGTACTCCTGTGGCAGTAATGATGCGGGCCAACTGGGAAGACAGACTGAAGCTGTTGATGGGAAATCTCCAGGTACAGATAGTTTTGTTCTATATTTATAGCACGGTCACATTAACTTGATGCATCGTTGGGATGCAAAATGCATTCCAGTGATGCGTGAAGTTGATGTGACCGAGTTATAATATCTTATTACTATTTGTTGAGAGACACACTAACAAATATAAGGTATATAATTTTGTTATTTAACATGCCGGCTCCATAATAACGTCATCAATGATCAAACCAAGTGTCGAGTTAATTTGACCGTGTTATTAATAATTTCTAATATGAGAAAAAAATCTTTATTATGGGTTTGAATTTTAAATTTTATGGCCTCTTTGTATAACTGTAAACAAAGAGTGTTAAAAAGTCATTATTAGGTCTATAAGGGTAACAAATAGCTTTTTAAATTCAAAAACTAGAGCACCGAATAATTTATAATGGAAATAAATAATTTTATTCATTTTTAGAATAAGTATAGAAACTTCATCGGATTTATCATTGTTAAAGAATAAGAATGCATTTACTTTTAGCATCACACAATACATCATAAATAGACGTCAGATTATGTGCATGATCAAAGTGCCGAAATATGCATGCAAATATGAACGAAATATGGCCAAAATATGCACAATCAAAAGTCACTGATCATTAAGTTTTTTAAAGTTTTCTGGTGGTGGCATTAATAAATGCACCAATATTCATCATTCCATCAAATCCAGAATTTTTCATTTCTTATACAGTATCAATAAGTTTCTACCAACATTGTCCGATTGCAATCTTAGTTCTTATGAAAGTTCATTACAACCTCATTCAGTTTTTTTTAATGTTACCAATTACAAAGAAAAATTTTGTTTCTAGAAATATAATATTCCCTTGATCGCGGATTCTTGGAAATCTATTGTTATTCTATTGTTATCACGGTCACATGCGACCACTTGGGGCTTGAGGGAATATGGTACCTATCGGATGTATTGTGGAAGTCTTTAAATAGGATGGAGCCACATATCTGAAGTAATTTTAAATCTAGAAACTTGACTTTTACTTAAGTAGTTATTATAAGTAATTACTATCTTTGAATTTTAATGTTGCATCATACTGTTTGTATTGTATGTAATAAAGTGTAATACTGACACTGAACTAGGTTCATTTGAATATAATTTAAAATTAAAGTAACATTCCAATTGTAAGTTCTGTTTATATTTATCTATTCATCCTGATAAACACAACTAGATATTAATGTTGTTATTGTCAAAACATTGGTTTGCCAACACATCTCATGCAACATAATATTAAGGCTCATCCACATTTGCATCATTTGCGCGATCAGATCTCCGTCGCGATGATCGCGCCGTATCAAGTATGCGTATCATAGTGTGGACGCCTATTAGATCATTCTGCCGATCATGCACGTATTTGATACGTCACGTATCAGATAAGCGGTTATTAGCGATCGGGGCGTATCATGATACGCGTATCATTTTGACACGCTTCGATGATACGCGACGGAGATCTGCGCGCAAATGATACAAATGTGGACGCACCGTTACATATAAATGTTGTGTGAATATAAAGTTTTATGCCATGATAATCTATGGTTTTTAACATACATTATATTTTTATTTTAAGCTTTCATTTTCCTTATTACACTTTTTCTATATTTATTTACTTTTTCTTCTTATATATATTTTAATCTACATAAGGACCGCCTTTAGCGGTAAAAGCCTCCTCCAAATTTTGCCATTTTCCCTGTCTCTAGCCAGTCTCGTCCATAGGACTCCAGCTACTTCTAAGATGTCGTCTTTCCACCTTTTGGCTGGCCTACCACGCCTTCTGGTTTTGTATATAGGGCTCCAGTTAGTCACAGTCTGTGTCCATCTCTCATCTGTGGTTCTTTGAATATGCCCTGCCCATTTCCATTTCATGGATAGTATTTGTTTAACGGCGTCTCTAGCCTTTGTCTTTTTCCTGATGATTGTGCTCTTAATCTTATCTCTAAGTTTTATACCCATAAAGCTTCTTTCAATACCTCTTTGACAGGACTTTATTCTGTTTATATGTGATTTTTTCAATGACCAGGTTCGACTTCCATATGTTAAGCAAGGTGTTAGGCAGATGTTCATGGCTTTGGCTTTTAGTTTTATTGGTATTTTTCCTTTGAACAGTTCCTTCATTGACCAGTATTTGTTCCAAGTTATCTTTATTCTCCGTTCAATTTCTTTATCAGAACAGGAATTGAAAGAAATAATATGTCCCAGATATACATAGTCTTCTATATACTCTACTGGCTCTGACTCGATAAATATTTGTTTCTTGCATTGGTTCGTCATTATTTTTGTCTTGTCTTTGTTTACTTGTAGTCCCACGACCTTGCTGTGTTGGCAGAGAGATGTTGGCATATCTTGCAGTTGTTCCGGGTTTTCAGATAGAAGCACGATATCGTCGGCGAATCTCAAATGTGAGAGAAATTTTCCATTTATATTGATTCCAACTTTTACCCAATCTAAACCTTGAAAGATGGATTCTAGAACTGCTAGAAACAGCTTTGGGGATAGAGGGTCTCCCTGTTTTACGCCCCGCTCTATTTGAAATGTTGGTCCTTTTATGTCTAGTCGTATTCGCGACTTGCTGTTTTTAGGGTTCCGTACCTCAAAAGGAAAAAAACGGAACCCTTATAGGATCACTTTGTTGTCCGTCTGTCCGTCTGTCAAGACCCTTTTTCTCAGGAATGCGTGGAGGTATGAAGCTGAAATTTATATCAATTACTCAGGTCTACTGTCCCTTGAAGCTGTGAAAAAATCAAACTTCTAAGCCAACGCAATCAAAAGATACAGCCGTTTATGCCGCAAATTTTCGACACTTGCAAGGGAATCAAAACCTACAGGGTGCTTCCCGTGAACTCAGAATCTTGAAATTTGGTACGAAGCAACGTCTTATAGCATAGATAAAGGAAAAATTACGAAAACCATAAATTTTTAGTTGCATCACATAATATATTTTTTTTTAATAATTTTAAACTTACTACCCATTTCCTCATACTCGATTGTCGTAATGAACGAACTTTGTAAACCTTGCAGGTTTGTACGGAACCCTCGGTGCGCGAGTCCGACTCGCACTTGGCCGGTTTTTATTATATATATTTTTAATCAATTCTATATAGGTCCTTTCTATACCTTGTTTTTTGAGAGCCTGCCAGATAGAGTTGTGTTATATAGAGTCGAAGGCTTTTGAGTAATCTATATATGCTATGTAAATTGGGAGGTCATACTCTATATATTTTCCAATTAATTCTTTTAGGGTGTGTATATGATCTATGGTTGAAAAGTTTTTCATGAAGCCCGCTTGTTCAATGGGTTGATTTTCGTCAATGGTTCTAGTAAGGCGTCTTAGTAGAGTTGTAGAGAATACTTTGTAAATACATGATATCAAACTAATAGGCCTGTAGTTTGTTATTAGCTTGGGGTCTCCTTTTTTATACAATAGTGCTATCTCTGTGGTTGACCAAGAGTCAGGTATTTCTTTCTCCTTCAAAATAAGATTGAAAAGCTTGGTTAGTGGTTTTATGATATACTCTTTGTTCTCTTTTATCATTTCATTTGTGATCCCATTGGGTCCCGGACTTTTGCCTGTTTTGAGTGTTTTTATTGATAACTCTACTTCACTTTCCAGGAATGGTGCAACCGGGTCTTCGTTGAATCCTTCTGTTTCAAGTGTCTCTATGTTCTTTCTCTTTTCTGTATATACTTTGTAGAAATTAGTAGCTATCATCATTATATCTTGTCTGTTTGTAGTTGTGTTTCCTTCTTTATTTGTCAGCTGTGGTAGTTGTTGCTTTATATTGTCAATCTTTTTATATGCTTTTTTTAACACCTCCCTTTTCTTCTAAATATTTACTAATTGTTTCTAATCTTTGTTGATTGTTTTTTTTTAATTTTTTTGTGTATAGCTCTATATAATTTGCTTAGTCTAAATTTTTCTTTGGTTTTGTTTTTCCTGTATTTGAGCTCATATTTTTGGTTAATTAGCATCTCAATTTCAGGTGATATTATTTTTTGTCTTTTACATTTTGTGTTTTGTGCCTTTGGGCTTTGAAGTAGCCGGTTCTCGATCGCCTTGGTCTTAAACCTTGTATGTTTTCTTCACATTTGGAAAGGGGAAAATTAGAATACCATGTGGGATCGTATTGTGGTGAGGTTTTCGGTTGACTTGTATAATATCTTCTCGTTCTTGTTGTTTTTCGTAGTCATAGTTAGTCTGATTAATCTATGGTCACTCAGGTGTTGTAGTTTGCTTATTACTTCTATGTTTTGTACATTCATATGCTGGTTTGTGGCAATAAAATCTATTTCATTCTTTGATTTTTGATTTGGAGACATCCAAGTCCATCTTAGCTTATCTGGTTTTTTGAACATAGTATTAGTAATTTTGAGTTTATTTTGCAGACAGAAATTTACAAACATTTCTCCTCTTTTGTTTCTTTTACCATAACCATAGTTACCCATGACTATATTTTCATTAATTTTAGGTTGACCAATCTTTGTATTCATATTAATATTGACCAATCTATACATTAATATGTATGTATGTATAAAAGGAACCTGTTTTTATCCAGACATAATTTTGACAAAATCAGCTAACAAACATAAACTTTTGCCTTTGTAATATCCGTGTAACATGATGGTGTCTTTTTCAGCCCCCGTGGAAACATTTAAAGGATGTACGCTGTCAGCAATAGCTTGCGGCATACAGCATTCAATGGCAGTGGACGAATGGGGACAGCCATTCAGTTGGGGATCAGACAGCATGGGCCAACTTGGCAGCAATCTCGGTGCTCAAATACAGGACAAACCCAAAATAATAAAGTTTCTCGCTGCCAAAAATGTTATACAAGTTGCATGTGGATCATATCATTCAGTTGCTTTAACAAATAGTAAGTAATATTTAAGATGTAATCATAGAAGTATAATGGAGGCAATTCACATGGCTATTTGTATTTGACATTGGCTATTTATTGCATTTGGCAAAATTATTGACGTATATGTCGCAGCCAAATGGTTTAAATAGCCGTTCAATGAAAAAGCTAGCCCTTTGACTGAACAACGTCATTCAATCACACGTCTAGCTTTTTAATTGAATATTTCAGTCGCTCAAAACGTTCAACACTGCAGCTGATTCAAAAGCAGCCGTTTGATTGAATTAGTTCAGCGCTCACCACCGCGGCACTAGGAACGTTTTGTTTTCAATATGGTGTCAACTAGCCGGTATTTTCTGATTGTATTAAGATATTTTTCGTAAATATACGTTACAAGTGTTATTAAAGTGACAGAAATTTGGGAGCACATACGAGTGTATTAAAATTAAAACAAATATTCGAGGAGAAATTGCGGGATTATGAAATGCATCACCAAGGTTCTTATTGCAATTTTGTTCAAAATGAGTTAGAATACAATTATTATTATTATTTAGTCTACTTGTTATCATTACATTTGTGTAATAATAACACTAAACTAATAACCTTAGGTAATTTGCCATTTAACCAGTTAGCTAAGCGTCGTCTAGCTGTAGTGTTGAACGTTGCAGTCAACAAGTCGGCTAAACGACGTATAGCCGTGTGATTTAATGGCGTTGTTCAGTCAAAGGGCTAGCTGTTTGATTGAACGGCTTTTTTAACCAGTGGACTGCGACATATACATAAACAAGCAAATAAAGGCAAATACGGCCTTCCACACATGGACATCAAATACCAAACTTTTCTTGATTTTGTTTGCCTATTTGACTCTTTTGATGTGCGTCAAAAACCGACAAAGGTATTACGGATATGTGTATTTGGTATTGGTCATATTTTTCATATAGGCAAATAAGGCCAATACTTTGTCTAACATACCGTCTACATATTATGGTGATTGTTTGGCAAATACATCAAATACGCAAATACAAATAGCCACGTGAAGTGCCTCCATAAGAAAGATATTTTATGTTTGTATGCATAATGATTTGATATTATTTAGACAAAATACAAACCGTTATACTATATAATTTACACGCTAAATATTGCTATTGTTATTAAAATATACGTAGCATCTGTTTAATGACCAATTTACACAAATTTTATTGAAATTGAAGATAATAAAGCCAGTCATATTATTTACATTAGATGGCGACCTATACGCATGGGGCGCAAACAGTTTTGGTCAGTGTGGTCTGGGAACCATGTCCAACAAGGAAACCACACCGCAACAGATAACGTCCCTGGTCGGAGTCCCAATAGCTCAGATAGCTTGTGGCAGCAACCATACATTTGTGTTATCAAAGTATGTATTGATATTATTGTTTTGATAAAACTTGTATTTTTTTTAATCTTCACAAAAAATCACCACCTATTATTGCAGATTGTTCATAAGCTATGTCCACATTATGATCCACATTATGCAATTTCATCTTCAATTTTCGTCATCTTCTTCTTCTTCTTTAAAAATGGCCTCCCATAAGGAATAGCCAGTGTCAGTAATTTGTTGAGTTATAAAAAGACTTTGTTGCCAGTGGTAATAACTTTGCTCTAGAAATCTTCTTTTTATTCAACTTTCGTTTGGCATATTCAATAGTTGAATGCGTCAAAATCCACCCGCGTTGAAAAAAAGTGTCACAGCGAGCTCTACGATTTAAACGCGCCTCACGTTCGCTGTTGACTGCGCTATAACGCATGCCCTTGATGAACAGAAAAAGGCACAGTGTGGACAAAGCTATAGAATATGTAATTTCTTAATTTCGAAACAAATGTCAGACGATTTAAATATTCTCCAAGTTTACTAAGCTACTCTTTAAGCTCTACTTACTTAATTGGTATTAAAAACAAGTCACATGATTATAGTAAGCAAGAAAATCAGCAAACCTTAAATAGTTATACTCCTAAAATATGTCTCCATTAGTAATTTCATAATTTGTTACTTTTCGTTGCAGATCTGGAGCAGTTTTTGGTTGGGGTAAAAATTCCCATGGCCAGTTAGGATTACAGGATAGAGAAAATAGATGTTATCCAACACACTTGAAACCTTTAAGAAATGTTAAGGTAAGATGAGGTGCCAATTATTTCGATGGACCTTCAATTATTATCATAATTTCTACTATTTATCCATACTAAATATTATTATAAATGCGAAAGTGTGTCTGTCTGCCTGTCTGTTACGACTTCACGCACAAACCACTGAACCGATTTTGTAGAAATTTGGTACAGAGAAACTTTGAGTCCTAGGAAAGGACATAGGATAGTTATTATCCCGGAAAAATCCGGATCTAGTTAGATAATACTAGCGACCCGCCCCGGTGTTGCACGGGTATAAAATATATTGCCACTGAAAAAATGATTAAAATTGGTAGCCTATGATCCTTATCTACTTCTTATCTGTGCCAAATAACATAAAAATTGCTCCAGTAGTTCGCGAGGTAAACCCTTTCAAATAATTTCACCCGTTTTTTCCACATTCTCCTATTAGTCTTAGCTTGATAAAATATAGCTTATAGCCTTTCTCAATAAATTAGCTATCTAACACCGAGAGAATTTTCCAAGTCGGACCAGTAGTTCCTGAGATTAGCGCGTTCAAGTTAGCCCTTTCAAATAATTTTCTGCGTTTTTTCCACATTTTCCTCTATTTCTTCGCTCCTATTAGTCTTAGCGTGATAAAATATAGCCTATAGCCTTCCTGGATAAATGGGCTATCTAACACTGAAAGAATAATCAAAATCCGTTGCGTAGTTTTAAAGATTAAAGGGAACAAAGGGACATGAGGGAAAAAAGCGACTTTATTTTATAATATAAGTATAGATATAGATATAGAAGCGTATATCTTGTTACTTAAATAACTGTTGAGCATGTATTGTCCATGGACCAAATTTCTTGTAATAGCATAAGGTGAGCTTGAGGTCAGTCACGCAAATCAGTGCGTTGCGTGGCGTTGAGTTTATTGCGTTAAATGGGTAAAACTGTATATAATATATGATATAAGCTATTACAATTTAAGTAAACACATATTTTTTTAATTCTCTCGGTATTGGGGCGTTTTAAAATTAACACCCTGTATTAAGATTCTTTACAACGAATACGTATATCTAATATATATACATCTCCTGTCACGATGTTTGTCCGCGATGGATTCCTAAACTACTTAACCGATTTTAATGTTTCTTTTTTTTAAATGTGTGCTTTTATCCAACTTGAGAGATAGGATAGCTTAGATCTTTAATTATAGTCGCAATTTTATTTTATTGCAAATTATTTGTCTATAAAGAGCGACCATGTTGTTTATGCGACGCGGGTCACGGAATAGCGATGGACGTTGCCATGGTGACATACTTATTTATGGCCGTTCCCAGTATTTGATCTATCTCTGGTTTTGCCCTACTAAAGAGTAGACAGCTCTCATTAGACATCAGCTAGAGACATATTTTATGTCAATTCAATGTTAGCTGCGATCGGTCGTATGTCAAACCAGAGATAGATTGAATATTGGGAACGGCCGTTAGTCACTAATTCAATAAAATAATACGGGCGATATACTTTATTTAATATGGCAAAGAAACGTTTGCCGGGACAGCTGGTATTATATATATTATGTTTATTTCATACTAGAGGACGCCTGCAACTCGCGCGTGAACCGTAACGTTTTCCGGGATAAAAAGTATCCTAGGCCTTACCCAGGGACTGAAAATATCTCCATACCAAATTCAGCAAAATCGGTTTGCCGGCTTGGACTTTGAACGTATTAGGACTAGGACAACAGACGGATAGAAAGACAGACGGACCTGACAGACAGACAAACACACTTTCGCGTTTATAATATTATTAAGTATGGATCTATAAGCGTTGTCCGGCGTGCGCGTAACCAAATAAGCATGACTATAGGGCCGCGCTACACCGGAATGGCAGCGGCGAGGCGAGCACTTTCAGTGTCATATGATTTTAAACTTTATCTTCATTTTCGTAATACATAGTATCGCTTGAGAAGTCGCTCCTGTGGCCGCTCGTGGACGCTCGTGGACGCTTTCGGCCGCCGGCGGCAGCGATTTCTCAAGCGATACTATGTATTACAATAATGAAGATAAAGTTTAAAATCCTCTGACACTGAAAGTGCTCGCCTCGTCGCTGCCATTCCGGTGTGTCACGGCCCTAAAAGCGTTAACTGGCAACATTGCAGGTGTGTCACATAACATGCGGCGAAGACTTCACGGCGTTTCTGACGTTGGACGGCGGAGTGTTCACGTGCGGCGCCGGCGAGTACGGACAGACGGGACACGGCACGACGAGGGATGAACTTGTTCCTAGAAAGGTGAGTTAAGTTTTTTTTATACAAAGCTAGATGTTCCGTGCGGCTTCGCCCGCGTAATTTAGGAACGTCACGGAAACCGTACATTTTTCCGCAAAAAAAGAAACCTATGTCCTTTCACGTGGTCTATTCTTCATGTGTGCCAAATACATAAAAATTGCACCAGTACGTTCAAATAAGCCCTTTCAAATAATTTTGCCCCGTTTTTCCACACCTTCCTCTATTTCTTTGCTCCTATTAGTCTTAGCGTGAAAAATGTAGCCTATAGCCTTTCTCGATAAATAGGCTATCTAACACTGAAATGATTTTTCAAATCGGACCAGTAGTTCCTGAGATTAGTGCGTTCAAATAAGCCATTTCAAATAATTTCTCCCGTTTTTTCCACACTTTTCTCTATTTCTTAGCTCCTTTTAGTCTTAGCGCGATTAAATATAGCCTATAGCTTTTCTCGATAAATAGGCTATCTAACACTGAAAGACTTTTTCGAATTGGACCAGTAGTTCCTGAGATCAGCGCGTTCAAATAAGCCCTTTCAAATAATTTCCCCTCGTTTCTTCCACACTTTCCTCTATTTCTTTGCTCCTATTAGTATTAGCGTGATAAAATATAGCCTATAGCCTTCTTCGATAAATGGGCTAACACTGAAAGAATTTTTTAAAATCGGACCAGTAGTTCCTGAGATTAGCGCGTTCAAACAAACAAACAAACTCTTCCCAATTATTATTCATGTGTGATCAGGTTGGTCTGAGCAATACAAAACAAGATGAAACAATAAAATAAAATTCAGAGCTTACCCTGTTGTATTTGTACCAATGTCTTCAAAGATATTGTTATAAAATATAGATAGACTACTTTTAATTAGGCAACATGACAACGCCATCTTTCGAAAGTTACTTGACAATTATAGCGTTTATATTATTTACAAAACATGCTCTTAAAATAAACAGTTTAGAGATGACATGTTTGATTGCAGGTGTTAGAGCTGATGGGCAGCACAGTGACGCAAGTGGCGTGCGGGCGGCGTCACGCGCTGGTCCGCGTGGGCGCGCGCGTGCTCGCGTGCGGGTACGGTGCACGCGGTCAACTCGGCTGCCCGCACCTCGCTACAGCGCTTGTGCCCACGCCCGTACCCGTGTCTACTGAGCCGGTGAGTGATGGGTGACAATGAGTGATGACTGATGAGTGACAATGAGCGATGAGTGAAAATGAGTTATGTGCTTTTGAGTGACGACCGGATGATAGTGATACTGAATTATGAGGTAAGCGCTAGTGTCCTTGTGTGCTGGTACGGCGCGCGCGATCATCTCGGGTGCTCGCACCGTACCGGTGTCTACTGAGCCGGTGAGTGAGCTTATCACTCATTAGAATGAGTAATGAGTGACAATGAGTGATGACCGGATTATATTGATACTGAAGCATGAGGTAAGCGCTAGCGTGCTCGTGTGCGAGTACAGCGTGGGCGGTCAACTCGGATGCCCCCCACCTCGCTACTGCGCTTGTGTTCACGCCCGTACCGGTGTCTGTTGAGGCGGTGAGTGATTAGTTACAATGAGTGATGACAGGATGACAGTGACACAGAGGTACAAAACAATATAGTCGCCCGTAGTACACCACATTATATTTATGGACCCTTAATTCTTACCCTTTTAGGGCAGTGTAAAAGGATGATCTTTCTGTACACCATCTGCCTGTAAAAATTTATAGTCTGATGGCTGACAGTACTAATTCATAAATAACACTTCATTTTTATACCGCACTGCTTACAGTTTCTGTTGGCAACACCAACAAATATTAAAAATGAAAAAATTAAGTTTCCGGCAGCCATTAACTTCCTGTTCTTATACTACTCAGATCGTGTGTGCAAATTGGTATTGTCTGCTAAAATTAATTATAGTTTGTGTCTACAAAAATCGTAGTTGTATCACGAGTTGTGTAATAAACTATTAAAATCAGTACGAGACGTGTTTTATCAACCACAAGTAATCAGAACCAGCACAAACGCCCACATAAATGGTCCATTCGGAGCCGTCCATAAAATATGGTTGAAGCCGTCCGTCAAGATTGCAACAAGCGTGAGTCGCATTCTAATACTTGCTACAAATACAAGAAGAGTAAACAACTACGGTCTACGCTTCAAGACCAACAATCAGCAATACCTATAATATATTATACGAGATACGACATACAGTGATCTGCATAATATTCATCATCCAAATTCCAACGCCGCCTGCGACGCTCAAGTCTCAACAGGAACAACTCAAGCCGACCGCCGACGACGCCATATTTTATTATTACGAGTTTTCTCTGTAATTACTAATTAGTTTTAGAATATTTTCTAAAATATTTATTTGTTTCCAGTTTCACGGTGCATTTAGTTTTAAGTGTCATTATATTTATAAAGTGATACACTCGTATTGTAAGCATGAGCAACGACGAAGAAATGGCTATGAAGCTAAAACAATTGCGTGCATCAAGGGGCTATACGAAAGCTTCCATTACGCGCTTATATTCCTTCGTATCTAACGTACAAGACGTCGAGCTTAGCACTTTGTCAATCTTACAATCTAAAAGAGCACGTATCACCGAATTGTTTAACGAGTATGAATCCTACAATAAGGAGATTCTTTTTTACGATGAAAATGACTCTGAAGATGTCGCAGATTGTGAATCAAAGTATTTTCATATCTTAACCGTGCTAAACGAGGCCATAAAAGGCAAGTCAACACCAAATGTGGAGGCTAACAATATTTATAAAACTAAGTTACCAACTATTAATATCCCAACATTCACAGGTAAATATAGTGATTTTATCCCTTTCATAAACCTCTTTACTGCTATCGTCCATAAGGACAGATCAATTGATAATGTTCAAAAATTATATTACTTGCGTTCATTTTTACAAAAAGAGCCATTTGATATAATAAAGAATCTACCCCTAAGCCCTCAAAGTTATGATGAAGCTCTAAAGCTGTTAAATGATAGATATAATCATAGGTTTAAAATTGTAAATGAACATATTAATTCATTGTTAGACATGAATGCTCTGGTCAGATCGACTCCTAGCAACTTACGTGATTTTATTTCTCATGTCAGGCAAGGTTTAGCTGCTCTAAAAAATTTAGATGTGAACACTGATACATGGGACCCTGTGATTCTAACTATTTTATATCGTAAATTAGATACATACACATTGCGAGCTTACCAATTGGAACGTGGCAATGAGTCTGATCCTACAATCGAGGAGTTTCTGCTGTTCCTGGAGAAGCGAGCCTTGGCCTTGGAGACTGCAGAGCCTACTACTGCAACCAAGACTCACTACAAGCCGGCGGTGAATGTTACTACTTCTCCTGCTTCTTCATGTACTTATTGTAAGTCTAATGACCACAAATTATATAATTGTAAAAGTTTTAAACTATTGCCCTCTGCAGACAGAATAAATTTTGTCAAAGAATATAAATTATGTAATGTATGTATGAATGATCACCGTGGTAAATGCAAATATCATTTCCGGTGCAACATTTGCAAACAAAATCACAATACATTACTTCATGATGAACTTTCTCAAAAGCAACCTGTCACTTTAATTTCTAATATTGACAATATTAAAGTATTGTTGCCCACGGTGAAACTAAAACTTTATTCTCAGAGCGGAAGGGAAGTGCACATCAAGGCGATTTTGGATTCTGCGTCTCAGGTATCCTTAGTAACTAAAAAAGTTAAGCTTTTATAAGCTACCTTTACTTAGTAATTCACAAAGTTGCCGTTTAGCATCAAGCACAAAATTTAAATCTGAGTGTGAGTAACAAGCGTCATCCACGTAAGTACTATACTTTTTATATTTTTTTTCGTTAAAATAGGGTATTTTAAGAATATAAATTAAATAATTTTGAAATCCATTGGCTAGTTTTTTCTCAATAAATTTTTAAAGTTTCGCTCTGACGTCATCATCGGCGGCCAATTGACCTCTGTAGTATGTTTTTTTCCTTTCAATCTTATTTATAATGGCTGGTTCGTCTAATGCAAGTTATCATTATGTGAAAGCTGATACGAGAAACTTACCAAAAGTTCGAAACGTAATGTTGATCGAATATATTACTAATTTAACGCCATTGAAGGTCAAACTAAGGTTAAACATATTTGTTCAAAAATATAAGTAACTAATGGGTATTTTTTTCGTTTATATACAGAAAAACGATCACTGACCTTATTCCTCGAAATGTTTTTGTAATGAGCAAAATTAAAAAAAAATGGACAATCCCCATTGTTTAATTTGCTTCAGAATAAAAAGCGATTGTGCCAAACAGCTAATGGGTTCCTTGCCACCTGAAAGAGTAACAGCTTGTAGAGCATACCAAAAAGTAGGTATTGATTTCGCGGGACCAGTACAAGTAAAAAACTCTCGACTGCGACGTGCTTTACAGACAAAAGGTTACATTTGTGTGTTCGTCTGCTTTGTGACTAAAGCCGTACATCTCGAGCTAGCGTCAGACTTAACCACTGACTGTTTTCTCGCTTGCTTTAAACGGTTAATCGCGCGAAGGGGATTGCCTACAGATGTATTTTGTGATAATGGAGGCTCTTTCAGGGGAGCAAGGAATGAATTGGTTCAGTTATTTAATTTGCAGTCGTCACAGGTGCACCAAACACAAGTGCAAAATTATGCGGCACAGCAAGGTATTAATTTTCATTTTGTGCCTAGTTACTCACCCGTGTTTGCTGGACTTGCCGAAGCAGCAGTCAAAAGTATGAAATTTCATTTAAAACGTATTATACAAGGTTATGTATTAACTTATGAACAGCTGAATACAATTTTGTGTCAAATAGAAGCTGTACTCAATTCTAGACCACTGTTGCCTGTAACAGCTGACGATGTAAATGATTTTAGTTATATTACACCAGGTCATTTTCTTATTGGTACTGCATTAACTTCTTTCCCTGAAAGAAATGTTGTAGATATACCTAATACTAGGTTAAAATTCTGGGAAATTTGTAACAAGGTAAAGGGCCATTTTTGGAAAATATGGCACAATTATTATTTAAATGTTTTGCAGTCTCGCCCTAAATGGCGCGACAGTCTGCCTAATGTAAAAGTAGGGGCTTTGGTAATACTTCGACAACCAAACTCCCCGCCTCTGTCATGGCCTATGGCCAGAATTGTAAAGGTATATCCTGGTAAAGATAATAAAATTCGTGTGGTTGATGTTATGACACCTAATTTGAAAATATACAAGCGCTCATTGAGCGGCATAGCTATACTTCCTTTAGAATAGATACAGGTGCTATAGCATAACTATGCGGATCCTAGTTATAATTAAGTTTATAATAATTTAGATTACTTACTTTTAAACTTATCTTTAATATAATTTATTTTAGTATACAGGCTGCCAGAATAAATAATAACTTGCCTTTTGAAAATGTAAAATGATGGCAATATGCTGGTTTGGTTAATTTTGCATTTTAATGATAGTAAATTTATTACAATACTAAGGTCTTGTTCTAAGGCTGCGCCCCCAGCATGTTGGCAACACCAACAAATATTAAAAATGAAAAAATTAAGTTTCCGGCAGCCATTAACTTCCTGTTCTTATACTACTCAGATCGTGTGTGCAAATTGGTATTGTCTGCTAAAATTAATTATAGTTTGTGTCTACAAAAATCGTAGTTGTATCACGAGTTGTGTAATAAACTATTAAAATCAGTACGAGACGTGTTTTATCAACCACAAGTAATCAGAACCAGCACAAACGCCCACAGTTTCTAGTTTTAGTTTCTAGTGTTTTAATAGTGCTTATAATAGGGAAGATGCGATATTTTTATTTTTATTTTAAAGAACCCCATGTAGAATAGACCACAAGTATATTAAAAAAATTTAAACACTGGAATTTACTGCAAAAAATGCGGTTTAAAATTGTCAATTTAAATTTTGGCGCTAAAACGGATCTATAGTCTGTATGACGTCACTACTGTTTGACAATTATTATTGACAATGACCCCACCTGAATCTGTGCACCAAAGAGAATATAATCACATATTATATTAATCTGTGATAATCACTACGTGCTGTGCGGCCTGATCGTACTTGTCCTCAGTGGCTTTCCCAAAGGCTTTCCTAATTTTGCATTATTTTTTTTGCATTAATTTTGCATTATTTTGATGTACTCAGGTCAAAGAAGATTGCAGTCTTCGAATTCACATTGAAAGAGTGATCAGAAAACTATACGAATTTGCTTTTCAGCGGGCCGATTCTGTATCGTACATTTGTGAGTTAATAACTGAGTTAGTAACGAAACCGAGGAGTGAGTAACGGAAAGTGCCACTTTTTGTATTTACTTGCATACAAAAGTGGGACTTTCGGTTGCTCACTCCTCCGTTTCGTTACTAACTCAGTGATTAACTCACAAATGTACGATACAGAATCGGCCCGCTGAATCATAAAATGAAATAAAAAACTGTATTTACAAAACGATATAGTTTTATTATCTCAAACATTTTAGAAAATAATGTACCATCTAGGAAATTGATTCCTATGCAGTTGATAGACCAACGTTATTTGGTTGAATATGTCAATTCAATATTAATTGTGATCTGTCGGCTGGGTTTGACGTAACGCAACCAAACTACGTAGGTGCCCGATCTGCATAGGAATCAACTTCTCTGATAGTACATAAACCATGTCTATATCACTTACGGGTTAGACTGCAGTACCTAAGTTTATAAGACCCAAAGGCCACATTTAGCATTTTGTGGTGTATAAGTATACATAATTGGAAAATGAAACCAGAATAGTGATGGGTTGCTAGCCGCATCGTCTATTAAAACATTCATTACCACCACTATTTTCTAATAGTTCCCAGCGATGCCACCCTATAAAAAACGAAAATATGCTAGGTGACGTGCTCTCAGCACTGCAGGATGAAATTACGTAGCACTCTAGGCGTGTTCACAGGCACTGTAAAGAGGTAAAATCATAATTTAGACTTCTTCAAATAACATGTGACGGACGTAATCGGAGGCTCCTTTTGCAGGACCTCGCATTTGCAGGCCTGAACCGAGCCTTGCGTTTCATTTATAATAGATTATATAACACGATACTGTAACCTCCTTTACAGTACCCGGCGATAAATATTGCACATCGACCTTTGGAAAGTGACAGTCGGCTAATTTCGGTTTTGTAGAGCGTTATCTCTTACGCACGAAATACAAAAAGTCCGGTATATATTAGGAGCTGTTAAAACAATTTTATTATATTTTTCTCTTCTTATTCTCTTCTTTTGACAATTTTATTATTCTTTGTATAAAATACACCAAATTTTCTATAAGTTATGGCTTGAGTTCGGGTAAAATAAAATAAAAGAAGGTGTTCAAATTATGTTTACGTATTTAAAATTCTTTTGGAAAATTACAGCTGTAGCAAATTAAGGGGTGTTATCAACTCTAGATATATATTTTGAACTGGGCGCGACTGCATCCTATTGAATTTGAACAACGACTGACATAATGTCAAATAGGTGTGTGCTACAAAGATAACGCTCTATGAAACCGAAATTAGCCGAATGTCTCTTTCCAGAGGTCGATGTGCAATATTTATTGCCGGGTATTGTACGTACTTTGTGTTCTGGAGTAACTCGAATGGTAACTCGACTTTTTATGGTATGTTTAAGTACATACCATAAAAACTCCTTCTCGTTTGAGTTGAACATTCAGATGGCATTGTGCTATAAGATTCTCTTGTTGAGCTGAAATAAAAAAAAACTGCTATATGTATATAGAAGCCGCTGAATGAAGGTAAATAAATGATATTTAAACATATTTTAGTCCCTCTCATTTCTACACTGGAATACTTACTCTGCACTTTCGACAAAAAATGTTAAGTACTACAATGTTAACAGTGACTTTGGAAGATTTCTATAAAACGTAGTAATTACATTCTCTATGGATTTGTAGAGTGCTAACTGCTTTGATAAAGCTTCCATTTTTATTAGAAAAATGCAAGAAAAATGAAATTAAACTTTCGTGAACCTTAACCTCTCAAAAAGTTGTCAAACATAATATTATGTACTACTCGACAAAACCAACAAGACGACTGTGAAATCATGCTCTCTTGCTCTTATCGCATTGCTAGCGACGTGCGTAAGTGCGAGAGAGCAAGCTTTGGCATTCGTCTAGTTGGCTTGGTCGAGTAACATAGGTATTAATTAGTAATAATTTCTCTATGGTTGTCAAAAGCACGTGTGACGTCACTGAACGCTGATTGGTGTTTTGAAATACGTTTCGTTTCAAGCTACTTTTAATTCATATTTTTTGTAAAAAAAAACAATATTTTATAAAATAATAACCATACAGTGGCATTTCTTTTATATTTTTTTAACATTTAAATATCAAAATTTTCATAAATATTGTATTTGCATGTTCCCTATTATATAGTGTTTTCATGCAGTCCGATGACCCTGAGTATAATAGGGTATATATCTCTCGTATGATGTATTGTGTTCCATAACTGGATCACCACTGTATTAAAGTAGCAGGATTCGATCTATTGTGCAGTACATTGACATGCAGTGATTACATTAATACTGTGATGATCCAGCGCCACAATTCAGCCCCCTTAGACAAGTGGCAAAACGCTAACGTTAACGCTAGTGCTACAAAATGTATGGATTTGACAGTATTCGCTAGCGAAGCGAAGACTTATATCAAATCGCATACATTTTGTAGCGTTAGCGTTAGCGCTTTGCCACTTGTCTACAGGCTCTGTAACGCTGAAGCTTGCTATTGAATGAAACAAGATATGCCAGACATTTTCAAGTTTTATCATTACTAATCCATCGATCGGAGGTTCTAGGAATTCCCATTGTATTTGCGGGGCCTGAAGGAATAATGGCAGGAATATAATATAATGACAGCATTGTTACATCATTTCATTACGACTTGTCCATCATCTATGCATAATATTTATATTTAAATCAAAGCTATAATTATACCTCCCTGTAATTCTTAGTTAATAACCAGATTATTATTCATAAATCTGATTTTATATATTTACCATACATTAGAAACAAATCCATGATTAAAAAATATATTGTTAATAGCCAAAGAAGAAAGCCAAGTTGGAGAGAGAAACTTCGAATGGCAGGCAGACCTACGCGGCCGCCAAATTAAATGTTGAGTCTCATAAGTATTATGTCCCTTATTCTATTTTAATCTATTCTACTCTTAAATTGTCGAAATGTAGTTAAATAGATGTTGGTATCGTTCTATAACGAGAGAACTCGCTACTGACTTGTAGAATTTGTTGATATATTTATGAGAAGTACTTTGTTATTTTATGCACTATCAGAGAAGTTGATAGGTAGATGGCGAACCAGCGTAATTTGGTCGTGTCAAGTCAAACCCATCCGACCGATCACAGCTAGAGATAAACTACGATAACATGGCGCGCCCCTCCAAAATTCAAAACGTTTGAAGTGCGTTATCAAAACGTTTGAAGTGCGTTGTCTTGCGCGGTCGCCGGTCAGCTAGTTATGATTAGTTGACAATGACATAAGAAACAGTAAAATATTACGAGTACTGGTTGATTGGTACAACTACATACAAACTCTTTCAAGGATATTGTGACTACACACATTGAAACAGTAATTTGGAGGGGCGCGCCATGTTATCGTAGTTTATCTCTAACATTGAATTGACATAACTCGACGACATTACGTGGGTCCATCAACTGCCTAGGAATCAATTTCCTCGATGGTACTATCAAGGAGTTGATTCATAGTCAGATGGTGGACCTATATAAAGCCGCCAGTCCACCGCAGCGCACGGAGAGACTACGCACGTGCGTCAAGCTTCGCTTTGCAAGATAATATATTACGTGACTGTGTCCACTGCAACCCACGGACACGCTACGCACGAATTGACATAGTCAAAGTAATAAAAACGTGCGCCGCGTGGCCATGCACAGCGTGCGCCGCGGTGGAATGGCGGCTTTATTTGGTCGCGGTTTGCCAAACCCAGCCGACAGATGACAAATTAAATTGTATTCACATAACCCGACCAAATGACACAGGCCCACCGTCTGCATATGAATCAATTTCTTCATAATGTATTCACTTATTTTACCCCTCTAAAAGTTGTAAATAATTCCTTTTATTTTTATCAAGCGCAGTATCATAGTACTTAACTTTTGAAAAAAGACTTGAGTATCTTTAATATTCTCCAAACATTTGTGGCAAATTTTTGTGTCTATTCAAAATGTTAATGTTTCATTCATTATTTTATTTACATTAACTAATATCTGGTTATTAATTAAGCAACACCACACACTAGAGTCAGGAGCGATTCTTTCGTCGGCACTAAACTTAACAAAATCATTTAACACAGTAATGACGTCACAGTTGTAAATATTAGACTTGCATGCTTCTAGAAAGTTTTACATTACAAAGTCTGGTTTCTGATGAATTTTAAAAGCATTATAATTGGTACTATATAATATCTGTACACTGAAATTGATCTAAATTCTAAAATATCTATACGTTAAATCTGTTGTTACATATAATTAATTATTGTTCTTTGTATACTCTTTTATGTTACTAATAGATTTTTTCTTTCAGTTCTCAGCGGAAATACTGAATGGGCCAATAAGAGTCTTTGCGGGTGGCGACCACAGTTTTCTACTAGTAAACGACAAAAAGCCGGACTGGTCAGATTTTCGAGTACCTGACACTAAGAAGCAAATACTGACGTTGAACCTAGCGAAGCTGGCTGCATGTCAGATGTTCAAAGACAATGATAGCGTTAATCAGGTAAGTTTCAATGATGCCTTTCTTGTGTGGTCCATTTCCTATGAAACAGAATTTGATAGGAAACGGACTGGACTGACTCTGAGCCAGTCCAAACGGCGCGTTGCATCAGCGTTGCGTTGACGCAGCGCTGCCGTTTGAGGCATAGCTGGCCACACGGGCGCTGCGTCATCGCAGCGTTATTACTTATTACGAAGCAGTCTTAACGTCAACACCCTCTCCCGCTTCGTCTCGGGGGCTGCTGTCCGGCATGTGTGCGTTGCGATGACGCAGCGCGCCGTGTGAACATCTTGCTTATTTGTATGTAAAAACAACGCAACGGCCGCGGTGCGTCGACGCAACGCTGACTCAACGCGCCGTGTGGACTGGCTCTTACTAAAACATATTTTTTGACTGACTGCTATTTGTCTCTTTTATAAGCACACACATTAATATTTTTAATATTTCTACTATGGGAAACGTGAAGGAGCTATAATAGATGGCAGCACATTTCGATTAAATAATAAAGAACAAGTTTTGAGACGCTAGTAAGTAGCACTTAGTTATAGAGAGCGCGCAGAAATTATAGATGGCAATGGGCATTGTCCAAAAAAAATCACATGTACTTTTTATATTTTTTTTCGTTAAAATAGGGTATTTTAAGAATATAAATTAAATAATTTTGATATTCATTGGCTAGTTTTTTCTCAATGAATTTTTAAAGTTTCGCTCTGACGTCATCATCGGCGGCCAATTGACCACTGCAGTATGTTTTTTTTCCTTTCAATCTTATTTATAATGGCTGGTTCGTTAAATGCAAGTTATTATTATGTGAAAGCTGATACGAGAAGCTTACCAAAAGTTCGAAACGTAATGTTGGTCGAATTTATTGCTAATTTAACGCCATTGAAGGTCAAACTAAGGTTAAACATATTTGTTCAAAAATATAAGTAACTAATGGGTATTTTTTTCGTTTATATACAGAAAAGCGATCACTGACCTTATTCCTCGAAATGTTTTTGTAATGAGCAAAATTTAAAAAAAATGGACAATCCCCATTGGCAGCACATATTGTTATGTTCCCTATAAAAATATTATTTTTGCAAAAGTGAAAGAGAAAAATAACAATTGAATACTCGTACCCTAACCATCTTAATTTTCCTTTGCAGGATCTAATGGCGTACCTAGAAGTAGTGTTCAGTTCGATAGCGTGTATAAACGGTTCGTTCCTACTGGCTCACAATGCTCATTTCGGCTGTAATACCAAAGTGCCCGGTGTGGACTTGAAGCGGGCTGAGGAGGCTTTCACGTTGATTAGTAGGTTCGAGAACACGGCCATACGGGAACTGGTAAGTATTGCAAAGTGGGAGTGCAATAGAACGATGTTAGAGTGAGATGGAACAATGAGGAAAGCGAGTAATGTCGTGTCTCGATTTAATCAATACTATAATATTATAAATGTGAAAGTGTGTCTGTCTGAATGTCTGTCTGTCTGTCTGTCTTGTCTATCTGTGTGTTAACCTCTTGACGCCTAAACCGCTGAACCGATTTTACTGAAAGGTATGGAGATACTTTAAGTCCCAGCAAAAGGACATAGGATACTTTTTATCCCGAAAAAAATGTGTACGTAATGTGTAAACACATTTTGGCGTAACGGGGTTGTGGGAGTCATCTAGCACAGTTAAGGTGCTCCCAGACAAAAGTTATATAACGTTATAAAACATTGTGTAACAAGATAAGTGATAACATTTTATAACATCGTGTAACATACGCTACAACATGTCAAAAAATAAACGTGTATTTTGTAATAAATTGCTTCAAAATGTTATCTAATGTTATATAACTTCTGTCTGGGCGCACCTTTATATTTATTGGTTATTGCTAGATGCTGCTCTTAAGTCTCAACTATCGAAACGTCGAAATTAATTTACTGCCCTAGAATTGTGCTTTTTTTTTCTTAATAAAAATTGTCTTTTAAATCTGTTTTTTCCCGGGTTTTAAATAAAGAGTCTTCATATCAAATATCCTACGAATAATAAAAACAAATTTCATCTAGTGGTTTTTGCGTAATGAAGAGATTACAAGAAGAGAGATGCGCATTTTGCTAATGTTTCTCGAGTCTCGTATCAAGTAAATGACAGCTGATGTATAAAAACGACGAAACTGAAATTCACTGTTCTCCATCGTAACCATTTTCAACTTGTCTGTAACTTCTGTCATTATCTTTCCAGATATTTAGTCACTTAACAGAGAACATAATAAAGAAGGCGAAGGCGTCGATGCCCGATGTAGAAGCGCTAAGAATGTTCCTAATACTGCCGCTATATCACGAAATGAGAAATCCGCGGCGGCATCCCGAATTACAGGTAATTTTTAACGCGCTTTTATAAGCTTGGGCTGTATGTATGATAAGGTGCTCCGTCACCGGGAGCATTCGCTTGTAATGTAACGTTACAGAGTAGAGCATTGCAATGCGCACCTTGTAATGATACAAAACCGAGCATCTTATAACAGTGTGTAATATCTTGAAACATTAACTAGCTATGGAATCAACGAATAACAAAACTACAGGAAACATAACTCCCATACTTCAACCGTTTTAAATTTGGCTCCTTTTCGAACACTAAAATATGACAATTCAGATTCTCGCCAAGGTCGTTTCCCAGGTAACGTATCATAATATTGCGCGCTGGACGACAGCCTGCGCGGTTATTATCAATGTCACAGTTATGAAACAAAGCGGATGGCATTATGCAGTATACACCAAACATATCTACTATCACGAAGAAAGAAGTACATAATTATTATTTTAAAATCAAACATTTTCCTCTGATCCTTAAATCGTCGATAATAATAATATATAATAATTTTGAACAAACCGTGTACGACTCGGACGAATTTAAAACTATCCAGAGCACCTAGACAAGACGTTTTCAGATTACAAAAATATATGTGCTAAATTATTACAGAACTAGCTGTTGCCCGCGACTTCGTCCGCGTGGACTTCAGTTTATAGCGCGCGGTATACAGTTTTTTACAAAACTGCGCAGTTTTTTGAAAAGATATGTACAGTTTTCGTAGAGAACTGCACAGTTTTTACAAGAGATCTGTACAGTTTACATACAGAACTGCACAGTTTTTACGGAACTGCGCAGTGTTTCAAAAAGATATGTACAGTTTTCATAGAAAACTGCACAGTTTTAATACAGAACTGCGCAGTTTTTTGAAAATATCTGTACAGTTTTCGTAGAGAACTGCACAGTTTTTACAACAGATCTGTACAGTTTACATAGAGAATTGCACAGTTTTTACGGAACTGCGCAATTTTTCAAAGAGATCTGTACAGTTTTCATAGAAAACTGCACAGTTTTTTCACAGAACTGCGCAGTTTTTTTCATGAAGAACTGCACAGTTTTGTCGAAAAGATCTACAGTTTTCACAGAACTGCGCAGTGTTTCAAAAAGATCTGTACAGTTTCCATAGAAAACTGCACAGTTTTTGCACAGAACTGCGCAGTTTTTTCATATAGAACTGCAGAGTTTTTCGAAAAGATCTACAGTTTTCACAGAACTGCGCAGTGTTTCAAAAAGATCTGTACAGTTTTCATAGAAAACTGCACAGTTTTTTTACAGAACTGCGCAGTTTTTTGAAAACATCTGTACAGTTTTCGTAGAGAACTGCACAGTTTTTAAAAGAGATCTGTACAGTTTACATACAGAACTGCACAGTTTTTCACAGAACTGCACAGTTTTTCGAAAAGATCTGTACAGTTTTCGTAGAGAACTGCACAGTTTTTACAAGAGATCTGTACAGTTTACATACAGAACTGCACAGTTTTTTCACAGAACTGCGCAGTTTTTGGAAAAGATCTGTACAGTTTTCGTAGAGAACTGCACAGTTTTTTCACAGAACTGCACAGTTTTTTCACACAACTGCACAGTTTTTTACAGAACTGCGGAGTTTTTTGAAAACATCTGTACACCGGCGTGAAATAGCGCTTGCGCTGTGCTTCGCCGAGTCATTGAGTTTACTGAAGGCCCAATCCCCTACCATTTTCCTTTCCCTGCCCTTCCCTCTTAAAAGGCCGACAACGCACCTGCAGCTCTTCTGATGCTGCGAGTATCCGTGGGCGACGGAAGTTGCTTTCTATCAGGTGACCCGTTTGCTTGTTTGCCCCCTTATTTCATTTTAAAAAATGATCGTCTTGGGTTCGCTTAATATTGGCTAAATGATCCCTGCACGTCACAACTAACAATTCACGATATTTTTTACTTCAGTTTTTGTTTAGCCATGGCAGTAACATGACCTTCAGCATAGCTGAAACTTTATTTTCTATTTCTTCAATAATCTTCTTTGAAAACAGAATACCGAAAAAATATAATAAATAATAATATAAAACGCGAGAGGAACGAAATACGCAGTCGCATGGTGGCGGGAACGTATTTTTTTTTTGTATTTTAGTGAAAACAAGGACGATTGTGACATTTTCTTGTAAAATATGGACTTATCTTTGTAAAACCCTAAAATATGGAAAAATATGGAAAATAAAACTTGGGATTTCACAGTCTAAATATGATCATTCGTGTAAAAACACATTCCCTAATCATGACTTATTAAAGTGTATGCTACATAAACGAGTAATCTGGCTCGGCATCCAATTCAGTTCGTTTCTTACTAAACGAAGTACGAACGGCATGATTATAAAAATAAGATACTCCATAGTGATGTCAGTCAGACCCCCGGTTATGAATTATGATTAAATTGTTACATCTTGCATAACACTGTCCATGGCGACTTTGTAAAAATTTTGTAAATATATTATTTTTTGATTATTGCATTTTTACAATAACATGTAAACTTAGTAAGATAAACACAAAGAGACCAGCTTAATTTTACGCAAATACCCTGGCATCCAACATAAATAAACCATCTTTTTGGGCATGTTTTTGGGTCGGAAAATTACAAGAACTTTACCTAAGCATAATTTTAAAAAAATCACTTACTGATGAAACTTGAAAGGTTATTCCTGTATTAAAAGTCGTATCCGTATGACTTCTACATCATTTCACAGAGCATTTAGGCATTTTAACAATGAAAATTTTGTAAAAAGCTACGTAAAAAGTAAATAAACCAAAAGTAAACAAATTGTAAAATGAGTGTGACAATAATTATCGTGTCAACCTGGTTGAACGTCACTCGAGTATATATACACGAAAAATGTGTACCGAACACATGCATAAATGTGCATGTATTCGGGTCACATTTTGTAGCCATTTGGTGCACTTTTTTTGACGGAGTTACTCTTCCTGTAGTTTAAAGTTCACTGTATGGAATGCTCAAAGTCGAATGTTAAATTACACTCGAATGCTCGTCAGTCAGGGAGATAGTATTGCTTTATGACAATAGGTTTCATTTTGATCTACGCCAAAGCAGCCCTGGCATAATCGCGTGGCAAAAACTCGTGGTGCGCGCTAGCTCTTAAGAGAGTCATTATCATTTTGATTTCACTCGCGTACTAATATTATTCAAAATCTCATTTCCCTACCTACATAAAGACAGGGAAGAATTTAAAAATACGTGTGACACTTGCGGACCGCCGCGGTAAAGCTATTGCATAGCATTTTTTATTAACCCCCGACAAAAAAGAGGGGTGTTATAAGTTTGACGTGTCTGTCTGCCTGTGTGCCTGGCTGTGGCATCGTAGCATCCAAACGGGTGGACCGATTTTGATCTAGTTTTTTTGTTTGAAAGCTGATATGATCGAGAGTGTTCTTAGTTATAGTTCATCATCATCAGCCTGCTCAGTGCTGGAAAATCGTGGTTCATCTGGTTCGTGAAGGGCCGATTAGCAACTTGCAGTCGTTTGGTGGACTTTAGACTGCGTTTCCACTGAAGTGGAGCGGAGCTTAGCGGTGCCGAATTAACCTTATGATTATGGACTAAAACATAACTTTACACTTAGGGATTATTTAAACTTAAAGTCAGTAAATATTATTTTATTACTTTTTAAATTTGTTTGGCAGGTTTTTTTTTAATTTCTTAATTTAATTTTATTAACTTATGCAATAATTATAATTTGCATACGTCGAGTCGCTGTGCCGCGGCCGGTCGGATGATTTTTCGTTACGTAATTTCTTAATTCGTTCGCCGCGCTTAAAGCCCGCGATAAAAGCTATGCAATAGCTTAAAATGGCTCTGCATTCTGCAATGACGTTCGAATTTCTGATATTTTGTTACATTTTGCCTCCAGGGTCCATTCGCCGAGGCATTCAACCGACTATCGACGCAGGGTTCCCGCATAGTACAGACGTGGTGGGAGGCTCAGAGCACGGAGTACTTTGAGATGCTGGTGGATATATTCAAGAGTGTCATAGTGTATGAACTGATGCAGCCGAGTGTACAAACTCATAAGGTGAATGTTGCTTGGAATTTCATTTTGCTTTTAAAGTAATGTAAAGATACACTATCTATTTAAATATTATTGAAGACTTGAGTAAATGTAGTGGGTAACTAATATTTTACAATATAAGAGCAATTACCTTCGATCACTAATATACAAGATACACAATCCGCGGCAAAAAACGACCTTACCAAAAGAGCACCAAACTCAACATTCTGGTGCACTTTTGATTTAGTAGTGCTCGAACGCTTCGCCGGGAAACATGCCTCGGTGCGCGTTTAATAATTGTAGAAATCATACGTCTAAAACCAAAAAAAAGGATGGAATTTCATATTTCCGGTAAGTATTAATTTTATCCTAATATATTTCTTACAATTGTATTGTAAATATTGGTATTTCTTTAAGAAATCACCAAAAGACAGTTTTAAAATTAAGTTGTAAATAAATCAACACCAGGTATAAACCATCTCAATTGCGAATACTCATACTAAAGGTACTTATCGTAGTTTATCATGCCCACTTGAAATGTTCGGGTTATAAGCTATGTTTCTGTTCCATTTGATGGAGTCGCTATTACTATTATTTTTTTATTGAGGATTTTTTTCAGGTTTCCTCGAGATCCAGTTAGATGTGGTAATAATATTATGTTCCCATTTTCGATCAAATATAGTTCCCATTAAGGATTTTTTAAGTAGGTTAAAAAGTATGGGCGTTGGGTGATGTGAGTTGTCCTTTGTGGCCTATCGGAAAATGTATGTACACTTATGTATATTTTGGTTAATGATAAAATTAGACATAACATTAGAACAACATAATATTACAAGTAAAAAATAATTACTCCTCACTTTATACATTAAACTTCGGAAAAATAAAAAAATGGACTATTAAAATTATTACAAATTACAATCAACAAAAAAAATTTGAACAGTTCGACTCCACTCATACTTCACTTCGCCCTGTTCCAGCGGCGAATTTCGGTCGTCAAATTGGATTTTTTTTTTGGCACTATACAAATTTGAACTTAAATCATATACGCGGATGGTTGAATTTAGTATGAAGCGTGCATCGGACGTAAAAATTTTATTGCTTTGTAAACACAAATATTCATTGTTTTATAAAAAGATCTTTAATAATTACTATAATTAAGGTTGATTTTAGATAAATGTATACTTCATTAAACTCTATTACTCGGGGACAGATTTTCGAGAGGTTTTGTATGAGACTGTGTATCTTGTATATTAGTGATCGAAGGCAATTACTTATTTTTTCCCTTATAATGTGAACAAACCTTGTAACTTAACTCCTTAATCCTTGATCGCGGATTCTTGGAAATCTATTGTTATTCTATTGTCGCGATCACCGGGGCTTGATAGGTTAATCATCTAGATTCTAGCTACTAATGTGGATTCCATCATCTAGCTGTACATAGATGATGGAATCCACATTATTTTCCATCTGATGCTTCCATTTAAACAAAAAATTGAGTTTTCAAATTGTTAAATACTCAATTCATCCACTCATGTCTTCGATTCTGTTTCAGTTAATATTGTATTTTGTAATACCCTATGGTCTTTTTAACAACATCTACTGATGCTATATTGGGTGAAAGTAATTACAGAGATTATGTTGACAATCGAATAGATTTTTAAAAACAGCCTCAAAAAATATGTTTTGTATTTTAAATTGCAGTTTTTCTGTTTCAGAAATTACAATTTGGTAGAAGTATATTGCAAATATTAAATTCACTGACACAACTAAATAGGATAAACTTTTCCAATCCGAAAAAACCTAAAATACCAGCGGAGTGTTTCTACATAGAAGATTTGAGCAACCGTGTGGACATCGCTTCTGATTATATCAACTGGCTCTCAGATAATAATGTAAGTAGTTTTTTTTTCTTCACCTTAAGGACCTGTACTTTAAGAAGCGGACGATTTTCGAGATTTAAAAGTGACACAGAGACATAAAAATATAGTAATTTAAATTCTGAAAAAAATATATGTGTTAGTTAAGGATCTAACACATTGGAATTTATATTCCACTAGCTGTCCCGGCAAACGTTTCTTTGCCATATTATTATATAAAGTATATCGCCCGTATTATATTATTGAATTAGTGACTAAATAAGTATGTCACCATGGCAACGTCCATCGCTATCCCGTGATCCGCGTCGCATAAACAATGGTCGCTATTTATAGACAAATGATTTGCAATAAAATAAAATTGCGACTATAATTATAGATCTAAGCTATCCTATCTCTCAAGTTGGAAAAAAGCACACATTAAAAAAAAACATTAAAATCAGTTAAGTAGTTTAGGAATCCATCGCGGACAAACATCGTGACAGGAGATTTATATATACAGGGTGTCAAAAGACCGCTTCCGATAACTTTGGGGTATGATTATACTACATTTTCTGATTACGAAAATGTATTTTTTTTTAGTTTTTTTTATTTATTTTTTTTATTTTAATTTTATTTTTTTTTATAATTAATACCCTTTAAACATGATAATAAACCACATAGAAAAATAATTTTATTATTTTTTTTAAATTTTATTATTATTACTAAAAATCGCAATGTAAAAACGCGCGCTCAATGTCTTCACGCTACGGCCTACGTACGCTGTCGAAACTCGAAAGGTCGTATGCGACGATACACTACGTCAGAACTGTTCTAAACCCTAATGTATGTTGTGTGATGTGTCCTTCCAACTTTAAACCCATGAAGGTGGTCACTATGACTGACCTCTAACCCCTCATCTTGGCTACTTGCAGTGTTAAAAGTTTCATGGTAACTTATGTAGAAAACTGTAATCAACTGCATGTGTAAAAACTTACAAGAGTAGGTATAGCGAATTTCTAAGATTTTTAGACTCGACGTTAAAAAGTTCATAAGTAACGAAACCAATGCGGACGAACTGTCTATCCGCAATCGTCACGTCTTATCAATCGAAATTACAGATGATACACAAAAATCTGGCAATAATTAACTTACGTGAAAAATGTTGAGTTCAAGACGGGTTCTTACTTCTTTATGAATTTTGAAAATAGTCCTTAACACCAAGCAATAAGACCAGTCACCACCAAAAACGTCAAAAACACTTCTCTTTTTAAACGAAATCTATCACACCATACAGTAAATTACTTAACACAACTGAATAATAATCAATTAACACATAACACAATAACTACTACCACGTTTTGATACTTGAAGTACCTAATTGTTAAAAAAATCAAACTTATGTCTAACAACAACCTAATACCTCAATGCACAAATGGCTACTAAATTAGAAAATCTATTTTAATTTTAAAAATAATGTTTAATAGTCATGTATCGGCTTTCGGAAGAGGTCAAAAGAAACCGAAGCACGGCGGCGTCCTTTGTGATCGAGCCGACAAAGAGCGGCCGCCATCGGCCGCTCTGCAGGTGCACGACGCACGTGCACGTCACGTGTCGTTAATCCATTTCAAGGACAATCTAAGTGTTGTACATTCAAAACGATGTTGTCGATATTTAAATTACCATTAAATAATAAAAGTTAATAACTATTATTTAGTTGATCTAATCTCATTTTTAAAATTAACTCTATTATGATGTTATGAATTCAGAAAATTTTATCGGGATACATAGTCAAGTTGCAAGATAATTTCGATACCTACCGACATTACCGTGATAAAGTGGTTGTTATACTATGGTACGCGTTTGCGCGTCTAGGTATGCGCGTAATGCGTATACGCGTCTACGTACGCAATGACAATACTTTAATAATACCTAATTATTTAAAAAAATTTTAATTATTGTCGCTATTCTTAACATTGAGTAGGTATTTGCTTATTTTTAGTTTGACTGTAATCAATACGTACTCGTATGTAAAACAATTAATACGATTTATCGATAAAAAATTATCGATAACTCAAAATATGCACAGGGATAAATCCCTTTTATTTTACAAAGTTTTTTCTTCATTTGTTCAGTCGGCTGTAAACACGCGCCGCGCTGGACGTGTACTGTGAAGTTTTTGTTAAAGTTTTGTAATTTTAAGGTAATAAGGGTAATCTGTGGTACTCGTAAACTTTTATGGAACGGGGGTGAACATCGTTTTCGATAGTGCGGTTTAAACAGTGCAGTAAAAAGTGTGTAAAGAATTGGAATGTCTCCTATTTAATTTTGTTTCGTGTTGAATAACTCTGCAATCTACATTGAGTTACATGGAGCAGTGAGCACAGTTCGAACTGCATTTCATAAAAACAGACAGCTGATCACAGGTCAGTGAACATGTTATCAAGTATTTTTTTCCATAGATAGGTGTAACTGTGTAAGTGTTGTATTTTTACAATTTCTGATTCAAGAGATCAACTGATTCGAATGTGAATTATTATGATTTCTTTTCCTTTTTGGCCGGAAGTAAAAACGGAGTATTTTTGAGTAATAAGTAATACTTAAACTAATAACCTAAGAAACGGTAATTAATAAATTCTAACATTATGTTAAATCGTGAAAACAATTGTAATTTAATAATCATTACAATACTGGTGGTTTATTCACTACCCACGGGCTAGGGCACTGTGGCACACCACGATCAGCTGTTTTGTCTAGCGCAGGGCCGCGCGCGCGGGACTCGGCGCGAGCGGCGCGTGGGGGCTGACTCGGCCTGGGGGCCGGGGCTCCACTGGCGCGCGATACTATCGCCCATTTACATCAGCGTTATACATTGCGTGTTGAAAATTTTGACTATTTTAAAAACTGGCGATTTAAAGAAAATTACTTGCACCAATGGATATATCTCATGCCCTATAATAACCCCACGAAGTTATCGGAAGCGGTCTTTTGACACCCTGTATTAGATTACATAATATCATGAACTTCACTCTATCGAAAAGTTACCTCTTCTTTTAGCGAAATTGCCATGCTATGTCCAGATTACTTGGAGTTTTCAGGTAATTTTTGTACTGAACGAAAGACAAAGAATATATCTAGAGATTCTCGTTTTTTTTCGATTGAATCTATACTAATATTATAAATGCGAAAGTATCTCTGTCTGTCTGTCTGTCTCGCTTTCACGCCAAAACTACTGAAACGATTGTAATGAAATTTTGTACACAGATAGTCTAAAGCCTGAGAAAGGACATAGGCTACTTTTTAACTGGAAATGGGGGTTGTAAGGGGGTGAAAATGCGTAAATTTTCCAAAAATTCATAACAGATGGCGCTAAGAGTCGCCTACATCTCGCTATTACTTGCTCATAAGTCTTTCTATAAGAGGTGGCACCATATTGAGTTAAGTTTTTTGATTCTTTCGATTGTTATTCACGTTATTAAATAACTCACTACTCAGTACTTTATCTATGCAGTGACGTAACCTTAAACCTACCAATGATAAATGGTTTATGAGTAAAGCTGAAGTTGTGTAATGGGGGGCTAAATAAGCCTTAAATTTGGTATTATAAAAGTTTACTTAATTAAAAAAATTTAATATTATGTGCACACTGCATAGCTGTTTTTGGGTATTTTGATTTAAGGGGTACCAGGGTTTTAAAAAAATTTTAAATTTGACTCTAATTTTGTTGACACCACGCGCTATAAACTGAAGTCCACGCGGACGAAGTCGCGGGCAACAGCTAGTAATGTATAAAATAACGATGATCAAAAGACTATAAAATTGCATGAGCGTCTGAAAGCCTTTGCGCCTGCAATTTTACAGTTTTTTGATCGTCGTTATTTTATACATAATTCAATCGAGCCAAAATAAAACCGACTTCCAAGGTAAAAACAATAATAACATTAATATGAACTAAAAAGTATTAAATAATTTTTACTATCTAATAGTGCCCTTTTCCGAATTCGGCTAAACCTCAACTATTTCTGTACTCAATCTTCATTATTTTGAAGTCGGTACCAGATAGCTGAATCTTCAGTCCTCTGACAGAATATTTGAAACTTTTGGAACTGGCACCGACTTCAAAATTATGAAGAGTGAGTACAGAAATAGTTGAGGTTTAGCCGAATTCGGAAAAGGGCACTATTAGATAGTAAAAATTATTTAATACTTTTTAGTTCATATTAATGTTATTATTGTTTTTACCTTGGAAGTCGGTTTTAATTTTTTGTTAAAAATAATAATAATTTCACTCTTTTTAGTTACACTAGTACGTAAACCTTCGCGTATATTTTACGTATTTTATTACAATTTGTTAAGTGTTGAGATTTGTAAACTTTATATTTTCTAAGAAAATTTAGTTCCGCAATTCAACAACAGATGTCGTTGTTAAGCTTCTGCATCGCGGTATCGCTTACTCGACTCATTTGATATAACTAATTCGCTACAATAAACTTTTTCTTCTCGCTCACACTCACTGGTTGTCTTAATTGATATTACGCCAGAGGGATTAACGTCCCAGGGTAACCCTACAGAACCATAAGACCAGTTTAAGGCGTATGACGTCTTTTCTTTACATTAAGAGTCACAACTCACACTCACAAAATAATATATTATCAGTGAAGTGAACAGTAGTTAGTAAAGTATTCGATCTGTATAATATAAAGTAGTAAAATATTCGATCTGTCATCCGCCGCCACGCGCCGCCCGCGCGACACCGTCGCCTCTGTATCGCCGACCGCCGTGTATTAAACAAACAGGTGTTGTTGGTAACAATAGAAAATTATTATTACGAGTTAGTATATCCATACCTATGCCTTGTACTACTATCTATTCTGTGCCATGAGACATTGGTGACCTTAACACGACGTGGTAATGATGATGATGACGATGATGATGATTATGATTATGATGATGAATATTAATTGCATAGTAGCATATGCTTTCTGTTCTTAAAACAACGCCGAAACTCCCAAACGTGTATCTATAAGGAGTCAGGAGTTCTCTCAGCATCTTCGAAACCATGGTATACCTTGACCCAATATTTGACTTTTTGGTAGCATATTCTTAGTACACTTCACATAAAACCAAAATCACCATATGTTTCCATATAAATTTCGAGGAGTTCCCTCGATTACTCATGGATCCCATCATCAGGTCACCACCTTTGTGAAAATGGGACCAAATTGGAGTGAAACCTAATACAACAAAACAAAAATTTCGAAAATCGGTTCACAAACGGCGGAGTAATCGTTGAACATACAAAAATAAAAAAAAAAAAAAAAAAAAAAATATCCACAGCCGAACATATAACCTCCTCGTTTTTTGGAAGTCGGTTAAAAACGAGAATCCCTGGATATAATCTTTGTCTTTCGGTCAGTACAAAAATTACCTGAAAATTCCAAGTAATCTGAACATAGAATGACAATTTCGTTAAAAGAAGAGGTAACTTTGGGATTTTTTCTATAGAGTGAAGTTCATGATATTGTGTAATGGAATATAAATTCCAATGTGTTAGATCCTTAACTAACTCATATATATTTTTTTCAGAATTTAAATTACTATATTTTTATGTCTCCTTGTCACTTTTAAATCTTGAAAATTGTCCGCTTCTCGAAGTACAGGGCCTTAATTCGGAAAGCTGAACTTTATAATAATAGCTACTGCCCGCGACGTCGTCTGTGTGAATGCTCTACAGCACCAAAAGTAGCAGATAGCGCGATAGTACGTAGCCTTTATGTTGACCCGATCTCTTAGTAATATTCATGCAAAGTTTGAAGTAAATATATGCAGTACTTTTTGAGTTAAGCCAGGACATACATACAGTCAAAGAGATAAAAATTCAAAAAACTATATTTTTGGCTTTGAAATCGATTGTAGATCACGCCCCAAGAATTATAAAAAAAAAATCATTTTATAGTTTTGATTTTCCTACGATTTTATTATATTATATGTACCATCGAGGATATTGATTCCAGAGCAGTTGCAACGTCATTTAGTCGGATTATTTCAATTCAATGTTTATTGTGATCTGTTGACGTCA